>CM045987.1:80171806-80855703 GCA_025175895.1 Wurfbainia villosa | reverse complement strand
TGATTTGATCTCTATTTTTAGATCCTTAATCCTAGTTTTCGATCTATTCAAAGCATTTTTTAAACATGCAATAGTCTTGTAAAGTAAATCTACTTTAGGGGAGTTGTTTACCTCATCATCATCACTTGATGATGATTCGTTGCTTGATGAAGAGGATGAAGACTCCTCACTTGAACTCCCGGTTTCTTCCTCTAAAGCCATGAGGGCTAGATTTCGGGTGGCATGACATCTTCATCATCGGAAGTGTCTTCCATGCTTAGGGTGTCTCAAGTTTGAGCCACCATTGCTTCTTTCTTCTTCTTTTCCTTCTTTTCCTTCTTCTCCTTATGCTTCTTTTCTTTCTCCTCTTTCTTCTTTAGTTCCGGGCAATTTGACTTGATGTGCCCTTTCTTATTGCAACCATAACAAGTTACATTAGATGAAGAATTTGAACTATTTGAAGGCTTACCTCTTGAGGATTGGAACATCCTCCTCACATCTTTCTTGGTGAGTTTCCTTGATCTCCCACCAAACTTCTTGACGTAATGAGCCACCTCGCTTGCCGATAGCTCATCTTCACTACTAGATGAATCTTCCTCGGATTCGGATGAGGAGGACACTTCTTTCTTCTCCTTCTTCTTTTTGTCCTTCTTGCCTACAAAAAGAGCTATACCCTTCTCTTTGGATGAAGTGTTAGCTTGTTCATGTAATTGAAATTCACAAAATAACTCATCCAACTTAACCAAAGAGAGATCCCTAGAGACCTTATAGGTATCTACCATTGAGGCCCATAAGGTTGTTCTAGGGAAGGCTTGAAGTACATACCTTACAAGGTCTCGGTTGTCGACCTTCTCACCTATTACATGTAGTCCGTTGACTACTTCCTTGAAGCGACCGTGCATTTGACTCACGGTCTCGTTGGTCTTCATGGTGAAGCTTTGGAGTTGACCTATCAATAGGTCTCTTTTGGCTCTTCTAGTCTCCTTTGAACCTTCATTCAATTCGATGAGCTTCTCCCAAAACTCTTTTGTGGAGTTGAAAGGCCCGACTTTGGAAAGTTGCTCCTTGGATAGACCACATTGAAGTGTGGTCATTGCTTTTGCATTAGCTTGTGCTTTCTTGGCCATCTCCCTTGTCCAATCTTTTGTTGGTAGTGGTGCTCCGAATTCGTCGACCGACTTTTCAAATCCATCTACAATACTAAACCAATTTTTGATGTCATTCATGAGGTAGTATTCCATCCTACCTTTCCAATAGCCGAAGTCATTGCCGTTGAAAAATGGAGGCCTCACCGTACTATATCCCTCTTGAAATGCCATGCTTCGGTTGATGGTTAGATCTTCCGATGCGATCCGGGCTCTGATACCACTTGTTGGTGATCGTTTGGAAGCTAGAGGGGGGTGAATAGCGTGTTTTCATTTCTACAAGAATGATTAGCAGAAGCAAACAAAGATAATATAAGTAAAAACGAAAGAACAATGCTAACAAGGCCTTTACGTGGTTCGGAGATAACGCTCCTACTCCACGGCGATCGTTAAGGTGGATCAACCCAAGCAATTCCACTAAGAAGCTTTCCTTTACAACGAAACCTCCTCTTCTTTACAAAGAATGAAACTTGAGCTTAGAGAGAGGAGGAGAGGATTTAAGATCACTTATAAAGCTTGAAAAACTTGTGGGAGCTTAGGAGAAAGATCAGAATATAAGCATTAGTGTCTTCTTGCTCCCCTTGGCCTCTTTTTATAGGAAAGAGCCTCTTTTTCCCGTTGGAGGTCTATCAGTCGACTGATGACTTACATCAGTCGACTGCCGCCAATTCTAACAGCTTCTGAACAGCTAGATTCGTGGGATTTTCCGTCTTCATCGCCAATGGCCGGCCACGGCCTTTCGTCGCGGGGCCGATCGCTGATCATTTGCCCGGCGATCTGGCGATCAGTGAGTCGACTCTCACCAATTTGACTGGGATTATCCCCAGTCGACTGCTAACAACCCTCCAACCTCTAATGCTGCATTTTAAAGGCCAGTTCGACCGACACCATATTCCAGTCGACTGACACACCCCAAGTATGACTAATTCATACTTAAAAACATACCCTAAGCCTAGACTTAACCTTCTAGCTTCTCCATCAGCCTTGCGCTTCCAGGATTTTTCTGAGTCAACGACTCCATCCATGCGCTTGCCTTCAAAAGCTTCCTTCGGTTTCGTCATGCTTTGGGTTTCTTCTTTGCCAAAGTACGCTTGGACTTTACGCCGCCAAGACTACATGCTTGGACTTATGCCGCCAAGACTTTCCTTTGGTCTTTCTTTGCCAAGGACTGCTTGGACTTTATGCCGCCAAGACTACATGCTTGGACTTATGCCACCAAGACCTTTCCTTTGACTTCTCTTTGCCAAGATCACACTTGGACTTGTCTTTTACCAAGTCTTCATACTTGGATTTTCCTGTCACTTAAACATGTTCACAATTAGATCACAAAACATTGCCTAACTTAGATGATTATCCAAACATCAAAATATATAAATGCTTCGGGCATTGTTGCACCAACAAGCGGATCGCTAGAGGGGGGGGGGTGAATAGCGATAAACCTTTTTTTTTCTTTTATTTTGGTAGACAATTCAAAAACACTTATACGCAGTGGAAATGTAAATGTGAAGTAAAAAGAGACAAGGGATTTTTACTTGGTTCGTAGCCTTCGGCTACTACTCCAAGGCCCTAGCGGTCCTTGACCACGTACGGAGGGCAAAAACACTCAAGAACTCCTCTCCGTTAGAGGTAGGAGTTTAATTGATACAAGTGAAGCACAAAGCTTGAGGTAGAGGGACACTCCCCCTCTCCTCGTTACGATTAAAGCTTCGAGAAATGAAAGTACTAAACTGAAATAAAAACTTTAACCGACATAATAAAATGAAAACAAATAAACCTAGACGTCGGAAAAGAAGCACTTCGTTGTCGGAAGGTTGTAGCTTGGCGGAGGCTTTTGGAAGCTTAGAATGGATGAAGAAACCCTAGGATTGGCCCTCCTTTTATAGCCTTTGAGCCCCTTTTCGAGAGGAACTTCAACCAATAGGAATTGGGCACATGGATCCTTAAAAAATAGTGATAAGACTTGACTCCTCGAGGCTGGTCCTTGACCATCAGTCGACTGATGGCCATCATCAATCGACTGATGGTAGCATCAGTCGAATGCTAACCTCCGACAGTCGACTGTTGGACGGCAGTCGAGTCCTCCAAGCTGGCAGTCGACTAATGCTAGCTGCAAGGCAAAGTTAGCTTAATAAAAACATTATTTCGACGGCCTCCGACCGTCCGATCTCGACCTAGACCACCTATATGATGTCTTTGGTCGGATCTACGTTTAAGATCATCCCCATAAAGAGGATACGACCTTACTTACTATCGCACACACACGAGCTTACCTCGATACTTAGTGTGTTGCTTTCGCTTTCGGCCTTCCACTCGATTCCTTCGGCTCCCTCCGAAGTCACTCGAGTGTTGCCCGACCACCGCGGCTTCCTCCGGGTGTCGCTAGCCTTCATCTCCAGCTATAGCAATTTTCTGCACACTCGATTTATCTCGTGAGATAACGACATGAGCTTAACTTTGTATCGTTTGCTATAATCAAAACTCAGGTTCGACTTAGGTGCCTACTGCACCAACAATCTCCCCCTTTTTGATTTATGGCAAACCCACATACAAAGTTAAGAAAAATAAAATAAATTAAGTGCATTAAGCAAAATGAGTATGAGATATGCATGAATGAGCAGGAGTATATAAAAAATTCTTTTTCAAGTGCTCCCCCTTGAGGAATCCTCCCCCTTGACCGAGGGTGAGTACTTGAGAAAGAATTTTAACTCTCCCCCTTGATGTTTCCTGCTAAAAAAGAATTAAGTAACTGAAATTACTTAATATTGGCCATAGTGTTTAAAATAAGTTTTAAGTTAAGAAATCAAAAAAATTGATTTCTTAACCTTGGCCTTTACTTTCTTTTTGTTAACAAGTTAACTTAAAGTAAAGTAAATTACTTTTTTGTTAACAAGTTAACTAAATGTGTTTAAGTTAAGAATTCTCTTAACTTGTTTTGTTAACTTAAAGTTAAGTAAGGCTTTGCCATAAAAAAATTGATCCCTTAACTTTGGCCTTTTCTCCCCCTTTTGACATATATCGAAAAGAGTGAGGGTGTGTGTGGAATAAAAAATAAGTATTAATTTTAAAGTCCAAGCATGTTCCACATTATTTTGAAAATAATATACTGAAAATAAGTTCATCTATAAAATGTTTGACTCATATTTGGCTTGATTGATATGAAAGATCAACCAGTCCTAGTCAGAGTCGGTTAGTATGTATGATTATACTCCGTGGTTCATAGTGATGCACTAGCTCTACATCTGGAACTAGGAGTAAGGTCCTAACATCTCACGCCCATCTACGTGGCTAAGTACACAAACACATTAGTCCTATGTGTTGTGAGATGTATTGACTCCTTAAATCTATAGGTGCATGATATCTAAGGTAAGTCCTATACTAGTTCCATGAAAAATGAAAAGTAAGAAATAGTAGTAATATAATTTGCAAAGTCCTATTCTACTATGCACATGCCCAATTTTTTGTCTTAATAGACTGAATTCGGCTTCGGGTAGGGGTTTAGTAAATAGGTCTGCCAAGTTAGACTTCTATTCGACGTATTCGAGTTGTATGGCTCCGTTGGCCACATGTTCTCGAATGAAATGGTGTTTGACCTCTATATGTTTGGTCCTAGAGTGACATATCGGATTCTTAGTAAGGTTAATTGAACTAATGTTATCTACGTGGAGTTTTGTGTTCATAAAGTCTAACTTAAAACCGCGGGGAGTGTGCTTCATCCAAAGAAGCTGAGTGACACACTCACCCATCGCGATGTATTCGGCTTCGATGGTAGATAAGGCAACATAGTGTTGCTTCCTACTGCACCAACTCACTAGACTCAAGCCGAGAAGTTGACAACAACCACTTGTACTCTTTCTATCGAGCTTACTACCGGCATAGTCCGAATCGGAGTAGCCGGTTAGTTCAAACTCGGTAGATCTAGGGTACCATATACCGACATTAAGTGTACCCTTTAGATATCTAAGGATACGCTTGACTAGAGTTAGGTGAGACTCCTTGGCACAGGTTTGGAACCTTGCGCACATACTTACTGCAAATAAGATATCGAGTCGGCTTACAGTTAAGTAAAGGAGACTCCCTATTATGCTCCTATAGTATTTTAAATCAATTGAATTTCTGATTACATCTTCTTCTATATTCACATTAGTTGCCATTGGGGTATTAATAATTTTAGCATCTTGCATTCCAAAGCGTTTAATTAATTCCCTAGTATATTTGCGTTGATGTAGGTATATTCCATCTTTAGTTTGTTTAATTTGTAGACCTAAAAAGAAGCTTAACTCGCCTACTAAATTCATTTCAAATTCACTTTCCATAACTGAAATGAACTCATTTAGTAGGATTGAGTTGGTGGTTCAGAAAATAATATCATCTACGTAGATTTGGGCTATGAATATGTCTTTACCTAAGGTTTTTACGAAAAGAGTTGGGTCAACTACACCTTGGTTAAAACCTTTGGACTTAAGATAAATCGAAAGTCTCTCGTACCAAACTCGAGGAGCTTGTTTAAGTCCATAGAGAGCTTTCTTTAACCTAAGGACATGGTCGGGTTTGTCTAAACTTTCGAAACCGGGGGGTTGACTAACATAAACTTCTTCTTTAATGTATCCATTTAAGAACGCAGATTTCACATCCATTTGAAACAACTTAAATCCTCGATGTGCTGTGTACGCTAATAGCATTCGAATGGACTCTAATCTAGCTACTGGGGCATAGGTCTCGTCGTAATCTAAACCTTCGACTTGACTAAACCCTTTAGCGACTAATCTAGCTTTATTTCTAACCACTTCACCTTTATCATCAAGTTTATTTCTAAACACCCACCGTGTTCCAATGATTGTTTTATCTTTAGGTGGCGGTACTAATTCCCATACTTCATTCCTAGTGAATTGAGCCAACTCTTCTTGCATTGCAATAATCCAATCGGGATCAAGAAGAGCTTGGTCAATAGTCTTGGGTTCAATTTTGGAAATTAAGGATATTTGACTAAGGTTTCTGTATGAGGCTCTAGTTCAAACTCCTAGACTTGGATCACCTATCACTTGGTCGATAGGATGATTCGTTTGAGTCCTAGTTGGATTTGGGTTTGAGTCTACAACTTGATCAATAGGATGACTCATTTGAGTTCCAGTTTGGTTAGAGTCATCTATCACTTGGTCATTAGAGTGACTTGGTTGACTTAGATTAGGATTAACACTAGACCTGATCTCCGGATTAGAGTTAGGTCAAGTATGAATCGGCTCGCTAATTGGGGTTGCTGGGGGTTTTGTAGGTTCATGTCCTTCATCAAATACTACATTGATAGTCTCTTCGACTCTAAGGGTGTCATGGTTATATACTTTATAAGGTCTACTTGTAGTCGAGTATCCTAGAAAGATTCCGGTCGTGGTTTTGGATGTAAATTTCCCTAGGTAATCCTTAGTGTTTAGGATATGTACCTTACACCCAAATACCCTAAAGTACTTGATGTTAGGTATTTTATCGTGATAAATCTTGTATGAGGTCTTAAGGTGCCTCTTTACCATAAGGATTCTATTTTGGAACTCTACTTCCGCCCAAAACCTATCGGGTAGGTTATACTCATTTAACATTGTCCTAGCGGCTTCTTGTAGGGTTCTATTTTTGCGTTCTACTAGGCCATTTTATTGTGGAGTTCTAGGGCAAGAGAACTCATGGTGGTATCCATTTAGGTTACAGAATTCTGTAAACCTATGGTTCTCGAATTCACCAGCATGATCAGTCCTAAGTCTTTTGATTTTAATGCTTTGTTGATTTTCTATTAATTTAAATAGATTGATTAATTGATCTAGGGTATCACTTTTGTGTTTGATGAACCTAACCCAAGTAAATCTAGAATAGTCATCAATTATAACTAAGCAGAATTTACTTCCATTAAGTGACTTAGCTCCGTGTGAATCAAATAGATCCATGTGTAGGAGCTCAAGCACACTTTTGGTTCGTTCTTGATTAGTTAGTTGATGTTGTGTCCTAGATTGTTTACCTTGTTGACAAGCATTACATATTTTATTATCCAAGTTATTGAGGTTAGGCAAACCTCTGACTAAGTCACTCTGACTCATCTTGTGGATGAGTCTTGGGTGTGTGTGACCGAGTCATCGATGCCACAACCATGATTCCTCTTGCCGTGTCATAAGACACTTAGTTGAGGAGTTAGTTAAGTTAATAGTGTAAATATTGTTATTACTAGTTCCCTTAAGAATTGTTTTAGAAGTTTCATTTGTATTAATTACGCATTCATTTTCTAGAAATATGACCTTATAGTTATTATCACACAATTGGCTTACACTAAGTAAATTATATTGAAAATTTTCTACTAATAAAACATTTTGAATAACAAAATTTGAGTTAAGCTCAATATCACCTGATCCGATGATTTTGAGCTTGCCGTTATTTCTGGAGGCTACCAATCCTTGTCGTTTGAATCGAAGCTTCGAAAACTTGAGTTGATCCCCGGTCATGTGTCGGGAGCAACCACTGTCCAACATCCATTGATCCTACACGCAAGGTAGTTGGATCGGATATTGGATTTATTAAAGATTGGTTGAAAATTATTAACCTAAATCATCTCACCCATGTCTACATGATCAAACACATTAACCCTATATGTTCTTGTGAGATGACTTCCAATTTTACTTGATTTAAATTTAATGACTTAAACACTTGTCAACCTTGCGTTAGATTCGGATTTGACCTTAGGCTTATCAAGTCACCTTTTCAAGATCATGGCTTCCAGGTCGTGGCGAGGCACAGAGGCCTTCTTTGATCGGAACAATGACCACTTCCTTAGACAAAGCCATTTTCAAGAAAATATAGACTTGACTTACCTAAGACCACTTCCTGGTCTAACTAGTCTAGGATACGGCGAGGTAGCTTCAGCTAGTTCCGCTCGGTCAAGTGCACCGAACTAGACACGCCTTATCTAGCCCGAATACACAAGACTCCGCTTTCCTAGCGTACTATCATCTCGCCGCGTCCTGGTACTATGTTATCAAGTATTGATGAGTTATAGTCCTATCTAACCATTCTAAAAAGCAAAATCAAACTAAATAAAAACCTAAGCATGCAATTTCTAGGTTAAAACACAAACAAGTTTCGTACTAGCTCCCCCTGGACCGTTGAATCGATTCGGTCTCTCCACATACTAGATTTTGTCCTTGGGAACCTAGTACTGGTTCGATCATAAGTTTGAAATTAAGGTGGTCTTAGGGACCCATGCTTGGACATGTTTTTTATGTCGACTTACAATCGACATATACGACTTGTTGGTCATCTTTGAGCTAAACCCTAGCCCGACCTTGTTGTACACAGCCCTTTGCGATCCAAGTAGGAGGTCAAGTCCTTTGGATCCCAAAGTAAACCTTTCCAACGTATTCATAAGATCTTCGACTTGACTCTTCAAGAGTGAGTTCTCAACTTCGAGTTTTTCAACCCGAGTAGAGTCCTCCTCTTGAACTCGACTAGTCGAAGAGGTTAGGGAGACCTCGTGTTTGAGGAGTTTAACTTCCTCAACCAGGGTCTCGACCTTGGACTCGGACTTAGCTAACTTTCTAGTTAAAAACTTAATTGCACTATAAAGTGTACTAATGAGAGACTGACTTACCTTGAGTATATCTTTTGAACCGGATGCGTATCCGTGGCTTGTCTTGAATAGTGCTTCGCAGTTCGACTCATCTTCGATTTTCGATTCAGGTTCCGGTTCCGACTCCATCTCCGATTCCACCGGTTTATCCATGAGAACACGATCATTATCTTCTTCCTCAGATGCTTCTTCCCAAGTAGTGTTGAGTGTATTTTTGTGTTTTGGTGCTTTGCTCTTGAGTTTTGGGCATTCGGACTTGATATGTCCAAACCTATTGCATTCATTACATCTAATATTTGAACTTTTAGGCTTACCTTCGTTGGGCTGAGTGACGGTTCGTTTTCGGCCCTTGACTATCCTCCGAACTAGGTTGACTAGTTCGGCCTCCATTTTTGAGTCGACCTCCGAATCGGACTCATCCTCTTCTTCCTTCGGGGGTGGCTTGCTTGCGGTTTTCTTCCTTGAACCTGCAAAAAGTGCTATACCCTTCTCGGGTTCCGAGTTAGACTGCTCATGAAGTTCAAAATCAGAAAATAGTTCATCTAACCTAAGTTTTGAAAGATCCTTGGAGACCTTGTAGGCATCGACCATGGATGCCCACAAGGTAGTCCTCGGAAAGGAGTTTAGGACATACCTTATAAGGTTGCGGTTTTCGACCTTTTGCCCGATCGCATGTAGATTATTGACTATGTCATGGACGCGGGTGTGAAGTTGCGTCGCAGACTCGTGTTCCTGCATTTTTAGATTATATAGTTTATTAAATAAAAGATCACGCTTACATACCTTGGCTTCATCGGTCCCTTCGTGTAGCTGCACTAGCTTTGTCCATAGGTCCTTTGCGCTGATGAAGGGGTCGATGCGATTTAATTCCTCCTTAGACAAGCCGCATTGAAGGATTTGAGTTGCCTTGGCATCGGCTTCGACTTGTCATTTTGTCGCAATGGTCCATTGGTCATAATCCAAGGGTTCACCCACTTCGTTAGTCGAAAGTGTGAAACCCGTTTGGATTATGATCCACATCTCAATTTGGGTTTTGAGAAAGCATTCCATCCGACCTTTCCAGTAACGGAAATCATCTCCGTTGTAAAACGGAGGTCGGATGGTGCTAAAACCCTCGAGATGGGCCATTTGGAAGGGAAACCTTGCACAAAAAATACCAAAAAACATGAAAAAGGTTCCAAGACTTTGCCTTGGATTAGTAATGTAGGAAATGAAAAGAAACAAAAGGAATAAGCGAGAAATAACCAACTAAAATAAAAGATGAGCACTTACAACCTTCGATGTCCCAGAAATGGTACTAAACGATGGTTTTTGGGGATGAAGATAGCTTGTTATGAGGTTTTGCCCTCATAAGAAGTGCAGATCTCTCCGAGAGCTTTGTTTTGGTAGGTAGCCTGTATCGTGGTTCAACTTGTACGAAAAGTTATGCCCGTTTTACCGTCGGCTACTCCAAAAGCGAATACTTGCAAAACAAAACCAAACGAAGAGTACCAAGACTTTGTCTTGGATTAGTAGTGCAGGAGAAAAATTTAAATGAACGAAAAACAAATCTGTAAAAAATGCTAGATTGGTGGTTTCACCAAATCTAAGCGCCCCCGGCTCTGATACCAATTATTGGATTGAAGCAGATCGCTAGAGGGGGGGGGGTGAATAGCGATAAACCTTTTTTTCTTTTCTTTCGGTAGACAATTCAAAAACACTTATATGCAGTGGAAATGTAAATGAAAAGTAAAAAGAGACAAGGGAATTTTACTTGGTTCGTAGCCTTCGGCTACTACTCTAAGGCCCTAGCGGTCCTTGACCACGTACGAAGGGCAAAAACACTAAAGAACTCCTCCCCGTTAGAGGTAGGAGTTTAATCGATACAAGTGAAGCACAAAGCTTGAGGTAGAGGGACACTCCCCCTCTCCTCGTTACGATAAAAGCTTCGAGAAATGAAAGTACTAAACTGAAATAAAAACTTTAGCCGACGTAATAAAATGAAAACAAATAAACCTAGACGTCGGAGAAGAAGCACTTCGTTGTCGGAAGGTTGTAGCTTGGAGGAGGCTTTTGGAAGCTTAGAATTGATAAAGAAACCGTAGGATTGACCCTCCTTTTATAGCCTTTGAGCCTCTTTTCGAGAAGAACTTCAACCAATAGGAATTGGGCACATGGATCCTTGAAAAACGGTGATAAGACTTGACTCCTCGAGGCTGATCCTTGACCATCAGTCGACTGATGGCCATCATCAGTCGACTGATGGTAGCATCAGTCGAATGCTAACCTCCGAAACGATCAAGCGTTGGGCGGCGGTTAGTCGCCCAAGGCGCAATCGATTAGCTTAACAAAAACATTATTTTGACGGCCTCCGACCGTCCGATCTCGACCTAGACCACCTATATGATGTCTTTGGTCGGATCTATGCTTAAGATCATCCCCGTAAAGAGGATACGACCTTACTTACTCTAGCACACACACGAGCTTACCTCGATACTTAGTGTGTCTCTTTCGCTTCCGGCCTTCCACTCGATTCCTTCGGCTCCCTCCGAAGTCACTCGAGTGTCGCCCGACCACCGCGGCTTCCTCCGGGTGTCGCTAGCCTTCAGCTCCAGCTATAACAATTTTCTGCACACTTGATTTAGCTCGTGAGATAACGATATGAGCTTAACTTTGTATCATTTGCTATAATCAAAACTCAGGTTCGACTTAGGTGCCAACTGCACCAACACCTTCAAGCCTGCTGTGGTGATCGATAAAACAAGAGAAAAGATCAAAATCAGTGACCTAAGGGTATTGCGCCAACTGCAGTCCGCCGCTCTACAAACTGAGCTAAGGTCAAAACTCTTGAAGAACAGAGTCAACTAACCTGTGGCCAGGCGTTCAGCCGTGGCAGCAACTTCGTTGTCCACTCGTATAGAGAAGCCGACGAGATCTGGGATGACAGAAGTCAGAGAGGGCGCAAGAGGAAGGGCTCGCAAGAAGGAGAACTCGCGAGAAAAACAACGAGGAGGATCAGGAGAGCTTCGCCCCATGGGTTGGCTTGGGCATCGACGGTGGCAGATCGATCGATGCTACAGTCAATCATCGGGAAGAGTCACGCGATCGGGCGATGGAGAGTCACAACGGTGAATAAAGGAGTCGTGCTCGTGAGATCGGGAGAAGAAGATGTCAGATCTGAAGGTCACACATGGGAAAATGGGGGAGAAAAATGCAATCGGGAATGAGAAGAAAAGGAGTTATCGCGGATGGGGGGAAATGCTCAGAGAAAAATAAAACGACAACGAGTAAACACAGAAACAGAAGAAATGCTAGGCTTAAGAAAACAGGTCGGGTTTGGAAAATAACCCGGTCGGGTTTAACCTATAAGCAATTGAATCTAGTTTCAATTAAACCAATAAACTCTTGAGCTAGGTTAGGTTTAAATTAAATCCCTAACCATCCCTCAAAAATTTAATTAACCCACTAATAATATTACCTTTTAGCCATCTATTTATGGTATTTTACATACTCCCCCACTTAATAAAATTTGGTCCCCAAATTTCGTACTTAAATGCGAAAATTAATTCAAGCAAATTTTCGAAATGACTACATACCTCAAGTGAACAGATGAGGGTATCGAGCTCGGATAGTATCTTCCAGCTCCCACGTAGCCTCCTCATCAGTATGATGTTGCCATCCAACCCTTACGAGTTGGATGGTTTTGTTCCATAACTGTCACTCCTTGCGACCAAGAATTCACATTGGAATCTCCTCATAAGTCGCATTAGGCTAGAGTGAAATCGGTACCTCTTTCAGAACATGATCAGAATGCGACACGTATTTCGTCAACATAGAAATATGGAATACGTTATGAACACTCGCAAGTGTCGGAGGTAAAGCTAATCGTTAAGAAACACCCCCAATCCGCTCCAATATCTCAAATGGACCAATATAACGTGGAGCTAATTTTCCCTTTAGCCCAAATCTTTTCACTCCTTTTGTAGGTGAAACACACAGAAATACACGATCCCCTACTGAGAATTCCAAAGGCCTTCATCTCCGATTTGCATAACTTTTCTATCGATCCTATGCCTTTGATAACCATCGTCTGATGATGTGCACCAACTCTACATCATGTTGGATACTCTGTGGCTCCAATAGCTGTCGTTCCCTGACTTCCTCTCACAACACAGGAGATCTACAAGATCTACCGTATAAGGCCTCAAATGGAGCCATCTGAATAGAAGAGTGGTAGTTGTTGTTATAGGCAAATTCCACTAAATGAACGTGGTCCTCCCAACTGCCTCCGAAATCCATAACACAAGATCTCAGCAAATCCTCCAATGTCTGAATGGTAAGCTCAAATTGTCCATCTGTCTGCGGATGAAATGTTGTACTAAGCTAAAGCTCTATGCCCATGTCCTGCTGCAGACTCTGCTAAAATCGCGAGGTAAACCGCGGATCTCCATCATATATGATACTCAAAGGCACCCTATGCAGCTTGATAATCTCACGGCAGTACAACTTTGCCAGACGATCCAACTGGTCCGTTCCATGAATAGGTAAAAAGTGAACATATTTGGTTAACCGATCCATGATCACCTAAATCGCATCATATCCTTTACGGATTCTGGGCAATCCCATAACGAAATCCATAGTGATATGCTTCCACTTCCATTTTGGAATTGGAATCTCCTGAAGAAACCAGTGGGTTTCTGATGCTCAACCTTCACCTATTGGCATACTAAACATCGAGCAATGAAGTCTACAATATCTCTCTGCATATCGTTCCACCAGTATAAGCGTTTCAAATATCGGTACATCCGAGTACCACCAGGATGAATAGCAAATCTCGAATGATGTGCTTCCTATAGGAACTCTTCCTTAAACAATACAACTCCGAAACCCACTATCCTTACAGAGATGTGGAATTATCTTTTCACAAGAGAAGTCCATCTACCATCCAAAATCCACTCCACCACACACTCTGAAAGTGCATGGGAGACTATAGCGACCAATCTCCCTTGTTGCAACTATCCATGTTCCAGAAACTTTATAGTAGCTACCCAGTAGCTAGTCAAAACTCCATGAGCACTTCTGCTCTATACAACTACTACACAAGATCATATTTGCTAAAACGACATCACGTGCATAACATCTTATCTCGTAGTTTCTTAATTGATGTAAGCATAAGATACGTCTCATGCAACTGTATCGGATTTGCTCCAATCCCTACAATGATGCATTCGTGTACAGTACCCTTCCATCTACATCGGAAGGATTAGCTAACACTAGTGCAAACATCAATCATCATCTAGGCCCTGAAACCTAGTTTCACAAGCTTCTAACCAAGTGATTTCCATCACCTCCTTTGTCAAACAAGTCTATGGTATAGTAATGCTAAAAATATTCTATCCACATCTACAGTAATAACCAAATCATACAAGGAAACCACCAACTACAGTGGCCGAGTATGTAACTCCAACTACCACCATCAACAGTAGTCAAGTTACGCAACTCCAACCACCACAAACTGATCTAATCATGTCCAGAATACACGATTTCTCAAATCCATGGATGACTACATCATTAAACATGTCTAACAACATTATTAACGACTCATACAATTCATACCAAGTATGAAATTGTCATCTCTACACACCTGCATCCCCTTTACTCTAGGCTGATGATATATCAATCATCACACAGACAATGATAATTGTATGACACTAAGTCACTACATTATCAACCCACTAATCTTAAATCAACCCTAGAGTCTACACAGGTGTCCTTTAGCTGATCTAAACAAATCATTTATCCACAACAAAGGATATTCATTTCCTTCTACAATATCAGTGTTTAGCAACATTGATACCAATAAAATTATCTCCTGGTAAAATCATCATTTCAACAAATACCTCCTGTGCATCATCAACCTTGCCAACTTTGCAAAACCGATCACTGAGGGTATCAAACAACCTGATTAGGCTCACAACCAATGAATTACATTGCACTGAGTACAACACGAGCTTCAACTACTTTGTGTGCTTTACATCAACCCTCATCCCATACACCATAAGTAAAAATATTTGGCTCTAAAAGATCATTACCTCAATCGGTAAAGTAATTATCCGAAATTTCCTCCTGATAAGAGGACTTCAATATCGAAACTATTCCCAAAATCACCCCGATCGTATACTCCTCTAACTTCTGCTCTTGGTGATTGAGCTCATGTAGGTGAAAAGGACTACCATGGAGAAACTAAAATCAACTGCCAACACGAGGACGCAACTCGAAATGGCTGCAATGGAGGTGGTAACCATTGTTGTACTGGTAAAGAGTACACCATCGGCTGTAAAGTACTGAATAATTGTCAACGTCGTAGCACACTCCATACTCTGCAAATGGTATAGCTGCAACTGGAGAATACAAAATAGGTACAACCATCATCGTATACTCGCTCCTATGTACAAAGTATAACCACGTTTGGGGAGGTAACAGTTATTGTTGTTTGCATGAGTCTTCTAAGATGTCTTCTGCTGATACTGTTGAGTAAATCACTTCCCCTGGAGGAAAGTATCAAGGAACTCCAACCACGTAAGAGGTAGTAAATCGCTATTGGTGTGATAACCCAATCTTTGGTGATGATCTCTACTATCGAGATTGTGCATCATCCTCCTGGAACCACATCGATTGATAGTCTTCAACTGAGTCTTTGAAGTATGCCTCCTCAAATGTACTGATTTCTTACAACAACAACAGATGATCGATCCAATGGATAATCTAACTTTGTGTGACTTCGTGATCTACACTACATGCACATAATCCATTCAGAGTCTTTGTTCTGATTTCGCTGATAACATGAGAAAGTTTTGAGGATCTACATTTTGTCTTTTTATGATAAAAAAACACTCCAATAGTAGCTCGTGCCCAATAACTCCGATCTTGCTCCTTTTGTCCAACATTCGGAGACTTTTGATTTTAATAATTTGACTTGCAATATATGCTCATCGGTCTCCAACTCTTAAACACTTGTACGGAGTCATTTCTAAACTTTTGACTCGATCCAATGTCTTCCGACAGGATCTGTTAGAAGATCTGAACATCCTAATCCAACTGTAAGCCAATAACCCATGGGTGGCTTAAAACATCCATTCACATTCTTGAGCTATTAGGTGGTCGTAACCTCGACAAGTCTAACGACTTTGCACGATACTCCCATTACCGAATGATCACCCTACTTGAAGCTCAAGAATTCCCTACAATGAGTCAAAGAAAGTGATGCGGGTAAATACTCTCTCTCAACATTACTAAACCATGATCAAGTGATTTGTTATTCCTCGAAAGTTATTTCCTACATCTTTCACCAAGTACTGGTTTGATCCCAATAATGGTATGAAACTAACTCTACTTCCTTTGTATAACACGAGTTAAGTACTCAAAAATACCCTCAAAGTTATACAACCCAGCACGAATAACTCAGGGATCAAAATCCCTATGAAACACCGTAAACTAACCCTCCTCTATCAGCATCAACAATAGCCTACATGTCATGTCCATTACCCAATAGGTAATGATCTGATTAGCATAATTAGTGAAAATCCCTAAGACTATAATCTTTGATTTCCATAAGAAATGTGACGACTTGACTCCTAATTTCCGACTCGGTATCAGTCGGTTCTCAAAGGAAATTCACCTTTTCGACACAGGTTCAAGACTCACAGGCTCAACAGGTTGTTCCTGTTAGGGCAATCAACCCGTGATATGGTTTTGATGTATGTGGCAAAGGGTTTAAGTTAGGATGATTGGATTTGATATGTGTGTTGGAGTCTTGCATGACTTAGTAATTCGCACATGGAGCTTAGGCAAGTGTCACCACTCACGACCTCATGCTTGAGTCGGAGAAGGATCATTGCAGAGCCGTGCACTTGATGCTGCCGAGGGACTGCCGGACGAGATGACTTGAAGTGAAGCCAAGGAAGCAGACTTCGAGGGCAAGAGATGCGAAGGAGCATTGTAGAGTCGTGCGCCTGATGATGCCGAGGGACGTGGTCGCAAATGAAGAGAGCTTTAGCGAGAGACTTTGAGTGAGATGTGAGAATGAGTGAATTGTAAGTAGCTCATTAGGTGAATTTGGTCGAATGGCTGAGTGTTGGAAGCTCGATCGCAAGAGTTGAGGTTTACTCGACTGCCGGAAGCTCAAACGGATATTAAGTTTGAGTTTTACTCGGCACCAGTCGACTGCCATGTCATGACAGTCGACTGCTCTAAGTTGAATGAACTCGACTGGTGTTCGACTGGAATCATTCTGGTTGACCAGTCGGCTGCCAAGGGGAGCAGTCGACTGGTGTTGAGGGTTTCGACCACATAATGCTTCATAGCCGACTGGGCAATCGACTACGAAGGCATCAGTCGACTGATGGAGACCATCAGTCGACTGATAGGGTTACCGTTGGACGATGGCGATGGCATTCAAAAGCTATTGGAGTCGTCCGTTAGAGGAGCAGTCGACTGATGACATGCATCAGTCGACTGGCGCCTAACCAACGGGAAGAACTCCCTTTTCTCTATAAAGAGAAGGGGTGAGGGCCTTTGGGAGGCTAATGTTCATGCTCTAAACTTCTCCCAAGTGCCCAACACGTTTTCCATCCTCTTAAGCTTATTTACATTATATTGTAAGAGGAGTGATTCTTGTCTAAAAGAGGTTACCTCCACCTAGCTTGGTGCAAAGGAAAGAATAGTGGAAAGCTTGAGGTGTGATTCACCTTGGACGAATCGGACCATGGATTAGCGGTAAGGCCATGAACCACGTTACATTGTGGTGTTAGCGTTTGTGCTTTCTATTCTTTCTTTGCATTTGTCTCAATTGTTTATATTAGTATATTCCACTTGCGCTAATAGTGTTTGTAGACGAGCAATCAACGAACGACTTCCACCGTACGACGATAAAGGCTATTCACCCCCCTCTAGCCGACCAACATTGACTCTACAAGTGGTATCAGAGCCAAGTCGCTTATCGAGGACTAACCACCGCAACAAGCACTACATCAAGAGATGACCAGCTCAAATATTCATCCACCGAAGTTCGAGGGGGAATTCGCTTGGTGGAAGAAGCGAATGGAGGTATTTTTCGAAATCGATTTTGAAATTCTATTAATAATGTAAAATGGTTTCGAAATACCTAGGGATGAAGAAGGGGAGCCATTGGAGAAATCAAGGTGGAGTAAGAGGCAAAGGGAAGAGTACTTGGCGAACTCAAAAGCCAAGCACCACCTCTACAACGTACTCCCCCAACAAGAAGTGAATCAGATAAGGAAATGTGCAAGTGCCAAGGAAATGTGGGAGAAACTCATAGAGATTCATAAAGGCACATCCAAGGCTAAACTAGCAAGGAGAGATGCACTTCGCTCCCAATTAAGTAACATCAAACTGGAAAAGGGAGAGAAGGTAAAGTCTCTACATTCTAGGTTTAAAGAAATTTTAACCGGTTTGACAAGTGTAGGGGAGAAGCTTTCCAACCGGGATATGGTAATGAAGGCTATAGATGCCTTTCCCCGGTCCTCAAAGTGGAGCTCAATGGTGGACTCCTTCTATATCTCGAAGAATTTAGAAGTGAGCACACTTAAAGAATTCTTCTCAACCATGGAGCTCTATGAAACAAGGCTTGAGGGAATAAGTGAAGAACCGAGCATCAAGCCATCAAGAGGAGTGGCACTATTAGCCAACAAGGGGAAGAAGAAGATGGAGACTCCTTCCTCCTCCGATGAAGCCTCCTCCTCCTTCATGGATAGCACGGAAGAAGCTTATATGGTAAGGAAGGTAAGGCGTGCATTAAAAGGTTTTAAATTTAACAAATCTCATGATAGGGGGAAAAGGCCAAGGAGGAAAATAATTTGCTACAATTGCCAACAAGAGGGACACATAAGAGATAATTGTCCACTCTTGAACAAGAGCAAAGAAGAGAGGAAAAAGAAAGAAGAAAAGAAGAAGAAGGGGAGCAAGAAGAAGGAAGAAGAGAGGAAGGCCAAAGAAAAAGGGAAGGTCAAAGCACTCAAAGCAAGGACATGGGATGATCCTTCTTCTTCTTCATCATCATCATCATCATCCGAAGAAGAAGAATGTGTCTACTCAAACCTTGAACTAATGGCAATAGACAACCTAGACTCCACCTCCTCCTCCAAGCAAGAAGAAAGAAGTACTAGTGAGGAGAGCTCAAGTGAAGGGGGAGCTTCATCCTCATCATCATCGAAATCGGAGGAAGAGGACATGAAAACTATGGTAACGAATCTCTCACCCAAGAAAATAATTTCCATGATTTCTAGCCTTACTAAGGACTTGTTTAGGGCCAAAAAGAAAAATAAGAGCATGCTTGATCAAATCAAGGCCTTAGAAAATAAATTAGAAGAAGCATTGTTGAATGATGATGCATGCTCACATGACTATATGCCATTTGATGTTAATGATGCATGCATTGAGGAAAATAGGATGTTAAGGGAAAAGGTAGATCATTTGACCAAGGCCTTAGAAAAATTTACAATTGGCTCCAACACCCTTAATATGATTATAGGGAGCCAAAGGGCTAGCTTTAATAAGAAAGGCCTAGGATATAAGGGAAAAACAAATGAAAAAGCCTATAAATGTTTGATTGCTAGGGGTCAAAGCAAAAATAAGACAGTTGCTAGAAAATAGATCCCTAAGGAATATTTAGTGAACCCTATAGGAAAGAACTTATTTTGGGTTCCTAAATCTATCCTTAAGGGTTAGGAAAACCCTAGGATAGTCAGCCATATAAAATTTACCTATATCATATTTTTGGTTGACTTAGGATGGCAGGACTAAGTTTTTGAAATAGTGTTGGGTGATGGTAATGCACCCTTAAATAGTGTAAATCATGCTCAACACTTAGTGTTATATATGTTGACACTCATGACCTATAAATTTTTAGCATAGTGTTGGGTGATGATAATGTGCCCATAAATTGATAATAATGCTTAAATCATGATAGTTAATGTAATTGCTATATATGTTTGCAATCATGATTTATGATCTTGACATTTGATATATAATCATGGGCAATAAGGTTTAAATCATGCTTTGGGTGATACTTGACTTATTATCATTTTATACCTAATGCATGATTGATGAATACTTTTGTTTCATGATCATAATGTGAAATCAATGCACATATGTTTTTATGATCATGTGGTATGTTAGGATGATCTTAACCTTGTGTAAAATTGCATGAAATTAATGGTTAAGTATATACAAATACCTTTAGGTTCATCTCATACTCACTATGTGCTACCTTGATTGAAAACATAGCATAGGTGAGATGTTAAGATGATACAAATAGTCCACTAATGCCTATGGCATTTAGTTGGTCATTTAAAGTATCAAAAGAGTAATAATAGATCAATCATGGGGGAAGACTTTTGTTTAATTTATAAGACATATTGCCCAAAGATCATGGTAGGATATTTCAAATGTTTTGAAAACCATTTCTTGTTTCATAAACTGAATTTTCATGTTTTGAAAAGCTTCAAGGCAAAACTTGGCTTTAAAATTGATACAAACTTTAGATATTTTCCAACTTTTGAGATTTTGCTAATTTTCAAAAATATAATGATTTTTCATGGATAACTATTTTTCATTGATAAAGGAACTTACAAGAAATGTGTTCCCGAAATTTCATGATTTTTCGAATTTTATAGAATTTTTTATGCATTTCTGAAATTCAGCTCGAAAATAAGAAAATCCTGAAATCAGAGTGCCAGTCGACTGGTAGTCTGAACTGTTGGTGATCGATTGGAATCTAGAGGGGGGGTGAATAGCTTGATTTTCATCTCTACAAAAAGATTAGCGGAAGCACAACAAAAATAATAATAACACAAATGAAAAACAATGCTAACACAATTCTTTTACGTGGTTCGGAGATAACACTCCTACTCCACGGTGATCCTTGAGGTGGATCAACCCTAATCAATATCACTATGAAGCTTTCCTTTACAACACTCCTCCTCTTCTTACAAAAGATGTAGATGAAGCTTAGAGAGGAGAAAGAGATTTAGAATCACTAGAAAGCTTTGAAAAATCGTGGAGGCTTGAGAGTATTATTAGAGAATAAGCATTGACCCCAAAAACCTCCACCAACCCTCTTTTTATAGAGAGAAGGCTGATTTTCCTGTTGGAGCACCATCAGTCGACTGATGCACAACATCAGTCGACTGCCGGCGCGGTTAACGGCTTCTGAATAGCCGGATTTGCGAGATTCAGAGTCGTTATCTCCAACGACACTCTCACAGTCGACTGATCCCTCCATCAGTCGATTGATCAAATGCCACAGTCGAGTGAGACTCCATTACGTACTGTGTTTAACGATCGATCCGCCCTTTGTTGGCGATCAGCGATCGCAACATCGATCGTGCCATGATCAAAGTAGTCGACTGATGGTCAAGGTTTCATCCTGACTCAATCGAGCACCTGACCAGTCGACTGATACATCATATCAGTCGACTGATACTCATCAAGTATGAATAATTCATACTTGATTACACCCCCTAGACCTAGACCCAACCTTCTAGCTCTTCCTTAAGCCTTGCGCCTCCAGGATCCCTCCGAGTCCACGACTTGTTCATCCTTTGCGCTTTGCTTCCAAGAGCTTCCTTCGGTTTTGTCATGTCTTTGGGTTTCCTTTTGCCAAAGCGTGCTTGGACTTTACGCAACCAAGTCTACATGCTTGGACTTATGCTGCCAAGACTTGCCTTTGGTCTTCCTTTGCCAAAGTCCATTTGTACTTAATGCCGCCAAGACAACATGCTTGGTCTTATACCGCCAAACCTTTACCTTGGACTTTTCTTGCCAAGTTCATACTTGGAATTTGCCTTTACCAAGTCTTCGTACTTGGATTTCCCTATTACTTGAACATGTTCACAATTAGATCACAAATTGTTGCCTAACTTAGATGATTATCCAAACATCAAAACATATAAATTCTTGGGACATTGTTGCACCAACAATCTACCCCTTTTTGATGTTTGGCAATCATTTAAGTTAGGTCTTTTAAAGATACACACATAATCATATATCTAATTCTAACTTAAACATTTCTTCTCCCCCTTTGACATACATCAAAAAGAGAAGAAATCATATATTTCATAAATGTGTTGTAATCTTGAACTAAGGTATAGAATTGAAATTTAGCTCCCCCTTAATCCAAGATATAGTTCATGATGAGTGAAAGACATGTGGAGCAAAAGCCTATCAAACAATTTGAAGGTTTAAATCCTAACTTTGCACCAACAATATAAATTTGGGGATGAAAAAGATATATTTTATGAAACTCCCCCTAAAACACCGCATTAAATAGTCCTAAAAGCTTGTTTATACTTAATATTATCATGCTAATGTTTTAGGACATCAAAGATATACTAAATATTAGAAAGTGGAGCTATTTTTCAAAAAACACGAGTTTATCGATCTGGTTTACGACCCGATCTATTGCTCAAATCAATTTGACCTTTTCACCCCAAATTCAGAAATGAGTTAGAAATTTCAGAAACCTCAAAAAATCACGAAATTTTGTGTACACATTTCTGAAATCATACTTTATAAAGGAAAAATAATTTGAAAAATATATGTTTTCCAGATTTCAGGATTGATACAAACTTGGAAACTAACAAAAGTTCTAATGTTTTTGCAAACTTTGTATCACTTTTGTGTTTCACTTGAAAACTATTTTTCAAAATATGATAAACATAGTTTAAAATATGTTTTATTTGAAATTTACAACCATGTTCTTGGAGATATATGCACATCAATTGTGTATAAGCCTTCCCAATGATTGGTCCAATGAAGGATCAATGTCTTTAGATGACACTTTGGTCCATAGTAATGCATCATAACAAGCATGATGAACCAAGTGCATCTTCCTAACATCTCACATGTTGTCTAAGTGGCTTAATACAAAAATCATGATTTCTTACGTATTTTGTGAGATGCTTAAAGGTATAAATCCTAGTATTTCTATAGGATCATTCCAAGTTCTCTCCTAAGTGATGAAAATTCTACCTCGGGGAGAGCCTTGGTAAATATGTCGACTAGGTTGGACTTGGATTCAATGTAATTAAGCTCAATGTCCCCCTTAGCCACATGATCTCTAATGAAGTGATGTTTCACTTCAATGTGCTTAGTCCTAGAGTGATGCACCAGATTTTTGGTTAAATTTATGGTGCTCACATTATCACAAAATACTTTCATGTTGGAGTAAGATAGCTCATAATCCTCTAAGGTATGTTTCATCCATAGGAGTTGAGCTACACAACCACCCATAGCCACAAACTCGGCCTCGGTGGTGGATAGGGCAACACAAGGTTGCTTCCTACTACTCCAACTAACTAGGGAGGACCCAAGGAATTGACATCCACCACTAGTACTCTTCCGATCCAATTTGCAATCGTCATAATCGGAATCGGTGTACCCAATAATCAAAGGACCTAGTCCTAGGGTACCATAGTCCTACATTTAGTGTGCCTTTAATATATCTTAAAATTCTCTTAACGGCAACTAAATGAGATTCTTTTGCACATGATTGATATTTAGCACACATACCAACCGCGAATAATATGTCGGGTCTACTAGCGGTTAAGTACAAAAGGCTACCAATCATGCTCCTATAGAGTGTAAGATCAATTTTTTTCCCTTCATTATCACTATCAATTTTAGTATTGGTTGCCATTGGAGTTGAAACTACCTTAGCATTTTCCAAACCAAATTTCTTAATCATTTCCTTAGCATATTTGGTTTGATAAATATAAATACCTTCACTTGTTTGTTTGACTTGCAATCCTAGGAAGAAATTTAATTCCCCAACTAGACTCATTTCAAACTCTTTTTCCATATTTTTAATAAAGTCTTGAAGAAGTTCATCATTTGTTGACCCAAAAATGATGTCATCAACATATACTTGGGCTACAAAGATGTCCTTTGATGTTGACTTTATAAATAAAGTTTGATCTACACTACCCCTTTTAAAATCCTTAGGAATTAAGAAAGATGATAATCTTTCATACCAAGCCTAGGGAGCTTGTTTCAAACCATACAAAGCTTTCCTAAGTTTGTATACATGGTTTGGATAGTCCATATTTTCAAACCCGGGAGGTTGTTCTACATATACCTCTTCCTTAATAAACCCATTTAGGAATGCCGATTTGACATCCATTTGATGGAGTTTGAAACCCATATAGGATGCATACCCTAATAGTATCCTAATAGACTCTAATCTAGCAACCGGGGCATATGTTTCATCATAGTCAAGTCCTTCAACTTGATTAAAGCCCCTTGCAACTAATCTTGCCTTATTCCTAGTAATATTCCCTTGGTCATCTAGTTTATCCCTAAACACCCATCTGGTAGTAATGATGGTGTTTTCATTAGGTCTAGGAACTAACTCCCATACTTGACTCCTTTCAAATTGAGCCAATTCATCTTGCATTGCTAAGATCCAATCCGGATCAAGTAATGCATCTTTGATTGTTTTGGGCTCAATTTGAGAGATTAGAGCCATATGACTAGTGGGATCCCTATGAAATGACCTAGTCCTAACACCTTGAGATAATTCACCCACAATTTGATCTAATGGGTGATTTTGATAAACTCTTATGGTTCTAGGAGGTGTATTAATTTGAGTTTGATCATAATTAATCTCAATCCTTTGCTCATCATCGGAATCACCTCTTACTCCCCCTTTATTCAATCCTCCCCCTTGATCATTACCCCCTAAGGTTAAATCTTGAAATTGTTGAGATATTTCTTGATTTTCATTATTAATATCATCATCAATAAGGGATTTCCTAGGGTATGTATTGGAAGTTTCATCAAATTGGACATTTGAAGATTCCTCAATCTTTTGAGTCCTTTCATTATAAACTCTATATCCTACACTAGTGGATGAGTATCCAATTAGGATTTCCTCATCCGTTTTGGATTCAAATTTACTTAGTTTGTCTTTGGTATTTAAGATATAAACTTTACATCCAAAAACCTTAAAATAATGAATTGTTGGAATTGTACCATTCCACAATTCAAATGGAGTTTTTCCTAAAAACCTATGAATTAATACCCTATTTTGGATATAGCAAGCGGTATTAACCGCTTCCGCCCACAAGTAGCTAGGTAAAGAATATGCATTTAACATAGTCCTAACCGCTTCTTGTAGGGCACGATTTTTCCTTTCCACAACCCCATTTTGTTGGGGTGTTCTAGGACAAGAAAACTCATGCTTGTACCCTTGTTCTAAGCAAAAGGTTGAGAAATTAGAATTCTCAAATTCTCCACCATGATCACTACGGATCCGGTTGATTTTGAGTTTTCTTTCATTTTCTACTCTCTTACTAAATCCTATGATTATTCCTAGGGTTTCATCTTTATTTTTCAAGAAAAATACCCAAGTAAACCTAGAGAAATCATCTACATTACTAGGCAATATCTACTACCAATCATAGAAGGGGTACTATGATAATCAAATAAGTCCATATGTAAAAGTTCTAAGGGTAAAGCGGTACTAAGTAAATTTTTACCTTTGTGTGATATTTTTGATTGTTTCCCTTCTTGGCATGCATCACACATTTTGTCCTTGAGAAATTTGACTTTAGGCAACCCTTTGACTAACTTCATTTTTGCTATTTTGGCTATCTTCTTCAAGTTTATATGTCCTAGCCTCCTATGCCAAAGCCAACTTTCTTCCTCTTTTGCGACAAAACACTTACTAGAAGCATTAGTAGCATAGGATAAATCAACATAATATATATTTGATTTCCTAAACCCTACTAACATGCAGTCATTTAGAGTTTTGTGTCTTATAGAACATTTTGAGGAATCAAATTTAACATCAAAGTTTGCATCACATAGTTGGCTTACACTAAGTAAATTAAATTTCATATTTTTAACTAATAACACTTTATGAATGGCAAGTTTGGGGGATACCTCAATTGTGCCCTTTCCTAGAATCTTAAGTTTCCTGCTATTACCAAATGATACCTTTCCCTTGCTAGTGTGGTTGATAGTGGAGAATTTTCTCTCATCACCGGTCATGTGTTTTGAGCACCCACTATCAACAATCCACAAGCTTGGTTCTTCTACCTATATCACATGAAAAATACAATCCTTAGGTACCCAAATCTTAGGACCACTAGCATCAATTAGAAATTTCTTAGGGACCCAAGCCTCTCTACCCTTGCTTTTAATTATGGATTTTCTGCTAACAAGAGATGTAAATGCTACCTCCTTTTCCTTAGGCCTATATCCTAGTCCGACCTTGTTGTAAATAACCCTTTGATCCTTAATTATCATGTCTAGGTATTTAGAGCCATTAGTAAATTTTTCTAAGTATGCTCTTAAGTTATCTATTTCTTTTTTCAATTCATCATTTTCATCCCTAAGGGTACATGCATCATCATCACAAGGTAATTTATCACAAGATGGTTCTACACTCTTAAGTGATTTAATCTCTATTTTTAAGTCCTTAATCCTAGTTTTCGATCTATTCAATGCATTTTGAAGACATGCAATTGTCTTGTAAAGTAAATATACCCTAGGGGAGTTGTTTACCTCATCATCATCACTTGATGATGATTCGTCGCTTGAAGAAGAAGATGAGGACTCCTCACTTGAGCTCCCGGCTTCTTCCTTCAATGCCATGAGGGCTAGATTCCGGGTGGCATGACATACTTCTTCATCGTCGGAAGAGTCCTCCATGCTTAGGGTGTCCCATGTTTGTGCCACCATTGCCTCCTTCTTCTTCTTCTCCTTCTTTTCCATCTTTTTCTTTTCCTTCTCCTCTTTCTTCTTTAGTTCCGGGCAATTTTGCTTTATATGCCCTTTCTTGTTGCAACCAAAGCAAGTTACGTTAGGTGTAAAATTTGAACTATTTGAAGACTTACCTCTTGAGGATTGGAACATCCTCCTCACATCTTTCTTGGTGAGTTTCCTTGACTTCCCACTAAACTTCTTGACATAATCAGCCACCTCGCTTGCCGATAGCTCATCTTCACTACTTGATGAGTCTTCCTCGGATTCGGATGAGGAGGACACTTCCTTCTTCTCCTTCTTTTTTTTGTCCTTCTTTCCTACAAAAAGAGCTATACCCTTCTCTTTGGATGAAGTGTTAGCTTGTTCATGTAATTGAAATTCACAAAATAACTCATCTAACTTAACCAAAGAAAGATCCCTAGAGACCTTATAGGCATCTACCATTGAGGCCCATAAGGTTGTTCTAGGGAAGGCTTGGAGCACATACCTTACAAGGTCTCGATTGTCGACCTTCTCACCTATTACATGTAGTCCATTGACTACTTCTTTAAAGCGACCGTGCATTTGGCTCACGATCTCATTGGTCTTCATGGAGAAGCTTTGAAGTTGGCCAATTAGGAGATCTCTCTTGGCCCTTCTTGTTTCGTTGGATCTTTCGTTGAGGTCTATCAACTTCTCCCAAAGCTCCTTCACCGATTCAAATGGCCCCACCTTGCTTAATTGTTCTTTTGACAAACCACATTGAAGTGTGGGTGTTGCCTTGGCATTGGCTTGAGCCTTCTTTGCCATGTCTCTCATCCAATCCTTGGTCGGTATGGGCGTACCGTGTTCATCGACCGACTTCTCGAAACCATCTACAATGCTAAACCAATTTTCAATATCATTCATTAAATAATACTCCATCCTACCTTTCCAGTAGCTGAAGTCATTGCCGTCGAAGAATGGAGGCCTCGCCGTGCTATACCCCTCTTGGAAAGCCATTTTGCTCCGGTTGATTGTTAGATCTTCTGATGCGATCCAGGCTCTGATACCACTTGTTGGTGATCGATTGGAAGCTAGAGGGGGGGTGAATAGCTTGATTTTCGTCTCTACAAAAAGATTAGCGGAAGCACAACAAAAATAATAATAACACAAATGAAAAACAATGCTAACACAATTCTTTTACGTGGTTCGGAGATAACGCTCCTACTCCACAGTGATCCTTGAGGTGGATCAACCCTAATCAATATCACTATGAAGCTTTCCTTTACAACACTCCTCTTCTTACAAAAGATGTAGATGAAACTTAGAGAGGAGAAATAGATTTAGAATCACTAGAAATCTTTGAAAAATCATGGAGGCATGAGAGTATTATCAGAGAATAAGCATTGACCCCAAAAACCTCCACCATCCCTCTTTTTATAGAGAGAAGGCTGATTTTCCCGTTGGAGCACCATCAGTCGACTGATGCACAACATCAGTCGACTGTCGGCGTGGTTAACGGCTTCTGAATAGTTGGATTCGTGGGATTTAGAGTCGTTACCTCCAACGATACTCTCATCAGTCGACTGATCCCTCCATCAGTCGACTGATCCCTCCATCAGTCGACTGATCACAGGCCGCAGTCGAGTTAGACTCCATTCTATGCTTGTGTTTAGCACGATCGGGATCGATCGCAACATCGATCATTGCCGGACCAAAAGTCGGGATGGTCGTGGTTTCATCGACTCGGTCGATCACTGACTATACAACGTATCAGTCGACTAATACTCATCAAGTATGAATAATTCATACTTGATTACACCCCCTAGACCTAGACCCAACCTTCTAGCTCTTCCTTAAGCCTTGCGCCTCTAGGATCCCTCCGAGTCCATGACTTGTTCATCCTTTGTGCTTTGCTTCCAAGAGCTTCCTTCGGTTTTGTCATGTCTTTGGGTTTCCTTTTGCCAAAGCATGCTTGGACTTTACACCGCCAAGTCTACATGCTTGGACTTACGCTGCCAAGACTTGCCTTTGGTCTTCCTTTTCCAAAGTCCGTTTGGACTTAATGCCGCCAAGACAACATGCTTGGTCTTATGCCGCCATACCTATACCTTGGACTTTTCTTGCCAAGTTCATACTTGGACTTTGCCTTTACCAAGTCTTCATACTTGGATTTCCCTGTTACTTGAACATGTTCACAATTAGATCACAAATTGTTGCCTAACTTAGATGATTATCCAAACATCAAAACATATAAATGCTTGGGGCATTGTTGCACCAACATGAACCAGTCGACTGATCGACTGAAAACATGCCCAGTAACTTCTTTTATCAGATTTTAAGGCATGTTTTGGTATTTTTTCCTTTTCTTAGACTTGATGCCATGCTTAAATAACTTAGTTTAATCTTTTTGATGGTGTCAAAAGGGGAGAAATATGTATGTTTAAGTGAGTTATACTAAGAGGGAGAATTGCATTTAGGGGGAGTTTCATGTATTAAGGGGGAGAGTTGATAATCATGTTTATTCACATGCTTTCTTACCTTAATATTTTTATCAAATATTTATCAAACTTAAACGGATTGCCACACATCAAAAAGGGGGAGATTGTTAGGGCAATCAACCCGTGATATAGTTTTGATGTGTATGACAAAGGGTTTAAGTTAGGATGATTGGATTTAATATGTGTGTTGGAGTCTTGGAACACTTAGTAATTCGCACATGGAGCTTAGGAAAATGTCACCACTCACGACCTCGTACTTGAGTCGGAGAAGGAGCATTGCAGAGTCATGCACTTGATGCTGCCGAGGGACCACCGGATGAGATGACTTGAAGCGAAGCCAAGGAAGCAGACTTCGAGGGCAAGAGACGCGAAGGAGCATTGCAGAGCCATGCGCCTGATGCTGCCGAGGGACGTGGCCGCGAACGAAGAGAGCTTCAGCGAGTGACTTCGAGTGAGGTGAGAGAATGAGTGAATTGTAAGTAGTTCATTAGGTGAACTTGGCCGAATGGCTGAGTGTCGGAAGCTCGACCACAAGGGTTGAGGTTTACTCGACCGCCGAAAGCTCAAACGGATGTTAAGTTTGAGTTTTACTCGGCACCAGTCGACTGCCATGTCATGACAGTCGATTGCTCCAAGTCGAATGGACTCGACTGGTGTTCGACTGGAATCGTTCTGGTCAACCAATCGACTGCCAAGGGGAGCAGTCGACTAGTGTCGAGGGTTTCGACCACAAAATGCTTCAGTGGCCGGTAGGCGGTCGTGATGGAGACCATTCGATCGATCATTGATAGGGTTAGTTGGATGGCGATGACGATGACAGAAGCCATTAGAGTCGGCGTTAGAGGCGTCGGTGATGACATGAGAACTCTCTTTTCTATATAAAGAAAAGGGGTGAGGGCCTTTGGGAGGCTAATGTTCATGCTCTAAACTTCTCCCAAGTGCCCAACACATTTTCCATCCCCTTACTTAAGCTTATTTACATTATATTGTAAGATGAGTGATTCTTGTGTAAAAGAGGTTACCTCCACCTAGCTTGGTGCAAAGGAGAGAATAGTGGAAAGCTTGAGGCGTGATTCACCTTGGACGAATCAGACCGTAGATTAGCGGCAAGACCGTGAACCACGTTACATTGTGGTGTTAGCATTTGTTCTTTCTATTCTTTCTTTGCATTTGTCTTAATTGTTTATATTAGTATATTCCACTTGCGCTAATAGTGTTTGTAAACGAGCAATCAACGAACGACTTCCACCGTACGACGATAAAGGCTATTCACCCCCCTCTAGCCGCCAAACATCGACCCTACAGTTCCTGTGGTCAACTCAAACCATGATTACAAATAATAATCAATACACTACATGAAGGAACCGTATATATAACAAAAACACAGCGGAAACTATCGCAATGAAATAACAACTACACACAGTGCATACCAGTATGACTGACCATGACATAAAGAAAACAACGTCAAAACCCGAATCAACAAGTGCGTACATCAACAATGTCTAACACAACATCACAATATAAATCTGGATCAATATAAGAACATCCGATACTAAAGGAAAACATAAATCTAAAGCTGGGACCCTCAGAAGTGAGGTGAGATGTCGCCAACCAGCGATGCTCCAAGCCTATCATGGAGTCGAGTACCTGTTACCTAGGCAACAAGAAAACTTAGGGTCTATGGTGGTGAGTACAAAACTCAGCAATTATAAGAATAGAAGTGCATGCATAATATATATATCTCAAGTGAGTCAACAATATGCTATCTAAAGGTATAACAGGTATACACCAGCAAGATATAACAACTGTATAACTAAACTGATCAATAATAACAACATAAGGTACTGATATGCCTGAAGATCGGCAATGATGTAACTCATACAACTTGAGTATAAGTACTATAATACAACACCTACAACATGGTAGAGTAAATACTGACTCTGTAATCAACAACACCTGCATACTAACATTCTATGACAAATACAACCATGAACCAGGTCCATCACGTATCACCTCAAGGTACTGGTCAAAAGTATACAATAGTCTGACCAACTCAACACTAGAAATCCACACATGACCATATAAGAATATGCAAGTGGAATGCAAGACGATGTACAATCAAATGCAGCAAGCATAGTTCAAACAAATGCAACATCCAACGATTATATATATAGACTCTGTCTATATATATTCTCATCACACTCAACTATATATATATGTATTTGCAAACACCATCTACCACGACAATCCAGATGCATGGTCATGCCTGCGCACCTACTGCTATAACGACCCCAGTGTGGCCTAGGTGGCAAGACATGATAACTATCCCAACTCAACAACAACCACTGCTCTCAAGTGGCCGAGTGGGCAGTATAAAGTAACATATAAGCGTAAAGAGCTAACTACACAATGGGGGTCGCTGCTGCTGACCACTCCGACTAATACTACCCATGAGTGGTCGAGTGCCACGCACCCAGGATAACTGCATGCATCTCCAATAACCACTGTCAATAATGGGGCAAGTGCAGCACAACAAATGCTCTGCCCTCACACCAGTTACTCCTCCACGAGTAACCTGGGAGACAGGATGACTAACGCCCCTCTCAACCACAAGGGAGACCAAGTCGTCAGCATGCATATAAATGAAATGAATGCATGACAGTACATACATATGTCCACAACACACTCTCTATTATATAAAGAGACATATACAGCTGACAATAACCAAGCTAGGACCTCCAGTCCGTAGCGACGCTGTATCGACAAATCACACGTCCATACACGACTACATGATCCATAGTAGATATATACACAACATCAGGATATGATATGAAAACTCAACTTTACTTCTAGAACATCACCCACCCCCGGATGATTTATCTAAATTGCACAATTCAGTTTTTATAACCGAATTTAGATACATACACATAGGTAAACCACTATAGGTCCAGTTACCATACCATCTATAATTCATAACAAAGATGAAAGAATAGATAACAACAATAACAGAGTATTTAAGTGCAAAGGCAAGTATCAAGCATTAGAAAAACTAGAGTGGAGTCAAGGACAAAGTGACAACAATATGAAGTCATATACTTCAGGGTTTAGCTACTACTTAACTAGGGTAGGAAATATTACCCACCTGCTATAAAGCTCGAAATAATGAAATTTTCATGCCCACGGACCTATCTCATATCCACGTCCTGCAAATATCATCAATTACAATTAAATTTAAGCACATGACAAATATACAAATCCACTACTATATCGTTCCTATATTCGCATCCCTTTATCGAATACGAATTAGAAACCCTCGATCATCAAGAGTAACCCTTCTGGAACGTCCAACTAGGTTTAAATCATTAAACCTCTTAAGTACACTCCACCCAAATCACTTAAACGTATGAACTAACATCCATAACCATCATAGATTTATCCACAACCCCATTTGTAGCCGAGATCAAAGCATCACACAGCTCGATCAACAACTGACATTTCATACTAATTTAGGGACCTGACCAACCTTGGATGAACACACGACACACCCAAGTTTTCTTCACTCAACCATAACTCAAATCCCCCCAATTCAACCTCAATTCAACTTACCTTATCATCCACAGCTCCTTTCACTGGAACTGAGCTTTCCTTAGCTCGTTCCCAGCCCACACTCAGAACACACACAACCCTGCACAGCCTTCACAGCCATAATAACTCACACTCACAGTGTCATTCACAACCCCTTTCACCACAATGACAAAACCATTCCCAGAGCATCACAAACAGGTTTTCAATCACACCATACATGTGTTGGGTTTCCCCGGCACCGCTGTGAGTGTGTGTTTGAACACGTTTCGTAAACATGCACACAGTGAAAGCAAAAATAAGTAATAAACTAATTTTATTACAATACACACATCACACACATGTCGGATACAACATGTGTAGGCATAATCACTATTTAAAATTTTGCAATAAAAGGAAACTTATACTAGTTATACCTGACCTATCACATGTAGCAGGAATGACATCAACCGTAGTGACCCTCGCTAGAATCGCCTCTATCCGTATCCATGCCGAGTATTGTCGGGATAGATTCACAAAGCCACAAGTCTCATCTTCGCAAAAGTCACTAGCCTCAAGTCGAAGACGATGTGATCTGAGAGATGATCACAATCCGAATCAAATTCGGATCTAAAAATGAGCTCCACGAACTCGCTTCTCGGAAGCAGTTTTCGTCAACCAATTGACGAAACCTTAGTTCTCCACCTATGAGGATTGCTGAAGATCCAATCCCTGGCAAGTAAGTTGTTATCAGAGCACAAAATTCTAACCAAACGACCTCTCTACGAAGAGAGAAACAAACTGTCCAAAACTGGACAACTTGTGTTGGTGGAGAAGATAACCGATCAAAGCCTTGACCGGTTGCTCCTTGGCCACCGACGACCAAGGGTGGTTGGCCGGAGGCTGAGGGTGGCCGACGGCTGGTGGTTGGCCAGCGACAAGGAGGTGGCAGCAACCAAGTTGGAGGACAACTCCAAGTGGGCGACAAGGGCAAGGAGGAAGAAGAGGAGACTAGCTATTTCCAAAAATAACTCTTAGTGTTTTTCAAAAACCCTAAAGCCGCGTTTTTATAGAGTGCGTATTTCTTGACCATCAATAAACCTTCTCCTAGGAGTTATTGGTTCATAACCAAAACCCGTTAATCCGCTCCAATAACTTAAGTTAAAATAAACCAAACTGCGTTGGTCTATTTTAAGTTAAAACGAACCGAATCAACTTTGGTTCATTCGTTTAAAACAAACCAAATCACTTTGGTTTATTTTCCACCATTGGATTAGAACCAAACCAATTTGGTTCATCCATCATGTCTTCATAAGACTAGTCCCATCCATGCTTCCGATGTGACAGAAACCATTTCATACTCGGTCTTTGTTTGGTCCAACCAAACCTAGTCTCTCTCGATCTGAGAATCCTATTCTCAAACTCGTTTTAAATCCTTTGGATTATGCTCATTATGTGTGTGACCAAATAGATTCTCAGTTTATGTTGGTCATCTATAATTAACCATTAATTATAGAACGATGATGAGTGGCACCTAGTAGTACATCATGATCCCCAATTAACGGAAAAATCAACGGTTGATCCCAGAACGCTTCTGAAACCCTTCAGCAACTATAGTAAATCATGCCCCGTTCCCTTCACTCATCTTATACACACTTGGTTCAGGACATGGTCTATAGTGTCAGTCCCCACTAGGCTGACTATGTCACACCTAGCCCAAGTATTACTTCCTCATGAAGGTTTTGCAGAACCAAAGCTCTGATACCACTTGAAGGTGGAAACTTCGCTTCCCACTTCAACTCGGTCGCTTGTTCATGGCGATCCCGTCTACGTCTCCGGATTAAAAAAAATTAATCCTTGACAAAGAGCGATTACCCAAGCAACCGTTCCATCATCATTCTATTTGATTAGAGTGGTCACTTGAACAAACTTGTTGTTCAAGCAACCTACCTCTATTCTTCGATTAGCTGCGGAATAGACGATGTAAGGATCGCCGGTTTTTGTGTTTGTCTTCGGGGTCCAAGTAAATTAGCCACATACAATACATACAATATACAAAGAAACAAAAGGAAACCAAAACAAGAATTATATCTCTTGTTTACCTCAAGGTCTTCTATTGTATGTCCTATCCTACCCTTGGACGTTGTGTGGGCAATGATTCTCCAAGAGATGAAGCCTCCTAGATTACGAATCTTCCTTTCCTTGTTTGCTCTGAACACAAATAGATAATAAAATGAAACTCTTCTCCTACCTAGGACCGATCACCAAGATCCAAGCTTGATCCTTGCCGCTGGCCAAGGAGAGGAATAGGGAGTATAGGCGCCGGCCAAAAGCTCCAAGGGAAGAGACCCTAGCTCTTGCCGCCGGCCAATGAAGAGAGGAAGAGGATTGGGACACCGACCAAGAAGAGAAAAGAGAAGAGGGGCACCGGCCAAAACCCTAGGAAGAAAGAAAGTCCTACCGCCCAAGGCTTCTCCAAACCCTAGCCGCCCAATGCTTGAAGCAAAACCTAATCTCCCTTGTTGTTTTCCACGGCCAAGCCCATAGCCCTCCTTTTTAGAGCTAGGCTTAAGCCTCCTTTTTATCTCCACCGTCGTATCTAGGGATTTAATCTCAACCGTAGGATCTAGGAATTTAATCTCAATTGTCAGATCTAGAGATTTAATCTCCACCGTCGGATCTAAAGATTTAATCTCCACCGTCAGATCTAGAGATTTAATCTCCACCGTCAGATCTAGAGTTTCATTTTCCATCATCGGATCTAGGCTCCATGAGGGTTTTAATAGGCTACAATAGGGACCATGAGGAGGAGTTGGATCTTGGCCACCCAATGGATCTAGCCCACATAAAGTCTGATCCATTAATGATAATCCATTCCACTAGAGGATTATCATTGATCTACCTCACCAACCCCCATAAATAAATATGGGCTCCATATATTAATTGTACAAATATCTCCCCGTGTTTAAGATCTCGAATGTTCGTCAATTAATTAATTTACTGACAATTAATTAATCAACATCTAACTCCATGAGTAGTACCACTCAACCTTATCATCATGCCGGACCAAGTCCACCTGTAGGGTTTACATGATGAACCTTATGAGCTCCTCAAGGGGACATCATCATTTTAATATATAGGACACGGTTTCCTCCTATAATCAACGACACACCATATAAATAATATCATTTTCCAACTTACCGAGTCTATCGATTTACTCTAAATCTCGCCCATTGGTAAATCAAAGAAATAAGTACTAAGTATATGTGTCCGTTATTGTAACGCCCGTAAAATTTCTAGCAATTTTACGAGAATTTTGGCTTTATGATGATAGGCTTTATGTGGGTTTTTTTTTGGAAAAATAAAAGAAAATAAGCCAAAAAAAAAAAAAAAGAGGATGCAAAGCCTAGGAATTGAACCCCCAAACCTCTAGAGATAGCCAAACCCTATAGATGCACACACTAACCATAAGCCCAATAGAATTATATCATTAGAGGAAGAGGGAAATTTATAGATAAGTGGAAGAAGGGTAAGTGAAGAGGCATGACAAAGAAAAGAGAAACTTCTCTTCCTCCCTTTATAAAGAAGAAGGAAGTTTCCATTTGGCCATTTTCTTCTTCTCCTCTTCATCCTCACCGAAACCCATCTCCCTCTCCACCCTTTGGCCGAGACCCCCTTTCAAGCTAGGAGAAAGCTAGGTGACCTCCATTAGGTCATCTCTCAAGCAAAGCGAAGGATGTAAGTTTCCCCTCACCTGCAGTGTATTAGTTTCGTAGGTTAAATTTCATGTAAGAATGATGAAGTTGTAGCCCTTGTAGGCTTCGGCCAATCAAGTTTTCTTGGGCTAAGATTCATGAAAATGTTTCTAGAGAACTTCTATAGGTTGTATGCTCACTATAGGACCTTTTAGGGGACAAAGATTCTAACTTGGTGCCCTTATAGGTTTCGGCCACCAAGGCCTTTTAGGGTTAGGGTTTTTATGACAACTCCCTCTTATGAGGATTAGGCCATGATAATGCTTATGAATGAATTTTAGGGGACAAAACCTAAGTTGGAACCCATTCCATGTTTCGGCCAACCCATATAATTAGGGTTAGGGTTTCATGAAAATGTTCCTAATGACACTAGGTTAAATAATAATGCTTTATGAATGGACTTTAGGGGACAAAACCTAAGTTTGAATCCATTCCATGTTTCGGCCAACCCATATAATTAGGGTTAGGGTTGCATGAAAATGTTCCTAATGACACTAGGGTAAGTAATAATGCTTATGAACTTTAGGGGACAAAACCCAAGGTCGAGCCCTTACAAGATTCGGCCAACCCATGGTTTTAAGGTTAGGGTTTCATGAAAACACTTCCCCACATGTAGTTGTGCTAAGGGTATGGTTCTTGTTTGATTAATATGCCATGAATATGCATAGGAAATATTCTTCATGTTTATGATATAATGTGCCATGAAATATGCTCAGGTGATGAACATGTTTTTATGATTTAATATGCCATGGATATGCCAAAGAAATAGGCTTCATGTTATGATGTAATGTGCCATGAAATAGGCTTAGGTGATGAACATGTTTTTATGATTTAATATGCCTTGAATATGCTTAGGAAACATGCTACATGTTGATGATGTAATGTGCCATGAAATATGCTTAGGTGATGAACATGTTTTTGTGATTTAATATGCCAAGGAAATATGCTTCATGTTTATGATGTAATGTGCCACGAAATATGCTTGTATGATGAACATGTTTATACTTTAGGACCCCTTTAGGGTACTCTTATGTTATGAATGCATGTGTCCTTATGATAAGATGGAGATGCTTCCCTTTCAAGTAGGGACCAAGAGCTCTCCTTATGATAAGATGGAGATGCTTCCCTTTCAAGTAGGGATCAAGAGCTCTCCTTGAGATAAGATAAAATGGAGATGCTTCCCTTTCAAGTAGGGATCAAGAGCTCTCTTTATGATAAGATAAGATTAAGATGCTTCCCTTTTTATGTTGGGGATCAAGAGCATTCTTTATACTATGACAAGAAAAGAAAGGAATTAAGTATTTTACTTTGTAAGATGTTAAGTACTGACAATCGGTGGTCGTTAATCAAATCCATAGGGACATAAGAAGACGTAAGAGGTCTTGCCACAGTAAGATGTAAGAGGTCTTGCTCTAGTAGGACTGATGGCTCGCTACTGACCTACTAGGAGCGCATTATGTGGTACTTAACTTGGGGCCCCCCAAACAAGTTATGATGATATTGAAGTATCTATAAGTATATGTTTTGAAAAGAAAAGACTTTTATGATTATTGTGTATGCTCATGTTAAATACTCTGAATGCTTGCGAACTACATTTTTTTTATGCATGCTAGATGTTATGAAGTTATGATGGTATTGAAGAATCTATAAGTATACATTTTGAAAAGAAAAGACTTTTATGATTATTGTGTATGCTCATGTTAAATACTCTGAATGCTTGCGAACTACGTTTTTTTATGCATGCTAGATGTTATGAAGTTATGATGATATGGAAGTATCTATAAGTATATGTTTTGAAAAGAAAAGTCTTTTATGATTATTGTGTATGCTCATGTTAAATACTCTGAATGCTTGCGAACTACGTTTTTTTTTTATGCATGCTAGATGTTATGAAGTTATGATGATATGGAAGTATCTATAAGTATATGTTTTGAAAAGAAAAGACTTTCAGGATATTGTGTATGCTTATGTTAAATACCCTGAATGCTTGCGAACTATGTTCTTTATGCATGCTAGATGTTATGAAGTTATGATGCTTAAAGTTAAGTTTAAGAATGTTGCAACTATGTACTTCATGCTAGTTTAGAATTTATGATGTGGTGAATGTTATGGTTAAGTTTATGAATACTTGCGATTATGTTCTTTCTACAAGTTTAGGATTTATGTTATTACAAATGTTTATGTCCAAGGTAAACAAATGCTTATGATTATGTCCTTTATGCATGATTGGATTCCCTGATGAATGGTCATGGTTAAGTTGAAGAATGTTTGTGCCTATGTACTTTATGTAGGTTTAAGATGTAGGATGTTACGGATGCTTAGGTTAGGAATGCTTATTGTTAAGTTTTAAAATGCTTATGAATATGTCTTTCATGCATGCTTAGTTTTATGTAGTTATAATGCTTATGTTCAAATTATGCCCTGCTTAGATTAATTATGCTTTCTATGCCATGCTCAGTTTTATTAGATTGATATGTTGTTGATTAGTTTCGACATGAATTGCTTAGGTACTTTACGCTGGTATGCTCATGTTCTATTTGCTTGTTGAAGTTTGTGGCTTTTATGAGTAGGCTAGGATCTTACTAAGCTATATGCTTATAGTTCATGTTGTTCATATATCTGCAGAGATAAAGGAAGTCTCGCTAGAGGAAGTAGCAGAGGGGCCAAGTGTGTGTGATAGTGGCATGGTGGAAGAAGACCCTATACTATCTGCTTGTATTTATATGCTCTAAGAACAACTTAAGAAATTGAATCAGCTTATAAGACAAGTGTTTAATGAGTATAATCTACATAAGAAGGTTGGAAATGTAAGAACTCATGAACGAATCTTTATGTATGCATGTTAGGAAAGATATGTTAACATGCTAATGATGAATATGATATGTGATGCATGTGCAAAAGAAGGTTTAAGTTATGATGACCTGTTAAAGTACGTAGGTTGTGAGAGGATCCATATGTAGTATGTTTAAAAAAAAAGGAGTAATGATGGCGCTACCGAGAGCGAGATAAGGGCAGCGTTACAGTGGTATCGAGGCCAGGTTCACCTTTCCACTATCACACATCAAGCCTCCATCCTGCTATTTCCAAGTAAGTAATTTTATGCATACTTAAGTTTCCTTTATAATGAAGAATGTCTTCTATTTAGAATGAAAAAAAAATATATACCTTGTCATGTTTTAGTAGAATGGACTCACACTTGAGATTTAGATAGAAATAATACCTCGTCCTGTTTAGTATAATAGAATTCTAGTTGTGACTTAGATAGTATACCTGACCAAGCTTTATACGATGGAAACATGACTCCAACCTGGAACACCAGAAAGGACAAGCAATACAAATGGACTGAGGACTGTGAGAGGAGTTTTACGGAACTGAAGAGGAGACTGACCAGCGCTCCCATTCTGACTCTCCCTGAAGATAATGAAAGCTTCGATATGTATAGTGACGCCTCCAAACTGGAGCTCGGAGCTGTACTCATGCAAAATGGCAAGGTCATCGCTTATGCCTCTAGACAGCTCAAAGAGCACGAAATAAATTATCCTACCCATGACTTAGAACTGGCGGCCGTGGTATTCGCTCTAAAAATATGGAGACACTACTTATACGGAGCACGGTGCAGGATTTATACCGACCATCAGAGTCTGAGATATTTCTTTACCCAGAAAGACCTAAACATGAGACAACGCAGATGGCTTGAGCTAGTCAAAGATTATGATTGTGAGATATTCTATCACCCAGGAAAGGCCAACAAGGTGGCAGATGCGCTTAGCAGAAAGCCCTTTGCCGCTTTGATGTCCTTATCGATGCTATCTCAACCCCTGAAAAGGGAAATAATGAATTACGGGATAGAGATTATTTCTGGGCAACTTTCCACCATGACTATAACGCCGACGCTGTTCGACGATATAAAGGGAAAGCAAGATGGTGATTCAGACATCCAGAAGATCAAACAAGAAGTACTGGAAGGAAGGGATAATGGATTCCGCATTTCCAACGGCGGACTATTATACCTCCGGGACCAACTATGTATTCTGGACGATCCAGAATTACGGAAGAAGATACTCGAGGAATCCCATGGAACACCTTATACCATGCACCCTGGGTCTAATAAAATGTATCAGGACTTAAGGGATAAATTTTGGTGGTCCGGCATGAAAAGGGAGGTGGCTCGATGCGTCAACACATCGACCTGCGGAAGGTGAAGGCGAGAACACCGAAACACAGGGGATTACTGCAGCCGATATCGATTCCAGAGTGGAAATGGGAAGAACTATCTATGGATTTCATCTCGGGATTACCCAGAACAACAAATGGTTACGATGCTATATGGGTAATCATAGACCGGTTGACGAAGTCTGCCCATTTCTTGGCAATTAAGATGACCTATTCGATCGAGCAGCTAGCTCAATTATATGTCAAGGAAATTATCAAATTACATGGAGTGCCTAAGGCTATTATTTCTAATGGCCGTTTTACCTCCCATTTTTGGGAATGTGTTCAGAAGGCTCTTGGCACTAAGTTGAGATTCAAGATCGTTTCATCCTCGAGGACGGTCGCGAAAAGAGTGAACCAGTCTTTGGAAGATATCTTCGCGCTTGTGCTCTAGACTTTAAGGGAGCCTGGTGTCGATATTTGTGCTCGCGTAATTTGCTTACAACAATAGTTACTGGGCTACCATTGGAATGGCACCCTATGAAGCTCTATACGGAGAAGATGCGGTCTCCTATCTATTGATGCGAGGGTGGTGAAAGGAGGGAAATGGGTCTTGATGCCGATATTATTGACAATACCACCCGCTTATACAGACTATCCGCCGAGAATCGGTCGCCTCGAGTCGACAAAGAGCTATGCGGATATGCGGCGAGTGTTAGAATTCAAGTCGGGGACTGGTATTCCTCAAAGTGACCCCTATGAAGGGAGTGATGAGATTTGGAAGGAAGTGTAAACTGAATCCACGCTACGTGGGACCGTATCCGATATCGCAGAGGGTGGGCAAGGTAGCGTACAGGCTGGAGCTGCCTCAAGAGATGTCGGCTATACACAACATGTTCCATGTCTCTATGCTCAAGAAATGCATTATCGGCGGACCAAGTGATCGAGCCACAAATAGTACACGTTCATGAGGACCTGAGTGTTGAAAGTCGGCCTATCCAAATATTAGACCGAGATGTCAAAAGGCTAAGGAACAAAGAGGTGCCCTTAGTAAAGGTCTGTGCGGGCGACGCAATATGAGGAAGCTACAGGAGAGAGGAGGACATGAGGCGAGTACCAGAATTGTTTTAAGTTTCGAGGACTAAACTTTTACAAGGTATGAGGATTATACTTGCCCGTAAAATTTCTAGCAATTTTACGAGAATTTTGGCTTTATGATGATAGGCTTTATGTGGGTTTTTTTTGGAAAAATAAAAGAAAATAAGCCAAAAGAAAAAAAAAAAAGAGGATGCAAAGCCTAGGAATTGAACCCCAAACCTCTAGAGATAGCCAAACCCTATAGATGCACCCACTAACCATAAGCCCAATAGAATTATATCATTAGAGGAAGGGGGAAATTTATAGATAAGTGGAAGAAGGGTAAGTGAAGAGGCATGACAAAGAAAAGAGAAACTTCTCTTCCTCCCTTTATAAAGAAGAAGGAAGTTTCCATTTGTCCATTTTCTTCCTCTCCTCTTCATCCTCACCGAAACCCATCTCCCTCTCCACCCTTTGGCCGAGACCCCCTTTCAAGCTAGGAGAAAGCTAGGTGACCTCCATTAGGTCATCTCTCAAGCAAAGCGAAGTATGTAAGTTTCCCTCACTGCAGTGTATTAGTTTTGTAGGTTAAATTTCATGTAAAGATGAATGAAGTTGTAGCCCTTGTAGGCTTCGGCTAATCAAGTTTTCTTGGGCTAAGATTCATGAAAATGTTTCTAGGGAACTTCTATAGGTTGTATGCTCACTATAGGACCTTTTAGGGGACAAAGATTCTAACTTGGTGCCCTTATAGGTTTCGGCCACCAAGGCCTTTTAGGGTTAGGGTTTTTATGACAACTCCCTCTTATGAGGATTATGCCATGATAATGCTTATGAATGAATTTTAGGGGACAAAACCTAAGTTGGAACCCATTCCATGTTTCGGCCAACCCATATAATTAGGGTTAGGGTTGCATGAAAATGTTCCTAATGACACTAGGTTAAATAATAATGCTTTATGAATGGACTTTAGGGGACAAAACCTAAGTTTGAATCCATTCCATGTTTCGGCCAACCCATATAATTAGGGTTAGGGTTGCATGAAAATGTTCCTAATGACACTAGGGTAAGTAATAATGCTTATGAATGAACTTTAGGGGACAAAACCCAAGCTCGAGCCCTTACAAGATTCGGCCAACCCATGGTTTTAGGGTTAGGGTTTCATGAAAACACCCCCCCCCCACATGTAGTTGTGCTAAGGGTATGGTTCTTGTTTGATTAATATGCCATGAATATGCATAGGAAATATTCTTCATGTTTATGATATAATGTGCCATGAAATATGCTCAGGTGATGAACATGTTTTTATGATTTAATATGCCATGGATATGCCAAAGAAATAGGCTTCATGTTATGATGTAATGTGCCATGAAATAGGCTTAGGTGATGAACATGTTTTTATGATTTAATATGCCTTGAATATGCTTAGGAAACATGCTACATGTTGATGATGTAATGTGCCATGAAATATGCTTAGGTGATGAACATGTTTTTGTGATTTAATATGCCATGAATATGCCAAGGAAATATGCTTCATGTTTATGATGTAATGTGCCACGAAATATGCTTGTATGATTAACATGTTTATACTTTAGGACCCCTTTAGGGTATTCTTATGTTATGAATGCATGTGTCCTTATGATAAGATGGAGATGCTTCCCTTTCAAGTAGGGACCAAGAGCTCTCCTTATGATAAGATGGAGATGCTTCCCTTTCAAGTAGGGATCAAGAGCTCTCCTTGAGATAAGATAAAATGGAGATGCTTCCCTTTCAAGTAGGGATCAAGAGCTCTCCTTATGATAAGATAAGATTAAGATGCTTCCCTTTTTATGTTGGGGATCAAGAGCATTCTTTATACTATGACAAGAAAAGAAAGGAATTAAGTATTTTACTTTGTAAGAGGTTAAGTACCCGACCCGTCAGGTGGTCGTTAATCAAATCCATAGGGACATAAGAAGACGTAAGAGGTCTTGCCCTGGTAAGACGTAAGAGGTCTTGCTCTAGTAGGACTGGTGGCTCGCTACTGACCTACTAGGAATGCGCATTATGTGGTACTTAACCTGGGGCCCCCCAAACAAGTTATGATGATATTGAAGTATCTATAAGTATATTTTTTGAAAAGAAAAGACTTTTATGATTATTGTGTATGCTCATATTAAATACTCTGAATGCTTGCGAACTACGTTTTTTTTATGCATGCTAGATGTTATGAAGTTATGATGGTATTGAAGAATCTATAAGTATACGTTTTGAAAAGAAAAGACTTTTATGATTTTTGTGTATGCTCATGTTAAATACTCTGAATGCTTACGAACTATGTTTTTTTTATGCATGCTAGATGTTATGAAGTTATGATGATATGGAAGTATCTATAAGTATATGTTTTGAAAAGAAAATACTTTTATGATTTTTGTGTATGCTCATGTTAAATACTCTGAATGCTTGCGAACTACGTTTTTTTTATGCATGCTAGATGTTATGAAGTTATGATGATATGGAAGTATCTATAAGTATATGTTTTGAAGAGAAAAGACTTTCAGGATATTGTGTATGCTTATGTTAAATACCCTGAATGCTTGCGAACTATGTTCTTTATGCATGCTAGATGTTATGAAGTTATGATGCTTAAAGTTAAGTTTAAGAATGTTGCGACTATGTACTTCATGCTAGTTTAGAATTTATGATGTGGTGAATGTTATGGTTAAGTTTATGAATACTTGCGATTATGTTCTTTCTACAAGTTTAGGATTTATGTTATTACAAATGTTTATGTCCAAGGTAAACAAATGCTTATGATTATGTCCTTTATGCATGATTGGATTCCCTGATGAATGGTCATGGTTAAGTTGAAGAATGTTTGTGCCTATGTACTTTATGTAGGTTTAAGATGTAGGATGTTACGGATGCTTAGGTTAGGAATGCTTATTGTTAAGTTTTAAAACGCTTATGAATATGTCTTTCATGCATGCTTAGTTTTATGTAGTTATAATGCTTATGTTCAAATTATGCCCTGCTTAGATTAATTATGCTTTCTATGCCATGCTCAATTTTTATTACATGGATATGTTGTTGATTAATGTCGCCATGAAATGCTTAGGTCCTTTACGCTGGTATGCTCATGTTCTAATTGCTTGATGAAGTTTGTGGCTTTTGTGAGTAGGCAAGGATCTTACTAAGCTATATGCTTATAGTTCATGTTGTTCATATACTGCAGATAAAGGAAGTCTGCGCTAGAGGAAGTAGCAGGAGGGGCCAAGTGTGTGTGATAGTGGCATGGTGGAAGAAGACCCTATACTATCTGCTTGTATTTATATGCTCTAAGAACAACTTAAGACATTGCTTCCGCTTATAAGACTTGTGTTTAATGAGTATCATCTACTTAATAAGGTTGGAAATGTTAGAACTCATGAATGAATCTTTATGTATGCATGTTAGGAAAGATATGTTAACATGCTAATGATGAATATGATATGTGATGCATGTGCAAAAGAAGGTTTAAGTTATGATGACCTGTTAAAGTACGTAGGTTGTGAGAGGATCCATATGTAGTATGTTTAAAAAAAAAAAAAGGAGTAACAGTAGCGCCGCCCTGAGAGCAGATAAGGGCGGGCGTTACAGTTATTATATTGGGATTAAGAGCATGTACACCATAACATCCGAGGTCCGATTCAATTATGTAGTTAGCAATAAATCGAATCACCTTTAAGTTAGTCCTGCTCAATACACACAAATTGCACTAGTGTAATTCTATGGTCAAGACAAACCAATACCAAATCACACTACAACCATACCAATGGTTTTTCCAAAATCATCTCGGTTGTGAGCCTTTACTTATACTTTATAAGGAACTGATAACATGATCTCCCGTGTGACACTACGCACCATGTTATCTACAATGTAATGTATTAGATAATATGCATAAACATAAATATGCAAACAATGATCATGTGATTCTTATTTCAAAAATAAAGATGTTCATACAAAAGATAGACTTTTCAGTATACATCCTAACAATCTCCCACTTATACTAAAAGACTATGTTGTTCTCATATTGTCATACATCTGATTCCCATTCCCTCTACATGCCTATCAATAGCTCTCGCTTGAAGGGCCTTAGTGAAAGGATCTACCAGGTCATCCTCTGATGCAATCTAGGCGACAACAACTTCTACCTCCTTTACGATCTCTCGTATCAAGTGGTACTTGCGCTCTATGTGTTTACTTGCTTTATGGGCTCGTGGTTCCTTCGAGTTTGCAATTGCACCACTGTTATCGCAATAAATTGTGATAGTTCTGGGCAAACCAAGAATCATATCCAAATCCATCAAGAAGTTCCTGAGCCATACAACTTCTTTGGCTGCCTCAAAGGCTGCCACATACTCAGCTTCCATGGTGAAGTCTGTCATGCATTTCTGTTTGACACTCCTCCATACAATGGCTACACCTCCCAAAGTAAACACAAAACCTGAGGTAGACTTACTATTATCCCTATCTGATTGGAAGTCGGAATCTGTGTAACCCACAGGGAGTAATTGATCTACCTGGTATATCAGCATATAATCCCTAGTCCTTCTCAAGTACTTCAACATATGCTTTACCATAGTCCAATGTCCTTGTCGTGGATTACTCTAATATCTGCTAACCATGCCCATGGAAAAGCAGATATCCGATCTCGTACATAGCATAACATTCATGAGGCTTCCTATTGCCGCAGCATAAGGAACCACCTTAATCTCCTCTATCTCCTTTGATGTTCTAGGAAACATCTCTTTAGATAAAGGTACTCCATGCCTAAAAGGTAGAAAACCTTTCTTGGAGTTTTGCATGCTAAAACGAGCCATAATGGTGTCTATGTATAAAGCTTGAGATAAGCACAACATCCTTTTCCTGTGATCCCTTATAACTATGATCCCAATGATGTGTCCCACTTCTCCCAAGTCCTTCATATCAAACTGTTTGGACAACCATACCCTTACGTCTGATAACACCTTGATATTGTTGCCAATTAACAAAATGTCATCTACGTATAGTACAAGAAATACCACTACGTTTTCGTCACATCTCTTGTATACACAAGACTCATCCGGACATTGAATAAATCCATAAGACTGGATTACCTCATCAAAGAGGATGTTCCAAGATCTCAAAGCTTGCTTCAATCCATAAATGGACCGATTAAGCTTGCACACAAGATGCTCTTTGCCCTTTGCAATGAATCCCTCTGGTTGCTTCATATAGATATTTTTCTCAAGACTTCCATTAAGGAAAACTGTCTTGACATCCATCTGCCACACCTCATAATCCATATGAGTAGCAATACATAAGAGAATCCGGATAGACTTAAGCATGGTTACCGGCGAAAAAGTCTCCTCATAATCGATACCCTCTTTCTGAGTATACCCTTTCCCAACAAGCCTTGCTTTAAAGGTCTCAACCTTCCCGTCTATTCCTCTCTTTCTTTTGTCAATCCACTTGCATTCAAAGGTTTTTACACCAATGGGTGGTTCTACTAGCTCTCAGACCTGATTCGAATCCATAGATTCTATCTCAGAATTCATCACACTTTGCCAAGATACCGCATCTTTATCTTGGATTGCCTCGTCATATGTCCAGGGATCAGGTTCATGTTCGCCAAGGAACAAATTAGAAGATTCTTCGAAGAACATGAATCTATCAGGCTATCTAACAACCCTCCCACTACGATGAGGTATTACCTGTGTATCCTCTGTGACACGCGGTGCAGTCACTTATGGTATATCCTCTTGTACCGGTGGTACTGAAGTAGTGACTTCCCCTCTCAATTCCTCCAGAACAATCTTACTCTTGGGCTTGTGGTTCATCACATAGTCTTCCTCTAGAAATCTGGCATTCGTGCTAACGATCACCTTCTGATCTCTAGGACTATAAAACAAACCACCTTTCGTTCCTCTAGGATAGCCAACGAACATGCACACTTCTGTATGAGGTTCCAACTTACCAGCATCTGCCTTCAGCACATGTGCTGGACTCCCCCAAATCCGAATATGTCTCAGACTAGGCTTTTGCCCAGTCCACAATTCTGTGGGAGTAGAAGGCACTGATTTAGATGGTACCAAGTTCAGAATATACACTGTTGTATCCAGAGCATATCCCCAGAATGAATCTGGCAACTCAAAATAGCTCATCATCGATCTAACCATCTCCATAATAGTCCTATTTCTTCGCTCCGCTACACCATTCTGCTGGGGTGTGCCAGGTGCAGACAATTGGGATTGAATCCTAGCCTTTGATAAGTAATTCCTAAACTCTCCCAAGAGGTACTCACCACCACGATCAGATCATAGTGTCTTGATACTTTTACCTTGACGTTTCTCCACATCAGCCTTGAATTCTTTGAACCTATCAAAGCATTCAGACTTACGGCACATCAAGTAAATGTATCCATATCTTGAATAATCGTTTATAAAAGAGACGAAATATTCAAAACCACCTCTTGCCTGGATAGACATAGGACCACACAAATCAGAATGAACCAATTCCAACACATCTTTGGCTCTATACCCCTTGGCCTTAAAAGGCCTCTTGGTTATTTTACCCTCCAAGCAAGATTCGCAGGTTGAGAAATCTTCCACCACTAATGAACCCAGAGGTCCATCAGCTATCAAACTTTGAATTCTTCTTAGGTTAATATGACCTAACCTTAGATGCCAAAGACATGTTTGGTTCATTTTCAAAGGTTCCTTTCTCTTATTAGAATTAGAAGATGAGTTATTTACTTCTATTTGAATCGTGGGAGCTTTTGGTTCAAGGGTATCTAAATATTCTATCAATGCACCAGAATAAATAATCTCCCTATTCCTTTTTATAACAACTCTATCATTAAAAGAAATAGAATATCCATCCATAAATAATTTAGAAATCGAAATCAAATTCTTTCTAAATAAAGGTACATAAAGGCAATTTTTCAGAACCAAAATTTTATTCCTCTCAAAAGACAAATAAACATCTCCCACTGTAATAGTCGCCACCTTCGTGGTATTGTCCAAGTAAACGGTAATCTCTCCCTTAGCTAGTCGTCTGGTTTCCTGAAACCCCTGCAAAGTATTACAGATATGATTAGTGGCTCCCGTATCTACACACTAGGTGCCGGTAGATAACACCACTAAACATGTTTCAACGACTAGACCAAAGGATATACCTTTGTTCTGCTTCCGGTTGGGACAGTCCTTCTTCCAATGTCTAGTCTGCTTGCAAGTGAAGCACTTGCCTTTCTGCTTATTCACTCGTCCCTAAGATCCTCCCACCACCTTTGCTCCACCTTGTTTCTTCTTCTTCTTGCCTTTCGTCTTAGAAGTAGAAACCTTCTGAGCAACCATGGCCTGAGCCTAAGCAAGCCCTTCTACCACCTGGAGTTCTGTCAGAAGCTCCGCCAACGAATACAATCTCTTATTCATGTTGTAATTCAGGTGAAACTGCTCAAAACTCCTAGGTAGAGATTGGAGAATGATATCGATCTGGGTTTCCCCATCGATCACAGCTCCAAGTACTTCCAGCTCATTCAAAAGCTTAGGAGGACACTCTTCGAAGAGTACATACTTGTACTCTTTAGCAGTCAAGATAATATCAAGATTCCTTTTCCAATCAACATAATTGGGTCTAGTAAGTTTATTCTCTTTCAGTATCACAGCAAGTGGGTTGAAAGTCATTTTTGAAAAACCTAAGAATCACATAGATCAAAACTTTAGATTTCAAAAAAATCATTGATTCCTCAAATAATAAAATTTTAAAATCAACCAACACCTCAAAACACCGAGAATATCGTATGCCACGATCGTGTGGACGTATAAGAATTCTACATTTGTAAGAGGAGGTTTTACCCATTAATTTTACTATCTTGTCAACCTAACCTTTTGACAAATAAAATTAATAGTTGGTTCCTCTTCGTCCCTACCAATAAAAGCAGTGACTCCGATGGGGAGGATACTCCTATTTGCATCTAAGTGTTCACCATTACTCGGTACCAAGGCAATTATCTCGGGTTATGTGCATTCCGATGGGGAAGTACACACGCTCCTAAATAATTTCCTATAACCATATTCGACCCTGTGATCCGCAAAACAAACTCATCCGATGGGGAGGAAGACACTCAGAGCCGACGCCCAAGTTTGTTTGCATCACATGTGAAATCGTAATGGAGGCCATGAGAATTTATAAAAATATCCCTCTCCCACTTAGAAATTTAAAATTGAGGAATTTTCCTAGCACACGACATGCATATCAAATAAGAAGCAATAAATATGGAAAAAAATATTTTCCAACTATTATGGCTTTTGTTCTCCAATATGCCTCCCGTTGTATTGTCATCTCGTCTGCTCCTCCCTACGCCATGTACAAGCCATCCGGAGATCCGAGCCGAGAATAACTATTTTAATTTACATCCATCGATCCTATACTCCACGAAGGAGTGTACATGAAATATAGATAGAAAGTAAACTAAAATAAAAGAGTGGCTAAACAATACCGTACTTAATTACAAAAACTAAATACTAGTCTCGTCAACCCTGAGGATTACAATAATATTACACACATGCAATCACATACATAAACATATGGCCATAATAGTTGGATCTTATGCCTGCAACCAAAAAATTAACCTACGCACAACCTACTATCATCCGACACATACAATATATGATAAGTGCATAAAATTAACCATATCCAAAACACATAAAACCGAAAACGGTGGCTCTGATACCACTTGAAGGTTTTGCAGAACCGAAGCTCTGATACCACTTGAAGGTGGAAACTTCGCTTCCCACTTCAACTTGGTCGCTTGTTCATGGCGATCCCGTCTACGTCCCCGGATTAATAAAAAATAATCCTTGACAAAGAGGGATTACCCAAGCAACCGTTCCATTGTCGTGCTATTCGATTAGAGTTCTCACTTAAAGAAACTTGTTGTTCAAGCAACCTACCTCTATTCTTCGATTAGCCACGGAATAGACGATGTACGGATCGCCAGTTTTTGTGTTTGTCTTCGGAGTCCAAGTAAATTAGCCACATACAATACATACAATATAAAAAGAAACAAAAGGAAACCAAAACAAGAATTATACCTCTTGTTTACCTCAAGGAATTCTATTGTATGTCCTATCCTCCTCTTGGCTGTTATCTGGGCAACGATCCTCCAAGAGATGAAGCCTTCTAGATCACGAATCTTCCTTTCCTTGTTCACTCTGATAAAAGGAAGATAATAAAATGAAACTCTTCTCCTACCTAGGACCGACAACCAAGCTCCAAGCTTGATCCTTGCCGCCGGCCAAGGAGAGGAATAGGGAGTATAGGCGTCAGCCAAAAGCTCCAAGGGAAGAGACCCTAGCTCTTGCCGCCGACCAAGGAAGAGAGGAAGAGGATTGGGACGTCGGCCAAGAAGAGAAAAGAGAAGAGGGGCGCCGGGCAAAACCTTAGGAAGAAAGAAAGTCTTGCCGCCCAAGGCTTCTCCAAACCCTAGCCGCCCAATGCTTGAAGCAAAACCTAATCTCCCTTGTTGTTTTCCACGCCCAAGCCCTTAGCCCTCCTTTTATAGAGTTAGGCTTAAGACTCCTTTTAATCTCCACCGTCAGATCTAGGGATTTAATCTCAACCGTCGAATCTAGGGATTTAATCTCAACCGTCGGATCTAGAGATTTAATCTCCACTGTCGGATCTAAAGATTTAATCTCCACCGTCGGATCTAGAGATTTAATCTCCACCGTCGGATCTAGAGTTTCATTTTGTTGGACTTTCTGAGCCGCAAAAACCGCTTTTTGCGTTGCGGAAACCCCGGAAGTCCGCCCACGGATCCGTGCGAAGATGTATTAAAACTAAAACATGTATGTGTTTGTATAAAACCCTAGATCTACCTTAGATCTACATGATAAGGACGTTACCCTCGATGCGACGCCCTTCGCAAATCCCGCTCGTCTAAAAGGTTCGCCGGAACTCGAGAGTGTCAAGTGTACACTCCTCTACAAGTATCCACACGGACAAATGGTGGAGAAAAACACCTTAGAGTGTGCTAGCACCCCTTGGACGTTCATGGCTAGATGAGGAAGAGAGAGCTTGAGGGAAGAGAGGAGGAAGAAGATGAAGTTACACAGCTTAACTTCACATCACCCATAACCCACTATAAGGGGGTTACATGCATGCATGTAACTCCAAGAGCCAATGGCTCTTGGTCTCCCTCATAAGGTGGCACCCCATGATGTGTCCATGATGATGTGGAGCATCATCATTGGCCGGCCCCATGCCAAGTCACCATGACATGACAATTGGTCAAGTCAAAATTGACCATTCATCTTCCCTCTCAAGTCAAGTCAAACTTGACCTATTATCTCCTATGGTTGATCAAATCCAACCATTTGATTCAAGTCAATTTTAATTTAATGAATCTCTATTCATTAATTTAAATTGATTTGATGAATCAAATCTAAATTAGACTCATTCAACACTTGAATCAACTTGAGTGTAACTCAATTAGTCTAATTTGGATTACTCTTAATCCAATTTGGTTCATCCCATGAACCTAATCCTCATGGTTCATCATATGAACCTAATCTCCATCTAATTGCCCTTATGTGTGTGACCCTATAGGTTCTTGTAACATTGGCAATGTCCCTAAACCGATTTAGGAACATAAGCAATGAGCGGTATCTAGCAACACATTATTACTACCCAAGTTACAAGAATGTTGAGATCCAACATCACCTTTGTGACTACTAATTGTGACTCTCACAATATGTGACAATGTCCCTCTATCCTTGACAAGCAAAGAGCGGTATCTAGCAACACATTATTACTACCCAAGTTACAAGAATGTTGAGATCCAACATCACCTTTGTGACTACTAATTGTGACTCTCACAATATGTGACAATGTCCCTCTATCCTTGACATCTAGATTGACCAATTGAGGCATAGACCGTGTCATCCTCGGTACAATCTGTATCTTGAACTCCAAGTAGACTCACTCTAATCAAATGAGCTCAATATCTCATATTGACTCATTTTGGCATGGCCATGCACTTCGTGGTCTCACTCTATCAAGAATAACGATGTCTCTCCCGTCATATAGGAGGGATAGATCCCATCTACATCACTCACATCCCTCCGTATAATTTGTCACATACTCAGTAATCGCCTTTATAGTCCACCCATTTACGGGTGACATTTGACGAAGCCAAAGTATGCAACTCCTTATGTAGGGAACAATGGTGACTTCAGGTCTAAGGACTAATAGTCATACTAATAGCCACATGAGAAAGTATATGACACTCATATAACGATCCACGATACTTTCTCATGGCGGGTCATTCAGTATACATTATCTAATGTATACCCATGTGTCAACTTGATATCTCATATCCATGACTTGTGAGATCAAGTCATCGTGTTGACCTACATGCTAGTCTCTACAAATTAACATTGTCCCTGAATGTTAATACTTGACTAGGAATGATTAAGAGTAGTGTTCTCTATATCATCTCATTATTGATTCAACCAATCGATTGATATAGGTAAGAACCAACTACTCAAGGACGTTATTATATTTAGTTATTTGAAACCAATACAAGTAAATATAATAACCATGCCTTTATAAATAGGAATATGATACAATAAAGTCCATACAACAATAATCACATGATTGGCTCTAGGGCTTTCACTAACAATCTCCCACTAGCACTAGTGCCAATCACCGTAGTATCTAATACCCAATGACCTAGTGTGACCATCATGCTTTTTCTGTGCCAAAGCCTTGGTCAAGGGATCTGCGATGTTAGCCTCTGTGGGTACTCTGCAAATCTTCACATCTCCTCTATCGATAATCTCTCGAATGAGATGGAAGCACCGATATACTCGGCCTCTTGTTGTAGAATCTGCAACTGTGTCATGCTTGGAACTCTTCCAGCTCACAGCGCCACCATTCAAGCAAAATACGAACCCTGACTGCGATCTATAATCATCCTGGTCAGTTTGGAAGCTGGCATCGCTGTCACCCTTTACAGCTAGCTCCTCATCGCCTCCAAATATCAAGAAATATTCTTTAGTCCTTCTCAAGTACTTAAGAATGTTCTTGACTGCTATCCAGTGACGCTCACCTGGATCTGACTGGTATCTACTCGTCATGCTCAAAGCATACGAGACATCAGGACGAGTACACAGCATGACGTACATGATAGATCCTATAGCAAATGCATATGGGATCTTATCCATGCGGTCTCTCTCCTCTCTAGAAGAGGGACTTTGAGTCTTCGAAAGACTCACACCATATGACATCGACAGAAGTCCCTTCTTTGAATTCTGCATGGCAAACCGTAGTAATACCGTGTCAATGTATGTACTCTGACTTAGGCCAAGCAATCTCTTAGATCTATCTCTATAGATCTTGATGCCTAGAATACAGGCTACTTCACCTAAGTTCTTCATTGAGAAGCACGTCCCCAGCCAAGTCTTCATAGACTGTAGCGAAGGGATGTCATTCCCAATGAGTAGTATGTCATCCACATACAATATAAGGAAGACAACTGTGTTCCCATTAACCCTCTTGTAGACACAGGGTTCATCTTCATTCTTGATGAAACCAAACTGTTTGATCACATCATCGAATCGAAGATTCCAGCTCCGAGAAGCTTGCTTTAGCCCATAAATGGACATTTGCAGCTTGCATACTTTCCCAGTATGCTGTGGATATACAAAACCCTCAGGTTGTGTCATGTACACATCCTCGAGTAAGTTTCCATTCAGAAACGTGGTTTTGACATCCATCTGCCTGATCTCATAATCGTGGTATGCTGCAATAGCAAGCAAGATCTGAATGGACTTAAACATCGCCACTGGAGAAAAGGTTTCATCATAGTCAATACCATGAATTTGCTTGAAACCTTTAACCACCAATCGACCTTATAGGTATGCGTAAGTCCATCCATGTCAGTCTTTCTCCTAAAGACCCACTTACACCCAATGGGTTTGACCCCTTCAGGTGGATCAACCAAAGTCCATACTTGGTTGGTGTACATGGATTCCATCTCGGATCTCATGGCCTCTAGCCATTTCTCAAAATCTGGGCTCATCACAGCTTTCTGATAGGAGGTAGGCTCATTCTCAATGAGCATAACGTCATCATGGTCAGACCAGAGAAATGAGTATCTCTCAGGCTGACGATGTACCCTATCAGATCTGCGAAGAGGTAGGTCTACATGAGCAGGTGGTTATTCCATAACTCTTTGTGCAACAACCTCATCACCCACAACACTTTGTGGTTCCTGTTCAGCCTCCATCAAGGCCTCAGTGCTATGGTCCTTATCTTGAATTTCTTCAAGATCGAAGGTACTCCCACTAGTTTTTCTAGAAACAAAATCCCTTTCTAGAAAAACTCTAGTCTTTGCCACAAACACTTTGTGCTGACTGGGAATGTAGAAGTAATATCCCTTTGTATCCTTGGGATATCCAATAAAATAGCACCTATCAGATTTGGGTACCAATTTGTCTGAGACTTGACGTCGAACGTAAGCCTCACAACCCCAAATCCTCATGAAAGACATCTTGGGATTTCTCCCTGTCCATATCGTATATGGTGTCTTTATCACAGCCTTGGATGGTACACGGTTAAGGGTAAAGGCTGCTGTGTCTAGAGCATATCCCCAAAAGGATATAGGAAGATCTGTGTGACTCATCATAGATCGTACCATATCTAATAGGGTACAATTCCTCCTTTCGGATACACCATTCCACTGTGGTGTTCTAGGAGGAGTGAGTTGGGATAGAATCCCACACTCAGCTAGATAGTCACGAAACTCATGGCTAAGGTATTCTCCACCTCGATCTGATCGAAGTATCTTAATACTCTTACCCAGCTGGTTTTGTACTTCATTCTTGAATTCTTTGAACTATTGAAAAAGGATTCTGATTTATGTGTCATAAGATACACAACCATATCTACTGAAGTCATCAGTAAATATAATGAAGTACTTGTAACCACCTCTAGCTGCAACATTGAAAGGGTCACATACATCACTATGTATAAGTCCTAACGAATCTGTTGCTCTTTCGCTGTGTCTAATAAAGGGAGTCTTGGTCATCTTGCCTAAAAGGCAAGACTCGCATGTCTCATATGATTCAAAATCAAATGAGTCTAGCAGCCCATCCTTATGGAGCTGAGATAAGTGACTCTCATTTATGTGACCTAAGCGACAATGCCAGAGATAGGTTTGGTTTAACTCATTTAACTTGAACCTTTTGGTACTTATGTTATAGATAGGGCTCTCTAAGTCTAAAAAGTAGAGTCCGTTCATTAGAGGTGCACTACAATAGAACATATCATTTAAATAAACTGAACAACATTTGTTCTTTATTATAAACGAAAATCCTTTCTTGTCCAAACAAGAAACTAAAATGATGTTCTTAGTTAAGGCAGGAACATAACAACATTCATCAAATTCTAGTACAAGCCCAGAGGGAAAAGATAGATCATAAGTTCCTACAGCAACATCAGCAACTCTTGCTCCATTGCCTACTCGTAGGTCCACCTCGCCCTTTGTCAAAGCCCTGCTATTTCTCAGCGCCTGCATATTAGTACAAATGTGAGATGCACATCGGGTATCTAATACCCATGATGAAGAAATAGATAGATTGACTTCTATAACATTTATACCTGAAGTAGAAGTCTCACTTCTCTTCTTCTTAAGATCTTCCAGGTATGCCTTGCAGTTATGCTTCCAGTGTCCTGCTTCCTTGCAGTAAAAGCAAGCCCCTTCCTTGGCTACCCCTCCTTTGGGTTTAAGTTCTTTGCCTTTGCACTTGGCTTGGGAATTTCCCTTACCTTTAGGCTTGCCCTTGCCTTTCTTCTTGTGCACCATCAAAATGGTGTCAGATTTTCTCTTCTTAAGGTTAAGCTCAGCAGTTCTCAACATGCTGAGCATTTCAGGTAATGGCTTATCAATTTCATTCATGTTATAATTTATGACAAATTGATTGAAGGCTTGTGGCAAAGATTGCAAGATCAATTCAGTGGCCAGCTCTTGGCCAAGTGGGAATCCTAGCCTTTGTAGGTTTTCTACGTACCCAATCATCTTGAGTACATATTGACCTACGGGAGTCCCTTCTTGCATTTTAGACCCAAACAATGCCTTAGAGAATTCATATCTCTCATGCCTTGCTTGTCCTTGATATAGTTGACGAAGATGTCCAACCATATCATAAGCATTCATGAACTCATGTTGCTTCTGAAGCTCAGAGTTCATGGTCGCGAGCATTAGACATGACACATCTAATGCATCATCTTGATGCTTCTTGTAAGCATCTTTGTCAGCTCGCGAGGCAGTGGCAGGAGGTGCCTCCGGAATGGGCTGCTCCAGGATGTAGAGCTTCCTTTCTTGGGTGAGAATAATTCTCAGGTTCCTGTACCAGTCCAGGAAATTTGCTCCATTGAGCTTGTCCTTCTCAAGGACAGAACGCAGAGAGAGAGAGTGTTCGTGTTTGTCAACATAGTTATCTACAACATACAATGCAGAGAATTAATATCATATTCCTTTTATCATTTAATTAAGCCTTTAATCAAATGATGCTCCCACTGAATTATAGAAATTTTGTAGAAACGAGTTATGGATGTGGTCAAACCACATTACTAGATTCATACAAACTAGCTATAATTCTTGCGGGACAAGATCCACATCATACTAAGCCTTGAGTTAGCTTTGGCTAAATCGCCCAAGACTTAGTACGATCGGTGGGTAACACATTACCGATTACATCTCTATGCAACTCTTGTTTATAGGATCAAGACCCACATTTACAAAAGACCTTGAGTTAGCTTTGGCTAAATCGCCCAAGATTTAGTGTAAATGCGATCTTACCCTATCTTTCCAACGATTAGAATATGCCTATAGTTCTACTCGGTCCAATTGAGTTAACTAGTTTTGCTCAATCTAATTGAGCTTACTCTAACCCAAGCGTGATAGGCGGGACCAAGATTGTCGCTCCGCACCCTACCAAGATAATATGCGTTGCTCTGCTTTGGCAGATTCAACAACAACAAATGATCGAGGTAGTGATGGGTATCAAGGCTCGGTAGGCATTTTCGAGTTGATTCGATTATGATCTAATCTAATCGTAATGTGTATCTTATACACATTTAGGCCTTTATTATCCTATATTATCATGCATCACATACATACAATCATTATTCTAGCATGCATCATATACATACAAGAAAATTATCCTAGCATGCATCATATACATACAAGCATTATTCTACTAGCATGCATCACATACATACAAGCAAAATCAAATAAATATATATATATATATATATATATAATTAAATGTGATGTAGTCATGGCCCTACTACGATCTTCTCAAGCCAATGAGAAGATCGGACGGTCAACCTAAGGCTAGCGGCTTCTCCAAGCGCTTCCTTTGACCGCCATGTGTCGTCGTCACCCTTCTCGTAACCTCGTCTTCAAGTGGACTTTCCACCGCTCCATTTTGTACATTACAAATATGAAACTCGAGTTACATTCGAGTCTAAAACTATTTACAACTAGAATATCAAAAGAAGAGGTATGACGCGCAGGTCGCATACACTATACAACACGCACAACCACAAAACGGCACGCAGGTCGTATTATGAATTACAACACATCACATCCAATCATATTGGGGTTATTGGGCCATGATAATCACAGAATTTTACATAATTCTAAATTATGTATTTTTACAGAAAATTTCTATAATTTTTCCTATTTTCTTTTTTAAATTTTATGAGTCACCTCCCCGTAACGGTCCCACTAAGCGATTTCCGGGCGCGATCGCGGGACAAGGCCCCTTTCGGGGATAGGGGCAGCGCCCCTACTCGCAAAATAAACTTTGCGAGTGTCCCTACAATGATCTTACAATGACTTAAGTCGCTGTCCCAAAAACCTAAAGCGAGAACTCGCCGTTACGGAGAGTTTTTCTCGACGGTTGAAGCATACAAGTGTCCCAACACTCGTTGCTTCGAGAAAAATACTCAAAAATTCTATAAAAATATGAAATTTACAGAAACATATAAATCTTTAATTTTTATATCTAATACAAAAATTATAAAAAATGAAACACATACATGCTTCGCACGTGGCTTTGATACCACTGTTGGGTTTTCCGAGTCGCAAAAACCGCTTTTTGCGTTGCGGAAACCCCGGAAGTCCGGCCACGGATCCGTTCGAAGATGTATTAAAACTAAAACATGTATGTGTTTGTATAAAACCCTAGATCTACTTTAGATCTACATGATAAGGACGTTACCCTTGATGCGACGCCTTTGCAAATCCCGCTCGTCCAAAAGGTTCGCCGAAACTCGAGAGTGTCAAGTGTACACTCCTCTACAAGTATCCACACGGACAAATGGTGGAGAAAAACACCTTAGAGTGTGCTAGCACCCCTTGGACGTTCATGGCTAGATGAGGAAGAGAGAGCTTGAGGGAAGAGAGGAGGAAGAAGATGAAGTTACACAACTTAACTTCACATCACCCATAACCCACTATAAGGGGGTTACATGCATGCATGTAACTCCAAGAGCCAATGACTCTTGGTCTCCCTCATGAGGTGGCACCCCATGATGTGTCCATGATGATGTGGAGCATCATCATTGGCCGTCCCCATGCCAAGTCACCATGACATGACAATTGGTCAAGTCAAAATTGACCATTCATCTTCACTCTCAAGTCAAGTCAAACTTGACCTATTATCTCCTATGGTTGATCAAATCCAACCATTTGATTCAAGTCAATTTTAATTTAATGAATCTCTATTCATTAATTTAAATTGATTTGATGAATCAAATCTAAATTAGACTCATTCAACACTTGAATCAACTTGAGTGTAACTCAATTAGTCTAATTTGGATTACTCTTAATCCAATTTGGTTCATCCCATGAACCTAATCCTCATGGTTCATCATATGAACCTAATCTCCATCTAATTGCCCTTATGTGTGTGACCCTATAGGTTCTTGTAACGTTGGCAATTTCCCTAAACCGATTTAGGAACATAAGCAATGAGCGGTATCTAGCAACACATCATTAATACCCAAGTTACAAGAATGTTGAGCTCCAACATCACCTTTGTGACTACTACTTGTGACTCTCACAATATGTGACAATGTCCCTCTATCCTTGACATCTAGATTGACCAATTGAGGCATAGACCGTGTCATCCTCGGTACAATCTATATCTTGAACTCCAAGTAGACTCACTCTAATCAAATGAGCTCAATATCTCATATTGACTCATTTGGGCATGGCCATGCACTTCGTGGTCTCACTCTATCAAGAATAACGATGTCTCTCCCGTCATATAGGAGGGATAAATCCCATATACATCACTCACATCCCTCCGCATAATTTGTCACATACCCAGTAATCGCCTTTATAGTCCACCCATTTACGGGTGACGTTTGACGAAGGCAAAGTATGCAACTCCTTATGTAGGGAACCATGGTGACTTCAGGTCTAAGGACTAATAGTCATACTAATAGCCACATGAGAAAGTATATGACACTCATATAACGATCCACGATACTTTCTCATGGCGGGTCATTCAGTATACATTCTCTAATGTATACCCATGTGTCAACTTGATATCTCATATCCATGACTTGTGAGATCAAGTCATTGTGTTGACCTACATGCTAGTCTCTACACATTAACATTGTCCCTGAATGTTAATACTTGACTAGGAATGATTAAGAGTAGTGTTCTCTATATCATCTCATTATCGATTCAACCAATCGATTGATATAGGTAAGAACCAACTACTCAAGGACGTTATTATATTTAGTTATTTGGCACCAATACAAGTAAATATAATAACCATGCCTTTATAAATAGGAATATGATACAATAAAGTCCATACAACAATCTTCACATGATTGACTCTAGGGCTTTCACTAACACATTTTCCATCATCGGATCTAGGCTGCATGAGGGTTTTAATAGGCTACAATAGGGACCATGAGGAGGAGTTGGATCTTGGCCACCCAATGGATCTAGCTCACATAAAGTTCGATCCTTTAATGATAATTCATTCCACTAGAGGATTATCATTGATCTACCTCACTAACCCCCATAAATAAATATGGGCTCCATATATTAATTGTACAAATATCTTCCCGTATTTAAGATCTCGAATGTCCGTCAATTAATTAATTTACTGACAATTAATTAATCAACATCTAACTCCATGAGTAGTACCACTCAACCTTATCATCATGCCGGACCAAGTCCACCTGCAGGGTTTACATGATGAACCTTATGAGCTCCTCAAGGGGACATCATCATTCTAATATATAGGACACGGTTTCCTCCTATAATCAACGACACACCATATAAATAATATCATTTCCCAACTTACCGAGTCTATCGATTTACTCTATAAATCTTGCCCATTGGTAAATCAAAGAAATAAGTACTAAGTATATGTGTCCGTTATTATATCGGGATTAAGAGCATGTACACCATAACTTCTGAGGCCCGATTCAATTATGTAGTCAGCAATAAATCGAATCACCTCTAAGTCGGTCCTGCTCAATACACACAAAGTGCACTAGTGTAATTCTATGGTCAAGACAAACCAATACCAAATCACACTACAACCATACCAATGGTTTGTCCAAAACCATCTCGGTTGTGAGCCTTTATTTATACTTTACAAGGAATTAATAACATGATCTCCCGTGTGACACTACACACCATGTTATCTACAATGTAATGTATTAGACAATATGCATAACCATAAATATGCAAACAATGATCATGTGATTCTTATTTCAAAAATAAAGATGTTCATACAAAAGATAGACTTTTCAATATACATCCCTACACCTCATCCTATGGATTCTAGTTACTGCACATGTATCCAAGAGTACCTTACTCTAAACATGTAATGCTTTAGCCAAAGACTTTAGTAACAATCCGACGAGAGGCCAAGGGTATACATCTCCTCGCAAGGAGTGGTGAATCCTTTGTAGGCTATTCAAACACCTTCGGCCACTTCAACTTATACTCAATCATCCCGGATTCACATCTCCTCGGAGATGCTTGCTTAAGATGTAAAAGCATAAGTCTTCATGACCAAGATGACTTGAATAATGTAAGTCGAAGGAACATCGCACTTAAGTTGCAGTAAGAACTTCATTGACATATCCATATATGAAGAGAACCATATGAAGTCTTACAGCTAGTCATTCCAATGAACTAGTTACCTTAACTAGCATCCACGATTAACTCCAGACAATCCAATGTCTCCAGCCAGTGAGGAAAAATTGCTTGGATAAACCAAATAGTACACCTCCTGCTAGTCTTAACAGAATCGATGGCGTTCGAATGCATTAATTCATCGACTAGGGATAATTCAAATACATCACAATTACACGTGTAGAGATACTCACTAGTTGTGATCTAATCACAAATTCTCTCGTATTGTGGACATTCAGTAAATGAGTTTAAGATCCAATCAAACACATGAAAACATGTATACTCAAATAGTGAATCTTCATTTATCAAATAAATGGTACAATCATAAGGCGATTGTCTTAGGACACCTCTCATATATTACCAACAAACTTCCACTTGGCCTAATGCCAATCGCCATGGTATCCAATACCATAAGCTCTAATATTACCCTCAAACTTACTCTAAGGTAAGGCCTTGGTTAAAGGGTCCGCTAAGTTCTTTTCAGTGGGAATCTTCTCGATTTGTATTTCCTTCCTACTGATGATCTCCCTGATCAGATGATAGTGGTGAAGCACATGTTTGGATCATTGATGAGACCACATCAAGTTCAAAGATGAACTTCTTGATCCAAACCGCTTCCTTTGCTGCTTCCGAAGCTGTAATGTATTCTGGCTCAGTGGCAGAATCCACTATAGTGTCTTGCTTGGAACATTTCCAACTTATTGGGCCTCCATTTAAGGTAAATACGTAACCTGACTGAGACCTGGAATAATCCTTGTTTGTCTAGAAGCTGGCATCCATATACTCGCGTATTACTATATCACCCTCTCCATATATTAGGAACACACCCTTAGTTATTCTTAAGTACTTAAGGATTGTCTAACAGCCGCCCAGTGATCAATTTCTGGATCAGACTGATATCTACTCGTGACACTCATAGCATAAGATACATCGGGCCTCATACATAACATAACATACATGATAGATCCTATTGCAGCTGCATAGGGAATCAGACTCATGCAAATCTTTTCTTCTTCTGTGCATGGACATATAGACTTCGAAAGGTGTATCCCATGCCTGATGGGAAGGTAACCTTTCTTGGATTCTGACATGCTAAACCTCTTTAGCACTCAGTCTATATATGTAGACAAATAAAGACCAAGCAACTGTTTCGATCTATCTCTATAGATCTTAATCCAGAGGATGTAGGTCGCTTCTCCCAAGTCTTTCTTGGAGAATGTTTTGGATAACCAAATTTTAACTGACTGTAAGACAGATATATCATTTTTTATAAGTAATATGCCATCGATATACAATACTAGGAACACGACTGCACTCCCACTAACCATCTTATACACACAGGGTTTGTCTGAATTTTGTGAGAAATCAAACCTTTTGATTGTCTCATCAAAACAGATATTCTAGCTCTTAGATGCTTGCTTCAGTCCATATATGGACCGTCGAAGCTTGCATACCTTGGTTTTATCAACCGATGTGAAACCCTCGGGTTGTATCATATATGTTGGTGCAATCGGCCCAGGTTGACTCGAGTTTGACTCGAGCAGTACCTTGATAGTATTTTGATGATAGACAAAACTCATGACATGGAATTGTCATGGGAAAGTCCGACATGGGGTTGGCATGGAAAATCCAAGCATGGAGCTTGGTGTGGAAGTCCAAGGGGGAAGCCTTGGCATGGGAAAGTCCAAAGCATTGCGAAGCCGTGTGCTTGATCCAAAGCATTGCGAAGCCGTGCGCTTGGTGCTTGGTGAGAAATGTATTGCGAAGTCGTGCGCTTGGTGCATTTGGGAAGTCTTGAGAACTTGGCAAGTTCACTAGGCTCGGGTCCTTGAGTCGGTGAAGGATGGCATTGCGAAGCCGTGCGCTTGGTGCATCCGAGGGACCGCCAGACGGGGAGCGAATGGAGTGAGCCCAAAGGGAAGCATATTTCTAGGGCTTCTAGGGCATGAGACGCGAAGGATAACGTTGTGAAGCCATGCGCTTGGCGCATCCGAGGGACGTAGGCCGAGGGAAGAGAGCTTCGGTGGGGAACTCCATGAGGGATAAGGTGGACTTGGCCAAGTGGCTAAGACTGAGTGTCAGACGCTCAAACAACTTTGTGTTTGAGGTTTTAGCCGACATCAGTCGACTGGCATAGGTACCAATCGACTGCTCTAGGTCGTATGGATTCGACCAGTGTTCGACTGAACCAAGTCTGGCTGATCAGTCGACTGCCGAGGGAGGGCAGTCGATTGTTGGGAGCATCAGTCGACTACTTAAGGGAAGCAGTCGACTGATCACACTATGCACGGGCACAGAATGGAGTCGAGCTCGCCAGCACTCGACTGATGGATGATCAGTCGACTGATGGGTGCCATCAATCGACTGATGTGTGATCTGTTGGAACTTAACCAACGTGGATCTGGCCGTTGTGAGACAACAGCTACGGGACCAGTCGACTGATGGTCACTATCAGTCGACTGATGGGCGCGAAATCAGCTTGATGCAGGTTATAAAAGGAGCTCAAGAGGGAGGATTTCGCTATGATTTTTGTGAAGCTATTGGAGGGGAATTCCTGCTGCATTCCAGACCTTCAAGAGCCATCTAAAGCAAGCAACAAGAAAGCGATCAAAGCAATTGTGTAAAAGTTCTCTTTTGTATTGTCTTTGTATTTCTTCTTGTATTTCATATTACTTGTTGTAATAGCTTGTGAGAGGTTTCTCCACCTCCGACGTGTAGTCGATAAGGAGTGTTGTTAGTGCCGTGCGCATAACACGAGCTCGTTGAGCTCACCCCGTGGAGTAGGAATCATTTGGTTCCGAACCACGTATATGCTTGTGTATTGATTGTGCTTGTATTGTTGTTATTTCTATTGTTATTCCGCTGCGTATATTAACGACAATTGTAGACAAGCACACGAGAACGAACGAATTACGACATCCAACGAACGAGGGCTTTTCATCCCCCTCTAGCCGGCCGTTTCGATCCCCCAACAAGTGGTATCAAAGCGAGGTCGCTCTTCAAGGACTAACCGCCGCGAGAGCACTATAAGATTGCCGGCTACAATCTCCAACCACCAAAATTCGAAGGAGATTTTCTATGGTGGAAAATAAAAATGGAGCTATATCTAGAAACCAATTTTGATTTTATGCTAATCTTAGAAAACGGTTTCAAATTGCCTAGGGATGAAAGAAATAGGCAAATTGAGAAGTCAAGATGGACCCAAGACCAAATAAAGGACTTCAAGACAAATCTTGAGGTAATTAAATTGCTTGGTGATTTGTTACCTAATCATATTTGGTCTAGTTTGGGTGACTATAGGGATGCAAAGGAATTATGGGAGAAGATAATAAAATTTCAAGAAAGTTCCCAATCAGCACAAGTAGAGGAAGATGCTGTGGAAGGAAGCCCATTCACATTTGAAGATGTTGATGATTTGGTGGAGACTTCCACCTCTAGCGTTGAGGGGGAGGAAAGGATTTCAATTCCGGAGCAAGATCAAAATGAAGCTTCTACCTCCGGAAGAAGTGAAGAGGCCTCCACCAACTCCCTAGGTAACTCAAGTGTTATTATTTTAAATAAAAATCACATAATATGCTTTGAGTGTAGGGAGAAAGGGCACTACAAGAGTAAATGCCCTAAATTGGCTAAGGAAAAGGCATCAACACCAAAAGTTAACCCAAAGTCAAAGGATGCCGATGTTCCCAAAATCAAGAGCAAAGAGCATATTGTGTGCTTTAAATGCAACCAACGGGGACATTACCGAAGCCAATGCCCTAGGGGGAAGAAGAAAGGGCAAGAAGGTGCAACTCATGTAGGGGGAGCTCCTAAAGCTAACCCTAAGGTAAATTTACTTAATGCACCTTTAATTCCTAGAGTTAAAAAGCATGCTAAGAATTATTTTAGCTCTCTTGCTATTATCAATGAAAAGCATGCTAGGAGAAATAATAAGGTTTATTGCTTAGGTGCCAAGCATGTTCATATCTCTAAGGACAAACCTAGGACTCATAATTCTAGAAATATCTTGCCTAGGGAGTCAATTAGGAGAGTAGAAGAAAATTTGGGTATTAATCCCAAAAAGTCTAGGCACATGTCTAAGAAGAAGAGGCCTTCCCAAAAACCTAATGAAAATTTAAAAATGGGAAAATTAGAGTTAGAGAACCAAGTCTTGAGGTCAAGACTTGAGAGAATGGAGAAAGCCCTTAGAATCATAGAAAATTCAATTCTAGGGTCAAATGCCCAAAAGTCAAGACCTAAGGTTCAAAAACGGTTTGAGGGCAAGGAAGGTTTGGGTCACAAACCTAAGCCCAAGAAGACTTATCATAATGTTCCATTTAATTATGAAACTATTTCTAGGTCTAGGAAAACCAAGGCTAATAGGGAAGTCATCCCTAAGACTAGTCATGGTGTGTGCTTAGTGGCTAAGGACTTAAGGAAAACCAAGAAAGCCACTAAGAAGGTCAATGGAGGAGTCACCTCTAGAGTTGACCCAAGTAAGACCCAAAAGGCTATGATTTCAAAACCAAAAAGGGTCATTAGGAAGGTATCTAAGGAAGTTATCCCTTGGGAATACCTTGTTAACTCAAGGAGCTCCAATAGGTATTGGGTTCCTAGAAGCGTGATCGATTCACGCTAGATGGGTAAGTGGATGGGTAGTTAACCTAGCCATGATGAGTTGACACATTAGGATGTGCCAATATGGTTTGAGAAGTTTTAAAATGATTTAAATTGGCACAATTAGGTCTTAGAGGTATTGGTGTGCCATTTTGGATTTTTGGCACACTAAGGAAATAATGGCATTAAGGCAAAATGTATTTAATCCCTAAAAATGGCAAATTGATTTTCACACTTAGGTATTCTATACCTTAGTATATTTTACTTGCCATGATTTGTTTGTCTTACCATGTCATGACATCATTTTCATTTTTATCTATAAAAATGTCATGATCATGTTAGATTTATGTTTAGATGTCATGAATGCCTAGATCTCATTTACATGCCATTACATCATGATATTGGCATATGCTTTTATTTATATAATATCTATGCCATAATCATATCATGCATATAAATAAAATAAAATTAAGGACTATGGCATGATTTGATGGGAATCAAATAATGTTGCCTAGAAATATGCATGAGACCATTAAAAGAATAAAAACCCACATCTCACTAGATTAATTGCCTTGAATGTGTTTTACACATCTAGATATAAGTGAGATGTTTAAGGAAAAGAAATTAAATGTTTTTGAAAACATTTTGAAAACATTTTGGTGAAGCCTATCTTTTGATAGCTATCACCATTGAATGAGATGATACAAAGAGGGCTCTTTATTGAAGCTTTTCTTAAATTTTAAACTTTGTATCAATCTCCTAGTTTAATGGGTAAAATAATTTTCTAATATTTTTCACCCATAATGTTTGTGATAAGTAGTATACATATCAAATTTCAAGATTTATCTACTTATGTATATTTACTTATGAATTTCGGAAAGTCATTTCTGAAATTCAGAAAACTGCAAATGCAGTTATCAGTCGACTGCCAGGGAGGCCAGTCGACTGATGAGTGTGTCAGTCGACTGGTTTCTGACGCAGTCGACTGAAAATGCTGATTTCGAGTAAACCTTGTTGGTTAGGCCCATGTTCAGCTGTGTTTTGGTCTCCTAACCACTCCTAACCCTAGGATATGCTTGGGAGAGCATTAGAGAGGGTGGAAATCCATTGGATATGGATTAGGAGTTGGGTTGAGGGTGAGTATCAATTTTAAGGTGGATGAGAGTTCATTGTTGAACTTTGCCTTAATTTTGTTTGGTTTAATGTTCCTATTGGCTTAGGGACTCTCCAAGGACATTGTTGGTGCAATGGTCAAGGGGGAGCAAGCCTCTAGGGGGAGGTATCCATCATGGGAAGATGGATGTGTATTTCCTCATGGGAGGAAAATTGGGTTGCCTCTCTTTAAGTGATATGGGATCACTAGAAAGATTGTAGGCATGTGTTCCTCCAAGGGAGAGATTGTAAGATCTCATTGGGATATGAGACATTCATACCCTTGGGGAGGACCTTTTTGATGTAATGTCAAAAAGGGGGAGAAGTTACCAAGTTACCAATTAGGGTTCGTTGGAATTCTCATTGGGATATGAGAATTGACAATATGGGAGAATTGGTAGACTTGAGATGGTAGTTTTGTCAATCATCAAAAAGGGGGAGATTGTTGGTGCAATCGGCCCAGGTTGACTCGAGTTTGACTCGAGCAGTACCTTGATAGTATTTTGATGATAGACAAAACTCATGACATGGAATTGTCATGGGAAAGTCCGACATGGGGTTGGCATGGAAAATCCAAGCATGGAGCTTGATGTGGAAGTCCAAGGGGGAAGCCTTAGCATGGGAAAGTCCAAAGCATTGCGAAGCCATGCGCTTGGTGCTTGGCATGGGAAATCCAAAGTATTGTGAAGTCGTGCACTTGGTGCTTGGTGAGAAATGCATTGCGAAGCCGTGCGCTTGGTGCATTTGGGAAGTCTTGAGAACTTGGCAAGTTCACTAGGCTCGGGTCCTTGAGTCGGTGAAGGATGACATTGTGAAGCCGTGCGCTTGGTGCATCCGAGGGACCGCCAGACGGGGAGCGAATGGAGTGAGCCCAAAGGGAAGCATACTTCTAGGGCATGAGATGAAGGATGGCGCTAGAAGCCGCGGCTTGGCGATCCGAGGGACGAGGTCGAGGAAGAGATCTTCGGTGGGGAACTCCATGAGGGATAAGGTGGACTTGGCCAAGTGGCTAAGACTGAGTGTCGGACGCTCAAACAACTTTGTGTTTGAGGTTTTAGCCGACATCAATCGACTGGCATAGGTACTAGTCGACTGCTCTAGTTCGTATGGGTTCAACCAGTGTTCGATCAACCAAGTTGGCCGATCACCGACCGCCGAGGGAGGGCAATGATCGTTGGGAGCATCACCGATCGCTTAAGGGAAGCAATGATCGATCACACGCGCACGGGCAGTAATGGAGTCGAGCTCGCAAAGACTCGATCGATGGATGATCGACCGATGGGTGCCATCAATCGACCGATGTGTGATCCGCTTGGAACTTAACTAACGTGGATATGGCCGCCAGTGAGACAACGATTACGACCGCCGATCGATGGTCACGATCAGTCGACTGATGGGCGCGAAATCAGCTTGATGCAGGTTATAAAAGGAGCTCAAGAGGGAGGATTTCTCTATGGTTTTTGTGAAGCTATTGGAGGGGAATTGCTGCTGCATTCCAGACCTTCAAGAGCCATCTAAAGCAAGCAACAAGAAAGCGATCAAAGCAATTGTGTAAAAGTTCTCTTTTGTATTGTATTTGTATTTCTTCTTGTATTTCATATTACTTGTTGTAATAGCTTGTGAGAGGTTTCTCCACCTCCGACGTGTAGTCGATAAGGAGTGTTGTTAGTGTCGTGCGCATAACACGAGCTCGTTGAGCTCACCCCGTGGAGTAGGAACCATTCAGTTCCGAACCACGTATATGCTTGTGTATTGATTGTGCTTGTATTGTTTTTATTTCTATTGTTATTCCACTGCGTATATTAACAACAATTGTAGACAAGAACACGAGAATGAACGAATTACGACATCCAATGAACGAGGGCTATTCACCCCCCTCTAGCCGGCCATTTCGATCCCCCAACAATATACACGTCCTCGAGTAGATTTGCGTTAAGGAAAGTTGTTTTCACATCCATCTGTCATATCTCATAATCATAATGAGCCGCTATGGTCAGGAGCATCCGAATGGATTTAAGCATAGATACTGATGAATAGGTCTCATCATAATCAACACCTTGTTTTTGACGATAGCCTTTCACCACTAATCTAGCCTTATAGGTAATCACATTACCATCCATGTCAGTTTTCTTCTTGAAAACCCACTTGCACGCTATAGGCTTAATACCTTCAGGTGGGTCCACTAAGTTCCAAACTTGATTTTCATACAGGGAATCCATTTCCGACTTCATGGCTTCAAGTCATTTGTCTCTTTCTTAACTTTTCAGAACTTCTTCATAACTGGTAGGCTCCTCATCGTCAATGAGTAATACGTCATTCGATTCACTTACGAGAAATCCATATTTCTCGAAAATGTTTCATGTTCTACCAGATCTACGAAGATGTGGTGTCACAATAGGTTCAGCCGATGTCTCATCACTATGAGTTATCGGTTGAGGTGCTTGACCAGGTATCTCATCAATGTCTATTGGAGTCTCTTGAACCTCCTCAAGTTCAACAACACTCCCATTGTTTTCTTGCAAGAGAATCTCTTTATCTAGAAACTCTTCTTAGGGGATACTCGTTCCATAGTAAGTTAAGTCCTCATCCTATAGCTTTCATAAGGTCTCCGACTCTTAGGCACTTATCTGCCCAAAGTGAGGGTCATTCCCTTGATCTAACACAAAGTCTCAAAGGCATGCTCGTTATTGAGAGAAATTGGTAGGTGTTTCCCCAGTAACCTAACTCGGTCTCAAAGGAGCACCTAACCATTTCCACCCACGATAACTATTTTTTTATCCCTCATAATCTTTTTTTTTTAATTTTTTTTACTCTCTTTTTCTTTCTTTTTGTCTTCTCTTATTCCATTTTTTTTTATTTTTTTCTTTTCTCTCTCTCTTGGGATTTTGATTTTTCCGAATGGGCTTCCACAATCCGAGCATCTTGAGTAACTAAAATGCTAAATCTAGAGTCACCTATGGATTCCAAAGTACTAGACTACTGAGATGAATCATAACTAGGTACGTATTGGATTTTCCCATTCAGAATGTTTGTCATGTGTAGGTGTAAAAATAAAAGCTAACTAGTGTAAGTCTAGAACATTCATTAGAGCAAATAAAATAAAATACCATGAGGTAAATGAAGTTAAGCTACCCATGGAAACAACTCATGAACAAACTTTAGAAATACTACTGAGGCAGCTTTATAGATAACAAAAATTAAGTGCTGAAAGAAACTAAACAACTTATGCATGAATAAATGAATGCTAACTATAATGAAAATATCAGGATAGACACTACTGCTAGAAATAAAATAAATCAAAACTTGGGGTCCCCCCAGACTTAGGCGAAGCATACCTCTAATATGGTGGACGAGGTGGAAAGTCTGGTAGCCTCGGCATCTCGAGATCCTGGGAGAATCTAGTGTTGAGCCGCTGATGCCACATGTACATGTGGTCAATCTGAGTGCTGGTGGATCCAGTGGCTGCTCGATGCTCCTCCTCCCTAGCCCAGTGTGCCTGCTGGGCATGCATGTGCTGTCGCATCTCCTGACGGTGGGTGGCCTCCTCCTGGCGATGGGCAACCTCCTTCTGGAAGTAGATACGAGGCTCATTGTAGAACTCCTTGCCCTGCTTGAAGTGCTCCCGGAAGCCCTGAAACTCTGCCTGTGTGTAGGCGCTCTGCTCCTCCCATCGCTGCCTCTGCGTCTGCTTCTCGGTATATATGTCGTCGAGGCATGATCGGAACTCCAAAAAATCATAGGCAGATGTACCTACATCCTGCTCAAAAGTAGAAAAAGGTGGCAGTGCAGGTGCAGGCTCATGTTGATGTGGACTAGGTGGGCTCAAAATGATATTTGCTTCTTCTTAGCAGGTTTTCCCTAATCCTAAGCTATTTGCAAAGAACATATGCGACAATAAATCAAAGTCAAAATTATACACATGAATGGTTGGATCGAGCGGATTGCTAGAGGGGGGGGGTGAATAGCGATAAAACTTTTTTGTTCGAGTAGACAATTAAACGTAGCTGAAGATAAATGAAAACTAAATGAGACAAGAAGGTTTTTTACTTGGTTCATAACCTTCGGCTACTACTCCAAGGCCCTAGTGGTCCTTGACCATGCACGGAGGGAAAAACACTAACGAACTCCTCCTCGTTGGAGGTAGGAGTTAATCGAATATAAGAAAACACAAAAGCTAGAGGTAGAGGGACACTCCCTCTCTCCTCGTTACGATAAAAAGAAAGCTCCGAGACAATAGTATTAAAGAAACAATCTAAATTAAGCTTATACCGACGAATAAGAAAATGACAACTCAAGAATAGATCGTCGGAGTAGTAGCACTTCGTCGTCGGAGAGTTGTAGCATTGCGGAGACTTTTGAGAACTTAGAATTGATGAGAATACCCTAGAGAGGCCCTCCTTTTATATCCTTTGAGCCCCTTCTCGAGAGGAACTTTAGTCAATGAGATTTGAGCACCAATCCCCTTGAAATGAGGTGATAAGCCTTGACTCCTCGAAGTTGATCCTTGACCATCAGTCGACTGATGGCCATCAGTCGACTGATGGCCATCATCAGTCGATTGATGGAATCATTAGTCGACTGATGGCAACATCAGTCAAATGCTGATCGCAGGTAGTCGACTGATGGATGGCAGTCGAGTCCTCCAAGCTGGTAGTTGATTTGATGTTAGCTGCAAGTCAAAATTAGCTTAACAAAAATATTATTTCGACAACCACCGACTGTCCGATCTCGACCTAGACCATCCATGGGATGTCTTTGGTTGGATCTACGCTTAAGACCATCCCCGTAAGGAGGATACGACCTCTCTTACTCTCTCTCACACACAAGCTTACCTCGATACTTACTGTGTCGCTTTCGCTTACGACCTTCCACTCAATTCCTTAGGCTTCCTACGAAATCACTCGAGTGTCGCCTGACCACCGCGGCTTCCTCTGGGTGTCGCTAGCCTTTAGCTCCAGCATTGGCACATTTTTGCACACTCGATTTAGCTCGTGAGATAACAATATGAGCTTAACTTTGTATCGTTTGCTATAATCAAAAGCTCTGGTTCGACTTTGGTGCCTACTGCACCAACAATCTCCCCCTTTTTGATATATGGCAAACCCACATACAAAATTAAGAAGATAATATGCATGAAGAATTATAATATGCATGAGAAACAAGAATAATAAAGATTAAGTAAGAGTAGTAAAGATTTTCTTCAAGTACTCCCCCTTGAGGAAACCTCCCCCTTGACTGAGGGTGAGTCTTGAAAGAAGACCTTAATCCTCCCCCTTGATGGTTGCTATTTAGGAAGAGTTTAACTAATTAACATTACTTAAAGTTGACCTTAGTAAAACATTTAAGTTAAGAGGACTTCTTAAATTGGCACTTTCTCCCCCTTTCTTAAGTAAAGCATTAACGTTTGGCCATAGTATTAAAAATAAGTTTAAGTTAAGAATTCTCTTAACTTGGCATTTATTTCCTTTTTGTTAACTCAAACAAGTTAAGATGCACAAATTAAAGTTAAGTAAATTTTCAAAAACTTAAAGTTAAGTAAACATTTACTTAACTTTTGGCCATGTGAATAAGTATGAAGTGAAAGTTAAAGTGAGTTAAGTTATCAAAAATTTTGATCCCTTAACTTTGCCTTAACTTTGGCCTTTTTCTCCTTCTTTTGCCATATATCGAAAAGAGTGGGGGTGTTTGAAAAAAAATATAGGTATTAAATTTAAAGTCCAAGCATGTTCCATATTATTTTGAAAATAATATACTGAAAATAAGCTCATCTATAAAATGTTCGACTCTTATTTGACTTGATGATATGAAAGATCAATAAGTCCTAGTCAGAGTCAGTTAATATATATGATTATACTCAGTGGTTCATGGCGATGCACTAGCTCTACATCTGGAACCAGGAGTAAGATCCTAACATCTCACGCCCATCTATGTGGCTAAGTACACAAACACATTAGTCCTATGTGTTGTGAGATGTATTGACTCCTTAAATCTATAGATGCATGATATCTAAGGTATGTCCTATGCTAGTTCCATGAAAAAAAAGTAAGAAATAGTAGTAAGAAAATATAATTTGCAAGGAAAAGGCATCAACACCAAAAGTTAACCCAAATTCAAAGGATGCCGATGTTCCCAAAATCAAGAGCAAAGAGCATATTGTGTGCTTTAAATGCAACCAACGGGGACATTACCGAAGCCAATGCCCTAGGGGGAAGAAGAAAGGGCAAGAAGGTGCAACTCATGTATGGGGAGCTCCTAAAGCTAACCCTAAGGTAAATTTACTTAATGCACCTTTAATTCCTAGAGTTAAAAAGCATGCTAAGAATTATTTTAGCTCTCTTGCTATTATCAATGAAAAGCATGCTAGGAGAAATAATAAGGTTTATTGCTTAGGTGCCAAGCATGTTCATATCTCTAAGGACAAACCTAGGACTCATAATTCTAGAAATATCTTGCCTAGGGAGTCAATTAGGAGAGTAGAAGAAAATTTGGGTATTAATCCCAAAAAGTCTAGGCACATGTCTAAGAAGAAGAGGCCTTCCCAAAAACCTAATGAAAATTCAAAAATGGGAAAATTAGAGTTAGAGAACCAAGTCTTGAGGTCAAGACTTGAGAGAATGGAGAAAGCCCTTAGAATCATAGAAAATTCAATTCTAGGGTCAAATGCCCAAAAGTCAAGACCTAAGGTTCAAAAACGGTCTGAGGGCAAGGAAGGTTTGGGTCACAAACCTAAGCCCAAGAAGACTTATCATAATGTTCCATTTAATTATGAAACTATTTCTAGGTCTAGGAAAACCAAGGCTAATAGGGAAGTCATCCCTAAGACTAGTCATGGTGTGTGCTTAGTGGCTAAGGACTTAAGGAAAACCAAGAAAACCACTAAGAAGGTCAATGGAGGAGTCACCTCTAGAGTTGACCCAAGTAAGACCCAAAAGGCTATAGTTTCAAAACCAAAAAGGGTCATTAGGAAGGTATCTAAGGAAGTTATCCCTTGGAAATACCTTGTTAACTCAAGGAGCTCCAATAGGTATTGGGTTCCTAGAAGCATGATCGATTCACGCTAGATGGGTAAGTGGATGGGTAGTTAACCTAGCCATGATGAGTTGACACATTAGGATGTGCCAATATGGTTTGAGAAGTTTTAAAATGATTTAAATTGGCACAATTAGGTCTTAGAGGTATTGGTGTGCCATTTTGGATTTTTGGCACACTAAGGAAATAATGGCATTAAGGCAAAATGTATTTAATCCCTAAAAATGGCAAATTGATTTTCACACTTAGGTATTCTATACCTTAGTATATTTTACTTACCATGATTTGTTTGCCTTACCATGTCATGACATCATTTTCATTTTTATCTATAAAAATGTCATGATCATGTTAGATTTATGTTTAGATGTCATGAATGCCTAGATCTCATTTACATGCCATTACATCATGATATTGGCATATGCTTTTATTTATATCATATCTATGCCATAATCATATCATGCATATAAATAAAATAAAATTAAGGACTATGGCATGATTTGATGGGAATCAAATAATGTTGCCTAGAAATATGCATGAGACCATTAAAAGAATAAAAACCCACATCTCACTAGATTAATTGCCTTGAATGTGTTTTACACATCTAGATATAAGTGAGATGTTTAAGGAAAAGAAATTAAATGTTTTTGAAAACATTTTGGTGAAGCCTATCTTTTGATAGCTATCACCATTGAATGAGATGATACAAAGAGGGCTCTTTATTGAAGCTTTTCTTAAATTTTAAACTTTGTATCAATCTCCTAGTTTAATGGGTAAAATAATTTTCTAATATTTTTCACCCATAATGTTTATGATAAGTAGTATACATATCAAATTTCAAGATTTATCTACTTATGTATATTTACTTATGAATTTCGGAAAGTTATTTCAAATTAAAACTAAATGTAGTTATCGATCATTTGCCAGGAGGCCATGATTGATGTAAATGTCATCCTTGTTGGTTAGGCCCATGTTCAGCTGTGTTTTGGTCTCCTAACCACTCCTAACCCTAGGATATGCTTGGGAGAGCATTAGAGAGGGTGGAAATTCATTGGATATGGATTAGGAGTTGGGTTGAGGGTGAGTATCAATTTTAAGGTGGATGAGAGTTCATTGTTGAACTTTGCCTTAATTTTGTTTGGTTTAATGTTCCTATTGGCTTAGGGACTCTCCAAGGACATTGTTGGTGCAATGGTCAAGGGGGAGCAAGCCTCTAGGGGGAGGTATCCATCATGGGAAGATGGATGTGTATTTCCTCATGAGAGGAAAATTGGGTTGCCTCTCTTTAAGTGATATGGGATCACTAGAAAGATTGTAGGCATGTGTTCCTCCAAGGGAGAGATTGTAAGATCTCATTGGGATATGAGACATTCATACCCTTGGGGAGGACCTTTTTGATGTAATGTCAAAAAGGGGGAGAAGTTACCAAGTTACCAATTAGGGTTCGTTGGAATTCTCATTGGGATATGAGAATTGACAATATGGGAGAATTGGTAGACTTGAGATGGTAGTTTTGTCAATCATCAAAAAGGGGGAGATTGTTGGTGCAATCGGCCCAGGTTGACTCGAGTTTGACTCGAGCAGTACCTTGATAGTATTTTGATGATAGACAAAACTCATGACATGGAATTGTCATGGGAAAGTCCGACATGGGGTTGGCATGGAAAATCCAAGCATGGAGCTTGATGTGGAAGTCCAAGGGGGAAGCCTTAGCATGGGAAAGTCCAAAGCATTGCGAAGCCATGCGCTTGGTGCTTGGCATGGGAAATCCAAAGTATTGTGAAGCCGTGCGCTTGGTGCTTGGTGAGAAATGCATTGCGAAGCCGTGCGCTTGGTGCATTTGGGAAGTCTTGAGAACTTGGCAAGTTCACTAGGCTCGGGTCCTTGAGTCGGTGAAGGATGACATTGCGAAGCCGTGCGCTTGGTGCATCCGAGGGACCGCCAGACGGGGAGCGAATGGAGTGAGCCCAAAGGGAAGCATACTTCTAGGGCATGAGATGCGAAGGATGGCGTTGTGAAGCCGTGCGCTTGGCGCATCCGAGGGACGTAGGTCGAGGGAAGAGATCTTCGGTGGGGAACTCCATGAGGGATAAGGTGGACTTGGCCAAGTGGCTAAGACTGAGTGTCGGACGCTCAAACAACTTTGTGTTTGAGGTTTTAGCCGACATCAGTCGACTGGCATAGGTACCAGTCGACTGCTCTAGGTCGTATGGGTTCAACCAGTGTTCGACTGAACCAAGTCGGTGATCGATCAGAGGGAGGGCGATCATTGTTGGGAGCATCGATCGCAAGGAAGCGATCGATCACCCTGCAGACGCGAGAATGGAGTCGAGCTCGCCAGCACTCGACTGATGGATGATCAGTCGACTGATGGGTGCCATCAATCGACTGATGTGTGATCCATTGGAACTTAACCAACGTGGATATGGCCGTTGTGAGACAACGACTACGGGACCAGTCGACTGATGGTCACGATCAGTCGACTGATGGGCGCGAAATCAGCTTGATGCAGGTTATAAAAGGAGCTCAAGAGGGAGGATTTCTCTATGGTTTTGTGAAGCTATTGGAGGGGAATTGCTGCTGCATTCCAGACCTTCAAGAGCCATCTAAAGCAAGCAACAAGAAAGCGATCAAAGCAATTGTGTAAAAGTTCTCTTTTGTATTGTATTTGTATTTCTTCTTGTATTTCATATTACTTGTTGTAATAGCTTGTGAGAGGTTTCTCCACCTCCGACGTGTAGTCGATAAGGAGTGTTGTTAGTGTCGTGCGCATAACACGAGCTCGTTGAGCTCACCCCGTGGAGTAGGAACCATTCAGTTCCGAACCACGTATATGCTTGTGTATTGATTGTGCTTGTATTGTTTTTATTTCTATTGTTATTCCGCTGCGTATATTAACAACAATTGTAGACAAGAACACGAGAATGAACGAATTACGACATCCAATGAACGAGGGCTATTCACCCCCCTCTAGCCGGCCATTTCGATCCCCCAACAATATACACGTCCTCGAGTAGATTTGCGTTAAGGAAAGTTGTTTTCACATCCATCTGTCATATCTCATAATCATAATGAGCCGCTTTGGTCAGGAGCATCCGAATGGATTTAAGCATAGATACTGATGAATAGGTCTCGTCATAATCAACACCTTGTTTTTGACGATAGCCTTTCACCACTAATCTAGCCTTATAGGTAATCACATTACCATCCATGTCAGTTTTCTTCTTGAAAACCCACTTGCACGCTATAGGCTTAATACCTTCAGGTGGGTCCACTAAGTTCCAAACTTGATTTTCATACAGGGAATCCATTTCCGACTTCATGGCTTCAAGTCATTTGTCTCTTTCTTAACTTTTCAGAACTTCTTCATAACTGGTAGGCTCCTCATCGTCAATGAGTAATACGTCATTCGATTCACTTACGAGAAATCCATATTTCTCGAAAATGTTTCATGTTCTACCAGATCTACGAAGATGTGGTGTCACAATAGGTTCAGCCGATGTCTCATCACTATGAGTTATCGGTTGAGGTGCTTGACCAGGTATCTCATCAATGTCTATTGGAGTCTCTTGAACCTCCTCAAGTTCAACAACACTCCCATTGTTTTCTTGCAAGAGAATCTCTTTATCTAGAAACTCTTCTTAGGGGATACTCATTCCATAGTAAGTTAAGTCCTCATCCTATAGCTTTCATAAGGTCTCCGACTCTTAGGCACTTATCTGCCCAAAGCGAGGGTCATTCCCTTGATCTAACACAAAGTCTCAAAGGCATGCTCGTTATTGAGAGAAATTGGTAGGTGTTTCTCCAGTAACCTAACTCGGTCTCAAAGGAGCACCTAACCATTTCCACCCACGATAACTATTTTTTTATCCCTCATAATCTTTTTTTTTAATTTTTTTTACTCTCTTTTTCTTTCTTTTTGTCTTCTCTTATTCCATTTTTTTTATTTTTTTCTTTTCTCTCTCTCTTGGGATTTTGATTTTTCCGAATGGGCTTCCACAATCCGAGCATCTTGAGTAACTAAAATGCTAAATCTAGAGTCACCTATGGATTCCAAAGTACTAGACTACTGAGATGAATCATAACTAGGTACGTATTGGATTTTCCCATTCAGAATGTTTGTCATGTGTAGGTGTAAAAATAAAAGCTAACTAGTGTAAGTCTAGAACATTCATTAGAGCAAATAAAATAAAATACCATGAGGTAAATGAAGTTAAGCTACCCATGGAAACAACTCATGAACAAACTTTAGAAATACTACTGAGGCAGCTTTATAGATAACAAAAATTAAGTGCTGAAAGAAACTAAACAACTTATGCATGAATAAATGAATGCTAACTATAATGAAAATATCAGGATAGACACTACTGCTAGAAATAAAATAAATCAAAACTTGGGGTCCCCCCAGACTTAAGCGAAGCATACCTCTAATATGGTGGACGAGGTGGAAAGTCTGGTAGCCTCGGCATCTCGAGATCCTGGGAGAATCTAGTGTTGAGCCGCTGATGCCACATGTACATGTGGTCAATATGAGTGCTGGTGGATCCAGCTGCTGCTCGATGCTCCTCCTCCCTAGCCCAGTGTGCCTGCTGGGCATGCATGTGCTACCACATCTCCTGACGGTGGGTGGCCTCCTCCTGGCGATGGGCAACCTCCTTCTGGAAGTAGATACGAGGCTCGTTGTAGAACTCCTTGGCCTGCTTGAAGTGCTCCCGGAAGCCCTGAAACTCTGCCTGTGTGTAGGCACTCTGCTCCTCCCATCGCTGCCTCTGCGTCTGCTTCTCGGTATATATGTCGTCGAGGCATGATCGGAACTCCAAAAAATCATAGGTAGATGTACCTACATCCTGCTCAAAAGTAGAAAAAGGTGGCAGTGCAGGTGCAGGCTCATGTTGATGTGGACTAGGTGGGCTCAAAATGATATTTGCTTCTTCTTAGCAGGTTTTCCCTAATCCTAAGCTATTTGCAAAGAACATATGCGACAATAAATCAAAGTCAAAATTATACACATGAATGGTTGGATCGAGCGGATTGCTAGAGGGGGGGGGTGAATAGCGATAAAACTTTTTTGTTCGAGTAGACAATTAAACGTAGCTGAAGATAAATGAAAACTAAATGAGACAAGAAGGTTTTTTACTTGGTTCATAACCTTCGGCTACTACTCCAAGGCCCTAGTGGTCCTTGACCATGCACGGAGGGAAAAACACTAACGAACTCCTCCTCGTTGGAGGTAGGAGTTAATCGAATATAAGAAAACACAAAAGCTAGAGGTAGAGGGACACTCCCTCTCCTCAATTAAAAAAGAAAGCTCGAGACAATAGTATTAAAGAAACAATCTACATTAAGCTTATACCGAATAAGAAAATGACAACTCAAGAATAGATCGTCGGAGTAGTAGCACTTCGTCGTCGGAGAGTTGTAGCATTGCGGAGACTTTTGAGAACTTAGAATTGATGAGAATACCCTAGAGAGGCCCTCCTTTTATATCCTTTGAGCCCCTTCTCGAGAGGAACTTTAGTCAATGAGATTTGAGCACCAATCCCCTTAAAATGAGGTGATAAGCCTTGACTCCTCGAAGTTGATCCTTGACCATCAGTCGACTGATGGCCATCAGTCGACTGATGGCCATCATCAGTCGATTGATGGAATCATTAGTCGACTGATGGCAACATCAGTCAAATGTTGATCGCAGGTAGTCGACTGATGGATGGCAGTCGAGTCCTCCAAGCTGGTAGTTGATTTGATGTTAGCTGCAAGTCAAAATTAGCTTAACAAAAATATTATTTCGACAACCGCCGACTGTCCGATCTCGACCTAGACCATCCATGGGATGTCTTTGGTTGGATCTACGCTTAAGACCATCCCCGTAAGGAGGATACGACCTCTCTTACTCTCTCTCACACACAAGCTTACCTCGATACTTACTGTGTCGCTTTCGCTTACGACCTTCCACTCGATTCCTTAGGCTTCCTCCGAAATCACTCGAGTGTCGCCTGACCACCGCGGCTTCCTCTGGGTGTCGCTAGCCTTTAGCTCCAGCGTTGGCACATTTCTGCACACTCGATTTAGCTCGTGAGATAACAATATGAGCTTAACTTTGTATCGTTTGCTATAATCAAAAGCTCTGGTTCGACTTTGGTGCCTACTGCACCAACAATCTCCCCCTTTTTGATATATGGCAAACCCACATACAAAATTAAGAAGATAATATGCATGAAGAATTATAATATGCATGAGAAACAAGAATAATAAAGATTAAGTAAGAGTAGTAAAGATTTTCTTCAAGTACTCCCCCTTGAGGAAACCTCCCCCTTGACTGAGGGTGAGTCTTGAAAGAAGACCTTAATCCTCCCCCTTGATGGTTGCTATTTAGGAAGAGTTTAAGTAATTAACATTACTTAAAGTTGACCTTAGTAAAACATTTAAGTTAAGAGGACTTCTTAAATTGGCACTTTCTCCTAAAGCATTAACGCAGTATTAAAAATAAGTTTAAGTTAAGAATTCTCTTAACTTGGCATTTATTTCCTTTTTGTTAACTCAAACAAGTTAAGATGCACAAATTAAAGTTAAGTAAATTTTAAAAAACTTAAAGTTAAGTAAACATTTACTTAACTTTTGGCCATGTGAATAAGTATGAAGTGAAAGTTAAAGTGAGTTAAGTTATCAAAAATTTTGATCCCTTAACTTTGCCTTAACTTTGGCCTTTTTCTCCTTCTTTTGCCATATATCGAAAAGAGTGGGGGTGTTTGAAAAAAAATATAGGTATTAAATTTAAAGTCCAAGCATGTTCCATATTATTTTGAAAATAATATACTGAAAATAAGCTCATCTATAAAATGTTCGACTCTTATTTGACTTGATGATATGAAAGATCAATAAGTCCTAGTCAGAGTCAGTTAATATATATGATTATACTCAGTGGTTCATGGCGATGCACTAGCTCTACATCTGGAACCAGGAGTAAGATCCTAACATCTCACTCCCATCTATGTGGCTAAGTACACAAACACATTAGTCCTATGTGTTGTGAGATCTATTGACTCCTTAAATCTATAGGTGCATGATATCTAAGGTATGTCCTATGCTAGTTCCATGAAAATGAAAAGTAAGAAATAGTAATAAGAAAATATAATTTGTAAGTTCCTATTCTACTAAACACATGCCTAATTTTCATCTTAATAGACTGAATTCGACTTCGGGTATGGGTTTAGTAAATAGGTCTGCCAAGTTTGACTTTGATTCGACGTATTCGAGTTGTATGGCTCCGTTGGCCACATGTTCTCGAATGAAGTGGTGTTTGACCTCTATATGTTTGGTCCTAGAATGACATATCAGATTCTTAGTTAGGTTAATTGAGCTAACATTATCTACGTGGAGTTTAGTGTTCGTAAAGTCTAACTTAAAGTCTCGGAGAGTATGCTTCATCCAAAGAAGCTGAGTGACACACTCACCCATCGCGATGTATTCGGCTTCGATGGTAGATAAGGCAACACAGTGTTGCTTCCTACTGCACCAACTCACTAGACTCGAGCCGAGAAGTTGACAACAACCACTCGTACTCTTTCTATCGAGCTTACTACCGACATAGTCTGAGTCAGAGTAGCCGGTTAGTTCGAACTCGGTAGATCTAGGGTACCAAATACCGACATTAAGTGTACCCTTTAGATATCTAAGGATACGCTTGACTAGAGTTAGGTGAGACTCCTTGGCACATGTTTGGAACCTTGCGCACATACTTACTGCAAATAAGATATCAGGTCAGCTCGCAGTTAAGTAAAGGAGACTCCCTATTACGCTCCTATAGTATTTTAAATCAATTGAATTTCCGATTACATCTTCTTCTATATTTACATTCATTGCCATTGGGGTATTAATAATTTTAGCATCTTGCATTCCAAAACGTTTAATTAATTCCCTAGTATATTTGCGTTGATGTAGGTATATTCCATCTTTAGTTTGTTTAATTTGTAGACCTAAGAAGAAACTCAACTCACCTACTAAATTCATTTCAAATTCACTTTCCATAAGTGAAATGAATTCATTTAGTAGGATCGGGTTGGTGGTTCCGAAGATGATATCATCTACGTAGATTTGGGCTATGAATATGTCTTTACCTACGGTTTTTACGAAAAGGGTTGGGTCAACTAAACCTTGGTTAAATCCTTTGAACTTAAGATAATCCGAAAGCCTCTCGTACCAAGCTCGAGGAGCTTGTTTGAGTCCATTGAGAGCTTTCTTTAATCTAAGGACATGGTCGGGTTTTTCTAGACTTTCGAAACCGGGTGGTTGGCTGACATAAACTTCTTCCTTAATATATCCATTTAAGAATGCTGACTTTACATCCATTTGAAACAACTTAAATCCTCGATGTGTAGCATATGCTAAAAGCATTCGAATGGATTCTAATCTAGCTACTGGGGCATAGGTCTCGTTGTAATCTAGACCTTCGACTTGACTAAATCCTTTAGCGACTAATCTAGCTTTATTCCTAACTACTTCACCTTTATCATCAAGTTTATTTCTAAACACCCACCTTGTTCCAACGATTGTTTTATCTTTAGGTGGTGGTACTAATTCCCATACTTCGTTCCTAGTGAATTGAGCCAACTCTTCTTGCATTGCAATAATCCAATTGGGATCAAGAAGAGCTTGGTCAATAGTTTTAGGTTCAATTTTGGAAATCAAGGATATTTGACTAAGGTTTCTGTATGAGGCTCTAGTTCAAACTCCTAGGCTTAGATCACCTATCACTTGGTCAATAGGATGATTCATTTGAGTCCTAGTTTGATTTGGGTCTGAGTCATCTACCACTTGGTCGATAGGATGACTAGTTTGAGTCTTAGTTTGCCTTGGGTTTGAGTCATCTACCACTTGGTCGATAGAATGATTTGGTTGACTTAGGTTAGGATTAATACTAGACTTGATCTTTGGATCGGAGTTGAGTCTGGTATGAATCGACAAGCTAATTGGGGTTGCCGGAGGTTTTATAGGTTCGTGTCCTTCATCAAATACTACATTGATAGTCTCCTCGACTCTAAGGGTGTCTTGGTTATATACTCTATAAGCTCTACTCGTAGTCGAGTATCCTAGAAAGATTATGGTCGAAGTTTTAGAAGTAAATTTTCCTAGGTAATCCTTAGTGTTTAGGATATGTACCTTACACCCAAATACCCTAAAGTACTTGATGTTAGGTATTTTATCGTGATAAATCTCGTACGAGGTCTTAAGGTGCCTCTTTACCACAAGGATCCTATTTTGGACATAGCATGTCGTACTAACAGCTTCAGCCCAAAACCTATCGGGTAGGTTATACTCATTTAACATTGTCCTAGCGACTTCTTGTAGGGTTCTATTTTTACGTTATACTAGGCCATTCTGCTGTGGGGTTCTAGGGGATGAGAACTCATGGTGGTATCCATTTAGATTATAGAATTCTATAAACCTATGGTTCTCGAATTCACCACCATGATCAGTCCTAAGTCTTTTGATTTTAAGGTTTTGTTGATTTTCTATTAGTTTAAATAGGTTGATTAATTGATCTAAGGTATCACTTTTGTGTTTAATGAACCTAACCCAAGTAAATCTAGAATAGTCATCAATTATGACTAAGCAGAATTGACTCCCATTAAGTGACTTAGCTCCGTGTGAATCAAATAGATCCATGTGTAGGAGCTCAAGAACATTTTTGGTTCGTTCTTGATTAGTTAGTTGATGTTGTGTCCTAGATTGTTTACCTTGTTGACAAGCATTACATATTTTATTATCCAAATTGTTGAGGTTAGGCAAACCTCTGACTAAGTCACACTGACTCATCTTGTGGATAAGTCTTGGGTGTGAGTGACCGAGTTGTCAGTGCCACAACCAAGATTCTTTTTGCCGTGTTATAAGACCCTTGGTTGAGGAGTTAGTTAAATTAATAGTATAAATGTTGTTATTTCTAGTTCCTTTAAGATTTGTTTTAGAGGTTTCATTTGTATTAATTACATTTATTTTCTAGAAATATGACCTTATAGTTATTATCACACAATTGCCTTACACTAAGTATATTATATTGAAAATTTTCTACCAATAAGACATTTTGAATAATAAAGTTAGAGTTGAGCTCAATACACCTGATCCGATGATTTTGAGCTTGTCGTTGTTTTCGAAGGCTACCAATCTTTGTCATTTGAATTGAAGCTTCGAAAACTTGAGTTGATCCCCAGTCATGTGTCGGGAGCAACCATTGTCCAACATCCATTGATCCTACACGCAAGGTAGTTGGATCGGATATTGGAATTATTAAAGGTTGGTTGAAAATTATTGACCTAAATCATCTCACCCATGTCTACATGATCAAGCATGTTAACCTTATATGTTCTTGTGAGATGACTTTCAATTTTACTTGATTTAAATTTAATGATTTAAACACTTGTCAACCTTACGTTAGATTCGGATTTAACCTTAGGCTCATCAAGTCACCTTTTCAAGATCATGGCTTCTAGGTCGTGGCGAGGCACAGAGACCTTCTTTGATCGGAAAAACGACCACTTCCTTAGACAAAGCCATTTTCAAGAAAATAGAGACTTGACTTACCTAAGACCACTTCCTGGTCTAACTAGTCTAGGATACGACGAGGTAGCTTCAGCTAGTTCCACTCGGTCAAGTGAACCGAACTAGATACGCCTTATCTAGCCCGAATACATAAGACTCCGCTTTCCTAGCGTACTATCATCTCGCCGTATCCTGGTACTATGTTACCAAGTATTGACGAGTTATAGTCCTATCTAACCATTCTAAAAAGAAAAATCAAAATAAATAATCTAAGCATGCAATTTCTAAGTTAAAACACAAACAAGTTTTGTACTGACTCCCCATGGACCGTTGAATCGGTTTGGCTTCTTCACATAGTGGATTTGGTCCTTGGGAACCCAATACTGGTTCGATCCTAAATTCGAAATCAAAGTGGTCTTAGGGACCCATGCTTGGACACATTTTTTATGCTGACTCATAATCGACATATACGACTTGTTAGTCGTATTTGAGCTAAACCCTAGTCTGGCCTTGTTGTACATGGCCCTTTGCGATCCAAGTAGGAGGTCAAGTCCTTTGGATCTCAAAGTAAACCTTTCCAATGTGTTCCTAAGATCTTCGACTTGACTATTCAAGAGTGAGTTCTCAACTTCGAGCTTTTCAACCCGAGTTGAGTCCTCCTCTCGAACTCGACTAGTCGAAGAGGTTAGGGAAACCTCATGTTTGAGGAGTTTAACCTCCTCAACCAGGGTCTCGACCTTGGACTCGGACTTAGCTAATTTCCTAGTTAAGAATTTAATTACACTATAAAGTGTACTAATAAGGGATCGACTTACCTTGAGTGTATCTTTTGAACCGGATGCGTATCCGTGGCTTGTCTTGAATAGAGCTGTTGGGATGTATACTGAAAGCCTAGCTCTTTTGTATGAACATCTTTATTTTGAAATAAGAATCACATGATCATTGTTTGCACGTTATATTTATATGTGTGCATATTGTCTAATATTTTACATTGTAGATAACATGGTGCGGTGCGTTGAAGATCATGTTATCACCCCTTGTAGAATATAAGTAGAGGCTCACAACCAAGATGGTTTTGGACAAACCATTGGCATGGTTGTAGTGTAGCTTGGTATTGTTTTATCTTGAACATAGAGTTACACTAGTACACTTAGGTGTATTGAGCATGACCGACATAGAGGTGATTCAATTTATTGCTGACTGCATAATTGAATCGGACCTCGGATATTATGTTGTACATGCTCTTAATCCCGATATAATAACGGGCACATGTACTTAATATTTATTTCTTTGATTTACCAGAGGGTGAGATTTCTATGGATTAAATCAATATGCCCGGTAAGTTGGGAAATGATATTATTTACATGGTGTGCCGTTGATTATAGGAGGAATCTGTGTCCTATGTATTAGGTTGATGATGTCCCCTTGAGGAGCTCATAAGGTTCATCATGTAAACCCTGCAGGTTGACTTAGTCAACATGATGATAAGGTTGAGTGGTACTACTCGAGGAGTTAGACGTTAATTAATTGATGGTCAGTAAATCAATTAATTGACGGACATTCGATATCTTAAACACGGGGAGATGGATGTACAAATAATATATGGAGCCCATATTAATTTATGGGGGTTGGTGAGGTAGTTCGATGATGATCCTCTAGTGGAATGGAACATCATTGATGGATCAAGTTTGTGTGGTTCCGATCCATCGGGTGGCCAAGACCCAACTCCTCCTCATGGTCCCTATCGTAGCCTAATATAAACCTCATGAAGTCTAGATCAAATAATGGAAAACAAATCTCTAGATCCGACGGTTGGGATTAAATTCCTAGAACCGACGGTGGAGATTAAATCTCTAGATCCAACGGTTGGGATTAAATTCCTAGAACCGACGGTAGAGATTAAATCTCTAGATCCGACGGTTGGGATTAAAACCCTAGAACCGACGGTTGAGATTAAATCTCTAGATCCGACGGTTGAGATTAAAACCCTAGAACCGACGGTGGAGATTAAACCAAGGTCTAAACCCTAACTCTATAAAAGGGTGGCTATGGGTTGGGCAGCAACAAGTTTTAGAGGTTGGATGATGGATGCTAAGGAGATTAGGGTTTAGCCTCCAATTGCTTGGGCGGCAAGCAACCCTAGGAGGAAACCCTAATTAGGGTTAGGCTCTTTGGGTTAGGCCAAGGGTGAGGAAGAAGAGTGGGCGGCAACCTATGGAGGAGCTTGTCTTCTTCCATGGAGGTGGCTAGCTCCTAGATCTCTTCTCTCCACCATGCTTGGGCGGCAAGGAACCCTATGGAGGAAACCCTAATTTGATTAGGGTTTTGTCTCCTTTGCATGGGCGGCCATGGATGGGAATGAAGGTTGGGCGGCCACTTGTGGAGGAGTTTGTCTTCTTCCTTGGAGGTGGCTAGCTCCTAGATATCTTCTCTCCACCATGGTTGGGCGGCAAGAAAGCCTAAGGAGAAACCCTAATTAGAGTTTCCTCCTTAGGTTGGCTAGGGATTGCAAGGAAGTTGGGCGCAACTATAGGAGAGGAGGTCTTCTTCTTCCTAGGGTGTGGCCGACTCTTCCTCTATTCCTCCACCGTGGCGGGCCCAACATATTCCTTTTCTCCTATTCACTCCATCTTGGCCGGCGCACCAAAACTAGGGTTTGCCCCTAGTTAGGTTCCTTGGTTGTTTCCCTATTATTCTCTCTATTATTGGGGCCGGCGGCATCAATCCTGTGTGGATTGGTGGTTGGCTCAAGTAAGAAGGGAAAGAGAGTTCTTCATTCTTTGGATTGAAGAAGATCTAGGAAGCTTCAACTTGTGGAGGATCTTCGCCCACACGAAGTCTACAAGGAGGTTAGGACATACGATAGAAGATCAAGAGGTATAAAAGTTTCACAACTTTTATTATTGTTCTTTTCATGTTCTTATTTGATATGCTAGCTTATGTTCATTATGTTAGTATATGTTGATTATACTAGTTTGCATTTGCATGTATTTGTAGAATCATGGACCCCGATAAGAAACACAAACCGCGATCCATCTGCCTCTTCCGCGCTTAACCGACTAGAAGAGTTGTGTTGCTTGAACAACTAGTTTGTTCAAGCGATCGCTCAAGTCGTTAGCACGACGATGAATTGGTTGTGCTTAGGAAACTCATCCCATCCGGATTAGTTTTCATTAGTGAAAATTTTAATCCGGGGACATGGGAGCCTATGAGCATTCCGATGTATAGCACATTGCCAACAAATGGTATCAGAGCCACGGTTTTCGGTTTTGTGTGTTTTGGATTCGGTTACTTTCACTCATTTATCATATATTGTGTATGCCGGATAATAGTAGGATGTGCGTAGGCTAACTTTTTGGTTGCAGGCATAAGATCCAACTATTATGGCTATATATGTGTGTATGTGATTGCATGTGTGATTGTATTGTATATTATTTGAATCCTGGGTTGACGAGGCTAGATTAGTATTTAATTTTTGTAATTAAATACGGCATTGTTTAGCCGCTCATTTTAGTTTACTTTCGATCTAGATTATTTGTACACTCCTTCGTGGAGTATAGGATCGATGGATGTAAATTAAAATGTTTTATCTCGGCTCGGAACTCTTTGGTGACTTGCGCACGGGAAAAGATGGAGCGGACGAGGTGGCGACACGACGGGACGCATATTGGAGAACAATGCCATAATAGTTGGAAAAATTCTGATTTTTCCATATTTATTGCTGATTTATTTTATATGCATGTTGTGTGTGCTTGAAAATTCCTCATTTTCAATTTACTAAGTGGGAGAGGGATATTTTAATTAATTCATGGCCTCCATTACAATTTGACGTGTGATGCAACAAACTTGTGTGTCGCCTGAGTGCCTTCCTCCTGCGGATGAGTTTGTTTGCGGATCACTAGGTCAAATAATGGTTATAGGAAATTATCTAGGAGCGTGTGTACTTCCACAGTGGTAAGACACATAATCCAAAATAATTCCCTTAGTACCGTGTAATGGTGCACACTTAGATGCAAATAAAAAGTAGTTTTATTTGTAGGGCCGAAAAGGAACCAACTATTAATTTTATTTGTCAAAAAGTAAGGTTGACAAGATAATAAAATTAATGGGTAAAACCTCCTCTTACAAATGTAGAATTCGTATACGTCCACACTGCGTGGCATGCGATATTCTCGGTGTTTTGAGGTGTTGGTTGATTTCAAAATTTTATTGTTTGAGGAATCAATAATTTTTATTGAAATCTACAGTAAAAATAAGCATGTTGTGTGTGCTTGAAAATTCCTCATTTTCAATTTACTAAGTGGGAGAGGGATATTTTAATTAATTCCCGCGGCCTCCATTACAATTTGACGTGTGATGCAACAAACTTGTGTGTCGGCTCTGAGTGCCTTCCTCCCTGCGGATGAGTTTGTTTGCGGATCACTAGGTCAAATAATGGTTATAGGAAATTATCTAGGAGTGTGTGTACTTCCACAGCGGTAAGACACATAATCCAAAATAATTCCCTTAGTACCGTGTAATGGTGCACACTTAGATGCAAATAAAAAGTAGTTTTATTTGTAGGGCCGAAGAGGAACCAACTATTAATTTTATTTGTCAAAAAGTAAGGTTGACAAGATAATAAAATTAATGGGTTAAACCTCCTCTTACAAATGTAGAATTCGTATACGTCCACACAGCGTGGCATGCGATATTCTCGGTGTTTAAGGTGTTGGTTGATTTCGAAATTTTATTGTTTGAGGAATCAATAATTTTTTGAAATCTACAGTAATAATAAGCATGCTGTGTGTGTTAGTAATATATGAGAGATGTCCTAAGGCAATCGCCTTATGTATGAACCATTTATATGATAAATGAAGATTCACAATTTGAGTATACATGTTTAATGTATTTGATTGGATCTTAAACTCATTTACTGAATGTCCACGATACGATTCACAGCATGAGAGAATTTGTGATTGGATCACAACTAGTGAGTATCTCTACATGTGTAATTGTGATGTATCAGAATTATCCCTAGTCGATGAATTGATGAATTTGGACACCATCAATTCTATCGAGACTAGCACGAGGTATACTCCTTGGTGTATCCAAGCAGCTGATTCTCACTGGCTGGAGACATTGTGATGTCCGGAGTTAATCGTGGATGCTAGTTATGGTAACTAGTTCATTGGAGTGACCAGCCGTAAGACTTCATATGGTTCTCTGCATATATAGATATATCAATGAAGTTCTTACTGTGGCTTAAGTGCGATGTTCCTTTGACTTGCGGTATTCAAGTCATCTTGATCATGGAGACTTATGCTTTGACATCTTAAGCAAACATCTCCGAGGAGATGTGGACCCGGGATGATTGGGTATAAGTCGAAGTGATCGAAGGTGTTTGAATAGCCTATAAAGGATTCACCACTCCTTGCGAGGAGATGTATACCCATGGCCTCTCGTTGGATTGTTACTAAAGTCTTTGGCCAAAGCATTACATGTTTAGAGTAAAGTACTCTTCGATACATGTGGAGTAACTAGAATCTGTAGGACGAGGAAATAATACTTGGGCTAGGTGTGACGTAGTCAGCCTAGTGGGGACTGACACAATAGACCATGTCCTGAACCAAGTGGGTATAAGATGAGTGAAGGGAATGGGGCACGATTCATTCGAGCCATCAAGGGTTTCGTAAATAGTTCGATCAACCGCTGATCTTTTCGGTTAATTGGGGATCATGATGTACTACTAGGTGCCACTCATGATCGCTCTATAATTAATGGTTAATTATAGACGGCCAACATAAACCGAGAACCTATTTGGTCACACGACAACGAGTGTAATCCAAAGGATTTAAACGAGCTTGAGAATGGGATTCTCGCATCGAGAGAAACTATGTTTGGTCGACTAAACATAAAGCGAGCATGAAATTGTTTCACCGCAATGGAAGCGTGGATGGGCCGTGTCTTATGAAGACATAATGGATGGACCAAAATGGTTTGGTTCTAATCCAATGGATGAGAATAAACCAAAGGGTTTGGTTTATTTTAAACGAATGAACCAAAAGTTGGTTCGTTCGTTTTAACTTAAAATAAACCATCATGGTTTGGTTTATTTTAACTTATCTTAATGGAGCGGGTTAACGGGCTTTATGGATATGATCCATTAACCATTAAGAGAATTAGTTCTCTATAAAATAGGGCTTAAACCCTAACCCTAAACTCTAATGAAGTTGTTGCCGCCCAACAAGTTGTAGCCCAACATGTTGTTGCCGCCAACACATTGTTGCCGCCAACCACTTGTGGTGCCGCCGTCCAACTCCTTGTGCGCCCAAGCTCCAGCCGGTGAACCTCCGGCGACCCTCCGGTGATCTCCTATAGGTTCGGCATCAAGGTGAGCCTTTTCTCTCCTTGTTTTGGCCGGCGCCTACTCCTCCACCAAGCTGTCCAGTTTTCTGGACAGCTTCTCCTCCTCTCGTCGGAGCGTCGTTTGGACGACGGTTAGTGCTCCGACAGTGGCTAACTTATCGGGGATTTGATCTCCGGTAATCCTCTGAGGTGGAGGACGAAGGATTCGTCAAACGGTTGACGAATACCTCTCCGGAGAAGCGAGTTTTGAGAACTCGTTTTGGATCCGAATATGGATTCGGATCGTGATCATCTCTCGATCACGTCGTCTTCAACACGAGGCTAGTAACCCGTACGAAGACGAAGCTCGTGACTTAGCGAAGTCATCCCGAGGAGCTCGGCGTGGATACGGATAGAGACGATTCTTACGAGGATCGTTCCGGTTGATGCCGTTCCCGCTACACGTCATACGGAAGGTATAACGTAGTTTAATTTCTTTTTATTGCAAATTTTAATTTACGGTTATGTCTACACTTGTTGTAATAGCATGCGTGTGTTGTGTGTGTTGTAATAAATATAGATTTATTATTTTTAATTAGCAATACGTAACCGAACGTTTACGAAACATGATCGAACACACCTGTGTGTCGGAAACCTTGATGGTATCGAGCCCAGGTTGTGTTTCGACATAATCGTAAAATGGTTTTGCGATAGTCATAATGTATTTCTGGAAATTTTCTAAATTTTGGAAATTTAGAAGTATTTATGGAAATTTTTCAATTTTGGAAAGTCTAGAAGTATTTATGGAAATCTTCCACTTTTGGAAAGTTGAAAGTATTTATGGAAATTGATATTTTCCATAAATAAAATATTTGATTAGATTCTGGAAATTTGTTTCCTAATTTAATCATGATTTGATTTGAAATCAAATCTTAAAATATTTTATTTCCATAAGTAGTTTTAAAGATTTAGGAAATTGGTTTCCTAAATAGATTTTCCTTAATCAAATAATTCCATGAATAAAATATGTGATTAGATTTGGAAATTTGTTTCCTAATTTAATTATGATTTGATTTGGAGAATCAAATCTTAAACATATTTTATTTCCATAAATAGTTATGACATATAAGAAATTATATACATGACATAATTGTATGCCATGTAATTGCATTAGATGCATAACATTATGCCATGCGTGTCGTGACATGTAGATGTATGCCATGTATGCCATGCCATGTAGATAATAGTTATTTGCATGCAAAGAGGATGAGACATAAAAACCCTTAATCAATATTAAAGCCTACACCTTCCATTAATATGGTTAGAACCAGAGTTCTGTTTCTTGTTTGGGTTGTTGGACTCTCTCCAAGCCCGGCTCGAACCTGAATATGTTCAAACCATGGAATAGTTTAATACTAAGATGGTAAGAGTCAGAGGTCAATCGTTAGCTTTGGTTGTTGGACTCTCTCCAAGCTGAGCTAATTGGTTGAATGCGCTCTAACCATATTAAAACTATGTCCTGATTAATGGGTTGGCTTTAACCTGGAGCATCGGCTTGTTGGACTCTCTCCAAGGTCGATGTAAAGGGAGGTGAAGTTGGGTGCTATGCATATGATGCATACTTGTTAATGTGTTAACAACCCGATGTATGTGTGAACATTCAATTAGTTGATAGCACATTGTGATAGTTGCATATACGTGATATGCAATCGGTATAGATGATACCTACTGTCGTAGTTATGAATGGCTTGTTGGACTCTCTCCAAGGTTGTTCATAACTATGATGGATATCAGCCCATTCGGAGATGGACCTACGATCTCCCGAAGTGATTTTGGGGTTTTTGAAATTCGAAAAATGAATTGGATTTATAAATGTATATTGATGCATTTTAAAATCATCTTTCTCATATATGCTCGTTTTGTATTTCTAAGTTAATATATTGATCATGATGTGTTTGAATTTGCGTTCCATTTTGGATTCAAATAAATTGACTGGGCCGAACTTCTTGGACTGCTTAGAAACTTGAGAATTGTTCTCAAGGTGAAAAGCTTGCGTATGTCCTCGAAGCGCCTCTTCCCGCCCATCCTAGTGACGATGCAACTTTGGACCAATTGTTGGCCTATCAGAAACATGTGAGTGATTCTGAACAAATGAGTTGCATCATGCTAGCCGCGATGGAACCCAAGCTACGAAGCAGCATGAGCATATGGATGCTCATATCGTAGTTCTTCATCTTTATGAGTTGGTTGATGAGCAAGTGAGATTCAAAGGTTCAAGTCTCAAAGCTCCTCTTCACCTCCGAGATGCTAGGAGGTTCATCCGTGGTAATCGCCAATATGTCAAGACCGTGGAGTCTTCCGAGAAGCATGAGCAGGGATTTTGTTAGTTGATTCCTCAAGAAAGGTTCTAAGAGGAAGTCAAAGGAACAATGTAAGGGAAAGAAGAGAAGGGCTAAGAAGGTAGAACTAGCATTAAAGGAAACTTGCCATCATTATGGCAAGGAGAGACATTATAAGAAAGTGCAAGATTTATCTTGAGTCCATGAAGAAGGATAAGGCATCTGATGCCCCATCTTCTTCAGAAATTTTTATTGATTGGCCCCATTCTATTTCTCTACACTTGGGTATTTGATACTGGTGTGGCTCACATATATGTAATGACATACATGGGCTAAGGAATAGAAGAAGACTCCAAGGGAGAGTCAAATTTACGTGTTGGGAATGGAGCAAAGGTTGCCGTGACTCGCCATCGAACGTATTTGTTGGAAACTCCTGTAGGACTTGTCTTAGAATCGACAATTGCTTTTATGTTCCTTCTTGATAAAGAACATCATTTCTATTTCTTGTTTAAATAGAAATGGTTTCCATTTGACTTTAGTAACAATTGTTGTTACATAACTTTGAATGGAGTTCTTTATGGACCGAACTTTAAGCAATGGTGTTTATACGCTGGACGATCCAAAGGACATTTTCAATATCGGGCGAGCAACAAGCGTGCTCGAAAGGATAATCAAATAGACTCCTATATGTGGCATTGTCGTCTTGGCCATATAAGCAAGAAACGCATGTCCGAATTACACCGATGTGGAATTCGAATCGCTTGAATTGGATTCATACGATACATGCGAATCATGCTTAAAAGGCAATATTACTAAGTTATCTTTTTCAGTAAAAGGTGAACGAGTGGGAGAGTTACTAGGTCTAATACATACTGATGTATGTGGACCTATGTCAACTCAAGCTTAGGAGGCTATAGCTACTTCATTACCTTCACCGATGATCACTCACGGTTTGGGTATGTGTTCTTGATGAAACACAAGTCCAAGCCTTTGAAAGGTTCAAAGAATTCAGAAATGAAGTAGAGAAACAACATGACAAGAGTATTAAAATACTGATCGGATCGAGGTGGTGAATACTTAAGTCAAGAGTTTCTGATTATCTAAGAGACAATGGCATATTGTCTCAATGGACTCGCCTATACACCACAAAGATAATGGTGTATCCGAGAGGCGAATCGACCTTGTTGGACATGGTCAGTCAATGATGAATCATGCAACTCTTCCCAAGTCCTTTGGGGCTTATGCACTTCGCATACCGCTTACTTGTTAAATGTAATGCCTACTAAGGTAGTCTCAACTACTCCATATGAGATATGGAATAGTAAGAAACCTCATGTATCTTACTTGAAGATATGGGGTTGTCCTCGCTTATGTGAAGCGGATCAGACGCATAAAATTGGATGCTAAGTCCGATAAATGTCTATTTATTGATACCCTAAGGAAACAAGGGGTTACCAATTCTATCATCCCGTGGAACAAAAGGTGTTTGTTTCAAGGCATGCTGGTTTCTAGAGAAAGAGTTTCTCTTGCAAGAAAACAAGGGGAGTGTCGCCGAGCTTGAGGAGGCCTCGAGAGACTCAAATAGACATTGATGAGATACGGTGAAGCACAACAAATTGACAACTCATAGTGATGAGCAATCGGGACCTATTGTAACACCACATCTTCAGAGATCCGGTAGAACACGCAATATTCCCGAGAGATATGGATTTCGAAGTGAATCGAACGACGTGTTACTCATTGATGATGAGGAGCCTACCATTATGAAGAAGTGGCCGATAAGTTCAGAAAGGGATAAGTGGCTTGGTGCCATGAAGTCGAAATGGATTCCATGTATGAAAACCAAGTTTGGAACTTGGTTGACCCACCTGAAGGCATAAAGCCTATAGGGTGCAAGTGGGTTTTCAAGAAGAAAACCGACATGGATGGTAATGTGATTACCTATAAGGCTAGATTGGTGGCTAAAGGATATCGTCAAAAGCAAGGTGTTGATTATGACGAAACCTATTCACCTGTAGCTATGCTTAAATCCATTCGGATGCTCCTGGCCATAGCGGCTCATTATGATTATGAGATATGGCAGATGGATGTGAAAACAACTTTCCTTAATGGAAACCCGCCGAGGACGTGTATATGATACAACCGAGGGTTTCACATCGCTGATAAAACCAAGGTATGCAAATCATGACGGTCCATTTATGGATCAAGCAAGCATCCAGAGTCGAATATCCGCTTGATGAGACAATCAAAAGTTTGATTTCTCACAAAATCCGCATTTAACCTTGTGTGTACAAGAAGGTTAGTGGGAGGCAACAGATTCCTAGTATTGTATGTCGATGACATATTACTTATAGGAAACGATGTTTCAATCTTACAATGAAGGTTTGGTTATCCAAGACATTCTCCATGAAAGACTGGGAGAAGCAACCTACATCCTCGGATTAAGATCTATAGAGATAGATCAAACGGTTGCTTGGTCTTTCGCAGCTACATATATAGACCGAAAAGCAAAGAGGTTTAGCATGTCGAATCCAAGAAAGGTTTCTACCCATCGTGCATGGGGTACACCTTTCAAGTCTATGTGTCCGCGCACGTAAGACGAGAGGATTTGCATGAGTAAGATTCCCTATGCATCCGCAATAGGATCTATCATGTATGCATGTACGAGGCCCGATGTATCGATGCCTCGAGTGTCACGAGCAGATACCACCGATCCAGAATGGATCATTGGGTGGTCATAAGACGATCCTTAAGTACTTGAGAAGAACTAAGGATGTGTTCCTAATATACGGAGAAGGGTACATGGTGATACGTGGTATACGGATGTTACCTCCGCATGCATAAGGATGATTCCATGTCTTAGTCCTGGGTATGTATTCACCTAGAATGGAGGCGCAATAAGTTGGAAAGGTTCCAAGCTTGACACTATAGCGGATTCTCGCCACTAAGGCGTAATACGCTGCAGCCTGGAAGCAAAGAAAGGAAGCGGTTTGGATCAAGAAGTTCATCTATGAACTTGATGTGGTCTCATCAATGATCCAAACATGTGCTTCACGCTATCATCTTATCGAGAGATCATCGAGGAACGAAATACAAATCGAGAAAATTCCCAATCGAAAGGAACTTAGCGGATCCTTTGACTAAAGCATTACCTCAAAGTAAGCTCGAGGGCTCATGTTAGAGCTTATGGTATCGATACCGTAGCGATTGACATTAGGCCAAGTGGGAGTCTGTTAGTAATATATGAGAGATGTCCTAAGGCAATCGCTTTATGTATGAACCATTTATATGATAAATGAAGATTCACTATTTGAGTATACATGTTTAATGTATTTGATTGATCTTAAACTCATTTATCAATGTCCACGATACGATTCTACAAGATGAGAGAATTTGTGATTGGATCACAACTAGTGAGTATCTCTACATGTGTAATTGTGATGTATCGGAATTATCCCTAGTCGATGAATTGATGAATTTGGACACCATCAATTCTGTCGAGACTAGCACGAGGTATACTCCTTGGTGTATCCAAGCAGCTGATTCTCACCGGCCGAGACATTGTGATGTCCGAGTTAATCGTGGATGCTAGTTATGATAACTAGTTCATTGGAGTGACCAGCCGTAAGACTTCATATGGTTCTCTGCATATATAGATATGTCAATGAAGTTCTTACTGTGGCTTAAGTGCGGGGTTCCTTTGACTTGTGGTATTCAAGTCATCTTGATCATGGAGACTTATGCTTTGACATCTTAAGCAAACATCTCCAAGGAGATGTGGACCCGGGATGATTGGGTATAAGTCGAAGTGATCGAAGGTGTTTGAATAGCCTATAAAGGATTCACCACTCCTTGCGAGGAGATGTATACCCATGGCCTCTCGTCGGATTGTTACTAAAGTCTTTGGCCAAAGCATTACATGTTTAGAGTAAAGTACTCTTCGATACATGTGGAGTAACTAGAACTGTGAGGACGAGGAAATAATACTTGGGCTAGGTGTGACGAGTCACTTAGTGGGGATCGGCACACTATAGACCATGTCCTCAACCAAGTGGGTATAAGATGAGTGAAGGGAATGGGGCACGATTCATTCGAGCATCAAGGGTTTCGTAAATAGTTCGATCAACCGCTGATCTTTTCTTAATTGGGGATCATGATGTACTACTAGGTGCCACTCATGATCGCTCTATAATTAATGGTTAATTATAGACGGCCAACATAAACCGAGAACCTATTTGGTCACACGACAACGCAGTGTAATCCAAAGGATTTAAAACGAGCTTGAGAATGGGATTCTCGTATCGAGAGAAACTATGTTTGGTTGGACCAAACATAAAGCGAGCATGAAATTGTTTCAAATGAATGGAAGCGTGATGGGCCGTGTCTTATGAAGACATAATGGATGGACCAAAATGGTTTGGTTCTAATCCAATGGATGAGAATAAACCAAAGGGTTTGGTTTATTTTAAACGAATGAACCAAAAGTTGGTTCGGTTCGTTTTAACTTAAAATAAACCATCATGGTTTGGTTTATTTTAACTTATCTTAATGGAGCGGGTTAACGGGCTTTATGGATATGATCCATTAACCATTAAGAGAATTAGTTCTCTATAAAATAGGGCTTAGGCTTAAACCCTAACCCTAAACTCTAATGAAGTTGTTGCCGCCAACAAGTTGCCGCCACAACATGTTGTTGCGCCTAACACATTGTTGCCGCCAGCTTGTGGTGCCGCCGTCCAGCTCCTTGCCGGGCGCCCAAGCTCCAGCCGGTGAACCTCCGCGACCCTCCGTGATCTCCTATAGGTTCGCATCAAGGTGAGCCTTTTCTCTCCTTGTTTTGGCCGGGCGCCTACTTTCCACCAAAGCTGTCCAGTTTTCTGACAGCTTCTCCTCCTCTCGGAGGCCGCTTTGACGACGGTTAGTGCTCCGACAGCGCTAACTTACCGGGATTTGATCTCCGTAATCCTCTGAGGTGGAGAGGGCGGATCTGGCACAACGCGTTGACGAATACCTCTCCGGAGAAGCGAGTTTTGAGAACTCGCTTTGGATCCGAATTTGGATTCGGATCGTGATCATCTCTCGATCACGTCGTCTTCAACACGAGGCTAGTAACCCGTACGAAGACGAAGCTCGTGACTTAGCGAAGTCATCCCGAGGAGCTCGGCGTGGATACGGATAGAGACGATTCTTACGAGGATCGTTCCGGTTGATGCCGTTCCCGCTACACGTCATACGGAAGGTATAACGTAGTTTAATTTCCTTTTATTGCAAATTTTAATTTACGGTTATGTCTACACTTGTTGTAATAGCATGCATGTGTTGTGTGTGTTGTAATAAATATAGATTTATTAATTTTAATTGCTTCCGCTGTGCTCATGTTTACGAAACATGATCGAACACACACACGCCGCGGTGCCGGAAACCCAACAGTGTGTGCTTGAAAATTCCTCATTTTCAATTTACTAAGTGGGAGAGGGATATTTTAATTAATTCCCGCGGCCTCCATTACAATTTGACATGTGATGCAACAAACTTGCGTGTCGGCTCTGAGTGCCTTCCTCCCTGCGGATGAGTTTGTTTGTGGATCACTAGGTCAAATAATGGTTATAGGAAATTATCTAGGAGCGTGTGTACTTCCACAGCGGTAAGGCACATAATCCGAAATAATTCCCTTAGTATCGTGTAATGGTGCACACTTAGATGCAAATATAAAGTATCCTCCCCATCGGAGTCACTGCTTTTATTTGTAGGGCCAAAGAGGAACCAACTATTAATTTTATTTGTCAAAAAGTAAGGTTGACAAGATAATAAAATTAATGGGTAAAACCTCCTCTTACAAATGTAGAATTCGTATACGTCCACACTGCGTGGCATGCGATATTCTCGGTGTTTTGAGGTGTTGGTTGATTTCGAAATTTTATTGTTAGAGGAATCAATAATATTTTGAAATCTAAAGTTTTGATCATTGTGATTCTTAGGATTTTCAAAATTGACTTTCAGTCCACTTATTTTGATACTAAAGGAAATAAACTTATTGTACCCAAATTATATTGATTGGAAATGAATCCAAATATTATCTTATCTGCTAGTATGCAATCTTCGAAGAGTGTCCTCAATCCATCATTGCTCAAAAGAGTTTCTACTTCTAAGCCGAAAGGCAAGAAGAAGAAGAAACAAGGTGAAGCAAAGATGGTGCGAGGATCTCAGGGAAGAGTGAAGAAGCCGAAAGGCAAGTACTTCACTTGCAAGCAGAATGGACATTGGAACAAGGACTGTCCCAATCCAAAATAGAACATAGGTATATCTTTTGGATTAGTCAATGAAACATGATTAGCGGTGATATCTACCGGCACCTGGTGAGTAGATACGGGAGCCACTAATCATGTCTGCAACAATTTGCAGGGGTTCCAGGAAACCCGATGACTAGTTGAAGGGGAGATTACCATTTACTTGGGCAATGCCATGATGGTAGCGGCTATTGCAGTGGGAGAAGTTTTATTTATCTCATGAAAATAATAAAACTTTGGTTCTGGAAAATTCCCTTTATGTACCTTTATTTAGAAAGAATTTAGTTTCAGTTTCTAAATTATTATGGATGGATATTCTATTTCTTTTAATGACAGAGTTGTAGGGAAATCTCGTATGCCAAATGGCATATGCGCAACGGAAAATAGGATCCCTTCCAAGTGATCCATGCGAAAGCAAACTCGTATAAAATAAATTTCTCTAAACCAAACCTATCTTATAGGAGAGGATTACCTTTGTTGCGTGCCCTTGTTAATCCCGCTTTTCCTTTCGGTTTGTTGGATCTTTAGCACGTTCAAGTGTCCGTGCCTCTATACGTATCCACACGAGCACGCTCTTGTCTCACAAAAGGAAAACTAGAAGAGCTCTCCTTTACTTCTTGCTAGAGAAGTCCCTAAAGGAGAGGAAGAGAGGGAAAAGGAGAAAGGAAGAAGAAGATTCCTCTTCTTGCTAGCCTACACTCACAAACCCACACAACTAAAGCTTCCACCAAGCTCTCTCACAACCACAACACAATCACAATCCAAATGATGCTTTGGCCGGCCACTCCATGGGGCCTTTTATAGGGTTGGCAAAACCCTTTCACCTCCTACAATTTAATGCAATCCATTGCATTGAGACCCCTTTTGTTTTGGCCGGCCACTTAAGGAGACAAAAACCATTTTGTCCCCTTCCACCTTATCTAGCTTAGGTGGATGCTTAGGTGGCATGCTTATGTGGCATTCATGCATGTTGAATTAATCTTATTAATTCAATTAAGCTTATGTTATCATATTGAATTAATCTTATTAATTCAATTAAGCTTATGTTATCATATTGAATTAATCTTATTAAATCAATAAGGTAACATATTGAATTAATCTCATTAAATCAATTAGCTAAAATTCTCATTAAGCTTAAAGTCCAAAAACCATTTTGTACTTAAGCTTATTCCCAAATTATTCTAGTCAAACTAGAATACTCTAATTCCTCTAATTATCATGCTCTTTGTGTGTGACCCTATAGGCTCTCATAACGTTCGAAGTGGATCTAAACTCTTTTAGATACACAAGCAATGAGCGGCATCTAGCAATACATCATTGCTACCCAAGTTACGAGATAAGTCAAGATCCGACTAACCTTTCCGTGACTACTATAATATATGACCGTGTCCTTCTATCCTTGATATCAGATTGATCAATGAGGCATAGACCGTGTCATCCTCGATCAATCTATGTGTTTCTTGATCCCTGAGTAAACTAACTCAAACAAATGAGCTCAATATCTCATATTGACTCATTCGAGCATGGCCATGCGTTTTAGTAGTTCTACTCAATCAAGGGGCCCACCGATATCACTCCCGTCATATGGAAGGGATAGATCCCATCTACATCACTCACATCCCTCCGCATAATTTGTTACATACCCAGTAATCGCCTTTATGGTCCACCCTGTTACGGGTGACTTTTGACGATACCAAAGTACATAACTCCTTATGTAGGGAACCGTAGTGACTTCAGGTCTAAGGACTATTCATACCAATAGTCACATGAGAAAGTTTATGACACTCATATAACGATCCATGAAACTTTCTCATGGCGGGTCAGTTCAGTATATATTCTCCAATATATACCCATGTGTCAACTCGATATCATATATCCATGACTTGTGAGATCAAGTCATCAATTGACCTACATGCTAGTCTTTATGTATTAATATTGCCCTTGCATATTAATACTTGACTAGGAACATTTAGGAAAGTGTTCTCTACAGCCTCTCATAATCAATTCTGCCAATTGATGTGCTGTAGATAAGAACCTACTTTTCTAGGGCATTATTATATTTAAATTAGCTGGCACAAGCAAGATGTAAATATAATAACCAATCCTTTGCCTTTATAGAATATGATACAAAATGTTCCCTATTCAACCATCACATGATTGGTTCTAGGGCTTTAACTAACAAGAGTTGTTATAAAAAGGAATAGGGAGAATATCTATTCAGGTACATTGAAAGGAAATTTGAACCAAAACCTCCCACGATGCAAATAGAAGTTAATAACTCATCTTCTAATTCCAATAAGAGAAAAGAACCTTCGAAGATGAACCAAACATATCTTTGGCTTCTTAGGCTTGGTCACATTAACCTAAGCAGAATTCAAAGGTTGATAGCTGATGGACCTTTGGGTTCATTAGTGGTGGAGGATCTCCCAACCTACGAATCTTGCTTGGAGGGTAAGATAACCAAGAGGCCTTTTTAAGGCCAAGGGGTATAGAGCCAAAGATTTGTTAGAAATGGTTCATTCTGATTTGTGTGGTCCTATGGCTATCTAGGCAAGAGGTAATCTTGAATATTTCATCTCTTTTGTAGATGATTATTCAAGATGTGGATCACACTACGATCTGATCATGGTGGTGACAACCTCTTGGGAGAGTTTAGGAACTACTTATCAGAGGTTGGGATTCAATCCCAATTGATCGCACTGCACACCCACAGATGTAGTAGAGCGAAGGAATAGGACTCTTATGGAGATGGTTAGATCGATGATGAGTTATTCTGACTTGTTTTATAGTCCTAGAGATCAAAGGGTGATCGTTAACACGAATGCCAGATTTCTAGAGGAAGACTATGTGATAAGCCACACGCCCAAGGGTAAAATTGTTCTGGTGGAGTTAAAAAGGGAAGTCACTTCTTTAGTACCACCGGTACAAGAGGACATACCACATGTCATCGACCGCGTGTCACAGAGGATACACAGAAGATACCTCGTCGTAGTGGGAGGGTTGTTAGACAACCTCTTAGATTCATGTTTTTGGATAAATCTTCTGATTTGGTCCCTAGCAAACATGAACCTGATCCCTAGACATACGACGAGGCAATCCAAGATATAAATACAGCATCTTTGCAAAGTGCAATGAATACTGAGATTGAATCTATGGATTTAAGTCAGTCCGGAGCTCTCACATAGCAACTCATATGGATTATGAGACGTGGCGGATGGATGTCAAGGCATTCCTTAGTGGAAGTCTTGAGGAATCCATCTACATGAAGCGACGGAGGGATTCATTGCTAAGGGCAAAGAGCGTATATATAAGCTTAATCGGTCCGTTAATGGATGCAAGCTTTGAAGTCTTGGGACATCCGCTTTGAGGAGGTAAATCCAGTCTTATGGATTTATTCAAAGTTCGGATGAGTCTTGTGTATATCAGAGATGTGACGGAAACGTAGTGGTATTTTTGTACTATACGATGACATTTTGGTGGTTAGCGACAACATCAAGTGTTATCGACGTAAGGGTATGGTCGTCCAAACAGTATGATATGAAGGACTTGGGAGAAGTGGGTCACAACCTTGGGGATCAAGGTTATTGTGCTTATCCCAAGCTTCATACATAGACATGTTATTGGATCGTTTTAGCATACAAAACTCCAAGAAGGGTTTTCTACCCTTGGGCATGGAGTTCCTTTATCTAAGCAGATGTGTCCTAGATCATCTGAGGAGATAGAGGAGATATAGGCAGTTCCTTATGCTTCGGCAGTAGGAAGCCTAATGTATTCTATGTATGAGACCAGATATCTGCTTTGCCGTAGGCATGGTCAGCAGATATCAGAGTAATCCAGGACAGGGACATTGGACTGCAGTAAAGCATATATTATAGTGCCTGAGAAGGACTAGAGATTATATGCTAGTTTACGGCACTCAATTACTCTGTGGGTTGCATGGATCATTTCCAATCAAATAGGAATAATAGTAAGTCTACCTCAGGTTTTGTGTTTACTTTAGGAGGTGGAGCCATTGTATGGAGGAGTGTCAAGCAGAAATGCGTGGTGGACTCCACCATGGAAGCTGAGTATGTGGCAGCCTATGAGGCGGCCAAAGAAGCTGAGTGGCTCAGGAACTTTCTGATGGACTTGGATGTGATTCCTGGTTTGCCCAAAAATATCACAATTTATTGTGATAATAATGGTGCAGTTGCAAACTCGAAGGAACCACGAGCCCATAAGGCTAGTAAACACATAGAGTGCAAGTACCACCTGATACGAGAAATCGTAAAGGAGGTAGAAGTAAGCTGTCGCCTAGATTGCATCAGAGGATGACCTGGTAGACCCTTTCACTAAGGCCCTTCTAGCGAGAGCTTTGATAGGCATGTGGAGGGAAGGGGAATCAGATGTATGGCAGTATGATGACAGCATAGTCTTTTAGTATAAGTGGGAGATTATTAGGATGTATACTGAAAGCCTAGCTCTTTTGTATGAACATCTTTATTTTGAAATAAGAATCACATGATCATTGTTTGCACGTTATATTTATATGTGTGCATATTGTCTAATATTTTACATTGTAGATAACATGGTGCACGGGTCTTTGCATGTAAGATCATGTTATCACCTTGTAGAATATAAGTAGAGGCTCACAACCAAGATGGTTTTGGACAAACCATTGGCATGGTTGTAGTGTAGCTTGGTATTGTTTTATCTTGAACATAGAGTTACACTAGTACACTTAGGTGTATTGAGCAGGACCGACATAGAGGTGATTCAATTTATTGTTGACTGCATAATTGAATCGGACCTCGGATATTATGTTGTACATGCTCTTAATCCCGATATAATAACGGGCACATGTACTTAATATTTATTTCTTTGATTTACCAGAGGGAGAGATTTCTATGGATTAAATCAATATGCTCGGTAAGTTGGGAAATGATATTATTTACATGGTGTGCCGTTGATTATAGGAGGAATCCGTGTCCTATGTATTAGGTTGATGATGTCCCCTTGAGGAGCTCATAAGGTTCATCATGTAAACCCTGCAGGTTGACTTAGTCAACATGATAATAAGGTTGAGTGGTACTACTCGAGGAGTTAGATGTTAATTAATTGATGGTCAGTAAATCAATTAATTGACGGACATTCGATATCTTAAACATGGGGAGATGGATGTACAAATAATATATGGAGCCCATATTAATTTATGGGGGTTGGTGAGGTAGTTCGATGATGATCCTCTAGTGTAATGGAACATCATTGATGGATCAAGTTTGTGTGGTTCCGATCCATCGGGTGGCCAAGACCCAACTCCTCCTCATGGTCCCTATCGTAGCCTAATATAAACCTCATGAAGTCTAGATCAAATAATGGAAAACAAATCTCTAGATCCGACGGTTGGGATTAAATTCCTAGAACCGACGGTGGAGATTAAATCTCTAGATCTGACGGTTGGGATTAAATTCCTAGAACCGACGGTAGAGATTAAATCTCTAGATCCGACGGTAGGGATTAAAACCCTAGAACCGACGGTTGAGATTAAATCTCTAGATCCGACGGTTGAGATTAAAACCCTAGAACCGACGGTGGAGATTAAACCAAGGCCTAAACCCTAACTCTATAAAAGGGTGGCTATGGGTTGGGCGACAACAAGTTTTAGAGGTTGGATGATGGATGCTAAGGAGATTAGGGTTTAGCCTCCAATTGCTTGGGCGGCAAGCAACCCTAGGAGGAAACCCTAATTAGGGTTTGGCTCTTTTGGGTTGGGCGGCCAAGGGTGAGGAAGAAGAGTGGGCGGCAACCTATGGAGGAGCTTGTCTTCTTCCATGGACGTGGCTAGCTCCTAGATCTCTTCTCTCCACCATGCTTGGGCAGCAAGGAACCCTATGGAGGAAACCCTAATTTGATTAGGGTTTTGGCTCCTTTGCATGGGCGGCCATGGATGGGAATGAAGGTTGGGCGGCCACTTATGGAGGAGTTTGTCTTCTTCCTTGGAGGTGGCTAGCTCCTAGATATCTTCTCTCCACCATGGTTTGGCGGCAAGAAAACCTAAGGAGAAACCCTAATTAGGGTTTCCTCCTTAGGTTGGGCGGCTAGGGATTGCAAGGAAGTTGGGCGGCAACTATAGGAGAGGAGGTCTTCTTCTTCCTAGGGTGTGGCCGACTCCTTCCTCTATTCCCTCCACCGTGGCCGGGGCCCAACATATTCCTTTTCTCCTATTCACTCCATCTTGGCCGGCGGCACCAAAACTAGGGTTTGTCCCTAGTTCGGTTCCTTGGTTGTTTCCATATTATTCTCTCTATTCTTGGGGCCGGCGGCATCAATCCTTTGTGGATTGGTGGTTGGCTCAAGCAAGAAGGGAAAGAGAGTTCTTCATTCTTTGGATTGAAGAAGATCTAGGAAGCTTCAACTTGTGGAGGATCTTCGCCCACACGAAGTCTACAAGGAGGTTAGGACATACGATAGAAGATCAAGAGGTATAAAAGTTTCACAACTTTTATTATTGTTCTTTTCATGTTCTTATTTGATATGCTAGCTTATGTTCATTATGTTAGTATATGTTGATTATACTAGTTTGCATTTGCATGTATTTGTATAATCATGGACCCCGATAAGAAACACAAAAACCGGCGATCCGTCCGTCGTCTCTTCCGCGGCTAACCGACTAGAAGAGTTGTGTTGCTTGAATAACTAGTTTGTTCAAGCGATCGCTCAAGTCGTTAGCACGACGACGAATTAGTTGTGCTTAGTGTAGGGAATTCTTTATGCCAAATGGCATATGCGCAACGGAAAAATTAGGATCCCTTCCAAGTGATCCATGCGAAAGCAAACTCGTATAAAATAAATTTCTCTAAACCAAACCTATCTTATAGGAGAGGATTACCTTTGTTGCGTGCCCTTGTTAATCCCGCTTCTTCCTTTTGTTTGTTGGATCTTTAGCACGTTCAAGTGTCCGTGCCTCTATATGTATCCACACGAGCAAGCTCTTGTCTCACAAAAGAAAAACTAGAGGAGCTCTCCTTTACTTCTTGCTAGAGAAGTCCCTAAAGGAGAGGAAGAGAGGGAAAAGGAGAAAGGAAGAAGAAGACTCCTCTTCTTGCTAGCCTACACTCACAAACCCACACAACCAAAGCTTCCACCAAGCTCTCTCACAACCACAACAACACTTGCTTTGGCCGGCCACTTCATGGGGTCTTTTATATGGTTGGAAAAACCCTTTCACCTCCACACATTCAATGCAATCCATTGCATTGGGACACAAGTTTGGCCGGCCACTTAAGGAGACAAAACCATTTTGTTTCCTTCCACCTTATCTAGCTTAGGTGGATGCTTAGGTGGCATGCTTATGTGGCATTCTTATGTGGCATTCATGCATGTTGAATTAATCTTATTAATTCAATTAAGCTTATGTTATCATGTTGAATTAATCTTATTAATTCAATCATATTGAATTAATCTTATTAATTCAATTAAGCTTATGTTATCATATTGAATTAATCTTATTAAATCAATAAGGTAACATATTGAATTAATCTCATTAAATCAATTAGCTAAAATTCTCATTAAGCTTAAAGTCCAAAAACCATTTTGTACTTAAGCTTATTCCCAAAGTATTCTAGTCAAACTAGAATACTCTAATTCCTCTAATCATCATGCTCTTTGTGTGTGACCCTATAGGCTCTCATAACGTTGGCAGTGGACCTAAACTCTTTTAGATACACAAGCAATGAGCGGCATCTAGCAATACATCATTGCTACCCAAGTTACGAGATAAGTCAAGATCCGACTAACCTTTCCGTGACTACTATAATATATGACCGTGTCCTTCTATCCTTGATATCGATTGATCAATGAGGCATAGACCGGTCATCCTCGATCAATCTATGTGTTTCTTGATCCTCGAGTAAACTAACTCAAACAAATGAGCTCAATATCTCATATTGACTCATTCGAGCATGGCCATGCGCTTTAGTAGTTCTACTCAATCAAGGGCCCACCGATATCACTCGCCATATGAGAGGATAGATCCCATCTACATCACTCACATCCCTCCGCATAATTTGTTATATACCCAAGAATCGCTTTATGGTCCACCCTGCTACGGGTGACGCTGACGATACCAAAGTACATAACTCCTTATGTAGGGAACCATAGTGACTTCGTGTCCGAGGACTATTCATACCAATAGTCACATGAGAAAGTTTATGACACTCATATAACGATCCATGAAACTTTCTCATGGCGGGTCGGGCTTCAAAGATATATTCTCTAATATATACCCATGTGTCAACTTGATATCATATATCCATGACTTGTGAGATCAAGTCATCAATTGACCTACATGCTAGTCTTTATGTATTAATATTGCCCTGCATATTAATACTTGACTAGGAACATTTAGAAAGTGTTCTCTACAAACCTCTCATAATCAATTCGCTAATTGATGTGTAGATAAGAACCTACTTTTCTAGGGCATTACTATATTTAATTTAGCTGCACAAGCAAGACTTAAATATAATAACCAATCCTTTGCCTTTATAGAATATGATACAAAATGTTCCCTATTCAACCATCACATGATTGGTTCTTAGGGCTATAACTAACAATCTCCCACTAGCACTAGTACCAATCACTATGATATCTAATACCTAGTGACCTAGTGTGACCATCATGCTTCCTCCGTACAAAGCCTCGTCAATGGATCTGCGATGTTAGCTTCTCGATCTGCATATCCTCACATCTCCTCTATTGATGATCTCTCGAATGAGATGGAAGCGCCGCAAGATGTGTTTGGTCCGTGATGTGATCGAGGTTCCTTAGCTTCGCAATAGCCCCATTGTTGTCACAATAGAGGTCTATTGATCTGCAATGCTAGGAACTACCCCAAGTTCACTGATGAACTTGCAGAGCCAAACACCTCCTTGCTGCATCGATGCGCAGAATATACTTGGCTTCACATTGTAGAATCAAGAATCGTGTCCTCGCTTTGAACTCTTCCACCACACCCACCATTCAGTGCAAAACACGCACTCGATTACATCTATAGTCATCCTTGTCTGCTTGGAAGCTTGCATCATCAGAACCCTTTACAGCTAGCTCCTCATTGCCTCCAAATATCAGGAAATATTCTTTCGTTCTTCGTAAGTATTTAAGAATATTTTTGACTGCTATCCAGTGACTTTCACCTAGATCCGACTGGTATCTACTCGTCATGCTCAAAGCATACGAGACGTCAGGACGAGTACAAAGCATGGCGTACATGATAGACCCTATGGCAGATGCATAAGGGATCTTATCCATGCGATCTCTCTCCTCCTTAGAAGAGGGACATTGAGTCTTCGAAAGACTCACACCATGTGATAAAGGCAGAAATCCTTTCTTGGAATTTTGCATAGCAAAACGATCTAGCACTTTATCAATGTATGTACTCTGACTTAGGCCAAGTAATCTTTTAGATCTATCTCTATAGATCTTGATGCCTAGAATATAGGCAGCTTTACCTAAGTCTTTCATCGAGAAACAATTCCCTAACCACATCTTCACAGACTGGAGTGAGGGAATATCATTTCCGATGAGAAGTATGTCATCTACATACAAGACAAGAAATACAACTGTGCTCCCACTATTTCTCTTGTAGACACAAGGTTCATCTTCATTCTTGATGAAACCAAACTCCTTGATTGCATCATCGAATCGAAGATTCCAGCTTCGAGAGGCTTGCTTTAGTCCATAAATGGACCTTTGCAGTTTGCATACCTTTCCAGGATGCTTGGATCTTCAAAACCCTCAGGCTGTGTCATGTACACATCCTCGAGTAGCTTTCCATTCAGAAAAGCGGTTTTGACATCCATCTGCCAGATCTCATAATCGTGGTAGGCTGCAATAGCAAGTATGATCCGAATGGATTTAAGCATCGCAACTGGTGAAAATGTTTCATCATAGTCAATTCCATGAATTTGTTTGAATCCTGTAGCCACCAATCCACCTTTATAGGTACGCTTATTACCATCCATGCCTTTACTTTAAAGACCCACTTACACCCAATGGGTTTTACCCTTCGTGGATCAACCAAGGTCCATACTTGGTTAGTGTACATGGATTCCATTTCGATCTCATGGCCTCTAGCCATTTCTAACTGGCTCATCATAGCTTCGATAGGATGTAGGCTCGCCAAGATCGACAAGCAATACATCACCATCACTACCAAGAGAAAAGAATATCTCTCGGGTTGACGACGGATCCTATTAGATCTACGAAGAGGTTGGTCTACTTGAACAGTGTTTGTTCCACAACTCTTGGGCAACAATTTCTCATCCACAACACTTTGTGGTTCCTGCTCATTTTCCATCGGCCTTAGTGTTATCATCATCTTGAACTTCTTCAAGATGAATTTTACTCCCACTAGTTTTTCTAGAAATAAATTCTCTTCTAGAAAGACAAAGATTTCGCAACAAACACCTTGCCAAGTGTGGGATTGTAAAAGTAATATCCCTTAGTTTCCTTGGGATATCCACAAAATAACACTTATCCGATTTGGGTCCTAGTTTATCCGAGACTTGACGTCTAACATAAGCTTCACAACCCCAAATCTTTATAAAAGACATTTTGGGACTCTTCCCAGTCCATATCGTATATGGTGTCTTTTCTACGGCTTTTGATGGGACGCGATTAAGTGTGAAAGCGACTGTCTCTAGAGCTAGTCCCCAAAAGGAAGTAGGTAGATCAGTCTGGCTCATCATTGATCGTACCATATCTAATAGAGTACGATTTCTCCTCTCAGATACACCATTCCATTGTGGTGTTCCAGGGGGAGTGAGTTGGGATATTATCCCACACTCACCAGTGATCACGAAACTCGACTAAGGTATTCACCACCTCGATCCGATCAAGTAGCTTAATACGCTTACCAAGTTGGTTTTGTACTTCATTCTTGAATGCTTTGAACTTTTCAAAGGATTCTGACTTATGTCTCATCAAATATAAGTAGCCAAATCTACTCATATCATCAGTGAAAGTAATAAAGTACTTATAACCTCCTCTGGCTTCGACATTGAAAGGCCCACATACATCAGTATGTATGAGTCCTAACAAGTCCGTCGCTCTCTCTCCATGTCCACTAAATGGAGTTTTAGTCATCTTTCCTAAAAGGCAAGATTCGCATACCTCATATGATTCAAAATCAAATGAGTCCAATAATCCATCTTTATGGAGTTGGGATATGCGTTTTTCATTTATGTGACCTAGGATAAAGGTTGAGAGATATGTTTGGTTCAAATCATTCGATTTGAACCGCTTGGTATTGACGTTATAAATTGGGTTTTCTAAATCTAGAACATAGAGACCATTCATAAGTGGTGCATTATAATAGAATATTTCATTCAAATAAATGGAACAACATTTGTCCTTTATTATAAAAGAAAAGTTTTTCTTGTCTAAACAAGATACATAAATTATGTTCTTTGTCAATGCAGTACATATAAGCACTCTCTAGTTCTAAGATAAGCCCAAAGGGACAAAGACAAAGAATATATGCCTATTGCTTACTCGTAGGTCTACTTCGCTTTGCCATTTGTCTACTATTTCTCACCCTCGCACATTATTACAAATGTGAGATGCACATCCTATCTAATACCCATGTAGAAGAAATAGATAGATTAACTTCTATAACGTGTATACCGAGGCGTAAGTCCCACTTCTTTTATTCTTTACTTCCTCAAGGTAGACTTTGCGCGCTTCCAAAGGTCCACCTCACCGCAATGGAAGCTCCCCTTCCTTAGGTACTTTACCTTTACCGTTTGAAGTGGATGAATTGGCTTTGCGTTTGGCTTGGGTCTTACCCTTGCCTTTGCGCTACCTTTGCCTTCTTGACCATTAGTACATTACTTAACTTTCTTTTTGAGATTCGGTTCGAGCTTCTTAACATGCCGAGAATCTCAGCAAAGGTTTATCAATTTCATTGATGTTATAATTGATGTCGAATTGATTATATGCTTCCTGCAACGATTGCAGGATAACATCGGTTGCCAATTCTTGGCTCAGTGGAAAACCTAGTCTTTCAAGGTTCTCAACGTACCCAATCATTTTGAGTACGTGAGTTCCTACAGTGTTCCTTCTGCATCTTGCATGCAAAAAGAGCCTTAGACACTTCAAAACGCTGCCAGCTTGTCCTTGATATAGTTGTTTCAAATGCTCAACCATATCATAGGCATCCATGTTCTCATGTTGCTTCAAGCTCGTAGTTCATGGTGGCAAGCATAAGACATGACACATCTAATGCCATCTTGATGCTTCTTATAAGCATCCTTTTCAAAGACGAGTGATGGGCGGTGTTTCAGGGGTAGCCTGCTCTAGGACATATAGTTTATGCTTCTTGCTTGAGGATAATCCTCAAGTTCCTATACTACCAAGAAAGTTCGCTTCCATTGAGCTTGTCCTTCTCAAGGACAGATCGCAAGTTGAGGGGGTGTCGTGTTAGATGACATGGTGATCTACAACATTAAAATGCAAAGTTAAGTATCATACCTAAATCATTTAATTAGGCCTTTAATTAAATGAGGCTCTACTAAATTCTCATAGCTACTATTTAGCTATAAATTTATATGGGATAAAGATCCACATTATAATTGCCTTGAGTTAGCTTTGGCTAATCGCCCAAGACGTAGTATAATTAGGTAGGCAATCTTTTGCCAATTACATCTGATGTAACTCTTTAATAGCTTTGGTTAAGTTTTAGATTAGTTTAGTGTTTATTCCTAAACCAGCTTCCAGGCTGTGGCGAGGCACAGGGGCCTTCTTGGATATCGGAGCAACGACCACTTCTAAGACAAAGCTGATGTTCGGAAATCACACAAAACTAATGTTAACACTTATGTTCAAAGCTAATATATGCCTCTACTTTCTTAACCAATTAAGAAAACTTAATTAAGTCTTAACTAAATTTGATAGCGTGGACATCACGATTGTCCACTCGCACTCTTCCAAGATAAAATGCATTGCTTTGCTTTGGCAAACCCAATAACAAATGATCGAGGAAGTAGTGAGTACCAAGCTTTGGTAGGCATATCGTTTTTGACTTATTAAGAAATAAACATGTATCATATACATATTAGCATACATCACATATAAGCTAAACTAATCATGCATCACATACAAGCTAAACTAACATGCATCACATACATATTAAACTAAGCGTGTCATGGTTATGGCCCTTATTCTACAATCTTCTCAAGCCAATGAAAAGATTGATTTGTCAACCTAGGGATAGCATCTTCTCCTAAGTGCTTCCTTTTGGTTGTCTTGTGTGTTGACTTCCTCCTTGTAACCTCATCTTCCAATGGACCCTCCATCTTTGTTTTGTACATTACAAAAGGAGAAATACTCGAGTTACATTCGAGTCTAAAACTAATTTTACAACAAGAATTATTAGGAGAAAGGCACGACACGCAGGCCGTATTAAAAATTACAACACACACACATTCACAAATCTTTTGGGACTAGGCCATAACCATGCACCATGTCATTTTAACTTTTAAAAGACATTGGATATTTTATTATGTTTGACAATTGCTAATGCAATTATCAACTCATAATAAAATTTATCCTACTTCTATATCACATATAAAATAGAGAAAACCTATTTTATACGATCTTTCGCAAGTGGCTCTGATACCACTGTAGGGAAATTCTTTATGCCAAATGGCATATGCGCAACGGAAAAATTAGGATCCCTTCCAAGTGATCCATGCGAAAGCAAACTCGTATAAAATAAATTTCTCTAAACCAAACCTATCTTATAGGAGAGGATTACCTTTGTTGCGTGCCCTTGTTAATCCCGCTTCTTCCTTTTGTTTGTTGGATCTTTAGCACGTTCAAGTGTCCGTGCCTCTATATGTATCCACACGAGCAAGCTCTTGTCTCACAAAAGAACAACTAGAGGAGCTCTCCTTTACTTCTTGCTAGAGAAGTCCCTAAAGGAGAGGAAGAGAGGGAAAAGGAGAAAGGAAGAAGAAGACTCCTCTTCTTGCTAGCCTACACTCACAAACCCACACAACCAAAGCTTCCACCAAGCTCTCTCACAACCACAACAACACTTGCTTTGGCCGGCCACTTCATGGGGTCTTTTATAGGGTTGGAAAAACCCTTTCACCTCCACACATTCAATGCAATCCATTGCATTGGGACACAAGTTTGGCCGGCCACTTAAGGAGACAAAACCATTTTGTTTCCTTCCACCTTATCTAGCTTAGGTGGATGCTTAGGTGGCATGCTTATGTGGCATGCTTATGTGGCATTCTTATGTGGCATTCATGCATGTTGAATTAATCTTATTAATTCAATTAAGCTTATGTTATCATATTGAATTAATCTTATTAAATCAATAAGGTAACATATTGAATTAATCTCATTAAATCAATCATATTGAATTAATCTTATTAATTCAATTGCTTATGTTATCATATTGAATTAATCTTATTAAATCAATAAGGTAACATATTGAATTAATCTCATTAAATCAATTAGCTAAAATTCTCATTAAGCTTAAAGTCCAAAAACCATTTTGTACTTAAGCTTATTTCCAAATTATTCTAGTCAAACTAGAATACTCTAATTCCTCTAATCATCATGCTCTTTGTGTGTGACCCTATAGGCTCTCATAACGTTGGCAAAGGGACCTAAACTCTTTAGATACACAAGCAATGAGCATCTAGCAATACATCATTGCTACCAAGTTACGAGATAAGTCAAGATCCGACTAACCTTTCCGTGACTACTATAATATATGACCGTGTCCTTCTATCCTTGATATCGATTGATCAATGAGGCATAGACCGTGTCATCCTCGATCAATCTATGTGTTTCTTGATCCCCGAGTAAACTAACTCAAACAAATGAGCTCAATATCTCATATTGACTCATTCGAGCATGGCCATGCGCTTTAGTAGTTCTACTCAATCAAGGGGCCCACCGATATCACTCGCCATATGAGAGAGGATAGATCCCATCTACATCACTCACATCCTCCGCATAATTTGTTATATACCCAAGAATCGCTTTATGGTCCACCTGTTACGTGACGCTTGACGATACCAAAGTACATAACTCCTTATGTAGGGAACCGTAGTGACTTCGTGTCCGAGGACTATTCATACCAATAGTCACATGAGAAAGTTTATGACACTCATATAACGATCCATGAAACTTTCTCATGGCGGGTCACTCAGATATATTCTCTAATATATACCCATGTGTCAACTTGATATCATATATCCATGACTTGTGAGATCAAGTCATCAATTGACCTACATGCTAGTCTTTATGTATTAATATTGCCTTGCATATTAATACTTGACTAGAACATTTAGAAAGTGTTCTCTACACCTCTCATAATCAATTCGCCAATTGATGTGTCAGAGATAAGAACCTACTTTTCTAGGCATTACTATATTTAATTTAGCACAAGCAAGACTTAAATATAATAACCAATCCTTTGCCTTTATAGAATATGATACAAAATGTTCCTATTCAACCATCACATGATTGGTTCTTAGGGCTATTTGAAAATTTTTTACTCCATCAACATTGAGTTTGATACAGAACTAGGTTGACTAGTTTAACCTCCATTTCGGGTTGACCTCAGAATCAACTCATCATCTTCTTCCTCCTCAAAAGATGGTTTGCTCAAAGTTTTCTTCTTTGAATTTCAAAACTCTATACCCTTCTCGGGTTACGATTTACTTGTCAAAGTTCGAAATCGACAACTCATCTAATCCAAGATGTAGTTTTGTTTCAATGGCCCATCTCGAGGGTTTAGCACCATCCTAGCATCTCCATTTTACTATGGAGATGACTCACATTTAATTGGAAGTCGGATGTAGTTTTGAAGATTTAACACATGGAAATGTCCCAAGACTCGCATCTTGGATAAATGGAGAAGAAACATACTTAAATGAACAAAAAAATAATGAAATGATCAGAAAGAAATAAAATAAAGCAAGACTAGATTGGTGGTTGAAGAAAATCTTAACATGAACGATACAATTGTTGGATCCGCGGATCGCTAGAGGGGGTGAATAGCGATAAATTTTTTTGTGTCTGAACAATAACAATTAAATGCAGCGGAAGATAGAATGAAAACTAAATGAGACAAGAAATTTTTTACTTGGTTTTAGCTTTGGCCTACTACTCCAGACTCCACAAGTGAAGGCAAAACACTAGAATTCTTCCCGTTGGAGGTAGGAGTTAATACGAAAACACAAAAGCTAGAGGTAGAGGGACACTCCTCTCCTCGTTATGATAAAAAGAAAGCTAATAGACAATAGTATTAAAAACAATTTTAAATTAAGCTTAACTACAAATAATGAATGAGACCTCAGAATAGATCATCAGTAGTAGTCAGTCATGAGCTGCGGAGGCTTTTGAGAACTTAGAATTGATGAGAAAACCCTAGGAGAGGCCCTCCTTTTATAGCCTTTGAGCCCCTTCTCGAGAGGAACTTCAACCAATGAGATTTGAGCACCAATCCCCTTGAAATGAGGTGATAAGCCTTGACTCCTCGAAGCTGATCCTTGACCATCAGTCGACTGATGGCCATCATTAGTCGGCTGATGGTAGCATTAGTCGAATCGATCGGCAGTAGTCGATGGATGGATGGCGATGAGTCCTCCGGCTCGGGCCGATAGTCAAGTCAAGCTTAGCTTAAATTATTTCGAATCCGATCTCGACCTAGACCATCCATGGGATGTCTTTGGTCGGATCTATGCTTAAGACCATCCTCGTATGGAGGATACGACCTCTCTTACTCTCTCTCACACACAAGCTTACCTCGATACTTACTGTGTCGCTTTCGCTTCTGGCCTTCCACTCGATTCCTTCGGCTTCCTCCGAAATCACTCGAGTGTCGCCCGACCACCGTGTCTTCCTCCGGGTGTCGCTAGCCTTCAGCTCCAGCGTTGACACTTTTCTGCACACTCGATTTAGCTCGTGAGATAACAATATGAGCTTAACTTTGTATCGTTTGCTATAATAAAAAAACTCAGGTTCGACTTAGGTGCCTACTGCACCAACATGAATGCAGAACGATTAAAAACATGTAAAATTAAACTTGAGTTTCCTCCCAAGAAGCGCTTTGTTTAAGGTGTTTTAGCTCGATCACTCTCCTTTACCTCAACTTAGCTCCGGAGGTTCTGTAAACCTCCATTCATTTGTCTCAAATTCTGGAGACTTTCCTAGATACTTCTTTAATCGTTGTCCATTTTCTTTGATCTCCTTTGATTCCTTACTCCATATATCCACTGTACCATATGGGTATACCCTCTTTACCCGAAATAATCCTGACCACCATGATTTTAGCTTCCCTGGGAAAAGTTTTAACCTGGAATTATACAGGAGAACTAAGTCACCTTCCTTAAACTCCCTTCTCAAGATATGTTGGTCATGCCACTTCCTAGTTTTTTCCATATATGCCTTAGCATTCTCATACGCATCTCTTCGAATTTCGTCCAGCTCGCTTAACTGTAGTTTCCTTTTCTCTCCTACCGCGTAGTAGTCCAAGTTGAGCTTCTTGATGGCCCAGAAAGCCTTGTGTTCTAATTCAATGGGAAGGTGGAAAGGCTTCCCATAAACTAAATGAAACGGGGTCATTCCTATCGGGGTCTTGTAAGTTGTGCGATAAGCCCAAAGAGCATCGTTCAGTTTTGGTGACCAATCTTTCCTTGATGCCACTACTGTCTTTTCTAGAATACTTTTGATTTCTCGATTCAAAATTTCCACTTGTCCGCTTGTTTACGGGTGATACACTATCGAGACTTTGTGGATCATTCCGTATTTGTGTAGCAATTTTTCAAATTGTTTTTCAATGAAGTGGGATCCTCCATCACTGATTACGACTCAAGGAATTCCGAATCTAGGGAATATGTTTCTTTTAAACATTTTTATTATGGTCCAAGCATCGCAGTGGCGTGATGTTACGACCTCTACCCATTTGGAAACGTAGTCTACGACAACCAAGATATATCTGTTCGCATCGGAAGCGAGAAAGGATCCTATGAAATCTATCCCCGATACGTCAAAGAGCTCTACTTCTAATATGGTGCTTGCCGACATCTCATGTCTCCTACCTATATTTCCTATTCGCTGGCACCGATAGCAAGAAGACTACATAGTTGCGTGTGTCCCTAAATAGACTAGGCCAGTAGAATACTGCCTGAAGTACCTTTGCAACTATTTTTACAATTCCAGCATGCCCCCCATATGCCGAGGAATGACAGTGAAAGAGGATGCTCTCCACTTCCTCTTTTGGTATGCCCCTTCGATATACGCTATCTACACATTTCCTAAATAGGAAGGTATCATCCCATATATATTGGCGAACCTCTGCAAAGAATATTTTCCTTTGTTGGGTAGTGAATTCTGATTGTATCGCTCTCCCTACTAGAAAATTCACCAAATTTGCATACCAGGGGGTGGTAACCTTAGTAATAGCCATGAGGGTATCATCCCGCAGAGCATCGTTTATTTGGGTACTATATGTTGGAGATTTGACGTCGCTAGAGGGGGGGTGAATAGCATTGTGACCGTACGAAGATGGAATTCGTTCACGATCGTCTCTACAAAATTTGTTATGCGCAGCGGAATAGAAATAATAAAAGCAATAACGAAAAGATAAAGACGTGCATAAGAGGATAGACGTGGTTCGAATCGTAGCAGGTTCCTACTGCGGAAGGTTCTTAAGCGATGCCACAAACACCACTAAGCAATACAGCACCATCTCGACAACAAGTCGGAGGTGGAGAAACCTCGTACAATGAATTACAACAAGTAATACAAAGTAAACAAGCAAATACAAGTGAAAATGTAAAGATCACTTTACAAACTAGGGTTTTGAGCGCTTGCTTGTCGGTTGCTTGGATGAGCTTGAAGGACCCTGAAATGCACCTGCAAATCGCCTCACCAACAAAAACGATTCTTGAGCCTTCCAGCCTTTTATCCTCCATCGTGGATTTAGGATCGCCATCATCCCGAAAATGAAGGATCAGTCAAATGGGAGAGCGGTTCAATCCGCCAAATCTTACATCCTCCATCGAATGAAGGAGGCTCACGGAACATTGGTGAACAGCGATCGACTTCCCTGTAGTTCATGGTTTCTAGCGTATACATCGATTTATTTAGAGCTAAGCGATGCGATTCGGCTCTTAAGCGGCGGTCAAACTCAAGTCGACTCAGAAAATGAACCGCCATAATGCATCGTGCCAACCTCAAGAATGAGGTTTTAACCCAGTATGGTGCCCCATACTTTATAGCCTGCTAGACCTAAGCCTTCTAGCCACCTCCATCACCTCACGCCTCTTGGATCCTCCAAGTCATCCATGACTTGTTCATCCATCGCGCTAGCCTAGGTCCTGCTTCCGTCGGCTATGTCATGCTAATGGTGTCTACACCGCCAAGGCACACGCGCCAAGACTTGGACTTTACGCCAACCATTGGTCTTATGCTACCAAGACTCCCGCTTGGACTTTCGCCAATATCAAACCCTTGGACTTCTCAAATGCCAAGACTCAAGCTTGGACTTTCCCTTGCCAACCCATGTTGGACTTTCCATGCCAAGACCATGCTTGGACTTTCCTTGCCAACCCTTGTTGGAATTTTCATGCCAAGACCATGCTTGGACTTTCCTTGCCAACCCATGTTGGACTTTACATTGCCAAGACCCATGCTTGGACTTTTCATGTGCCAAGTGTCCCACTTGGACTTTTCATGCCAAGTACTCAAGACTTGGACTTTACCAAATGCCAAGTGTTCCACTTGGACTTTCCCATGACAATTACATTGTCATATGTTTTTTATCATCAAACATCAAACATCGAGTCGAAGTCAATACTGAGTTCGTCTGGGCCGATTGCACCAACAATTGATGTTGATAAAAAAATCAAAATCATTTGAGTTAGACCACTAACTCAAATCCCTTACCAATTATCCCAAATTGGTAAACACTCTCCAAATGTTCTCCCCCAAACATTCTCCCCCTTTTTGACTAACATCAAAAAGGTTTTCTCTCCAAGGAGGTTGATGTCTCATGTCCCAATGAGATCTTACAATCTCCCCCTTTTTGACCTAAAAATATCTAGGATGCCTACCATCGTAGTGATAAGTCCCATATCACTCAAGAGGGTAATCCTATAATTCCAAATTGGGTATCAAAAACCCATCAATTTTCCCAATTGATGATACTCTCCCAATAACTTCTCTCCAAGGAGAAAACACATCCATCATCCTAAGATGGATAACTCCCCTAAAGGCTTGCTTGACCATTGCACCAACAATGTTCTTGGGAAGCCCTAAGCCAATGAAACTAATAAACCATCAAAATTAATAGAAATTAAGTTCAACATAGAACTTTCACTCACCCTAAATTTGATACTTTGACCTAACACAGCTCCTAATCCATATCCAATGGATTTTCACCCTGTATAATGCTTCCTAAAGCATATCCTAGGGTTAGGAGTGATTAGGAACCTTTCCAACATGAACATGGGCTAAACAAACCTTGTTAACCCGAATCGAGACAATCAGACTCGACAATAATCACGATCCTCCATTATCGATGCCACAGGCCGATCGATAACTTAAAATCTCGATTTTCAACTATCGAAAAGAGAAATAATATTTATAAATAATTATATGTAATTGAAAATCATGATTATACATACGATAATACTTATGACAAAATGGGTGAAAAATTTGAAAATTATTTTACCCATTATTGGGAGTTTGATATACTCAAAACCATTGAAATTTTCAATGTTTTGGCCCTATTTTGTATCAACTTCATCAATGGTGATTGCTATCAAAAGATAGACTTCACCAAGGTTTTTCAAAATGATTTTAAAATGTTTTCAAAACCTTATTTTGGATCATATTCCTTGGGCTCTATGTACATGACTTGTACACATGCTCTCCCAATGATCCACAAATGAAACAAGATGAGTTTTAGTTCATCTAGATGCAAAAACTATGCACCTTGAACTCAACTCATATCCTAGCATCTCACATGTATCTAAGGTGTATAAATACACATACATGTCAATTGGATGTGAGATGTGGGTTTGGTTCATTTAATCTAGGGTTTCATGCATTTTTCTAAGGCAACCCTACTTGATTCCCTTATAAATGGGACTTCAAGTCATGCCATAGTCCTTAATTCAATTTCAACCAAATTGTCTTAAATGCATGAATGATTATGGCATTAATGATGACATAAATAAACATATGCTCATAACCATGATGTCATGACATAATATGAAATCTAAAAACACATGACATTTAAATCCTTAAACCTAAGCATAATCATGACATTTTATATGATTAAAACTAAGTATGATGTCATGACATGGCATATGGCAATCAAGGCATGACATATGAAAAAAAAAATATATGTATAGTAATACCTAAATTTTAATATTAATTGCCATTTCATATAATTAATTATATTTTTCCATATTTCTATTTTTTTCCCAAATGTGCCAAAAACCCAAAATGGCACACTAACCTCTAAACCTAAATTGTGCCAAAATGATCATTTTATCAAACTTCATAATTAATATTGGCACATCCTAAAATCCTTTTAGGATTAAAATCAAACCACATTCCCAAGGTAACTATAACCTTAAAAATGACCTAAAATGCCACCTTTGCCATGGTTGAGTTAACTACCCATCCAATCAAGGTTGGCACACCCTAAACCCATCTAGCGTGAATCAATCACGCTCTTAGGAACCCAAAACCGATTTGAGCTCCTAGGGTTAATTAGGTATTCCTTAGGGATAACCTCCCTAGATACCTTCCTAATGACCCTCCTAGGCTTATTAGCCTTGGTCATTTAGGTCTTACCTAGGTTGACTCTAGGGGTAACTCCCCTTGCAACCTTCTTAGTGGCCACCCTAGGTTTCCTTGAAACCCTAGCCACTAGGCACACCCTTTGGTCAATTCTAGGGATGACTTCCCTATTGACCTTGGTCTTCCTAGACCTAGTTTGTGTTCCATAGTCAAATGGAACACTATGGTAAGCCACCTTAGGCTTAGGTTTGTGACCCAAACCTTGCTTGCCCTTGGTTGAATTTTGACTCTTAGGTCCTAGGTGTTGACTTTGACTTTTGGACCTAGAAGTTTGACTAATTGACCCTTGCATTTGATTTTGCATAACCTTAAGGGTCTTTTTAAGTTTTTCAAGCCTTGACCTCAAGACTTGATTTTCCTTTTCTAATTGCCCGATTTAAGAATTTTGATTTAAATCTTGGGCATTGGACTTCCTAGGCATATGCCTAGTCCATTTAGGGTTTAGACCTAGGTGCTCTTGCACCTTTCTAATTGTCTCCCTAGGTAAAATTGATCTTGAGTTATTTGACCTAGGTTTGCCCTTAGGTAAAATATTTTTAGAGACATTAGTCCCAAATTTCTCCTTACTCCTAAGGTAAACATTTTTAGCACCTAAGCAAAATTCCTTACTTCTAGCATGCTCTTTATGAATTGCAAGAGAATTAAAATTTCTAGCATGCTTTTGATTTTTAAATTTAGAAGGTGCAATATTTAAATAAAAAGCTTTATTTAAAAATACCTTAGGGTTTTCCCTAGAGGCTCCCCCTACTTGTGTAGCTCCTTCTTGCCCCTTCTTCTTCCCTCTTGGGCATTGACTCCGGTAATGTCCCGGTAGCCAGCATTTGAAGCAAATCACTTGCTCCTTGCTCTTTTGCGTTGAGGGACCGGTCTCCTTGACTTTTGGCATGGGTGGAGTCTTCTTAACCCATTTAGGACACTTACTCTTGTAGTGTCCTTTCTCCCTACACTCAAAGCATATAATATTCATTTTATTATTAATTGACATGCTTGAGTTACCTAGGGTGGTTGTGGTGGTCGGAGTGGATTCTTGAGCTTGCTCTTCCTCTCTACCGGATGTAGATGGTTCTTCTTGTTGCTCCGGTATCGAGGATGCCCTAATCTCCTCCCCTTCTATCATAGAGGTGGAGGTCTCCTCTTCTTCCATCACTTCTACCTCTTCCGATCCGGATGTTGATTCCCTATCAACCTTCGAATCCTCTAGCTCTTTGGATGTTTCTTCTTGAGCTTGAGAGGGTGATGGTCCTTCTTCTTGGACGGGTGATAGACTCTCATGGAGCTTGGCCAAATCGCTCCATAGCTCCTTGGCATCCACATAGTCACCTAGACTACACAAGAGGTCATTAGGAATTAAATCAAAAATGAATTTTATTACCTTCTTGTTTTTATCGAATTGTTGGAGTTGCTCCTCACTCCACTTCTTCTTCTTGAGAAACCCTCCCTTTGGTCCCTTAGGATATTCAAATCCTTCCATCAATGCGGACCACTCCTTAAGGTCTCTCATCATCAAAAAATATTCAATTCTCGCCTTCCAAGAATTGAAACCTTCTCGTCCATAGAAGGCATACGGAATTGGGGTGTTGATATCCCATCCCAATTGTCCTTGGATTTCCATCTTTTACCCTCTAGTGTCTTGCTCCCGGTTGTTAATCCGTTGAAGAGCAACCTTGCTCTGATACCACTTGTTGGAGATTTGACGCCGCTAGAGGGGAGGGGGGTGAATAGCGTTGTGACCGTACGAAGATGGAATTCGTTCGCGATCGTCTCTACAAAATTCGTTATGCGCAGCGGAATAGAAATAATAAAAGCAATAACGAAAATATACAATAACGAACGCAAGCACAACACGAGGATATAATGTGGTTCGGAATCGTAATGGTTCCTACTCCACGGATTGGGTTCGTACGAACCCTAGCGATGCCACAAACACCACTAAGCAATAAAGCTCCTTCTCGACAACAAGTCGGAGGTGGAGAAACCTCGTACAATGAATTACAACAAGTAATACAAAGTAAACAAGAAAATACAAATGAAAATGTAAAGAACACTTTACAAACTAGGGTTTTGAGCACTTGCTTGTCGGTTGCTTGGATGAGCTTGAAGGACCCTGAAATGCACCTGTAAATCGCCTTCAAATCGCCTCACCAAAGCTGATTTCTGAGCCTTCCACAACAAATGCTTTTATCCTCCATCGGGCCGGATTTCCGCAGCAGATCGCCGCCCATAAGTCGATCGCCAACATCAGCGTGTGAGACAACGGCTCAATCCACATCGGAAAAGTTCCAACGGACTTGGCAATGATCGCCAACATTGGCGATCGCGCCACCACGTATCGATCGCTCACGGCCACGAAGCATTCTCGCGCTCGCTTGAACTAGCAATGATCACAAGGCCGATGATCAGACATCATGATCGTTAATGAGCGCGACCGACCGCAGAGCAGCTTAAACGGCGAACTCAACTGTCGATTCACCGCAACCGCCATAATGCGATCGCCAACCTCAAGAATGAGATTTTAACCCAAGTATGGTGCCCCCATACTTGCTAGACCACCCTTAGCCTAGACCTAAGCCTTCTAGCCACCTCCATCAGCCTCACGCCTCTCGGATCCCTCCAAGTCATCCATGACTTGTTCATCCATCGCGCTAGCCTTCAGGTGCTTCCGTTGGCTATGTCATGCTAACGGTGTCTACACCGCCAAGGCACATTGGACATACGCCGCCAAGACTCCGCTTGGACTTTACGTCGCCAACCATTGGTCTTATGCTGCCAAGACTCCCGCTTGGACTTTACGCTGCCAATATCAAACCCTTGGACTTCTCAAATGCCAAGACTCAAGCTTGGACTTTCCCTTGCCAACCCATGTTGGACTTTCCATGCCAAGACCATGCTTGGACTTTCCTTGCCAACCCTTGTTGGACTTTTCATGCCAAGACCATGCTTGGACTTTCCTTGCCAACCCATGTTGGACTTTACATTGCCAAGACCCATGCTTGGACTTTTACATTGCCAAGACCCATGCTTGGACTTTTCATGTGCCAAGTGTCCCACTTGGACTTTTCATGCCAAGTACTCAAGACTTGGACTTTACCAAATGCCAAGTGTTCCACTTGGACTTTCCCATGACAATTACATTGTCATATGTTTTTGTCGAAACATCAAAACATCACTCGAGTCAAACTCGAGTCCTGGTCAATCGTGACCTGGGCCGATTGCACCAACACTATCTGTTAGGAATCTTTGGGAGACTAGATGGGGTGAATAGCCTCTTTTCGTTTCTACAATAAAGGTTAGCGGAAGCAAAACAAATACTAAACGAAATTAAGAAGCTAAAACACAATCGCTAACAAGAGTGATTTTACGTGGTTCGGAGATTAAGCTCCTACTCCACGGTGATCCTTAAGGTGGATCAATCCAAGCAATTCTCCACTAAAAACTTTCTCTTGCAAGAGCCTCCTCTTCTTACAAAAGATGAAGATGAAGATTAGAGAGGAGGGGAATTGAAAGCACTTAGAAAGCTTAGGAAAAATGTGGGAGCTTGAGAGTATGGTTGAAATGTAAGCACTAGCCTCCTCAAGCACCCCATGACCTCTTTTTATAGAGAAGAGGCTGATTTTTCCGTTGACCGATCAATGATACTTCTTCAGCATCGAGCCGATCAGCGCGCAACAAACCAAGACATGCCGATCCGCGGCGATCACGGGGAAGTGATCAATCGATCGAATCGATCGATTGTGAGGCAAATCGAACACCTGTTTTGATTATAGCAAAGACACAAAAGTTAAGTCTATTTTGTTTTCTCACGAGTCGAGTAAGATTGATATAGCCGAGTAAGGCGGCTAGCGACACCCGAGGAAGCGGTGAGCGGCGATACTGGTTACTTCGGGAGCCAAGGAATCGAGTGGAAGGCGAAGCAAAGTGACACGTAGTATCGAGGTAAGCTCTGCGGTGCGAGAGTAAGGGTCGTATCCTCTTTACTGGGGATGATCTTAGCGTAGATCCGACCAAAGACATCTTATAGATGGTCTAGGTCGACGAGATGGTCGACGACCATCGAAATTATGTTTTTATTGAGCTAACTTTAGCGGCAAGCATCAATCGATCCCGTGGAGGACGCTGCCGGTATTAGTCGATCATCGAATCAATTGATCGATGTCGCCATCAGATCGATGATGGCCATCGATCGATGGTCAATGATCGATTCGAGGAGTCAAGGCTTATCACTCCACCTCAAAGCGGTTTGGTGTCCATTTGTGATTGAAGACCCAAAAGGGGCTCTCAAAGGCTATAAAAGGAGGGCCAAACCTAGGGTTTCATCAACAATTAATAAGTGCTCAAAAGCCTGCTCAAATCCACACGACAACGAAGTCCTTCCATTCCGATGTCTAGGTTTAACTTTCTTATTAGCGTCTTAGTTCCTTTTATATTGTATCAGAGCTTTTTTTATTTATTTCGAGGAGAGAGAGTGTCCCTTTCTTCTTGTATCGATTAACTCCTACCTCTAACGAGGAGGAGTTCCTTTAGTGCTTTTGCCCTCCGTACGTGGTCAAGGACCACTAGGGCCTTGGAGTAGTAGCCTTCGGCTACGAACCAAGTAAATATCTTGTTTCTATTGTCTCCTTTACTTTTTGTTTTGCTTATCTTTCCGCTGCGTATATTTGTCTTGAAACGAATTCGAAAAAGTTTTTTTCTTTCGCTATTCACCCCCCCCTCTAGCGAACCGCATTGATCCAACACTGATCATATCATCAGTCGACTGATTGAGTAACCAATCGAGTGCTCCTAGTGATCACTCGATTGGACAACCTTCTTTGCCGACGTCCACTTATAGTAGTCAACTGCTGGGGTATAGAAGTCAATTGATGGGTGGAACAGTCGAGTGCCAAACCCTAGCAGTCGATTGTTGGCCACAGAACTTAGCCAACTTCAGTCGAGTGACTGAGCAATCAACTGGGACGAAGCACCAATCGACTGATACACTTCAAGTATAAATAAATCATACTTGAATTAACCCTCTAGACCTAAACTTAACCTTCTAGCTCTTCCTTCAGCCTTGCACCTCCAGGATCCCTCCAAGTCTGCGACTCCTTCATCCTTGCGCTTGCTTCCAAGAGCTTTCCTCAGTTTCATCATGTCTTGGGTTTCTCTTTTGCCAAAGGACCACTTGGACTTTACGCTGCGAAGACTACATGCTTGGACTTATGCTGCCAAGACCTTTCCTTTGGTCTTCCTTTGCCAAGGTCTACTTGGACTTTACGCCGCCAAGACTACATGCTTGGACTTACGCCGCCAAGGCTTTTCCTTGGACTTCTCTTGCCAAGATCATACTTGGATATTCCTTCACTAAGTCTTCATACTTGGATTTTGTGTCACTTAACACGTTCACGATTAGATCACAAAGCATTGCCTAACTATAGATGATTATCCAAACATCAAAATATATAAATGCTTGGGGCATTGTTGCACCAACAATCTCCCCCTTTTTGATGTTTGATAATCATTTAAGTTAGGTCTTAACATATGCACATAATGAAAGCATCATATTTCCAATATAAATTCTAACTTAAAGTTTCCTTCTCCCCCATTGACATACATCAAAAAGAGAAGGATTCATACAATGATAAGTTCATGAAAGAATTAATTTGATTATGTCTTGAACTAAGGTATAAGATAGATATGGGGCTCCCCCTTAATCCAAGACATGGTTTATGATGTGTGAATAACATGTGTAGCAAAGCATAAACAAGAGATATGAAGCTATGTCCTAACTTTGCACCAACAATATAAATTTAGGGGGATAAAAGGATTTCACTATGAAGTGTTGGTATGTATACTGAAAGCCTAGTCTTTTTATGAACATCTTCATTTTGAAATAAGAATCACATGATCATTGTTTGCATTTTATATTTATTATAGTTATGCATATTGTCTAATACTTTACATTGTAGATAACATGGTGTGTGGTGTCACACAGAAGATCATATTATCAGTTCCTTATAGAGTATAAGTAGAGGCTCACAACCAAGATGATTTTGGACAAACTATTGGTATGGTTGTAGTATAATTTGGTATTGGTTTATCTTGACCATAGAATTACACTAGTACACTTTGTGTGTATTGAGCAGGACAAACCTAGAGGTGTTTCAATTTATTGCTATCTACATAATTGAATCGGACCTCGGATATTATGGTGTACATGCTCTAAATCTCGATATAATAACGGACACATGTACTTGATATTTATTTCTTTGATTTACCAATGAGCGAGATTTATAGGTTAAATCGATAGACCCGGTAAGTTGGAAAATGATATTATTTACATGGTGTGCCATTGATTATAGGAGGAAACCGTGTCCTATGTATTAGGATGATGATGTCCCCTTGAGGAGCTCATAAGGATCATCATGTAAACCCTGCAGGTGAACTTGGTCCCACATGATGATAAGGTTGAGTGGTACTACTCATGGAGTTAGATGTTAATTAATTAATTGCTAGTAAATTAATTAATTAACGGACATTCGATATATTAAACACGGGGAGATATTTGTACAATTAATATATGGAGCCCATATTTAATTATTGGGGTTGGTGAGGTAGATCAATGATAATCCTCTAGTGGAATGAAATATCATTAATGGATCGGATTTTATGTGGGCCGGATCCATTAGGTGGCCAAGATCCAGCTCTTCCTCGTGGTCCCTATTGTAGCCTATTAAAACCCTCATGAAGCGTAGATCCAACGGACATGATTAAATGGAGGCTTGGTAGGGCAATCAACCCATGTGATATGGTTTTGATTTGTGTGACAAAGGGTTTAAGTTAGGTTTGATATGGATTTGATTTGTGCGTTAAAGTCTTGCAGGACTTAGTAATTCGCAAATGAAGTATTGGCGAGTTTCACCTCTCATGACTCGGTCCTTGAGTTGGTGAAAGATGCATTGCAGAACCCGTGCACTTGGTACATCCGAGGGACTGCCGGACGAGGAGCATTGGAGTGAAGTCGGAGAAAGTAGACTTTAGGGTGATACGCAAAGGATGGTGCTGCAAAGTCGTACGCTTGGTGCATCCGAGGGACGTGGCCGGACGAAGATAACTTCAAAGGAGAGGGACTCCAAGGGAATGAGAGTGAGCGATTGTAACCCCAGACGGGGTAGATTGTTGGTGAAACTTGGCCATTTGGCTAAGTGTCGGATGGGATTTCCCGACATCAGTCGACTGCCATGACATGGCAGTCGACTACTCCAAGTCGACTGTGACTCGACTAGTGTTCGAGTCAAGTTGGTGTCCCATCAGTCGACTACCAAGGATTAGCAGTCAACTGACGAAACCACCAGTCGACTGATGATCAGTCGACTGGTCGCAAGGGTTTTGGGCACAAAATGTTGATCAGTCGAGTGCTCGCTTTTGGCACTCGACTTTTAGCTCCATCAGTCGACTGATGGGATGATTAGTCGACTGATGTGGAAGTCGTTGGATGAAATCCAACGTGGAAGAAGCCGTTATTGGGCAACGACTACAGGAGCAGTCGACTGATCGGGGCATCAGTCGACTGTCAGGCACCCAATGGGAAGAATGAGTTCTTCTCTATAAAATGGGGCCTTTGGACACTTGGGGAGCCTAATGCTTCTACTCTAAACATCTTCTCAAGTGCCCAAACATTTTCAATCCTCTTCCTTGAGCTTATTTCTATTATATTGTAAGAGGAGAGATCTTGTATAAGAAAGGTTACATCCACCTAGCTTTGTGCAAAGGAGGGATTAGTGGAATTATGTAGGCGTGATTCACATTGGACGAATCGTTCGTGGATTAGTGGCAAGGGCCATGAACCACATTATATCGATTTGTTAGCATTGCCTTTGTATTGTCTTTTATATTTCCTCTTGCGCTAATCATATTTGTAGACAATCAACGAACGAATTCAACCGTACGAAGTTTGAGGGCTATTCACCCCCCCTCTAGCCATCCACCGATGTTCCAACAAGTGGTATCAGAGCCAAGTCGCTTATCACTGGACTAACCGCTGCAACAAGCACAACAACAATGTTGGCCGGCTATAACATCCATCCGCCAAAGTTCGAGGGGGAATTCGCTTGGTGGAAAAAGCGAATGGAGGTATTTTTCGAAATTGACTTTGAAATTTTATTGATAATGGAAAATAGTTTCGAGATACCTAGGGATGAAGATGGGGAGCAAATAGAGAAGACAAGATGGACAAAAAAGCAACGGGAGGAGTACTTGGCAAACTCAAAAGCCAAACATCATCTCTACAACATACTCCCTCAACAAGAAATCAACCAGATAAGGGAGTGTGCGAGCACCAAAGAGATGTGGGAGAGATTGATAGAGCTTCATGAAGGCACCTCGGAGGCCAAGCTCGCAAGAAGAGACCTCCTCCACTCCCAACTAACTAATATCAAACTTGAAAAGGGAGAAAAGGTAACCTCATTACACTCTCATTTTAAAGAAATTTTAAATGGACTAACGAATGTAGGAGAAAAACTTTCGAACTAGGATATGATTATGAAAGCAATCGACGCCTTTCCCCGGTCATCGAAATGGAGCTCAATGGTAGACTCCTTCAACATCTCAAAGAACCTAAAAGTTAGCACCTTAGAGGAGTTCTTCTCAACCATGGAGCTCCACGAAACAAGGCTTGAGGGAATAAGTGAAGAACCAAGCATCAAGCCATCAAGGGGAGTGACACTAATGGCCAACAAGGGGAAGAAGAAGAAGGAGACGCCACCTTCTTCATCCGTTGAAGGCTCCTCCTCCTCCTCCATGGATAGTACGGAAGAATCATACATGGTAAGGAAGGTAAGACATGCTTTGAAAAATTTTAAATTTAACAAATCAAATGATAGGAGGAGAAGGCCAAGGAGGAAGATAATTTTATACAATTGTCAAGGAGAGGGACACATAAGGGATGATTGTCCCCTCTTGAACAAGATCAAAGAAGAGAGGAAGAAGAAAGAAGAAAAAAAGAAGGGAAGCAAGAAGAAGGAAGAAGAGAAGAAGGCCAAAGAAAAGGGAAAGGCTAAGGCACACAAGACCACATGGGATGATCCTTCATCCTCATCATCCGAAGAAGAAGAGACCTTCACAAATCTTGCCTTGATAGGGATAGATGACTTGGATTCCACCTCCTCCGAGGAAGAAGGAAGAAGCACTAGCGAGGAGAAGAGCTCGAGTGAAGGGGGAGCATCCTCATCTTCATCCTCATCATCGGAAGGGGATTTGGTAAGTGAGGTAACAAATCTTCCTCCCAAGAAAATTATGTCCATGATATCTAGCTTAACTAAGGAGTTATTTAGGGCTAAAAAGAAAAATAAGAGCATGCTTGATGAAATTAAGGCCCTAGAAGAAAAGCTAGAAAAATCATGTGTGAATATTAATGATAATGTTTCTTCTAGTATCAATGATGCATGCTCACATGATAATTACATGCCTTTAAATGTTAGTGATGCATGTATGGAGGAAAATAGGGTTTTAAGAAAAAAGGTAGACCACTTAACTAAGGCCCTAGAGAAATTCACCATTGGCTCCAACACATTGAACATGATTATAGGGAGCCAAAGGGCAAGCTTTAATAGGAAAGGCCTAGGTTATAAGGGAAACAAAAATGAGAAGGCCTATCATTGTTTAATTGCTAGGGGTCAAGCCAAAAATAAAACAATAGCTAGAAAATGGATCCCTAAGGAATTTTTAGTGAACCCCATAGGAAAGAACTTATATTGGGTTCCTAAATCCATCCTTAAGGGTTGGGAAAACCCTAGGTTAGTCAACCATGTGGATTTTACTTATATAATATTTTTAGTTGACTTAGAATGGTATGGGTTATAAATTTTTAAATAGTGTTGGGTGATGATAATGCATAACCCATAAATTGAATGTTTGAATCATGTTTCATGCTTAATTTTATAATTTATAATCATGATATGCAATGATTGATGATATATGATCATGATTGATAATTCTTGATGCATGTTCATGATTGGGTTTTTAGGATGATACTTAACCATGGGTAGAAATGCATAAATTTTTTGGTTAAGTACAAATACCTTTAGGAACATCTCACATCCCACTATAAGGCTAACTTGATTGAGAACATAGCAATGGGTGAGATGATAGGATGATACAAATGGTCCACTAATGCTTATGGCATTTAGATGGGTCATTAAGTGTATCAATAGAGCAATAATAGACCAATCATGGGGAAGACTTATGTTTAATTCATATACATATTGCCCAAAGATCATGGTTGGATATTTCATATGTTTTCAAAGCCATTCCTTACTTTAAAATCTGTGTTTTCATGTTTTGAAACAATCTAAAGCAAAACTAGGTGTTAAAATTGATACAAACTTGATCAAATACTAGTTGTTTTTGAAATTTTTGGATTTTTGGAAAATCATTGAAAATATAAGTAATTTTCATGAAAACTCATTTTTTCACTGATAAAGGACTTTAAAAGAAATGTGTTTTCAAAAATTCACAATTTTTTGAATTTTTTGGAATTTCTAGTGCATTTCTGAATTTCGGTCCGAAAATCAGAAATTGCTGAAACCAGCATGCCAGTCGACTGATGTTTGATTCAGTCGACTGGTGGCATTGTTCACAGCCTGATTTTAGTGTTTTCAGGCTGTTTTGATGGGTTTTATACCCTTTGACTTTGATGCCTTGGATTATGACATTATGTTAATGTTTTTGATGGTGTCAAAGGGAGAGAATTGATAAGTTTAAGTTAATCATGCTAAAAGGAAAACTTTAGAATGTCTTAAGGGAGAGTTGCATGTTTAAGGGGGAGTTTTATAATCATGTTTTTACTTACATGCTTTCTTCCCTATTGTTTATGTTATTGTTTTTACCTAACTTAAACGGATTACCACACATCAAAAAGGGGGAGATTGTTAGGGCAATCAACCCATGTGATATGGTTTTGATGTGTGTGGCAAAGGGTTTAAGTTAGGTTTGATATGGATTTGATATATGCGTTAGAGTCTTGCAGGACTTAGTAATTCACATATGGAGTATTGGCGAGTTTCACCTCTCATGACTCGGTCCTTGAGTCGGTGAAATATGCATTACGAAATCCATGCGCTTGGTGCATCCGAGGGACTGTCGGACGAGGAGCATTGGAGTGAAGCCGAAGAAAGTAGACTTCAGGACGAGATGCGAAGGATGGCGCTGTGAAGCCGTGCGATTGGCACATTTGAGGGACGTGGCCGGACGAAGACAACTTCAAAGGCAAGGGACTCCAAGGGAATGAGAGTGAGCGATTGTAACTCGGGATGGGATAGATCATAGGTGAAACTTGGTCATTTAGCAAAGTGTCGGATGGGATTTTTCGACATCAATCAACTGCTATGACATGGCAGTCGACTGTGACTCAACTGGTGTTCAAGTCAGGTCGGTGTCCCATCAATCGATTGCCAAGGATTGGCAGTCGACTGACAAAACCAGCAGTCGACTGATGATGGCATCAGTCGACTGGTCACAAGGGTTTTGGGCACAGAATGTTGATCAGTTGAGTGGTTGCTTCCAGCACTCGACTGTTAGCTCCATCAGTCGACTAATGGGATGATCAGTCGACTAATGTGGGAGCCGTTGGATGAAATCCAACGTGGAAGAAGCCGTTATTGGGAAATGGCTACCGGAGCAGTCGACTGATCAGGGCATCAGTCGACTGTCAGGCACCCAACGAGAAGAATGAGTTCTTCTCTATAAAATGGGGCCTTTGGACAATTGGGGAGCCTAATGCTTCTACTCTAAACATCTTCTCATGTGCCCAAACGTTTTCAATCCTCTCCCTTGAGCTTATTTCTATTATATTGTAAGAGGAGAGATCTTGTGTAAGAAAGGTTACCTCCACCTAGCTTTGTACAAAGGAGAGATTAGTGGAATTGTGTAGGCGTGATTCACCTTGGATGAATCGGTCGTGGATTAGCAGCAAGGGTCGTGAACCACATTATATCAGTTTGTTGGCATTGCCTTTGTATTGTCTTTTATATTTTCTCTTGCGCTAATTATATTTGTAGACAATCAACGAACGAATTCCACCGTACAACGTTTGAGGGCTATTCCTCCCCCCCCCTCTAGCCAACCACCGACGTTCCAACAGATTCCAAGGCTTGGGCGGCAAGAAGGATGGAATAGAGTTGTGCTAGGGTTTTGGAGTTGGTTTTGGAAAGGCTTGGGCGACAACCTAAGGTGAAGCTTCTTCATTGGGCGGCGGCTCCGTCTCTCTCTCTAGTTTGGCCAGTGGCTCCTCCCCCTCTCTCTCTTTCTCTTTTGGCCGGCGGCAAGAGTTAGGGTTTCTTCCCTTGGAGCTCTTGGCCGGCGCCCATATCTCCTCTCCCTCTCCTAGGGCCGGCGACACCCTATCTTTGTGATTGGTGGTCGGTACAAGCAAGGAGAAGAAGATCTCGGTTATCTTCCCTTGTTTGGAGCGAGCAAGGAAGGGAAGATGCGATCTAGGAGGCTTCAACTCTTTGAGGATCGTTGCCCACACAATGTCCAAGAGGAGGATAGGTCATACGATAGAAGATCAAGAGGTAAACAAGAGGTATAATTCTTGTTTAAGTTTCTTTCTTGTTCTATGCAATTTGTTTGTGATTGTATGATCATAGACCCCGAAGATAAACACAAAAACCAATGATCCATACATCATCTATTCTGTGGCTAATCGAGAAAAAGATTTAGGTTGCTTGAACAATAAGTTTGTTCAAGCGACGACTCAAATCGAGAAGCACGATGATGGATCGGTTTCTTGGGTAATCCTTTTTCATCCGGATTAATTTTTTTAATCCAGGGACTTATGATTGGATTACCATGCACAAGTGACCGAAGCGAAGCTTCAACCTTCAAGTGGTATCATAGCCACGATTTTCGATTTTGTGTGTTTAGGATTCGGTTACTTTTATACACTTATCATATATTATGTGTGACAGATAATAGTAGGATGTGTGTAGGCTAACTTTTTGGTTGCAGACATAATATCCAACTATTATGGTCATATGTGTGATTATGTGATTGTATGTGTGTAATCGTAATATTATTTGATCCTCGGGGTTGACGAGGCTAGTATTTAATTTTTGTAATTAAGTACGACATTGTTTAGCCACTCTTTTATTTTAGTTTACTTTTGATCTAGATTTCATGTATACTCCTTTGTGGAGTATAGGATCGATGGATGTAAATTAAAATATTTTTTCTCGGCTCAGATCTCCGGATGGCTTGTACATGGCGTAGGGAGGAGCGGACGAGGTGGCAACACGACTGGAGGCATATTGGAGAACAAAAGCCATAATAGTTGGAAAATTTATTTTTCATATTTATTGCTTTTGATTTATATGCATGTTGTGCTTGCATAGTTAAAATTCCTCAATTTTAAATTACTAAGTGGGAGAGGGATATTTAAAAAAAAAATTCCCGCGGCCTCCATTACAATTTGACATGTGATGCGAACAAACTTGTGCGTTGGCTCTGAGTGCCTTCCTCCATATCAGATGAGTTTGTTTTGCGGATCACTAGGTAAAATATGGTTATAGGAAGTTATTTAGGAGCGTGTGTACTTCCCCATATGAAAGCACATAATCCGAGCTAATTGTCTTAGTATCGCATAATGGTGAACACTTAGATGCAAATAAAAGTATCCTCCCCAGTAGAGTCACTGCTTTTATTTGTAGGGCCGAAGAGGAACCAACTATTAATTTTATTTTTCAAAAAGTAAGGTTGATAGGATAATAAAATTAATGGGTAAAACCTCCTCTTACAAATGTAGAATTCATATACGTCCACACTATCATGACATATGATATTCTCGGTATTTTAAGGTGTTGGTTGATTTTAAAATTTTATTGTTTGAGAAATCAATAATTTTTTGAAATCTAAATGTTTTTTATCTATGTGATTCTTAGGTTTCTTCAAAATGACTTTCAACCCACTTGCTGTGATTCTAAAGGAAAATAAACTTACTGGACCTAACTATGTGGATTGAAAAAGGAATCTGGACATAGTCTTGACTGTTGAGGAGTACAAGTATGTACTCTTCGAAGAGTGTCTTCCTAAGCCTATGGATGATTCTGGGGAAAAGAAGAAAGAGAGTTATAAAAAGTGGATCAAGGCTGATGAGATGGCACAGTGTTACATTTTGGCTTCTATGTCAAATGTATTGCAACATCAGCATCAGACCATGACTACTGCTTATGACATGATGCTCAATCTCAAGGAACTTTTCGGACACTAGAATTGGACTGCTAGGCAAGAAGCCATGAGAAACACTCAATAGGTAGCTTAACTTCATTTATCTCGTGGTATTTTATTTTATTTTCTCTAATGAATGCTCTAGACTTACACTGGTTAGCTTTTATTTTTACACCTACACATGTCAAACACTCTGAAAGGGAGAATCTAATACGTATCTAGTTATGATTCATCTCAGTAGTCTAGTACTTTGGAATCCATAGGTGACTCTAGGTTTAACATTTTAGTTACTGGAGATGCTTGGATTGTGTAAGCCCATTCGAAAAAAATCAAAATTCCAGTGAGCCGAAAAATAAAAGAGAGAAAGGAAAAGAAAAGAGAAATAAAAGAGAGAGAGAAAAAGAAATGAAAAAGAAAAGAAAGAAAAAAAAAAGAGATTATGAGGGATAAAAAACAGTTGTTGTGGGTGGAAATGACTAGGTGCCCCTTAGAGACTGAGTTAGGTTACTGGGAAACACCTACCAATTTCTCTCAATACCGAGCACGCCTTTGAGACATTGTGCTAGATCTAGGGAATGCCCCTCGCTTTGGGTAGGTAAGTGCCTAAGAGCCAGAGACCTTAGGAAAGCTATAGGATGACGACTTAAATCACTATGGAACGAGTATCTCCTAAGAATGATTTGCTTAGCACGAGCATGAGGAGCTAACTTAGTGAATTTCTAGAACATATTTATTTTGCTTTGATTGCAAATACCACTTGATAAATTTAGATAACTTGTTAAGTATGGAGCAATATCTTTTTAAAATTTCATGGCACTGTGGTTTGCTTGAGGATAAGCAAAGATTTAACTCTGGGGGAAGTGATGTGAGCAAAACATATAAGGTTTTAGGAGTAGTTTTCGCTCACATCTCATTACATTTTATGTTAGTTTGATGCATATGTCACTTTGTTTTGCATGCATTTCCTATTTTCTAGTTCGAAGATATGCTCTTTATACTTTTGTGTGCAGGATATCATTTCGTGGGGAAAAGGAGCACTTTTGGAGCAAAAATGGAGCAATTTGTGGAGCACGAACCTTAGGGAACTTGCACTGGCCATGTCCCAAGACTTGGGGCATGTTTTCGAAGTAAAACGAATCAAAACGGAGGCTCCAGGAAAAGACACGTCCAGGTCGTGTGAAAACACACGACTGTGCCTTATTTCTAGCTCAATTTCCAGCCGAGATTTAATCTATTTTCCAGCCTTGCACACGGCCAGGCCGTGTGAAATTCACACGGTTGTGTGGCGGCGGCACGAATTCAAGGAAATAGGGTTTTTCAAGCATTTACAGAAAGTCGGAGCCGCCTCTATATATAGGAAACTCATCCAAGAGGTGAGGGATCACGAGGGAGCCACCCTAGGGAGGAGGCACGATGGCTGGGACGATACACCGAAGCCCTAAAAGGCTTCAAAAACTCACAACGGGAAGGAAGAACATCACCGGAGATCCAAGTTCTGCACTTCAACGCCAGAGAGAAGGCCACATCGGCATTGTAACTTCTTGTTCTTGCATTTTATTTCTGATATATTCGAACATGAACATGACTTGTTAATCTCCTCTTCTATCTATGGAGTAGTTCCTTCGATTCTAGGATTAGGGAGTAGCTTGTGTGCGCATGACATGTTGCTTCAAATTGAATTCTATTTTTGAGTTTGAATTTACAATTGGAAATTGTTTATAACAATATCTATGTGTATTTGGTTTTCAACCTGCTGTGCTTAGGCGATACGAGATGTGACAACCCTCGTATCTAAGATTTAGGTGATTTATACAAGGAACCTAGGGGTAAACCTTGTAACGCCCGTGAAATTCTAGCAATTTTACGAGAATTTTTGGCTTTAGGATGATGGGCTTTATGTAGGCCTTTTTGGAGAAATAAAAGAAAATAAGCCAAAAAGAGATGCAAAGCCTAGGAATTGAACCCCCCACCTCTAGAGATAGCCAAGCCTTATAGATGCACCCACTAACCATAAGCCCAATAGAATCATATCATTAGAGGAAAAGGGGGACCTATAGATAAATGGGAGGAGGGTAAATGAAGAGGCTTGACAAAGAGAAGAGAAACTTCTCTTCCTCCCCTTTATAAAGAAGAGAGAAGTTCCACTTGACCACTTCTTCCTTCCATCTTCCTCTTCTCTTCATTCTCACCGAAACCCAAGCTCTCTTCTTCTTCCTTTGGCCGAGAGCCCCTTGCAAGCTAGGAGAGAGCTAGGTGACCTCCATTAGGTCATCTCCCCAAGCAAAGCGAAGGATGTAAGATTTCCTCACCGCAAAGTGTATTCGCTTTGAGGTTAAATTTTAAAGATGAAGTGTAGCCCTTGTAGGTTTCGGCCAATTAAGTTTTTGGGCTGAGATTCATGAAAATGATGCTAGGGAACTCCTATAGGTTGTATGCACACTATAGGAATTTTTAGGGGACAAAATTTTAACTTGGTGCCCTTATAGGTTTCGGCCCCAAGGCTTTTTAGGGTTAGGGTTTTTTTATGGAAACTCCCCCTTATGAGGTTAGGCCATGATAAGGCTATAGGAATGAATTCTAGGGGACTAAACCTAAGTTGAACCCATTACAAGTTTCGGCCAACTCATATAATTAGGGTTTGGGTTGCAAGAAAAATGTTTCTAATGACCCTAGGATAAGTTATAGTGCTCATGAATGAATATTAGGTGACAAGAACCCTAGTTGAACCCATTCCATGGTTCGGCCAACTCATCTATCTAGGGTTAGGGTTGCAAGAAAATGGTTCTAATGACACTAGGATAAGTTATAGTGCTCATGAATGAATATTAGGTGACAAGAACCCTAGTTGAGCCCCTTATAGGTTTTGGCCACCCTAGGTAACTAGGGTTAGGGTGGCATGAAAATATCCCTCATGATGCTAGGCTAGGTTATAATGCTTTATGAATGAATTTTAGGACAAAACCTAAGCTTGAGCCCCCTTACAAGTTTTGCCACCCATGGTTTTAGGGTTAGGGTTTCATGAAAACACCCCTATATGTAATTGTGCTATGTGTATAGTTTTTAATATGACATGAACGATGCTTGGGTGATGAATATGTTATGATTCAATGCAACATGAAATTAGGCTATGTGATGAACATGTTTTACGATTTAATATGCCATGAATAGGCTTAGGAAATATGCTCCATGTTATGATGTAATGTGCCATATAATATGCCGTGATGAACATGTTGTGTGAAGTAATATACCATGTATATGCTTCGGGAATGTGTTTCAAGTTTATGGAGTATTGTGCCATGAAATATACCTAGGTGAAGAACATGTTTTGTGATTTAATATGTCATGAATATGCTTAGGAAATATGCTTCATGTTTACGATGCAATGTGTCATGAAACATGCTTATGTGATGAACACGTTTATGCTTTAGGACCCCTTTCGGGTACTCTTATGTTATGAATGCATGTGTCCTTATAAAATGACTGAGATGGAGATGCTTCCCTTTCAAGTAGGGATCAAGAGCTCTCCTTATGATAAGATAAGATGGAGATGCTTCCCTTTCAAGTAGGGATCAAGAGCTCTCCTTATGATAAGATAAGATGGAGATGCTTCCCTTTCAAGTAGGGATCAAGAGCTCTCCTTATGTCAAGATAAGATCAAGATGCTTCCCTTCTTATGATGGGGATCAAGAGCATTCTTTATATTATGTCCAGAAAAGAAAAGAATTAAGTATTTTACTTTGCAAGAGGTTAAGTACCCGACCCGTCAGGTGGTCGTTAATCAAATCCATAGGGACACAAGAAGACGTAAGAGGTCTTGCCCTGGTAAGACGTAAGAGGTCTTGCTCTAATAGGACTGGTGGCTCGCTACTGACCTATTAGGGAACGCGCATTATGTGGTACTTAACACAGGGCCCCCAAACAAGTTATGATGATATTGAAGTATTTATAAGTATATGTTTTGAAAAGAAAAGACTTTTGATATTGTGTATGCTTATGTTAAATGCTCTGAATGCTTACGAACTAGGTTCTTTATGCATGCTAGATGTTATGAAGTTATGATGATATTGAAGTATTTATAAGTATATGTTTTGAAAAGAAAAGACTTTTAGGATATTGTGTATGCTTATGTTAAATGCTCTGAATGCTTACGAACTAGGTTCTTTATGCATGCTAGATGTTATGAAGTTATGATGATATTGAAGTATTTATAAGTATATGTTTTGAAAAGAAAAGTCTTTTATGATATTGTGTATGCTTATGTTAAATGCTCTGAATGCTTACGAACTAGGTTCTTTATGCATGCTAGATGTTATGAAGTTATGATGATATTGAAGTATTTATAAGTATATGTTTTGAAAAGAAAAGACTTTTATGATATTGTGTATGCTTATGTTAAATGCTCTTAATGCTTACGAACTAGGTTCTTTATGCATGATAGATGTTATGAAGTTATGATGATATTGAAGTATTTATAAGTATATGTTTTGAAAAGAAAAGACTTTTATGATATTGTGTATGCTTATGTTAAATGCTCTGAATGCTTACGAACTAGGTTCTTTATGCATGCTAGATGTTATGAAGTTATGATGATATTGAAGTATTTATAAGTATATGTTTTGAAAAGAAAAGACTTTTATTATATTGTGTATGCTTATGTTAAATGCTCTGAATGCTTACGAACTAGGTTCTTTATGCATGCTAGATGTTATGAAGTTATGATGTTTAGAGTTAAGTCTAAGTATGTGGTGACTATGTACTTTATGCTAGTTTAGAATTTATGATGTGGTGAAGGTTATGGGTAAGGTTAAGAATACTTGCGATTATGTTCCTTCTGCATGATTAGGGTTTATGTTATTACAAATGTTTATGTTCAAGTTAACCAAATGCTTATGATTACGTCCTTTATGCATGTTTGGATTTTCGATGAATGGTTATGGTTACTTTGAAGAATGTTCGTACCTATGTACTTTATGTAGGATTAAGATGTATGTTATTCTGAAGGCTTAGGTTAGGAATGCTTATTGTTAAGTTTTAAACGCTTATGAATACGTCTTTCATGCATGCTTAGTTTATGCAGTTATAACGCTCATGTTCAAAGTATGCCCTGCTTAGATTAATTATGCTTAAACAGCTTATGAACAATTCTATTCCATGATTAGTTCTTATTTTACTATTACCTGCATATGTTGTTGATTAGTGTTTCTATGAAATGCTTAGGTCATTTCTATGCTCATGTTCTAATAGTTTGATGAAATCGTGGCTTTTGTGAGTAGGCAAGGATCTTACTAAGCTATATGCTTATAGTTTATGTTGTCCATATATCGCAGATAAAGGAAGTCTGCACTAGAGGAAGTGGCAGAGGGGCCTATGTGCGTGTGTGATCGTTTCATGGTGGAAGAAGACCCTTCACTTTCTGATTATATTTATATGCTCTAAGAACTATTTAATACATTGCTTAAGCTTATAAGACTTGTGTTTAATGAGTATCCCTTTATTTAAGAGGTTCGATATGTTAGAACTCATGCGAATCCTTTCATGCATGTTATGAAATGAGATAAGATATGTGGTCATGCTAATGATGAATAAGATAGGTGATGCATGTGCCAAGAAGGTTTCAGTTATGATAACCTGTTTAAGCATGTAGACTTTGAACGGATCCATATGTAGTATGCTAATAAAAAAAAAATATATAGACGCAAGTAGCGCCGCCCTGAGAGCAGATAAGGGCGGGCGCTACAGGTGGTATCAGAGCGGGTTCACCTTTCCACTATCACACATCAAGCCTCCATCCTGCTATTTCCAAGTAAGTAACTTTATGCATACTTGAGTTCTTTTATAATGAAGAATGACTCCTATCTAGATAGAAATAATACCTTATCATGTTTTAGTAGATTGGAATCACACTTGTGATCTAGATAGAAATAATACCTCATCATGTTTTAGTAGATTGGAATCACACTTGTGATCTAGATAGAAATAATACCTTATCATGTTTTAGTAGATTGGAATCACACTTGTGACTTAGATAGAAATAATACCTCATCATGTTTTAGTAGATTGGAATCACACTTGTGAACTAGATAGAAATAATACCTCATCTTGTTTTAGTAGATTGGAATCACACTTGTGATCTAGATAGAAATAATACCTTATCATATTTTAGTAGATTGGAATCACACTTGCGCTCTAGATAGAAATAATACCTTATCATGTTTTAGTAGATTGGTATCACACTTGTGATCTAGATAGAAATAATACCTCATCATGTTTTAGTAGATTGGAATCACACTTGTGATCTAGATAGAAATAATACCTTATCATGTTTTAGTAGATTGGAATCACACTTGTGATCTAGATAGAAATAATACCTCCTCATGTTTTAGTAGATTGGAATCACACTTGTGACTTAGATAGAAATAAGACCTCGTTATGTTTAGTATAATGGAACCGTACTTGTGATTGAGATAGCAACAATACCTTACCATGCTTTATATGATGGAAACATGTCTTTAACCCAGACATACCATTCCAAAAATTTCGAAGATCTGATTTTCGTGAATTATCTGTCGGTCTATGCTCATATGAATTGAAATAAGCCGGTTTACGGGTTAGTAGGTCTTGTGCTGACTTCATTTTTCAATTTCAGATGGCACGGACGATGACTACCATGACCCGTCGTGATGTGTCCCGAAACCGATTGAGGGAAGCTATTGAAGAGATAGTTTATAAACCTGATGGTGGGGTCGCCGAACACATGAGGAGACTCGATGGTCTCTTTAGGAGACTCGAGCACAGGAGTTTCCGACATCGATAATTATCGGATATGGGCCTTGGTACGCCTCGCCAAACGATTTCATGGTAGTCGCGCATCACGTATGGGGCCGCTATGAAGGGCGGATAACATATGCGAGTTGTGCCGAGCTACCGAGCACAAGGTTCAAGAGAAGCTCGTGGTAGAGAATCCGGTGTAGCCGGCCTCAAGAGGAAGGAAGAGGGTTACGTAAATACCAACTTAGTGGCTATGAGACTACCCTAGTGAGGCCAGGAAGATAGGACTAAAAATAGTTACAACTCGCACTAGGGTTTGTCCTAGTGGGAGTCATAATGAACTATCTTCTTAAGTAGTTTCTTGTTCCAATTAGGAATAAAGAATGTTATATGTTAACATTATTCCTTCTCCAAAATATGAATAAAAGATGATGAGTCATTCTTTTGAAATTAAAGATGAGTTCGTTGCATGGGAAGTGTATGGTATAATTGATCAATGTCGCTAGACTGAACATACGAATAATGAGTGGAAACAAAGTCCGGTCGCTTTGATGTCCTTATCGATGCTATCTCAACCCCGAAAAGGGAAGTAATGAATTACGGAATAGAAATCATTTCGACAACTTTCCACCATGACTATACGCACGGCTGTTCGACGATATAAAGGGAAAGCAAGATGGTGATTCATACATCCAGAAGTTCAAACAAGAAGTACTGGAAGGAAGGGATAATGGATTCCGCATCACCGACGGCGGATTATTATACTTCCAGGATCGCCTATGCATTCCGACGATCCGGAGTTACGCAGAAGATACTCGAGGAATCCCATGGAACACCTTATACCATGCATCCCGGATCTAATAAAATGTATCGTGACTTAAGGGATAAATTTGGTGGTCCGCATGAAAAGGGATGTGGCTCAAGACGTCAACACTGTCGACCCGCTGAAGGTGAAGGCGTAACACCGTAAACCCGGGGATTATCTGCAACAATACAGATTCCCGAGTGGAAATGGGAAGAAATTTCCATGGATTTCATCTCGGGATTTCCCATAACAACAAATGGTTACGATGCTATATGGGTAATCATAGACCGGTTGACAAAGTCTGCCCATTTCCTGGCAATCAAGATGACCTATTCTGAGCAAAGCTCAATTATATGTCAAGGAAATTATCAAATTACATGGAGTGCCTAAGGCTATTATTTCGAGGATGGCCGTTTTACCTCCCATTTCTGGGAATGTGTTCAGAAGGCTCTTGGCACTAAGTTGAGATTCAGCACTGCGTTTCATCCTCAGACCGACGGTCAGACGGAAAGAGTGAACCAGGTGCTGGAAGATATGCTGCGGGCCTGTGCTCTAGACTTTAAGGGGAGCTGGTGTCGATATTTGTGCCTGGCAGAATTTGCTTACAACAACAGCTACCAGGCTACCATTGGAATGGCACCCTATGAAGCTCTATACGGGAGAAGATGCAGGTCTCCTATCTGTTGGTACGAGGGTGGTGAAAGGAGGGAAATGGGTCTTCAGGTCGATATTATTGACAATACCACCCGCGCTTATCTGAATATCCACGAGAATCAAACCGCCAGAGCCGACAAAAGAGCTATGCGGATATGCGGCGTAGACCGTTAGAATTCGAAGTCGGGGACCTGGTATTCCTCAAAGTGACCCCTATGAAGGGAGTGATGAGATTCGGAAGGAAGGGTAAACTGAATCCACGCTACGTGGGACCGTATCCGATATCACAGAGTGGGCAAGGTGGCGTCATGTCGGAATCGCCCCAAGAGATGTCGGCTATACACAATGTGTTCCATGTCTCTATGCTCAAGAAATGCGTATCCAGTGCGGACCAAGTGATCGAGCCACAAATTGTACACGCTCAAGAGGACTCGAGTATCGAAGTCGCCTATCCGTATACTAGACCGAGATGTCAAGAGACTAAGGAACAAAGAGGTGCCCTTAGTGAAGGTCCTGCGCGGTCGCAATATGAGGAGGCTACTTGGGAACGCGAGGAGGACATGAGGCGTATACCCGAATTGTTTTAAGTTTCGAGGACTAAACTTTACAAGGTATGAGGATTGTAACGCCTGTGAAATTCTAGCAATTATAAGAGAATTTTAGGCTTTATGATGATAGTCTTTATTTAGGCCTTTTTGGAGACATAAAAGAAAATAAGCCAAAAAGAGATGAAAAGCCTAGGCATTGAACCCCCACCTCTTGAGAAAGCCAAGCCTTATAGATGCACCCACTAACCATAAGCCCAATAGAATCATATCATTAGAGGAAAAGGGGACCTATAGATAAATGGGAGGAGGGTAAATGAAGAGGCTTGACAAAGAGAAGAGAAACTTCTCTTCCTCCCTTTATAAAGAAGAGAGAAGTTCCACTTGGCCACTTCTTCCTTCCTTCTTCCTCTTCTCTTCATTCTCACGAAACCCAAGCTCTCTTCTTCTTCCTTTGGTCGAGAGCCCTTGCAAGCTAGGAGAGAGCTAGGTGACCTCCATTAGGTCATCTCCCCAAGCAAAGCGAAGGATGTAAGATTTCCCTCACCGCAGTGTATTCGCTTCAGAGGTTAAATTTCGAAAGATGAAGTGTAGCCCTTGTAGGTTTCGGCCAATTAAGTTTTTGGGCTGAGATTCATGAAAATGATGCTAGGGAACTCCTATAGGTTGTATGCACACTATAGGAATTTTTAGGGGACAAAATTTTAACTTGGTGCCCTTATAGGTTTCGGCCCCAAGGCTTTTTAGGGTTAGGGTTTTTTTTTTATGGAAACTCCCCCTTATGAGGTTAGGCCATGATAAGGCTTTAGGAATGAATTCTAGGGGACTAAACCTAAGTTGAACCCATTACAAGTTTCGCCAACTCATATAATTAGGGTTTGGGTTGCAAGAAAAATGTTTCTAATGACCCTAGGATAAGTTATAGTGCTCATGAATGAATATTAGGTGACAAGAACCCTAGTTGAACCCATTCCATGGTTCGGCCAACTCATCTATCTAGGGTTAGGGTTGCAAGAAAATGGTTCTAATGACACTAGGATAAGTTATAGTGCTCATGAATGAATATTAGGTGACAAGAACCCTAGTTGAGCCCCTTATAGGTTTTGGCCACCCTAGGTAACTAGGGTTAGGGTGGCATGAAAATATCCCTCATGATGCTAGGCTAGGTTATAATGCTTTATGAATGAATTTTAGGGGACAAAACCTAAGCTTGAGCCCCTTACAAGTTTCGCCAACCATGGTTTTAGGGTTAGGGTTTCATGAAAACACCCTATATGTAATTGTGCTATGTGTATAGTTTTTAATATGACATGAACGATGCTTGGGTGATGAATATGTTATGATTCAATGCAACATGAAATTAGGCTATGTGATGAACATGTTTTACGATTTAATATGCCATGAATAGGCTTAGGAAATATGCTCCATGTTATGATGTAATGTGCCATGTAATATGCCGTGATGAACATGTTGTGTGAAGTAATATGCCATGTATATGCTTCGGGAATGTGTTTCAAGTTTATGGAGTATTGTGCCATGAAATATACCTAGGTGAAGAACATGTTTTGTGATTTAATATGTCATGAATATGCTTAGGAAATATGCTTCATGTTTACGATGCAATGTGTCATGAAACATGCTTATGTGATGAACACGTTTATGCTTTAGGACCCCTTTCGGGTACTCTTATGTTATGAATGCATGTGTCCTTATAAAATGACTGAGATGGAGATGCTTCCCTTTCAAGTAGGGATCAAGAGCTCTCCTTATGATAAGATAAGATGGAGATGCTTCCCTTTCAAGTAGGGATCAAGAGCTCTCCTTATGATAAGATAAGATGGAGATGCTTCCCTTTCAAGTAGGGATCAAGAGCTCTCCTTATGTCAAGATAAGATCAAGATGCTTCCCTTCTTATGATGGGGATCAAGAGCATTCTTTATATTATGTCCAGAAAAGAAAAGAATTAAGTATTTTACTTTGCAAGAGGTTAAGTACCCGACCCGTCGTGGTCGTTAATCAAATCCATAGGGACACAAGAAGAAAGAGGTCTTGCCTGGTAAGACGTAAGAGGTCTTGCTCTAATAGGACTGGTGGCTCGCTACTGACCTATTAGGGAACGCGCATTATGTGGTACTTAACCTGGGGCCCCCCAAACAAGTTATGATGATATTGAAGTATTTATAAGTATATGTTTTGAAAAGAAAAGACTTTTAGGATATTGTGTATGCTTATGTTAAATGCTCTGAATGCTTACGAACTAGGTTCTTTATGCATGCTAGATGTTATGAAGTTATGATGATATTGAAGTATTTATAAGTATATGTTTTGAAAAGAAAAGACTTTTAGGATATTGTGTATGCTTATGTTAAATGCTCTGAATGCTTACGAACTAGGTTCTTTATGCATGCTAGATGTTATGAAGTTATGATGATATTGAAGTATTTATAAGTATATGTTTTGAAAAGAAAAGACTTTTAGGATATTGTGTATGCTTATGTTAAATGCTCTGAATGCTTACGAACTAGGTTCTTTATGCATGCTAGATGTTATGAAGTTATGATGATATTGAAGTATTTATAAGTATATGTTTTGAAAAGAAAAGACTTTTATGATATTGTGTATGCTTATGTTAAATGCTCTGAATGCTTACGAACTAGGTTCTTTATGCATGCTAGATGTTATGAAGTTATGATGATATTGAAGTATTTATAATAATATGTTTTGAAAAGAAAACACTCTTATGAAATTGTGTATGCTTATGTTAAATGCTCTGAATGCTTACGAACTAGGTTCTTTATGCATGCTAGATGTTATGAAGTTATGATGATATTGAAGTATTTATAAGTATATGTTTTGAAAAGAAAAGACTTTTATGATATTGTGTATGCTTATGTTAAATGCTCTGAATGCTTACGAACTAGGTTCTTTATGCATGCTAGATGTTATGAAGTTATGATGTTTAGAGTTAAGTCTAAGTATGTGGTGACTATGTACTTTATGCTAGTTTAGAATTTATGATGTGGTGAAGGTTATGGGTAAGGTTAAGAATACTTGCGATTATGTTCCTTCTGCATGATTAGGGTTTATGTTATTACAAATGTTTATGTTCAAGTTAACCAAATGCTTATGATTACGTCCTTTATGCATGTTTGGATTTTCATGATGAATGGTTATGGTTACTTTGAAGAATGTTCGTACCTATGTACTTTATGTAGGATTAAGATGTATGTTGTTACGAAGGCTTAGGTTAGGAATGCTTATTGTTAAGTTTTAAAACGCTTATGAATACGTCTTTCATGCATGCTTAGTTTATGCAGTTATAACGCTCATGTTCAAAGTATGCCCTGCTTAGATTAATTATGCTTAACCTGCTTATGAACAATTCTATGCCATGCTTAGTTCTTTTGTACTATTACCTGGATATGTTGTTGATTAGTGTTGCTATGAAATGCTTAGGTCATTTCTATGCCAGCATGCTCATGTTCTAATAGTTTGATGAAATCGTGGCTTTTGTGAGTAGGCAAGGATCTTACTAAGCTATATGCTTATAGTTTATGTTGTCCATATACTGCAGATAAAGGAAGTCTGCACTAGAGGAAGTGGCAGGAGGGGCCATGTGCGTGTGTGATAGTGGCATGGTGGAAGAAGACCCTTCACTATCTGCTTATATTTATATGCTCTAAGAACAATTTAAGACATTGCTTCCGCTTATAAGACTTGTGTTTAATGAGTATCCCTTTATTTAAGAGGTTCGATATGTTAGAACTCATGAACGAATCCTTTCGTTATGCATGTTATGAAATGAGATAAGATATGTGGTCATGCTAATGATGAATAAGATAGGTGATGCATGTGCCAAGAAGGTTTCAGTTATGATAACCTGTTTAAGCATGTAGACTTTGAACGGATCCATATGTAGTATGCTAATAAAAAAAAAAATATATAGACGCAAGTAGCGCCGCCCTGAGAGCAGATAAGGGCGGGCGCTACAAACCTGATCTCCTGTAACCGTGAGTAGAAAGATGCGATAGAACTGGAAACGGTTCATCGCAGGGATTGATTCAGCATCCTCATGTTGGGTTTCCGGCACCGCGGCGAGTGTGTGTTCGAACATGTTTCGTAAACATGTACACAGCGGCAGAAATAAAATAATAAATCTAATTTATTACAACACACACACCACACGCAAGCATAGTACAACATGTGTAGACATAATCGTAAATTCAAATTTTGCAATAAAAGGAAATTTATACTACGTATACCTGACGTATCATGTGCAGCGGGAAAGGCATCAACCGGAGCAATCCTCGCTAGAATTGCCTCTATCCGTATCCACGCCGAGTATCTTCAGGATGACTTCACAAAGTAACGAGCCTCGTCTTCGTACGGGTTACTAGCCTTGTGTTGAAGACGATGTGATCGAGAGAAGATCACGATCCGAATCAAAATTCGGATCCAAAACGAGTCCTCAAAAACTCGCTTCTCCGGAGAGGTATTTGTCAACCGTTTGACGAATCCTTCCTCCTCCACCTATGAAGATTACCGGAGATCGAATCCCCGGCAAGGCTACCACTGTCGAGCTCCAAACGTCATCCAAACGATGCTCCGACAAGAAGGAAACAAGCTGTCCATAAAACTGGACAGCTTTGGTGGAGGAATAGGGACCGGCCAAATAAGGAAGGTTGAAGCTCACCTTGTCGCCGGACCCAAAGGAGATCACCGGAGCTCCTCTGGCAGCAGCTCGACGCCGGCAAGGGGATAGGATGGCAGCTGTTGGATGCCGGCAAGGGGCTTTGGGCGGTGGTGGGCGGCGGCAAGAAGTTGGCGCCGACCACTTGGAGAAGAGGGAGAGGGTGGGCGACAACTTTAGGGTTGCAAGGATTAGGGCTTAACAAAAACCCTTAAGCCCTATTTTATAGAGAACAAATTCTCTTAATGGTTATCGGTTCATAACCAAAACCTGTTAACCCGCTCCAATAACTTAAGTTAAAATAAACCAAACCAATTTGGTCTATTTTAAGTTAAAACGAACCGAACCAACTTTGGTTCATTCGTTTAAAACAAACCAAACCCCTTTGGTTTATTCTCCACCATTGGATTAGAACCAAAACAATTTGGTTCATCCATCATGTCTTCATAAGACATGGCCCATCCATACTTCCATTGCGACTAAAACGATTTCATGCTCGCTCCTTGTTTGGTCCAACCAAACCTAGTTTCTCTCGGTCTGAGAATCTCATTCTCAAGCTCATTTTAAATCCTTCAGATTACGCTCATTGTTCGTGTGACCAAATAGGTTCTTGATTTATGTTGGCCATCTATAATTAACCATTAATTATAGAACGATCATGAGTGGCACCTAGTAGTACATCATGATCCCCAATTAATCGAAAAGATCAACGGTTGATCCAGAACTATTTCTCAAACCGTTCAGCAGCTCCAATGAATCATGCCCCATTCCCTTCACTCATCTTATACCCACTCGGTTCAGGACATGGTCTATTGTGTCAGTCCCCACTAGGTTGACTATGTCACACCTAGCCCAAGTATCATTTCCTCGTCCTACGGATTCTAGTTACTGTACATGTATCCAAGAGTACCTTACTCTAAACATATAATGCTTTGGCCAAAGATTTTAGTAACAATCCGACGAGAGGCCATGGGTATACATCTCCTTGCAAGGAGTGGTGAATCCTTTATAGGCTATTCAAACACCTTCGATCACTTCGACTTATACCCAATCATCCCGGGTCCATATCTCCTCAGAGATGCTTGCTTAAGATGTCAAAGCATAAGTCTTCATGATCAAGATGACTTGAATACCGCAAGTCAAAGGAACATCGCACTTAAGCTGTAGTAAGAACTTCATTGACATATCTATATATGCAGAGAACCATATGAAGTCTTACGGCTGGTCACTCCAATGAACTAGTTACAATAACTAGCATCCACGATTAACTCCGGACATCACAATGTCACCAGCTAGTGAGAATTAGCTGCTTGGATACACCAAGGAGTATACCTTATGCTAGTCTCGACAGAATTGATGGTGTCCAAATCCATCAATTCATCAACTAGGGATAATAATGATACATCACAATTACACATGTAGAGATACTCACTAATTGTGATCCAATCACAAATTCTCTCATGCTGTGAATCGTATTGAGGACATTCAGTAAATGAGTTTAGGATCTAATCAAATACATGAAAACATGTACACTCAAATAGTGAATCTTCATTTATCACATAAATGGTTCAAACATAAGGCGATTGCCTTAGGACATCTCTCATATATTACTAAAACCTCGTACTACCTATCTTGTCCTTGTAAGGAAGAAATAGCTCTCGATAGATGCGGTGGCTCATCGGGAGAGTGTATGATGTCCCTTCTACAAAAACATAGGTAGACATTTAGACAACGCCCAATTGATAGCATGTTTTGTGACACACAAGCGAAATCGAAGTCCTAGAATCCCTTTTAAAGATCACGCAGCAAGCTCCTTTTTTCCTCCGTGTGACACAATACTAGAGTTTAGTCCACCGACAACCCTCACAATCACAACCCTTAAATTTGACTTTCGAACAATTTCACCCACTAAACAAATTAGTACTTGAATCTCAGTCCCTCTGAGATCGATAATCTTTTATTACTTGACGACATCCATGCACTTGCGGGCATTGAGCATGTGCGCGCCATTTGAGTCCTCGACGGTCTCCGTCATGAGATTTGAGGTCACATTCGCGTGTTGGGTTTTTCGAGTCGCAAAAATTGCTTTTTGCGTTGCGGAAACCTCGGAAGCTCCGACCACGGATCCGTGCGAAGTATAAAATATAAAACTAACATGTATGTGTTTAATACCTTTAGATCTACTCTAGATCTAAATGATAAGAAGTTACCCTCGATGCGACACCCATCGCAAATCCCGCTCGTCCAAAAGGTTTGCCGGAACTCGAGAGTGTCAAGTGCACACTCCTCTATTGGTATCCACACAAGCAATAGGTGGAGAAAAATACCTTAGAGTGTGCTAGCACCCTTTATAAATTTCGGCCAAGGAGGTTGGGAGAACTTGAGAGGGTGATCCAAGGAAGAAGATGAAGTTGTGTAACTCACAAAATGAATTCCCATCTAATGGTAATAGTGGCCGACCACTTTTCTTGGGGGGGGGGGGGTTTACATGCATGCATGTAACTCCTCCAAGAGCCAATGGCTCTTGGTCTCCCTCATGAGGTGGCACCACATGCTAAGTCAATGATGATGTGGAGCATCATCATTGGCCGGCCATGCCAAGTCATCATCATGACATGGCATTTGGTCAAGTCAAACTTGACCTTTCATCTTCCCTCTCAAGTCAAGTCAAACTTGACCTCTTATCTCCCATGGTTGATCAAATCCAACCATTTGATTCAAGTCAATTTAATTTAATGAATCTCTATTCATTAATTTAAATTGATTTGATGAATCAAATCTAAATTAGACTCATTCAACACTTGAATCAAATTGAGTCCAACTCAATTAGTCTAATTAGGATTACTCTTAATCCAATTTGGTTCATCCCATGAACCTAATCCTCATGGTTCATCATAAGAACCTAATCTCCATCTAATTGGCCTTAGTGTGTGACCCTATAGGTTCTTGTAACGTTGCCAATGTCCCTAAACCGATTTAGGAACATAAGCAATGAGCGGTATCTAGCAACACATCATTGCTACCCAAGTTACAAGAATGTTGAGCTCCAACATCACCTTTGTGACTACTAATTGTGACTCTCACAATATGTGACAATGTCCCTCTATCCTTGACATCTAGATTGACCAATTGAGGCATAGACCATGTCATCCTCGGTACAATCTATATCTTGAACTCCAAGTAGACTCACTCTAATCAAATGAGCTCAATATCTCATATTGACTCATTTGGGCATGGCCATGCACTTCGTGGTCTCACTCTATCAAGAATATCGATGTCACCCCCGTCATATAGGAGGGATAGATCCCATCTACATCACTCACATCCCTCCGCATAATTTGTTACATACCCAGTAATCGCCTTTATAGTCCACCCATTTACGGGTGACGTTTGACGAAGCCAAAGTATATGACACTCATATAACGATCCATGATACTTTCTCATGGCGGGTCATTCAGTATACATTCTCCAATGCATACCCATGTGTCAACTTGATATCTCATATCCATGACTTGTGAGATCAAGTCATCGTGTTGACCTACATGCTAGTCTCTACGCATTAACATTGTCCCTGAATGTTAATACTCGACTAGGAATGATTAAGAGTAGTGTTCTCTATATCATCTCATTATCGATTCAACCAATCAATTGATATAGATAAGAACCTACTACTCAAGGACATTATTCTATTTAGTTATTTGGCACCAATACAAGTAAATATAATAACCATGCCTTTATAAATAGGAATATGATACAATAAAGTTCATACAACAATCATCACATGATTGACTCTAGGGCTTTCACTAACAATCTCCCACTAGCACTAGTGCCAATCACCGTAGTATCTTATACCCAATGACCTAGTGTGACCATCATGCTTTTTTTGTGTCAAAGCCTTGGTCAAGGGATCTGCGATGTTAGCCTCTGTAGGTACTCTGCAAATCTTCACATCTCCTCTATCGATAATCTCTCGAATGAGATGGAAGTGTCGTAGTATGTGTTTGGTCCGTTGGTGTGAGCAAGGTTCCTTAGCCTGTGCAATTGCTCCATTGTTGTCACAATAGTGCTCTATAGGATCTGCAATGCTAGGAACCACCCCAAGCTCAGTAATGAACTTGCAGATCCAAATCGCCTTCCTTCGCCTCGATGCATGCGATATATCTGTTGTAGAATCAAGAATCGCGGTCTCGCAATTCTTCCACCTACGCCACCATTCAAGCAAAACACGAACCCCGACCGCGATCTATAATCATCTCGGTCTGAAGTCGCATCACAGTAACCCTTTACGCCTAGCTCCTCATCGCTTCCAATATCAAGAAATATTCTTTAGTCCTTCTCAAGTACTTAAGAATATTCTTGATCGCTATCCGGACGCTCACCGATCCGATTGGGTATCTACCGTCATGCTCAAAGCATACGAGACATCGTGACGAGTACACAAAGATGGCGCATATGATAGATCCTATAGCAGATGCGTAAGGGATCTTATCCATGCGGTCTCTCTCCTCTCTAGAAGAGGGACTTTGAGTCTTCGAAAGACTCACACCATGTGACATCGGCAGAAGTCCCTTCTTGGAATTTTGCATGGCAAATCGTAGTAATACCGTGTCAATGTATGTACTCTGACTTAGGCCAAGCAATCTCTTAGATCTATCTCTATAGATCTTGATGCGTAGAATACAGGCTGCTTCACCTAAGTCCTTCATTGAGAAGCACATCCCCAGCCAAGTCTTCACAGACTGTAGCGAAGAGATGTCATTCCCAATGAGCAGTATGTCATCCACATACAATACAAGGAAGACAACTGTATTCCCATTAACCCTTTTGTAGACATAGGGTTCATCTTCATTCTTGATGAAACCAAACTGTTTGATCACATCATCGAATCGAAGATTCCAACTCCGAGAGGCTTGCTTTAGCCCATAAATGGACCTTTGCAGCTTGCATACTTTCCCAATATGCTGTGGATCTTCAAAACCCTCAGGTTGTGTCATGTATATATCCTCGAGTAAGTTTCCATTCAGAAACGCGGTTTTAACATCCATCTGCCAGATCTCATAATCGTGGTATGCTGCAATAGCAAGTAAGATCCGAATGGACTTAAACATCGCCACTGGAGAAAAGGTTTCATCATAGTCAATACCATGAATTTGCTTCAAACCTTTAGCCACCAATCGGCCCTTATAGGTATGTGTAAGTCCATCCATGTCAGTCTTTCTCCTAAAGACCCACTTACACCCAATGGGTTTGACCCCTTCAGGTGGATCAACCAAAGTCCATACTTGGTTGGTGTACATGGATTCCATCTCGGCTCTCATGGCCTCTAGCCATTTCTCAGAATCTAGGCTCATCACAACTTCCTGATAGGAGGTAGGCTCATTCTCAATGAGCATAACGTCATCATGGTCAGACAAGAAAAATGAGTATCTCTTAGGCTGATGATGTACCCTATCAGACCTGCGAAGAGGTAGGTCTACCTGAACAGGTGGTTGTTCCACAACTCTTTATGCAACAATCTCATCACCCACAACACTTTGTGGTTCCTATTCAACTTCCATCAAGGCCTTAGTGCTATGGTCCTTATCTTGAATTTCTTCAAGATCGAACGTACTCCCACTAGTTTTTCTAGAAACAAAATCTCTTTCTAGAAAAACCCCAGTCTTTGCCACAAACACTTTGTGCTGACTGGGAATGTAGAAGAAATATCCCTTTGTGTCCTTGGGATATCCAACAAAATCGCACCTATCGGATTTGGGTCCCAGTTTGTCTGAGACTTGACGTCGAACATAAGCCTCACAACCCCAAATCCTCATGAAAGAAATCTTGGGATTTCTCCCTATCCATATCGTATATGGTGTCTTTATCACAGCCTTGGATGGTACACGGTTAAGGGTAAAGGCTGTTGTGTCTAGAGCATATCCCCAAAAGGATATAGGAAGATCTGTGTGACTCATCATAGATCGTACCATATCTAATAGGGTACGATTCCTCCTTTCGGATACACCATTCCACTGTGGTGTTCCAGGAGGAGTGAGTTGGGATAGAATCTCACACTCAGCTAGATAGTTACGAAACTCATGGCTAAGGTATTCACCACCTCGATATGATCGAAGTATCTTAATACTCTTGCCAAGCTGGTTTTGTACTTCATTCTTGAATTCTTTGAACTTTTCAAAGAATTCTGATTTATGTGTCATAAGATACACATAACCATATCTACTGAAGTCATCAATAAATGTAATAAAGTACCTGTAACCACCTCTAGCAGCAACATTGAAAGGACCACATACATCACTATGTATAAGTCCTAACAAATCTGTTGCTCTTTCGCTGTGTCCACTAAAGGGAGTCTTGGTCATCTTGCCTAAAAGGCAAGACTCGCATGTCTTATATGATTCAAAATCAAATGAGTCTAGCAGCCCATCCTTATGGAGCTAAGATAAGTGACTCTCATTTATGTGACCTAAGCAACAATGCCAGAGATAGGTTTGGTTCAACTCATTTGACTTAAACCTCTTGGTACTTATGTTATAGATAGGGCTCTCTAAGTCTAGAAAGTAGAGTCCGTTCATTAGAGGTGCACTACAATAGAACATATCATTTAAATAAACTGAACAACATTTGTTCTTTATTATAAATGCAAATCCTTTCTTGTCCAAACAAGAAACCGAAATTATGTTCTTAGTCAAATCAGGCACATAACAACATTCATATAATTCTAGTACAAGCCCAGAGGGCAGAGATAGATCATAAGTTCCTACAGCAACAGCAACAACCCTTGTTCCATTGCCTACTCGTAGGTCCACCTCGCCCTTTGTCAATGCCCTGCTATTTCTCAGTGCCTGCACATTGGTACAAATGTGAGATGCACATCCGGTATATAATACCCATGATGAAGAAATAGATAGATTGACTTCTATAACATTTATACATGAAGTAGAAGTCTCACTTTTTTTCTTCTTAAGATCTTCCAGGTAAGCTTTGCAGTTACGCTTCCAGTGTCCAGCTTCCTTGCAGTGGAAGCAAGCCCCTTCCTTGGCTACCCCTCCTTTGGGTTTAAGTTCTTTGCCTTTGCCCTTGGCTTGAGACTTTCCCTTACCTTTAGGCTTACCCTTGCCTTTCTTTTTGTGCACCATCAAAATGGTGTCAGATTTTCCCTTCTTAAGGTTAAGCTCAGCAGTTCTCAACATGCTGAGCATCTTAGGCAGTGGCTTATCAATTTCATTCATATTGTAATTCATGACAAATTGATTGTAGGCTTGTGGCAAAGATTGCAAGATCAGGTCAGTGGCCAACTCTTGGCCAAGTGAGAATCCCAGCCTTTGTAGGTTTTCTACGTACCCAATCATCTTGAGTACATATAGACCTACGGGAGTCCCATCTTGCATTTTGGACCCAAACAATGCCTTAGAGACTTTATATCTCTCATGCCTTGCTTGTCCTTGATATAGTTGACGAAGATGTCCAACCATATCATAAGCATTCATGAACTCGTGTTGCTTCTGAAGCTCAGAGTTCATGGTTGCGAGCATTAGACATGACACATCTAATGCATCATCTTGATGCTTCTTATAAGCATCTTTGTCATCTCGCGAGGCAATGGCAGGAGGTGCCTCTGGAATGGTTTGCTCCAGGACATACATCTTCCTTTCTTGGGTGAGAACAATTCTCAGGTTCCTGTATCAGTCCAGGAAATTTGCTCCATTGAGCTTGTCCTTCTCAAGGACAGAACGCAGAGAGAGAGTGTTCGTGTTTGTCGACATAGTAATCTACAACATACAATGCAAAGAATTAATATCATATTCCTTTTATCATTTAATTAGGCCTTTAATCAAATGATGCTCCCACTGAATTATAGGAATTTTGTAGAATCGGGTTATGGATGTGGTCAAACCACATTACTAGATTCATACAAACTAGCTATAATTCTTGCGGGACAAGATCCACATCATACTAAGCCTTGAGTTAGCTTTGGCTAAATCGCCCAAGACTTAGTACGATCGGTGGGTAACACATTACCGATTACATCTCTATGCAACTCTTGTTTATAGGATCAAGACCCACATTTACAAAAGAACTTGAGTTAGCTTTGGCTAAATCGCCCAAGATTTAGTGTAAATGTGATCTTATCCTATCTTTCCAACGATTGGAATATGCCTATAGTTCTACTCGATCCAATTGAGTTAACTAGTTTTACTCAATCTAATTGAGCTTACTCTAACCCAAGCCGTGATAGGCGAGACCAAGATTGTCCCTCCGCACCCTACCAAGATAATATGCGTTGCTCCGCTTTGGCAAATTCAACAACTACAAATGATCGAGGTAGTGATGGGTATCAAGGACCTGGTAGGCATTTACGAGTTGATTCGATTAAGATCTAATCTAATCGTAATGTGTATCATATATGCATTAAGGCCTTTATTATCCTATATTAGCATGCATCACATACATACATACATTATTCTAGCATGCATCATATACATACAATAAAATTATCCTAGCATGCATCATATACATACAAGCATTATTCTACTAGCATGCATCACATACATCCTAGCATGCATCATATATATATATATATATATATATATATATATATATATATCAACATATATATATATATAATTAAATGTGATGTAGTCATGACCCTACTACGATCTTCTCAAGCCAATAAGAAGATCGGACGGTCAACCTAAGGCTAGTGGCTTCTCCAAGCGCTTCCTTTGACCGCCATATGTCGTCGGCACCCATCTCGTAACTTCGTCTACAAGTGGACTTTCCACCGCTCCATTTTGTACATTACAAATATGAAACTCGAGATACATTCGAGTCTAAAACTATTTACAACTAGAATTTCAAAAGAAGAGGTACGACGCGCAGGTCGCATATACTATACAACACGCACAACCACAAAAACGGCACGCAGGCCGTATTATGAATTACAACACATTATAATCCAATCAAATTGGGGTCATTGGGCCATGACAATCACAGAATTATACATAATTCTAAATTATGTATTTTTACAGAAAATTTCTATAATTTTTCCTATTTTGTTTTTCAATTTTATGAGTCACCTCTCCGTAACGGTCCCGCTAAGCAGTTTCCGGGCGCGATCGCGGGACAAGGCCCCTTTCGGGGATAGGGGCAGTGCCCCTACTCACAAAATAAACTTTGCGAGTATCCCTACTATGATCTTACAGCGACTTAAGTTGCTGTCCCAAAAACCTAAAGTGAGAACTCGCCGTTTCGGAGAGTTTTTCTCGGTGGTTGAAGCCGACAAGTGTCCCAACACTCGTTGCTTCGACTCTTCGAGAAAAATACCCAAAAATTCTATAAAAATAGAAAATTTATAGAAACATAAAATTCTGTAATTTTTATATCTAATATAAAAACCACAAAAATGAAACACATACATGAATCGCACGTGGCTCTGATACCACTGTTGGGTTTTCCGATTCGTAAAAACCGCTTTTTGCGTTGCGGAAACCTCGGAAGCCTCGGCCACGGATCCGTGCGAAGTATAAAATATAAAACTAATATGTATGTGTTGAATACCTTTAGATCTACTCTAGATCTACATGATAAGAAGTTACCATCGATGCGACGCCCTTCGCAAATCTCGCTCGTCCAAAAGGTTCGCCGGAACTCGAGAGTGTCAAGTGCACACTCCTCTATTGGTATCCACACAAGCAATAGGTGGAGAAAAATACCTTAGTGTGTGCTAGCACCCTTTAGGAATTTTGGCCAAGGAGGTTGGGAGAGCTTGAGAGGGTGATCCAAGGAAGAAGATGAAGTTGTGTAACTCACAAAATGAATTCCCATCTAATGGTAATAGTGGCCGACCACTTTTCTTAGGGGGGGAGGGGGGGGGGGTGTTACATGCATGCATGTAACTCCTCCAAGAGCCAATGTCTCTTGGTCTCCCTCATGAGGTGGCACCACATGCTAAGTCAATGATGATGTGGAGCATCATCATTGGCCGGCCATGCCAAGTCATCATCATGACATGGCATTTGGTCAAGTCAAACTTGACCTTTCATCTTCCCTCTCAAGTCAAGTCAAACTTGACCTCTTATCTCCCATGGTTGATCAAATCCAACCATTTGCTTCAAGTCAATTTAATTTAATGAATCTCTATTCATTAATTTAAATTGATTTGATGAATCAAATCTAAATTAGACTCATTCAACACTTGAATCAAATTGAGTCCAACTCAATTAGTCTAATTAGGATTACTCTTAATCCAATTTGGTTCATCCCATGAACCTAATCCTCATGGTTCATCATATGAACCTAATCTCCATATAATTGCCCTTAGTGTGTGACCCTATAGGTTCTTGTAACGTTGGTAATATCCCTAAACCGATTTAGGAACATAAGCAATGAGCGGTATCTAGCAACACATCATTGCTACCCAAGTTACAAGAATGTTGAGCTCCATCATCACCTTTGTGACTACTAATTGTGACTCTCACAATATGTGACAATGTCCCTCTATCCTTGACATCTAGATTGACCAATTGAGGCATAGACCATGTCATCCTCGGTACAATCTATATCTTGAACTCCAAGTAGACTCACTCTAATCAAATGAGCTCAATATCTCATATTGACTCATTTGGGCATGGCCATGCACTTCGTGGTCTCACTCTATCAAGAATATTGATGTCACCCCCATCATATAGGAGGGATAGATCCCATCTACATCACTCACATCCCTCCGCATAATTTGTTACATACCCAGTAATTGCCTTTATAGTCCACCCATTTACGGGTGACGTTTGACGAAGCCAAAGTATGTAACTCCTTATGTAGGGAACCATGGTGACTTCAGGTCTAAGGACTAATAGTCATACTAATAGCCACATGAGAAAGTATATGACACTCATATAACGATCCATGATACTTTCTCATGGCGGGTCATTCAGTATACATTCTCCAATGCATACCCATGTGTCAACTTGATATCTCATATCCATGACTTGTGAGATCAAGTCATCGTGTTGACCTACATGCTAGTCTCTACACATTAACATTGTCCCTGAATGTTAATACTCGACTAGGAATGATTAAGAGTAGTGTTCTCTATATCATCTCATTATCGATTAAACCAATCGATTGATATAGATAAAAACCTACTACTCAAGGACATTATTATATTTAGTTATTTGGCACCAATACAAGTAAATATAATAACCATGCCTTTATAAATAGGAATATGATACAATAAAGTCCATACAACAATTATCACATGATTGGCTCTAGGGCTTTCACTAACAAAGAGGTCTTTTAAGGCCAAGGGGTATAGAGCCAAAGATGTGATGGAATTGGTTCATTCTGATTTGTGTGGTCCTATGCCTATCCAAGCTAGAGGTGGTTTTGAATACTTCATCTCTTTTATGTTGGTGCAATCGGCCCAGGTCACGATTGACCAGGACTCGAGTTTGACTCGAGTGATGTTTTGATGTTTCGACAAAAACATATGACAATGTAATTATCATGGGAAAGTCCAAGTCTTGTGTACTTGGCATGGAAAGTCCAAGTGGAACACTTGGCATTTGGTAAAGTCCAAGTATTGAGTACTTGGCATGAAAAGTCCAAGTGGGACACTTGGCAAGGGAAAGTCCAAGCATGGTCTTGGCATTTGAGAAGTCCAACATGGGTTGACAAGGGAAAAGTCCAAGCATGGGTCTTGGCAAGGTAAAAGTCCAACATGGGTTGGCAAGGGAAAGTCCAAGCTTGAGTCTTGGCATGAGAAGTTCAAGGGGTTTGATATTGGCTGCGTAAAGTCCAAGCGGGAGTCTTGGCAGTATAAGTCCAATGGTTGGCGGCGTAAAGTCCAAGCGGAGTCTTGGCGGCGTAAGTCCAATGTGCCTTGGCGGTGTAGACACCGTTAGCATTGTTGGAATGTATACTGAAAGCCTAGCTCTTTTTGTATGAACATTTTATTTTGAAATAAGAATCACATGATCATTGTTTGCATTTTATATATTCATTATATATGTGTGCATATTGTCTAATATTTTACATTGTAAATAACATGGTGCTTGGTGTGGCACAGAAGATCATGTTATCAGTCCCTTGTAAAATATAAGTAAAGGCTCACAACCAAGATGGTTTTGGACAAACCATTAGCATGGTTGTAGTGTAGCTTGGTATTGTTTTATCTTGAACATAGAGTTACACTAATACACTTAGGTGTATTGAGCAGGACCTACATAGAGGTGATTCAATTTAGTGCTGACTACATAATTGAATCGGACCTCGGATATTATGTTGTACATACTCTTAATCCCGATATAATAACGGGCACATGGACTTAGTATTTATTTCTTTGATTTACCAGTGGGTGAGATTTAAATGGATTAAATCAATAAGCCCGGTAAGTTGGGAAATAATATTATTTACATGGTGTGCCGTTGATTATAGGAGGAAACCGTGTCCTATATATTAGGTTGATGATGTCCCCTCGAGGAGCTCATAAGGTTCATCATGTAAACCCAGCTGGTTGACTTAGTCAACATGATGATAAGGTTGAGTGGTACTACTCGAGGAGTTAGATGTTAATTGATTGATGGTCAGTAAATCAATTAATTGACGGACATTCGATATCTTAAACACGGGGAGATTAATGTACAAATAATATATGGAGCCCATATTAATTTATGGGGGTTGGTGAGGTAGTTCAATGATGATCCTCTAGTGGAATGGAACATCATTGATGGATCAAGATTGTGTGGTTCCGATCCATCGGGTGGCCAAGACCCAACTCCTCCTTATGGTCCCTATCGTAGCCTAATATAATCCTTGTGAAGTCTAGATCCAAGAATGTAAAACAAAACCTAGAACCAACGGTTGGATTGAATCCATAGATTCGATGGTTGGGATGAAACCCTAGAACCAACGGTTGGATTAAATCCATAGATCCGATGGTTAGGATGAAACCCTAGAATCGACGGTTAGATAAAATCCTAGAACCGACGGTTGGGTTAAAACCCTAGATCCGACGGTGGAGATTAAATCCCTAGATCCGACTGTGGAGATTAGAGGAGGCTTAAGCCTAAATTCTAGAATTAGGGTTTGGCTCATCCATGGGTTGGGCGCAACAAACCCTAGAGGAGTTAGGGTTGGCAAGAATATAGGAGTTAGTTCCTATATTTTAGGCTAACCAACTTTCTCCTAAATTCTATAAATATATGGCTTAGGTTGGGCGGAAAAAAACATAGGAGTTGGTCTGAATTGAAGTTAGGGTTTTGGCTCTTATCAAGGTGGGCGGCTAGGTTTGAGATAGAGCCATGGCAACCTTTCTTCTTCTTGATTGTTGCCGACGCCCATTCTCTCCATCAAGGCTTGGCCGGCCCATCTTATAGACCTCTCCTTTCTTCCTTGGCCGACCCTCATTCTTCCTTTAATCCTTGGTGGCCTGGTTCCAAGCTTCTTGGTGGCCGGCTCCATCCATTTGGCCGCAAGCAACTTTGTTTCAAAGTTGGCCGGAGTTCATTCATTCGTTCCTTGGCCGGCGGTTACATCAAACTTCTTTACTTGGTGGCTGGTTCTAGAAAGGAAAAGGTTTTTTTCGTTTTTCTCTTTGTTCACAGCGGACAAGGTAGAGGAGAACTCGATCTAGAAGGCTTCAACTCGTGGAGGATCTTCGTCCACACGTCGTCCAAGATGAAGGATAGGACATACGGTAGAAGATCGTGAGGTATAAAGTTATTTTAACTTTATGTACAGATCTGAGCATGTTCTTATTTGTTTTGATTATGCATGTGTGTGTGTGCAAATATATTGTATAATCATGGACCCCGAAGACAAACACAAAAACCGCGATCCGTCTGTCCGCTCTTCCGCGGCTAACCAACTAGAAGAGTTGTTGTTGCTTGAACAACTAGTTTGTTCAAGCGACCACTCGGTTGTTAGCACGACGACGAAATGGTTGTTAAGAAGATGCTCATCCCATCCGGATTAATCCTTTCATTAGTGAAAATTTTAATCCGGGGACATGGGAGCCAATGAGCCTCCGGAAGCGACATACCAACAATTGGTATCAGAGCCACGGTTTCCGGTTTTATGTGTTTTGGATTCGGTTAATTTTTATGTATTTTTCATATATTATATGTGCCGGATAATAGTAGGATATGCGTAGTTTAACTCTTTGGTTGCAAGCATAAGATCCGACTATTATGGCCATGTGTGTGTATGTGAATGGATGTGTGAAAAAAATTTATTATTTGAATTCTCGGGGTTGACGAGGCTAGATTAGTATTTAATTTTTGTAATTAAATACGGCATTGTTTAGCCGCTCATTTTAGTTTACTTTCGATCTAGATTATTTGTACACTCCTTCGTGGAGTATAGGATCGATGGATGTAAATTAATATGATTTATCTCGGCTCGAAACTCTTTGGTGACTTGCGCACGGGAAAAGATGGAGCGGATGAGGTGGCGACATGACGGGATGCGTATTGGAGAACAATGCCATAATAGTTGGAAAAATTCTGATTTTTCCATATTTATTGCTTATTTGTTTTATATGCATGTTGTGTTTGTTTTAAAATTCCTCGATTGCAATTTACTAAGTGGGAGAGGGACATTTTAATTAATTCTGACCTTCCATTACAATTTGACGGTGTGATGCAACAAACTTGCTGTGTTGGCTCGAGTGCCTTCCTCCCCATCGGATGGGTTTGTTTATGGATCACTAGGTCAAATAATGGTTATAGGAAATTATCTAGGAGCGTGTATACTTCCCATAGGTAAGGCACATAATCCAAATAATTCCCTTAGTATCGTAATGGTGCACACTTAGATGCAAATAAAAAGTATCCTCCCCATCGAGTCACCGCTTTATTTGTAGGGCCAAAGAGGAACCAACTATTAATTTTATTTGTCAAAAAGTAAGGTTGACAAGATAATAAAATTAATGGGTAAAACCTCCTCTTACAAATGTAGAATTCAGATACGCCCACACTAGAGTGGCATGCGATATTCTGTTTTGAGGTGTTGGTTGATTTCGGATTTTATTGTTTTGAGGAATCAATAATTATTTGAAATCTAATATTTTTTATCATTGTGATTTTTAGGATTTTCAAATGGCTTTCAACCCACTTGTGATTTTAAAAGAAAACAAACTTACGGGTCCAAACTACATTGATTGGAAAAGAAACTCGATATTGTCTTAATCATGAGGAGTACAAATTTGTACTCTTCGAGGTCTCCCTCCTAAGCCCACCGATGACTCGATGAAAAGGAGAAAGAACATTATAAGAAATGGGTTAAGGCAGATGAGATGGCGCGGTGTTACATTTTGGCATCTATGCAACATCAAGATCGTGCCATAGCCACACTTTATGACATGATGTTCAATCTCAAGGAACTTTTCGACATCGTAGTAGGCGCTAGGAGAGGCAATGAGAAACTTGATGACGACCACCATGATCGAGGGAACACCCGTTAGGGATCATGTTCTCAAGATGATGGCTCATCTTAATGAGATGGAAGTCCTCTGAGTCGAGATCGATGGGGAAACCTGTGTCGATATCATTCTCCCCTCGCTTAGGAGTTTTGAGCAGGCCTACCAACTACAACATGAACAAGAGGTTGTATTCATGGCGGAGCTTCGATGTAACTCCAAAGCGCAGAGGCTTTTTCACAAAGTTCTCAAGCCATGGTCGCTGTAAGGTTTCTTCCTCTAAACCGAAAGGTAAGAAGAAGAAGAAGCAAGGTGGAGCAAAGAAAGTGGCAATGGGACCTCAGTGAGAGTGAAGAAGCCGAAAGGCAAGTGCTTCACTTGCAAGCAGATCGACATCGAAGGCTGATCGTCTCGAAAGAACAAAGGTATATCTTCTTGTTTAGTTGTTGAAACATGTTTAGCGGTGTTATCTACCAGACTGTGTAGAGATACAGAGCCATCGATCATGTCCGCAATACTTTGTGGGTTCCAGAAACCCGACGACTAGCCGAGGGAGAGATTACCGCCTTCATGGGCAATGCTTCAAAGGTGGCGGCTATTGCAGTGGGAGACGTTTATTTATCTTTTGATAGGAATAAAGTTTTGGTTTTGAGAAATTGTCTTTATGTACCTACTTTTAGAAAGAATTTAATTTCAGTTTCTAAATTGTTTATGGATGGATATTCTGTTTCTTTTAATGACAAAGTGGTTATAAAAAGGAATAGGGAGATTATCTGTTCTGGTACATTGGTTGGCAATTTATATACTCTTGAACCAAAAACTCCCACGATGCATATAGAAATCAATAACTCATCTTCTAAATCTAATAAGAGAAAAGAACCTTCAAATGAACCAAACATATCTTTGCATCTAAGGCTTGGTCATATTAACCTAAGTAGAATTCAAAGGTTGATAGCTGATGGACCTTTGGGTTCATTAGTGGTGGAGGATCTCCCAACCTGCGAATCTTGCTTGGAAGGTAAAATGACCAAGAGGCCTTTCAAGGCCAAGGGGTATAGAGCCAAAGATGTGTTAGAATTGGTTCATTCTGATTTGTGCGGTCCTATGTCTATCCAGGCAAGAGATGGTTTTGAATATTTCGTCTCTTTTATAGACGATTATTCAAGATATGGATACATTTACTTGATGCGTCATAAGTCTGAATGCTTTGACAGGTTCAAAGAATTCAAGGCTGATGTGGAGAACCGTCAAGGTAAAAGTATCAAGACATTACGACCGATCGTGGTGGCGAGTAATTTCTTGGGAGAGTTTAGGAGTTACTTATCAGAGGCTGGGATTCAATCCCAATTGTCTGCACCTGGCACACCCCAGCAGAATGGTGTAGCGGAGCGAAGGAATAGGACTCTTATGGAGATGGTCAGATCGATGATGAGTTATTCTGAGTTACCTGATTTCGCCTGGGTTTGCTCGATACAAAGAAACACATTCTAACTTGGTTCCATCTAAGCCGCACTTTCTACCCTCAGAGAATTGTGGATCGGGCGAAAGCCTAGTCTAAGACATATTCGGATTTGGGGAGTCCAAAGACATGTGCCAAGGTCGAAGGCCGTAAGTTGGAATCTCGCATGTATGCGCATGTTTGTTGGCTACCCTAAGGGAACGAAGGTGGTTTGTTTTATAGTCCTAGAGATCGAAGGTGATCGTGAGTACGAATGCCAGATTTCTAGAGGAGGACTATGTAATGAACCACAAGCCCAAGAGTAGGATTGTTCTGAGGAGTATGTGGAAGTCCCGACTTCAGCACTCACCTACAAGAGGAGACACCACAAGTCACGCACCGCGGTCACAGAGCATACACAGGAGGCACCTGTCAGAGGGAGGGTTGTTAGACAACCCGAGAGATTCATGTTTTTGGGAGAGTCTTCGGACTTAGTCCCTCGTGAACATGAACTCGATCCTGAGACATATGACGAGGCAATCCAAGATAGAGATGCTGATCTTGGCAAAGAGCGATGAATTCGAGATAGAATCTATGGATTCTAATCAGTGTCCGGGAGCTAGTAGAGCCACCCGATGGTGTAAAAACCATTGGATGCAAGTGGATCTACAAGAGAAAGAGAGGAGTAGACGGAAGGTTGAGACCTTCAAAGCTAGGCTTGCAAGTAAAGGGTATACTCGTAAAGAGGGTATCGACATGAGGAGACCTTTTCACTGAGCTATGCTTAAGTCTATCCGATTCTCTTATCTATAGCCGCCATATGGATTATGAGATTTGGCAGATGGATGTCAAGACAGCCTTTCCTTAATCTAAGTCTTGAGGAGAACATCTATATGCAACAGAGGGATTCATTGCTAAAGGCAAAGAGCATCTTGTATGTAAGCTTAATCGTCCATTTATGGATCAAGCAAGCTTTAGATCTTGGAACATCCGCTTGATGAGGTAATCCACCATATGGATTTATTCAAAGTCCGATGAGCCTTGTGTATACAAGAGATGTGACTAAACGTAGTGGTGTTTCTTGTACTATACGATGACATTTTGTTAGTTGGCAACAATATCAAAGTGTTATCGACGTAAAGGGTATGGTTGTCCAAATATTGACATGAAGGACTTGGGAGAAGTTGGACACTACCATGCTCGTGTAAGAGCCGCATCGATCCATAGCAATACGTAACCGGAACGAAGTGCTTCATATGACACTATCCTTGCTCGCTTTTAGCATGCGTAACTCCAAGAAAGGTTTTCTACCTTTTAGGCATGGAGTTCCTTTATCTAAAGAGATGTGTCCCAAAACATCAAAGGAGATAGAGGAGATGAAGGCGGTTCCTTATGCTTCGGCAGTAGGAAGCCTTATGTATGCGATGCTATGTACGAGACCGGATATCTGCTTTGCCGTGGGCATGGTTAGCAGATATCAGAGTAATCTCGACAGGACATTGGATGGGTAAAGCATATATTGAAGTACCTGAGAAGGACTAGGGATTATATGCTGGTTTACCGGGCAGATCAATTAGTCCCTGTGGGTTACATGGATTCGGATTTCCAATCAGATAGGGACAAGAGTAAGTCAACCTCGGGGTTTGTGTTTACTTTTGGAGGTGGAGCCATAGTATGGAGGAGTGTCAAGCAGAAATGCGTGGCGGACTCTACCATGGAAGCTGAGTATGTGGCAGCCTCTGAGGCAGCCAAGGAAGCTGTATGGCTCAGGAACTTCTTGATGGACTTGGATGTGATTCCTGGTTTGCCCAGAACTATCACAATTTATTGTGATAACAGTGGTGCAGTTGCAAACTCGAAGGAACCACGAGCGCATAAGGCGAGTAAACACATAGAGCGCAAGTACCACCTTATACGAGAGATCGTAGAGGAGAAGTTGTCGCCAAGATTGCATCAGAGGATAACCTGGCGGATCCATTCACTAAGGCCCTTCCAGCGAAAGCATTTGATAGGCATGTGGAGGACATGGGGATCAGATGTATGGCAGAGAAATGACGGCATAGTCTTTTAGTATAAGTGGGAGATTGTTGGAATGTATACTGAAAGCCTAGCTCTTTTTGTATGAACATTTTATTTTGAAATAAGAATCACATGATCATTGTTTGCATTTTATATATTCATTATATATGTGTGCATATTGTCTAATATTTTATATTGTAAATAACATGGTGCTTGGTGTGTACATGTAAGATCATGTTATCATCCCTTGTAAAATATAAGTAAAGGCTCACAACCAAGATGGTTTTGGACAAACCATTGGCATGGTTGTAGTGTAGCTTGGTATTGTTTTATCTTGAACATAGAGTTACACTAATACACTTAGGTGTATTGAGCAGGACCTACATAGAGGTGATTCAATTTAGTGCTGACTACATAATTGAATCGGACCTCGGATATTATGTTGTACATACTCTTAATCCCGATATAATAACGGGCACATGTACTTAGTATTTATTTCTTTGATTTACCAGTGGGTGAGATTTAAATGGATTAAATCAATAAGCCCGGTAAGTTGGGAAATAATATTATTTACATGGTGTGCCGTTGATTATAGGAGGAAACCGTGTCCTATATATTAGGTTGATAATGTCCCCTTGAGGAGCTCATAAGGTTCATCATGTAAACCCAGCTGGTTGACTTAGTCAACATGATGATAAGGTTGAGTGGTACTACTCGAGGAGTTAGATGTTAATTAATTGATGGTCAGTAAATCAATTAATTGACGGGCATTCGATATCTTAAACACGGGGAGATTAATGTACAAATAATATATGGAGCCCATATTAATTTATGGGGGTTGGTGAGGTAGTTCAATGATGATCCTCTAGTGGAATGGAACATCATTGATAGATCAAGATTGTGTGGTTCCGATCCATCGGGTGGCCAAGACCCAACTCCTCCTTATGGTCCCTATCGTAGCCTATTATAATCCTTGTGAAGTCTAGATCCAAGAATGTAAAACAAAACCTAGAACCAACGGTTGGATTGAATCCATAGATCCGATGGTTGGGATGAAACCCTAGAACCAACGGTTGGATTAAATCCATAGATCCGATGGTTAGGATGAAACCCTAGAATCGACGGTTAGGATAAAATCCTAGATCCGACGGTGGAGATTAAATCCTAGATCCGACGGTGGAGATTAAATCCCTAGATCCGACGGTGGAGATTAGAGGAGGCTTAAGCCTAAATTCTAGAATTAGGGTTTGGCTCATCCATGGGTTGGGCGGCAACAAACCCTAGAGGAGTTAGGGGTTGGGCGGCAAGAATATAGGAGTTAGTTCCTATATTTTAGGCTAACCAACTTTCTCCTAAATTCTATAAATATATGGCTTAGGGTTGGGCGGAAAAAAAACATAGGAGTTGGTTCGAATTGAAGTTAGGGTTTTGGCTCTTATCAAGGTGGGCGGCTAGGGTTTGGAGATAGAGCTTGGGCGGCAACCTTTCTTCTTCTTGATTGTTGCCGGCGCCCATTCTTCTCCATCAAGGCTTGGCCGGCGTCCATCTTATAGACCTCTCCTTTCTTCCTTGGCCGGCCCTCATTCTTCTCCTTTAATCCTTGGTGGCCGGTGGTTCCAAGCTTCTTGGTGGCCGGCGCTCATCCATTGGTGGCCGGCGGCAACTTTGTTTCAAAGTCGGCCGGAGTTCATTCGTTCCTTGGCCGGCGGTTACATCAAACTTCTTTACTTGGTGGCCGGTTCTAGAAAGGAAAAGGTTTTGTTCGTTTTTCTCTTTGTTCACAGCGGACAAGGTAGAGGAGAACTCGATCTAGAAGGCTTCAACTCGTGGAGGATCTTCGTCCACACGTCGTCCACGAGAAGGATAGGACATACGGTAGAAGATCGTGAGGTATAAAGTTATTTTAACTTTATGTACAGATCTGAGCATGTTCTTATTTGTTTTGATTATGCATGTGTGTGTGTGCAAATATATTGTATAATCATGGACCCCGAAGACAAACACAAAAACCGGCGATCCGTCCGTCGTCTCTTCCGCGGCTAACCAACTAGAAGAGTTGTGTTGCTTGAACAACTAGTTTGTTCAAGCGACCACTGAGTTGTTAGCACGAAAAATTAAATGGTGTAATGATGCTCATCCCATCCGGATTAATCCTTTCATTAGTGAAAATTTTAATCCGGGGACATGGGAGCCAATGAGCCTCCGGAAGCGACATACCAACAAGCATGATATAGCCGACAGAAGCACCTAGAGGCTAGCGCGATGGATGAACAAGTCATGGATGACTTGGAGGGATCCGAGAGGCGTGAGGCTGATGGAGGTGGCTAGAAGGATTAGGTCTAGGCTAAGGGTGGTCTAGCAAGTATGGGGGCACCATACTTGGGTTTAAACCTCATTTTTGAGGTCGGGCCAATGACCGCATTATGGCGGCGACTGACCGACCGACTGAGTTCGACCGTTGAGTCGCCGAGAATGTAGCGGGCCGATCGCTTCATCGGAGCAATGATCGAGTCGGCGGCGCCGATCGCGTCGATCGCCAATGACCCAATGTCGAGCATAGAATGCCCAGCCAATCGCCGCCAATGATACGCCGCCCGATCGCCAAGAGATCCGTTGGAGTTTTTCCAGTGTGGATCGAGCTATTGTCTCACGACAACAGTGGCATCAGTCGACTGGTGACTTATGGCAGTCAACTGATGGGCAGAAATCCAGGTCTTGCGCAAGGATAAAAGGAGCTCGATGAGAGGGTTTTTATCATCAGTTCTAAAGCGATTTCATGGACATTTTTGAGGCGATTTGCTGCTGCAAATCAGGGTCTTCAACAACGGTTCAAGCGATCAACAAGCAAGTAATCCAAAGGCATTTGTAAAGTTGTTTTCTTTACTAGTTTTGCATTGTATTATTGTATTTGCTTGTATTCCTTTCGTTTATTGTTGTAAACGTTTGTATGAGGTTTCTCCGCCTCCGACTTGTTGTCGAAGAGTTTATTGATTAGTGATTGCATTGGCGTCGCTAGAGCTCGTTAGAGATCGATCCGTGGAGTAGGAACCGTGTGGTTCCAAACCACGTTAAATCTTCGTGTTATTGTGTTTGTGATTGTGTTTCGTTATTGTTATCATATATATATTCCGCTGTGCTAACGAAACTTGTAGACACGAACACGCGATCGAATTCCATCTTCGAACAGTCAAATGCTATTCACCCCCCCTCTAGCGGCGTCAAAATTCTAACAATTGGTATCAGAGCCCGAGGCTCTTCTACGGACTAACCGCCGGGAGCTAAGACAAAGAGGCTAGAGGCTGAAGATGGAAGAACCATTGGGATGGGACATCAACACCCCAATTCCCTATTCCTTCTATGAACGAGAAGGTTTCAATTCTTGGAAGGCGAGAATTGAAGATTTTTTGATGATGAGAGACCTTGAGGAGTGGTCCGCATTGATGGAAGGATTTGAATATCCTAAGGGACCAAAGGGAGGGTTTCTGAAGAAGAAGAAGTGGAGTGAGGAGCAACTCCAACAATTCGATAAAAACAAGAAGGTAATCAAATTCATTTTTGATTTAATTCCTAATGACCTCTTGTGTAGTCTAGGTGACTATGTGGATGCCAAGGAGCTATGGAGCGATTTGGCCAAGCTTCATGAAAATCCATCATCAATCCAAGAAGAAGAAGAAGAAGAAGGAGAGGAGTGCTCACCCTCTCAAGCTCAAGCAAGCACATCCCCATCTAAAGAGCTTGAGGAGTCGGAAGTTGATAGGGAGTCGACTTCCGGATCGGAGAAAGAAGAGGTGGAAGAGGTGGAAGAAGCATCCACCTCAAGGATTGAGGGGGAGGAGAGAACTTCCACACCGGAGCCGGAACAAATTCAAGAAGAAGTCTCAACCTCCGGGAGGAATGAAGAATCCACTCCAATCACCACATCCACCATAGGTAACTCAAACATATCAATTTGTAATAAAAATCATATCATATGTTTTGAGTGTAGAGAAGCCGGGCACTACAAGAGCAAGTGCCCAAAGAAGGTTAGGAAAGCTCCACCGGCACCAAAAGTCAAGGATGCCGATGCCCCAAGTCAAAAGAGCAAGGAGCATATCATATGCTTCAAGTGCAACTCAAAGGGGCATTACCGGAGTCAATGTCCTAGGGGGAGCAAAAAGACCCAAGAAGGAGCTATACATGTAGGGGGAGCCTCCAAGGCAAACCCTAAGGTATATTTCAATAATGCACCTTCTAGATTTAATAGTCAAAAGCATGCTAGGAATTTTAATTCCCTTGCAATTCATAAAGAGCATGCTAGAAGTAAGGAATTTTGCTTAGGTGCTAAAAATGTTTACCTTAGGAGTAAGGAGAAATTTGGGACTAATGTCCCTAAAAATATTTTACCTAAGGAATCAATTAGGAAAATAGGAGAACATCTAGATCTAAATCCTAAATGGACTAGGCATATGCCTAGAAAGTCTCATGCCCATGGTTTAAATCAAAATTCTAAAATTGGGAAATTAGAATTAGAGAATCAAGTCTTGAGGTCAAGGCTTGAAAAACTTGAAAAGACCCTAAATAAGATACAAAATCAATTTAAAGGGTCTAGTGGTCAAAATCAAGGGTCCAAAAGTCAAAGTCAACACCTAGGACCTAAGAGTCAAAAGTCAACCAAGGGCAAGCAAGGTTTGGGTCACAAACCTAAGCCTAAAGTGGCTTATCATAGTGTCCCATTTGACTATGGAACACAAACTTGGTCTAGGAAGACCAAGGTCAATAGGGAAGTCATACCTAAGGTTGACCAAAGGTTGTGCCTAGTGGCTAGGGTTTCTAGGAAACCTAGGGTGGCCACTAAGAAGGTTGCAAGGGGAGTTACCCCTAGAGTCAACCTAGGTAAGACCCAAATGACCAAGGCTAATAAGCCTAGGAGGGTCATTAGGAAGGTATGTAGGGAGGTTATCCATAAGGAATACCTAATTAACCCTAGGAGCTCAAATCGGTTTTGGGTTCCTAAGAGCGTGATTGATTCACGCTAGATGGGTTTAGGGTGTGCCAACCTTGATTGGATGGGTAGTTAACTCAACCATGGTAAAGGTGGCACTTTAGGATATTTTCAAGGTTATGGTTACCTTGGAAATATATTTGAATCAATATCATAAAAGATTTTTGGATGTGCCAATGCACTTTTGAAATTAAGAAAAATCAATTAAATTGGCACAATTTAGGTTTAGAGGTTAGTGTGCCATTTTGGGTTTTTGGCACACTAGGGAGATTAGGTTAATATGGCAAAATATGATTAATCCTAACAAATGACAATTAATATTAAAATTTAGGTATTATTATACCTATATATTTTATATGTCATGCTTTGTTTGCCATATAACATGCCATGACATCATGCTTACTTTTAATCATTTTATATGTCATGTTCATGGTTTAGGATTAAGGTCTCAAATGTCATGTGTTTTTAGATTTCATCTTATGCCATGACATCATGATTATGAGCATATGCTTATTTATATCATTTCTAATGCCATAATCATTCATGCATTTAAGACAATTTGGTTGAAATTGAATTAAGGACTATGGCATGACTTGAAGTCCCATTTATAAGTGAATCAAGTAGGGTTGCCTTAGAGAATGCATGAAACCCTAGTTTTAAATGAACCAAAACCCACATCTCACATCCAATTGACATGTATGTGTATTTATACACCCTAGATACATGTGAGATGCTAGGATATGAGTTAAGTTCAAGGTGCATAATTTTTGCATCTAGATGAACTAAAACTCATCTAATTTCAAATGTGGATCATTGGGAGAGCATGTGTACAAGTCATGTACATAGAGCCCAAGGAATATGATCCAAAATAAGGTTTTGAAAACATTTTAAAATTATTTTGAAAAACCTTGGTGAAGTCTATCTTTTGATAGCAATCACCATTGATAGAGTTGATACAAAATAGGGCCAAAACATTGAAAATTTCAATGGTTTTGAGTTTTGTATCAAACTCACTATTTTATGGGTAAAATAATTTCCAAATATTTTTCACCCATTGTAATGACTATAAGTAATATATGTATCAAATTTTATGATTTTTCAAATTACGTATAATTACTTATGTTTTTCCAAATCTCGATACTGATAGTTGAAATTCGGAAATTTCGATCGCTGTGGCGATCGGTATGGGTGGCAATAACTGACATCGCTGAGAGTCGACTGCCAGGTCTGATTTCGGGTTAACAAGGTTTGTTTAGCCCGTGTTCAGCTATGGAAAAGGTTCCTAATCACTCCTAACCCTAGGATATGCTTTAGGAAGCATTATAAAGGGTGAAAATCCATTGGATATGGATTAGGATTTGTGTTAGGTCAAAGTATCAAATTTAGGGTGAGTGAAAGTTCCATGTTGAACTTAGAACCTTAATTTTGATGGTTTAGAGTTCCTATTGGCTTAGGGGCTTCCCAAGGACATTGTTGGTGCAATGGTCAAGGGGGAGCAAGCCATTAGGGGGAGGTATCCATCTTGGGATGATGGATGTGTTTTTCTCCCTGAAGAGGAGAAGTTATTGGGAGAGTATCATCAATTGGGAAAATTGATGGGTTTTTGATACCCAATTTGGAAATTGGGAGAGAGTATAGGATTGCCTCTCTTGAGTGATATGAGAATTATCACTAGGAAGATGGTAGGCATCCTAGGTATTTATTTTTGGATCAAGGGGGATATTGTAAGATCTCATTGGGACATGAGACATTGACCTCCTTGGAGAGAAAACCTTTTTGATGTTAGTCAAAAAGGGGGAGAATGTTTGGGGGAGAACATTTGGAGAGTGTTTACCAATTTGGGATAATTGGTAAGGGATTTGAGTTAGTGGTCTAACTCAAATGATTTGTTTGGTTTTTGTCAAACATCAAAAAGGGGGAGATTGTTGGTGCAATCGGCCCAGGTCACGATTGACCAGGACTCGAGTTTGACTCGAGTGATGTTTTGATGTTTCGACAAAAACATATGACAATGTAATTGTCATGGGAAAGTCCAAGTCTTGTGTACTTGGCATGGAAAGTCCAAGTGGAACACTTGGCATTTGGTAAAGTCCAAGTCTTGAGTACTTGGCATGAAAAGTCCAAGTGGGACACTTGGCAAGGGAAAGTCCAAGCATGGTCTTGGCATTTGAGAAGTCCAACATGGGTTGGCAAGGGAAAAGTCCAAGCATGGGTCTTGGCAAGGTAAAAGTCCAACATGGGTTGGCAAGGGAAAGTCCAAGCTTGAGTCTTGGCATGAGAAGTCCAAGGGGTTTGATATTGGCTGCGTAAAGTCCAAGCGAGAGTCTTGGCAGCATAAGTCCAATGGTTGGCGGCGTAAAGTCCAAGCGGAGTCTTGGCGGCGTAAGTCCAATGTGCCTTGGCGGTGTAGACACCGTTAGCATGATATAGCCGACGGAAGCACCTAGAGGCTAGCGCGATGGATGAACAAGTCATGGATGACTTGGAGGGATCTGAGAGGCGTGAGGCTGATGGAGGTGGCTAGAAGGCTTAGGTCTAGGCTAAGGGTGGTCTAGCAAGTATGGGGGCACCATACTTGGGTTAAAACCTCATTTTTGAGGTTGGCAGTCGACTGGCATTATTGTTGGTGCAATCGGCCCAGGTCACGATTGACCAGAACTCGAGTTTGACTCGAGTGATGTTTTGATGTGTTTTGATGTTTCGACAAAAACATATGACAATGTAATTGTCATGGTAAAGTCCAAGCATGGGTCTTGGCATGTAAGTCCAAGCATGGGTCTTGGCATGGAAAGTCCAAGTCTTGAGTACTTGGCAAATGGAAAGTCCAAGCATGAGTCTTGGCAAATGGAAAGTCCAAGCATGGTCTTGGCATGGAAAGTCCAAGTCTTGAGTACTTGGCAAATGGAAAGTCCAAGCATGGTCTTGGCAATTGAGAAGTCCAACATGTGTTGGCAAGGGAAAGTCCAAGCTTGAGTCTTGGCGTTTGAAGTCCAAGGGGATTGATATTGGCGGCGTAAAGTCCAAGCGGAGTCTTGGCGGCGTAAGTCCAATGTGCCTTGGCGGTGTAGACACCGTTAGCATGACATAGCCGATGGAAGCATCTGAAGGCTAGCGCGATGGATGAACAAGTCATGGATGACTTGGAGGGATCCGAGAGGCGTGAGGCTGATGGAGATGGCTAGAAGGCTTAGGTCTAGGCTAAGGGTGGTCTAGCAAGTATGGGGGAACCATACTTGGGCTAAAACCTCATGTTTGAGGTGTGCCAGTCGACTGATGCCATGTGGCAGTCGACTGGACCGAGTCAACTAGGGTTTGACTGCGGGTTATGGCCTAGCAATGATGACATGATGATGGCGTCGATCGATGGGATCGTGATCTTATGATCACCGATCGTGGTGCTCGAATTTGGGCACGAATGGAGTCGAGACTCGGTCGAGTGAGTACTCCATCGGTCCGATCGATGGTCACAATCATCGGTGATAGTAGTTCCGTTGGACTTATCCGTGGAACTAGCCGTTGTCTCACGACAACAAAGGGCATCGATCGACGTGATCGACTTTTTTCCAAAGACAGTTGAAGCTATATATGGAGCTCGTGGTGGAAGAAAAAGGTATGGTTCTTTGAGGCGATTTGGGGCGAGTTGCTGCTGCAATTCAGGGTCTCCAAGTGCTACTCGATCAACCAAGTGATCAAGCATTCAAAGAGCATTTGTAAAGTGTTTCCTTTACTTGTATTGCTTTGTATTTCACTATATTGCTTGTATTCATTTGATTATTGTTGTAATCATATTGTACGAGGTTTCTCCACCTCGATTGTTCAGAAGGAGTTATTTGATAGTGGTGTGTGATTGGCATCGCTAGGGCTCATTTGAGCCCGATCAGTGAGTAGGAACCGTGCGGTTCAACCACTATATACTCGTGTTAGCGTGTTGTGTTTTCATTATTGTTATTGTATTATCTATATTCCGGCGCTAGCGAATTTGTAGACACTGCGATTGAATTTCATTAACGCTAATCACCCTCTAGCGTTACAAAGGTCCTAACAAGTGGTATCGAGCCCGGGCTCTTCTACGACTTCAACGAGAGTTGAAGAAGCTAGAGGGAAGAATATGGAATTTCAAGAAAAATTGGGTGACGACGTCAACATCCCACCTTCCTTCAACCGCGAACATTTCGCGTATTGGAAAGGTAGAATGCAATATTTTCTAATGACAAATATAGAAAATTGGTTTGCCGTGACTATAGGTTTTGATGCTCCGAGGAGAAAACTACAAATCCTCAAGATGAAGAGATGGACCGAGGAGCAACGGAAAAAATTCAAGACAACCGTTAAGGTAACAAAAATGCTAATTGATTTGATACCTAACGATATTTTGTCTAGATTAGGAAGCTATAGGGATGCCAAGGAATTGTGGAACAAGTTGATCAAGTTCCACGAAAATCCCGAATCGGTCCCAAGAAGATTCAAGAAGAGGAGACGAAGAAGAGAGCTCATCCTCAAGTGAAAGTGAGGAATCGGGAGGAAGTGAGAGAGTCAACTTCCGGATCGGAAGAGAAATAGAAGAAGAGGAGAGACCACCTCAAGAAGAAGCTCGACATCTGGCCAAGATGAAGAAGCCCAAAGTCCAATTCCGGTCTCCACCATCGAACTAGGTAACTCAAGCAATTTAGTTTTAAATAAAAAACATATTATGTGCTTTGAGTGTAGGGAGTATGGGCATTACAAGAGCAAATGCCCAAAGAGGATCAAGAAAGCTCCTCCGGCGCCTAAAAGTCAACAAAAGTCAATCTGACGCTGCTCTCCAAGTCTAAAGAGCAAGGAGCAAGTCATTTGCTTCAAGTCATAAACGGGCATTACAAAATCAATGCCCAAAGAAGAAGAAGACCCAAGAAGGAGCATTACAAGTAGGGGGAAGCCACTAAGGCAAACCCTAAGGTATATTTAAATAATGCTCCGTCTAATTTAAGTATTAAAAAGCATGCTAGAACTAATTTTAGCAATTGTGGTATGTATCATAAAGAGCATGCTAGAAATAACAAACATATGTGTTTAGGAGCTAAGAATGTTCACCTTAAGAATAAGGAGAAATTTGGGACTAATGTCCTTAGAAAAACAATACCTAAGAAATCTATTAAGAAAATCCAAGAACATCTAGGTTTTAATCCAAAATGGACTAGGCATTCGCCCCGAAAGTCCATTGCCCAAGCGTTAAAGAAAAATTCTAAAATTGGGCAATTAGAATTAGAGAACCAAGCCTTGAGGTCAAGGCTTGAGAAATTGGAAAAGACCCTAAACAAGATGCAAAATCAATTTCAAGGGTCTAATTGTCAAACTTTTAGGTCAAGAAGTCAAAGTCAACATCTAGGACCTAAGAGTCAAAAGTCAACCAAGGGCAAGAATGGTTTGGGTCACAAACCTAAGTGCAAGGTGACTTACCATAGTGTTCCGTTTGACTATGGGACACTAACTAGGTCTAGGAAGACCACGGTCAATGGGAAAGTCATTCCTATAGTTGACCAAGGCTTGTGCCTAGTGACCAAGGTTTCGAAGAAACCTAGGATGGCCACCAATAAGGTTGTTAGGGAGGCAATCCCTAAGTTTAACCTAGGCAAGACCAAAATGACCAACGCTAATAAGCCTAGGAGGGTCATTAGGAAGGTATCTAGGGAGGTTATCCCTAAGGAATACCTAAATAACCCTAGGAGCTCAAATAGCTTGTGGGTTCCTAAGAGCGTGATTGATTCACGCTAGATGGGTTTAGGGGGTGCCAACCTTGATTGGATGGGTAGTTAACTCAACCATAATAAAGGTGGCACTTTAAGGTTACTTTTAAGGTTATGGTTACTTTGGAAATATCCTTGAGTTTTTAATTTCAAAGAATTTTAGGTTGTGTCAATATATATCTTGAAAACATGAAAATCAATAAAAATTGACACTCATCAGATTTAGAGGTCATAGTGTGTACTTTTGATTATTGGCACACTTGGGAAGGTCATGTATCAAGAAATGTGTGGTTAAGATGTAAAGGTAATATCTAGAGTGATACTCAAGTGCCACACAACTTGATGTCTTGTATTCACCATGCTTCATATGTTTTACCATATGTTTGCATGAAATGAATGTCTAGGATAGATTACATCTCACAAAACAAGTCTTTTACCTTGATTGTGTATTTCAACACTTAGAAAGGGTGAGATGTTAGGTTTTGGAAATCATTGAATGTTAATGTTTGCAAAAATGAAATAAAACATTAAAATACATGAACAAATACATAAATAAAAGTATAACATCAATACATTCAAGATACAAGATCTAACGTGATAAAATGGAACAATTAAGATGATAAATCGAGATTTTCCGATTTTAATCGAAATCGAGCATCACGATCGATGCTTATCACCGATCGATAACATCAGAGCACGATACGATACGCCATCACCGAGTGCTAGCTCCATGACTCGATCGATCGAACATCACGATCGATGAGGTCCATCACCGACCGATGGTATCGCTCACCGAGGCCGAAGGCCATCAATGAGTGCTCGACGAGCGCCGAGTGATATGCACATCGGGCCGATCCGATGAGCAACATCACCGATCGATGCTATCAGAGCACGCCATGTAAGGTTCAATAACGATCGATGCCGCCGATCCGATCGGCCGCAGAAACCGAATGTTAAAACCGCTATCACCAATCGAATCGTGTTTTAAAATGCGAACCGCTAGGTTCGATTTCACGCGATGAAAGTTTCTTCCTCCTTCGATCTCCGATCGCTGCCTCTCTCCGACCACCTCTTCCGGCTGTCAACCTTCCAAAGTCCTAGGTTTGATAAGCATATCTCTCCCTTCCTTTGTTTTTGACCTATCTTGGAGCACTAGTTCACGCGATTTAGGTTATTTTCTTTGTTCCGTTAGGGTTCCTAATAAGCTTTCCTACGACTTTTCCGCGATCCTCAAGAACTTTTGAGTCTTCCTCCCACACACACATGGCGCCTAAGTAACGATTCTTCTTCCGAGCCCTAATTTTCATTTCCATTACAATGTAGGTTTATCTAATCGCGTATTGTTGCCATTGCATTGCATATCATCACATTACATTCATAATAGGAGAGCCCGTAGGAATGATCCATCCGAGAGTGAATCTCGGTTGTACCAACCTATGTTGGTTAGGTACATAGATAGGAATTTTTCGATAGGCATTGTAGTGACGTCATGGAACTCATTGCATACTACAATTTGATGAAGATCGCCTTGCACGCATCCAATCAATGATGATCTTATTAAGGAATTCTATCAAAACCTTAAAAGGTAGATGACGGCCCTACATACACTACTCGCTGCAAAACGCGATTTAGAGTTCACTCGCAACATCGCAAGAGTTTCTCGAGTGTAGGCCAAATGATACCTTTATCTTCTACCCTACCATGGACTTTCCCTACTGAGCCTTTGCCCATATCACTATGGAGTCCATGCATGAGCGCATTTTTGGTTATCCACGCCCACCGCCCAAAACCTATTTTCTATCATCGAAGAAATGACCGACAATGTCCTTTATAAGGTCATTGTTGGGTGTTTTCGCCATTGTCACTGTGGTCCGCTAAGATCTCCTCCCCATCTCTTTCTTCTATATGCCATCGTCTTGATTAGACATAAACTTTGCATTGAACATCTTCCATTGCATTGTGCACTTCACTTCCTGCATAAGGGAAAGTGCATATGCCATTTGGACATATCATCACAAAGATGGCTCGACTGTAGGGCATTAACATCCATGGGCTCCATGAGCCTATCGAAGTGTACGATCAGATATCACAGAACTTCTCCTTAGCAAAGCTACGAATGGGCGCCGATGAGATGGAGTTGGCGCCACGACCACCAGCGCCTGACAGACCTCCTCCGCCGCCTGAGATGCAAGAGAGGACTACGAGGATGCAGGACACCTCGATGAGGATGACTGAGATGCCGGCAGACACATCGGTCGTCCATCACTCGTGGGCCTACCGAGTCCAGATTGAGGATTATCGCTGATCGGTTGACTCGATCGACAGAGTTATTGGCAGGCGCACTTTGGCACGCCTCGATAGGATGGAGGAGACCTGTGGCGCATAGAGCAAGATCACGATATGCTAGAGATGATGCGGCCCGACTCGAAGTCGAAAGAACCTCCATCGCCACCTCTGCGGACGATTAGAGGATATTGTTTTTGTGGTTGTCAATGTTTGCAGTAAGATTGAGCTTAGCCAATCTTATTTTTGATTGTAAAAGACAAATTTAAGTTTAAATGAAATCCTTATTTCTGAAAAATCTTGTGTGTATGAATGAATATTTGTATAATTGTATTGCTACCATATGCCATGTCATGCCATCATGTTTATTCTTAATCATTTTATATGTCATGATTATGCTTTAGAATTAAGGATAAATGTCATGTGTCTTTTAGATCTCATCTTATGCCATGACATCATGATCATACGTTTTAATAATACTATTATTTATGCCATGATCATACATTCATGCATTAACTTGATTAAAATTGATTTAAGGACTATGGCATGACTTGAGTCCCATTATAAGGGAATCAAGTAGAGTTGCTTTAGAAAATGCATAAAAACTCTAGATTAGGAGAACAAAACCCACATCTCACATCTAATTGACATGTATGTGTATGTATACACCCTAAATACATGTGAGATGCTAGGATAATAGGTTAGGTTCAAGGTGCATAGGCATCTAGATGATCTCTAACTTATTTTAATTATCACCAAAAATCATAAGGAAAGCTAATATACAAGCTACGTATATTTAGCCAATAAATTATGGTCCAAGATAAGGTTTGAAAACATTTTAAAATCATTTTGAAAAACCTTGGTGAAGTCTATCTTTGATAGCAATCACCATTGATGAAGTTGATACAAAGTAGGGCCAAAACATTGAAAATTTCAATGTTCTTGAACTTTGTACCAATGTCACTATTTAATGGGTAAAATAATTTTCAAACATTTTTCACCCATTGTATTGGTCATAAGTATTATACGTATCAAATTTCGTGATTTTTCGATAAACGATAATTATTTATGATTTTTTGAAATTCATTTCGATAATCAAAATCGATTTTATCACGACGCTCTTGGGTGGCAATGATCGATGAGGTATGGCAATGATCGTATCCGATCAGAGTCGACTGCCAAGGCTGATTTTGGGTTGACAAGGTTTGTTTAACCCGATTCGATTTATGGTTAAAGTCCCTAATCACTCCTAACCCTAGGATATGCTTTGGGAAGCATTATAAAGGGTGAAAATCCATTGGATATGGATTAGGAGAATTGTTTAGGGTTTGTATCAATGTTAAGGTGTTGGAAAGTTCAATGTTGAATTAATTTTGATTGTTTAGAGTTCCTATTGGCTTAGGGACTCCCCAAGGACATTGTTGGTGCAATGGTCAAGGGGGAGCAAGCCTTTAGGGGGAGGTATCCATCTTGGGATGATGGATGTGTTTTTCTCCTTGAAAAGGAGAAGTTATGGGAATGTTATCAATTTGGGAAATTGATGAATTTTTGATACCCAATTTGGAAATTGGGAGAGTGAATAGGATTGCCTCTCTTGAGTGATATGGGACTTATCACTAGGAAGATTGTAGGCATCCTAGGTATTTTTGGATCAAGGGGGAGATTGTAAGATCTCATTGGGACATGAGACATTGACCTCCTTGGAGAGATAACCTTTTTGCTATTTGTCAAAAAGGGGGAGAATGTTTGGAGAATGTTTGGGGGAGAACATTCTGGGAGAAAACATTTTGGAGAATGTCTTTAAGATTACCAATTTGGGATAATTGGTAAGGGAATTGAGTTAGTGTTCTAACTCAATGTTTTGTGTGGTTTTTGTCAAACATCAAAAAGGGGGAGATTGTTGGTGCAATCGGCCCAGGTCACGATTGACCAGAACTCGAGTTTGACTCGAGTGATGTTTTGATGTGTTTTGATGTTTCGACAAAAACATATGACAATGTAATTGTCATGGTAAAGTCCAAGCATGGGTCTTGGCATGTAAAGTCCAAGCATGAGTCTTGGCAAATGGAAAGTCCAAGCATGGTCTTGGCATGGAAAGTCCAAGTCTTGAGTACTTGGCAAATGGAAAGTCCAAGCGAGAAGTCCAACATGTGTTGGCATGGAAAGTCCAAGCTTGAGTCTTGGCATTTGAAGTCCAAGGGGATTGATATTACGAAAGTCCAAGCTGTAGTCTTGGCAGCATAAGTCCAATGGTTGGCGGCGTAAAGTCCAAGCGGAGTCTTGGCGGCGTAAGTCCAATGTGCCTTGTCGGTGTAGACACCGTTAGCATGACATAGCCGATGGAAGCACCTGAAGGCTAGCGCGATGGATGAACAAGTCATGGATGACTTGGAGGGATCTGAGAGGCGTGAGACTGATGGAGGTGGCTAGAGGGCTTACGTCTAGGCTAAGGGTGGTCTAGCAAGTATGGGGGAACCATACTTGGGCTAAAACCTCATGTTTGAGGTGTGCCAATGATCCGATGCCATGTGGCGGCGACCGGACCGAGTCAACTAGGGTTTGATCATGGGTTATGGAGCCTAGCAATGACCGCCATAGGTATGATGGCAATGATCGATGGCTCGAGCAATGACGATCTTATGATCGCCGACCGTGCTCGAGAATTCGCCACGTATCGGAGTCGAGACTCGACCGTCGAGTGAGGACTCCATCACGATCGATGGTCACAATCAGCCGATCGATAGTAGTTCCGCTGGACTTATCCAATGGAACTAGCCGTTGTCTCACAACAACAAAGTGGCATCACGATCGATGGTCTCGATCACGATCGATCGACTTTTTCCAAAGACAGTTGAAGCTATATATGGAGCTCGTGGTGGAAGAAAAGGTATGGTTCTTCGAGGCGATTTGGGGCGTAGTTGTCGCCGCAATCTGTGGTCTCCAAGTGCTACTCGATCAACCAAGTGATCAAGCATTCAAAGAGCATTTGTAAAGTGTTTCCTTTACTTGTATTGCTTTTTATTTCACTATATTTCTTGTATTCATTTGATTATTGTTGTAATCAAATTGTAAGAGGTTACTCCACCTCAGGATAGTTCCTAGACGGAGTTATATCATAGTGGTGTGTCATTGGCATCGCTTAGGGCTCATTTGAGCCCGATCCAGGAGTAGGAACCGTATGTTCAACCACGCTATATACCGTGTTAGCGTGTTGTGTTTTCATTATTGTTATTGTATTATCTATATTCCGCCGGCTAACGAATTTGTAGACACAACCGCGATTGAATTCCATCGACGCTTAATCACCCCCTCTAGCTGCCATAAAGGTCCTAAAATTATGGCGGTTCTGACCGCCGTGAGTCGACTTGAGTTTGACCGCCGTTAGAGCTAGAAATGCTGGCGATCATTCATCGGATCGATCGGTCGTGTCGATCGATCGGCTAGAGTCGGCCGGTCATTGCCGATCAATGTCGAGCATCGAGCGCTCCATAGGCGGGCGGCGATCATACGAACAGCGATCGGCCAAGAGATCCGTTGGAGTTTTTCGGTGTGGATCATTGTTGTCTCACGACAAGCGGTGGCATCGATCTGACTTATGGCGGCGTGATGGGGCGAAAATCGTCAGCGCGCAAGGATAGAAGGTGCTCGACGGGAGGGTTTTTATCATCAGTTCTAAAGCGATTTCTTGGATATTTTTGAGGCGATTTGCTGCTACAAATCAGGGTCTTCAACCACGGTTCAAGCGATCAACAAGCAAGTAATCCAAAGGCATTTGTAAAGTTGTTTTCTTTACTAGTTTTGCATTGTATTATTGTATTTTCTTATATTCCTTTCGTTTAGTGTTGTAAAGGTTTGTACGAGGTTTCTCTGCCTCCGACTTGTTGTCGAGAAGGAGTTTATTGATTAGTGATTGCATTGGCGTCGCTAGAGCTCGTTAGAGCTCGATTTGTGGAGTAGGAACCGTGTGGTTCCGAACCACGTTAAATCTTTGTGTTATTGTGTTTGTGATTGTGTTTCATTTTTGTTATCATATATATATTCCGCTGTGCTAACGAAACTTGTAGACACGAACACGCGATCGAATTCCATCTATGAACGGTCAAACGCTATTCACCCCCCCCTCTAGCGGCGTCAAATTTCCAACATTTTATAGATGATTATTCAAGATATGGATACATTTACTTGATGCACCGCAAGTCTGAATGCTTTGACATGTTCAAAGAATTCAAGGCTGATGTGGAGAAACGTTAAGGTAAAAGTATCAAGACACTACGATCTGACCGTAGTGGTGAGTACCTCTTGGGAGGGTTTAGGAGTTACTTATCAGAGGCTGGGATTCAATCTCAACTGTCTGCACCTGGTACACCCCAGCAGAATCGTGTGGCAGAGCGAAGGAATAAGACTCTTATGGAGATGGTTAGATCGATGATGAGTTATTCTGAGTTACCAGATTTGTTCTGGGGGTATGCTCTGGATACGGCAGTATATATTTTGAACTTGGTACCATCTAAATCAGTACCTTCTACTCCCACAAAATTGTGGACTGGGGGAAAGCCTAGTCTGAGACATATTCAGATTTGGGGGAGTCCAGCACATGTGCTGAAGGTAGATGCTGGTAAGTTGGAACATCGTATAGAAGTGTGTTTGTTCGTAGGTTATCCTAGAGGAACGAAAGGTGGTTTGTTCTATATTCCTAGAGATCAGAGGGTGATCGTTAGCATGAATGCTCGATTTTTAGATAAAGACTATGTGATGAATCACAAGCCCATGAGCAAGATTGTTCTGGAGGAATTGAGAGGGGAAGTCACTACTTCAGTACCAACGGTACAAGAGGATACACAGGTGATACCTCGTCGTAGTGGGAGGGTTGTTAGACAACCTGAGAGATTTATGTTCTTGGGAGAATCTTCTGATTTGGTTTCTAGAGAACATGAATCTGATCCCTAGACATATGACGAGGTAATCCAAGATAAAGATGCGATATCTTGGCAAAGGGCGATGAATTCTGAGATAGAATCTATGGATTCAAATCAAGTCTGGGAGCTAGTAGAACCAGCCAATGGTGTAAAAACCATTGGATACAAGTGGATCTACAAAATAAAGAGAGGAACAAACGGAAAGGTTGAGACCTTCAAAGCAAGACTTGTTGCAAAAGGGTATACTCAGAAAGAGGGCATCGATTATGAGGAGACCTTTTCATTGGTAGTCATGCTTAAGTCTATCCGAATTTTCTTATCTATTGCTGCTCATATGGATAATGAGGTTTGATAGATGAATGTCAAGATAGCTTTCCTTAACGGAAGTCTTGAAGAAACCATCTATATGGATCTACCAGAGGGATTCATTGCAAAGGGAAAAGAGCATCTTGTGTGCAAGCTTAATCGGTCCATTTATGGATTGAAGCAAGCTTCGAGATCTTGGAACTTCCGCTTTGATGAGGTAATCCAGTCATATGGATTTATTCAAAGTCCGGATGAGTCTTATGTATATAAGAGATGTGACGGAAATATAGTGGTATTTCTTGTACTATACGTAGATGACATTTTGCTCATTGGCAACAATGTCAAAGTGTTGTCAGACATAAGAGTATGGTTGGCCAAACAGTTTGATATGAAGGACTTGGGAGAAGTGGGACACATCCTTGGGATCAAGGTTATAAGGGATTGCAAGAAAAGGATGTTGTGCTTATCTCAAGCTTCATACGTAGACACTATTTTAGATCGTTTTAGCATTGAGAACTCTAAGAAAGGTTTTCTACCTTTTAGGCATCGAGTACCTTTATCTAAAGAGATGTGTTCTAGAACATCAAAGGAGATAGAGGAGATGAAGGCGGTTCCTTATTCTTCGACGGTAGGAAGCCTCATGTATGCTATGTTATGTATGAGGTCGGATATCTGCTTTGCCATGGGCATGGTTAGCAGATATCAGAGTAATCAAGGATAGAGACATTAGACTGCGGTAAAGTATATATTGAAGTACCTAAGAAGGACTAGGGATTATATGCTGGTATACTAGGCAAATCAATTACTCCCTGTGGGTTACACAGATTTTGACTTCCAATCAGATAGGGATAACAATAAGTCTACCTTGGGTTTTGTGTTTACTTTGGGAGGTGGAGCCATTGTATGGAGGAGTGTCAAGCAGAAATGCATGGCGGACTCCACCATGGAAGCTGAGTATGTGGAAGCCTCTGAGGCAGCCAAAGAAGCTGTATGGCTCAGGAACTTCTTTGTGGGCTTGAATGTGATTCCTGGTTTGCCCAGAACTATCACAATTTATTGTGATAATAGTGGTGCAGTTGCAAACTCGAAGGAACCACGAGACATAAGGCAAGTAAACACATAGAACGCAAGTACCACCTGATACGAGAGATCATAAAATGAGAAGAAGTTGTTGTCGCCAAGATTGCATTAGAGGATAACCTGGCAAATCCTTTCACTAAGGCCCTTCCAACGAGAGCTTTTGATAGACATGTGGAGGGAATGAGAATCAGATGTATGACACTTTGATGGCAGCATAGTCTTTTAGTATAAGTGGGAGATTGTTGGGATGTATACTGAAAGCCTAGTCTTTGTATGGATATCTTCATTTTGAAATAAGAATCACATGATCATTGTTTTCATTTTATATTTATTATAGTTATGCATATTGTCTAATACTTTAGATTATAGATAACATAGTGTGTGGTGTCACACAGAAGATCATGTTATCAGTTCCTGGGAGAGTATAAGTAGAGGCTCACAACCAAGATGCTTTTGGATAAACCATTGGTATGGTTGTAGTGTAATTTGGCATTGTTTTATCTTGACCATAGAATTACACTAGTACAGTTTGTGTAGATTGAGCAGGACCGACTTAGAGGTGATTTAATTTATTACTGACTACATAATTGAATTGGACCTCGGATATTATGGTGTACATGCTCTAAATCCCGATATAATAACAGGCACATGAACTTGCTATTTATTTCTTTGATTTACCAATGGGCGAGATTTATGGGTTAAATCGATAGGCTCGGTAATTTGGGAAATGATATTATTTATATGGTGTGCCGTTGATTATAGGAGGAAACCATGTCCTATGTATTAGGATGATGATGTACCCTTGAGGAGCTCATAAGGATCATCATGTAAACCCTGCAGGTGGACTTGGTCCAGCATGATGATAAGGTTGAGTGGTACTACTCATGGAATTAGATGTTAATTACTTAATTGTCAGTAAATTAATTTCTTAATGGACATTCGATATCTTAAACATGGAGAGATTTTTGTACAATTAATATATGGAGCCCATATTTAATTATGAGGGTTGGTGAGGTAGATCAATGATAATCCTCTAGTGGAATGGATTATCATTAATGGATAGGATTTTATGTGGGGCGGATCCATTAGGTGGCCAAGATCCAACTCCTCCTCATGGTCCCTATTGTAGCCTATTAAAACCCTCATAAAGCCTAGATCCAACAGACATGATTAAATGGAGGCTTGGGCGGCAAGAAGGATGGAATAGAGTTGTGCTAGGGTTTTGGAGTTGGTTTTGGAGAGGCTTGGGCGACAACCTAAGGTGGAGCTTCTTCATTGGGTGGTGCCTCCCTCTCTCTCTCTCTAGTATGGTAGGCGGCTCCTCCCTCTCTCTCTCTTTCTCTTTTGGTCGGGGAAAGAGTTATGGTTTCTTCCCTTGGAGCTCTTGGCCGGCGCCCATATCTCCTCTCCTTCTCCTAGGGCCGGCGACACCCCATCTTTGTGATTGGTGGTCGGCACAAGCAAGGAGAAGAAGATCTCGGTTATCTTCCCTTGTTTGGAGCGAGCAAGGAAGGGAAGACGCAATCTAGGAGGCTTCAACTCTTGGAGGATCGTTGCCCACACAACGTCCAAGAGGAGGATAGGTCATACGATAGAAGATCAAGAGGTATAATTCTTGTTTAAGTTTCTTTCTTGTTCTATGAAATTTGTTTGTTATTGTATGAACATAGACCCCGAAGATAAACACAAAACCGGTGATCCGTACATCATCTATTCCATGGCTAATCGAGGAAAAGAGTTAGGTTGCTTGAACAACAAGTTTGTTAAAGCGACGACTCAAATCGAGAAGCATGATGATGGATCGGTTGCTTCGGTAATCCTTTTTTTTCCGGATTAATTTTTTTAATCCGGGGACGTATGATTGGATCCCCATGCACAAGCGACCGAAGCGAAGCTTCAACCTTCATGAAGCTCCCCCTAAAACAATGCATCAATTAGTCCTATACCCTTTTAATTACTTGAATTATCATATCATAGGGTTAGGACACTTAAGATTACACTTAAATCAAGATAGAAGACTGATTTGTAGAAAAATTAGAGTGGCAATGATCGATATATGAAGCAATGATTGCCACACTAAACGACGCCAAGTTTTTTACAAATGCACAAAAAATTCTAGAAACATCGAAAAATTACAAAATTTTGTGTACCCATTTCTGAAATCATTTTCTATCAGGGAAAAATAATTTGAAAAATATATGTTTTCCATATTTTAAAAATGATACAATTTTGAAAACTAGCAAAAGCTTTTAGAATTTTGCAAACTTTGTATCACCTTTGCCTAGCAATTGAAAACTGTTTTTCAAAGTATGATAAACATAGTTTAAAATATATTTTGTTTGACATTTCCAATCATGTTCTTAGAACTATATGCACATCAATTGTACATAAGTCTTCCCAATGATTGGTCTAATTAAGGATTAATGTCTCTTGATGACATTTTGGTTCATAGTAATGCATCATAACATGCATGATGAACCAAATGCATCTTCCTAACATCTCGCATGTTGTCTAAGTGGCTCAATACAAAAATCATGGTTTCTTAGGTATTTTGTGAGATGCTTAGAGGTATAGTCCTAGATTTTCTATAGGATCATGCAAACTTAGACCTCTATTCTACTAAACACATTCCAAGTTCTCTCCTAAGTGATGAATAATCCACTTCGGGAAGAGGCTTGGTGACTATGTTGGCTAGGTTGGACTTGGATTCTATGTAATTGAGTTCAATGTCCCCCTTAGCCACATGATCTCTAATGAAGTGATGCTTCACTTCAATGTGCTTAGTCCTAGAGTGATGTACCGGATTTTTGATCAAATTTATGGTACTCACATTATCACAATAAACCTTGACATTGGAATAGTGTAGCTCATAGTCCTCTAGAGTGTGTATCATCCAAAGTAATTGAGCCATTCAACCACCCATAGCCACATATTCGGCTTCGGTGGTGGATAAAGCAACACAAGATTGCTTTCTACTACTCCAACTAACTAGGGAGGATCCAAGAAATTGGAATCCACCACTATTACTCTTCCTATCCAACTTACAACTGGCATAGTCGGAATCAGTGTACCCAACCAAATCAAAAGATTTTGTCCTAGGGTACCAAAGTCCTACATTTAATGTGCCTTTGATATATCTTAAAATTCTATTAACGACCACTAAATGAGACTCTTTGGCACAAGATTGGTATCTTGCACACATACCTACCACAAATAAAATGTCGGGTTTACTGGTGGTTAAGTATAAAAGACTACCAAGCATGCTCCTATAAAGCTTAAGGTCAATTGGTTTTCTTTCATGATCATTATCTATTTTTTTATTGGTTTCCATAGGAGTTGAAACTACCTTAGCATTTTCCAAACCAAATTTCTTGATCATTTCTTTGGAATATTTGGTTTGGTATACATAGGTTCCTTCATTAGTTTATTTGACTTGTAATCCTAAGAAGAATTTTAATTCTCCAACTAGACTCATTTCAAACTCATTCTCCATGTTTTTGATAAAGTCTTGTAGGAGTTCATCATTTGTTGACCCAAAAATAATGTCATCTACATATACTTGGGCTATAAAGATATCCTTTGATTTTGACTTTATGAAGAGAGTTTGATCTACTTGACCTCTTCTTAACCCCTTAGACACTAAGAAATATGACAATCTTTTATACTAAGCCCGGGGAGCTTGTTTTAACCCGTATAAAGCTTTTCTAAGCTTATATACATGGTTTGGATAATCTATATTTTCAAACCCGGGAGGTTGCTTTACATATACTTCTTCCTTAATGAACCCATTTAGGAATGTCGATTTTACATCCATTTGATGGAGTTTAAAACCCATGTAGGAGGCATATCCTAATAGGATTCTAATGGACTCTAACCTAGCAACTGAGGCATAGGTTTCATCATAATCAAGTCCTTCAACTTGATTGAAGCCCCTTGCAACTAACCTTGCTTTATTCCTAGTTATATTACCTTGATCATCTAATTTGTTCCTAAAGACCCATCTAGAGTAATAATGGTGCTATCATTGGGTCTAGAAACTGGCTCCCATACTTGACTCCTTTTAAATTGAGTCAATTCATCTTGCATTGCTAAGATCCAATGCGGATCACGTAATACATCATTGATTGATTTGGGCTCAATTTGGGAGATGAGAGCTATGTGACTAGAGGAAGCTCTATGGAATGACATAGTTCTAATACCTTGAGATAATTCCCCTACAACTTGATCTAGAGGGTGATTTTGATGAACTCTTATTGTTCTAGGAGGTGTATCAAATTGATTTTGATCATGATTATCCTTAATCCTCCTCTCATCATCGGAATCTCCTCGTACTCTCCCTTGATCTAATCCTCCCCTTGACTATTACCCCCTAAGGTCAAGTTTTGCAATTTTTGGGTAATATCTTGATTTTTATCATTGATATCATTATCAATGGGGGATTTCCTAGGATAAGTGGTAGAGGTCTCATCAAATTGAACATTTGCTGACTCCTCAATGATTTGGGTCCTTTTGTTATATACTCTATAGCCCCTATTAGTGGATGAGTATCCAACTAGAATTCCCTCATCCGCTTTGGACTCAAATTTCCCCAAATTGTCTTTGGTGTTTAAGATGTAAGTTTTACATCCAAATACCCTAAAGCAATGAATTGTTGAAATTGTACCATTCCATAATTCAAATGGAGTTTTACCTAAAAATCTATGGATTTGGACTCTATTTTGGATATAGCAAACGGTATTAACCACTTCCACCCATAAGTAGTTAAGTAATGAATATGCATTAAGCATAGTCCTAGCGGTTTCTTGTATGGCACAATTTCTCCTTTCCACCACCCCATTTTGTTCAGGTGTTCTAGGACAAGAGAACTCATGCTTGTACCCTTGTTCTAAGCAAAATTTAGAGAAATTAGAATTCTCAAATTCTCCACCATGATCACTACGGATCCGATTGATTTTGAGATTTCTTTCATTCTCTACTCTTTTGCTAAAGCCTATGATTATTTCTAGGGTATTGTTCTTATGTTTCATAAAATACACCCAAGTATATCTAGAAAAATCATCTACTATAAATAAGCAATATTTGCTACCATTCAAAGAAGGAGTACTATGACAATCAAATAAATCTAAATGAATAAGCTCTAATGGTAACGAAGTAATAATTAAATTTTTACCCTTGTGTGATGACTTTGATTGTTTCCCTTCTTGGCATGCATCACACATCTTGTCCTTGAGAAACTTGACTTTTGGCAAACCCTTGACTAGCTCCATCTTGGCTATCTTGGCAATATTTTTCATGTTAATGTGCCCAAGCCTCCTATGCCATAACCAACTTTGTTCTTCTTTTGCCATAAGACACTTAGGGGAAATGTTAGAGGCATATGATAAATCAACATAATAAATATTGGATTTCCTATATCCAACTAACATGCAATCATTTAATTTCTTATGTCTTATAAGGCATTTAGAAGAATCAAATTGAACATCAAAGTTGACATCACATAATTGACTTACACTAAGCAAATTGAATTTCATATTTTTTAACTAACAATACTTTATGAATAGCAAGATTTTGGGATACCTCAATTGTGCCTTTTCCTAGAATTTTAAGTTTTCCACTATTTCTAAAAGACACGGTCCTCTTGCTAATGTGGTTAATTGTTGAAAATTTGCTCTCATCACCGGTCATATGTTTTGAGCAACTACTATCAACAATCCACAAGCTTGGTCCTTCTACCTATACAACATGAAAAATACAAGTCTTATCCACCCAAATCTAAGGACCGGGAGCATTAACTACATAGCTCTTAGGAACCCATGCCTTTCTAACCTTGCCCCTAATGGTTGATTTCCTACTAACAAGGGAGGTAAAAGCTACTTCCTTCTCCTTAGGCCTATATCCTATTCCGGCCTTGTTGTAAATAGCCCTTTGATCCCTAAGTATCATGTCTAGGTATTTGGAGTCATTTGTGAATTTTTCTAAGCATGCTCTTAGTTCACCTATTTCTTTTCTTAGTTCATCATTTTCATTCCTAAGTGAACATGCATCATCACAAGAAATTTCTGTTAGGGCAATCTCTTGCCATGATAAGGTTTTGATGTGTGTGGCAAAGGGTTTAAGTTAGTTGGTTATGTTGATTTGATATGTGCGTTGAAGTCATGCAGGGCTTAGTAATTCGCACATAGAGCCATGGCGAGTTTCACATCTCATGACTCGTGCCTTGAGTCGGTGAAGGATAGCTTCAGGCCGTGCATAGACATCAGAGACAGCCGGTCGAGAAGCTTGGAGTGGCCGGAGGAAGTAGACTTGAGGCAAGAGCCTTGAAGGAAGCGTTGCGGCCGTGTGCTGATCTTTGCTTAGAGGACGTGGCAGTGAGCGAAGAGAACGAGGACTCAGGGATGAGAGTGAGCCCGTTGTAACCCGGGAAGGGTAGTGGCTCTTAGGTGAAACTTGGCCCATTTGGCCAAGTGTCGGATGGGATTTTCAGGCACCCTAGTCATTGCCATGTCATGGCGATCATTACTACCTCAATCGATAGGTTGATCGGCTGGTATCAGACCGGTTTAGGGCTTAGCGGTCATTGCCATGGGTAGCGGTCTAATGATCGGCGATGTCGGCCGTGCCGAAATCGGTGATGGAGTGTCTGCAGACGAGTGGAGTCGACTTCGGCCGAGCACTCATTGTCGAGCATCGGTCGTGATGGTCCATCGATCGGTGATGCCGTCTGGATGGATGGAATCAGCGTGGAAGCGGCCAGTTATTGGGCAGCGGCTCACGAGATCGATCGGTGATCGGGGCATCGGTCGGTGATCCGATCCTGTGTCAACGGAAGAAACCCTCTTCCTCTATAAAAGGAAGGGGTGGGTTTGGGAGCCTAATGCTTATGCTCTAATACTCTCCCAAAGATCCCTAAAGCTTTCCATCCTCTTACTCAAGCTTATTTCCATTCTATTTGTAAGAGGAGTGTTTGTAAAGGTTACCTCCACCTAGCTTGGTGCAAAGGAGAGACCAATAGTGATTGGGTTTCGGAGTGATTCACCGTGGACGAATCGGACCGTGGATTAGCGGCGTAGCCGTGAACCACGTTATATCTCCGTGTTTGTATTGTCTTTGTTTTACTTCTATTTGCTTGTCTTAGTTTATTGCTTCCGCTTGCGCTAACGTTTTCGTAGACGAGCAAAATACGACATCCGACGAATTAGGGCTATTCACCCCCCTCTAGCCGGCCAACCGATCTCCCAACAAGTGGTATCAGAGCCAAGTCGTTTGTCAAGGACTAACCGCCACGACAAACACTTCATTAAAAGATGGCCGGCTCCAACATCTACCCGCCGTTCGACGGCGATTCGCTTGGTGGAAAAAGAGAATGGAGGTATTCTTCGAAACCGATTTTGATGTTATGCTTATAATGGAAAATGGTTTCGAGTTGCCTAGGGATGAAAGGGGTGAACCAATAGAGAAGACAAGGTGGACTAAGAAGCAAAGAGAGGAACACATTGCAAATTCAAAGCCAAGCATCATCTATACAATGTGCTCCTCAACAAGAGATAAACCGAATTGGGGAGTGCCTAGTGCCAAGGAGATGTGGAGAAGCTAGTAGAGCTTCATGAAGGCACATCCGAGGCAAAGCTAGCAAGAAGAGACCTCCTCCGCCTCCCAACTATCAAACATCAAATTAGAAAAGGAGAAAAGGTAACTTCCTACATTCTAGGTTTAAAGAGATTTTGCTTGGACTAACAAGTGTAGGAGAGAAGTTATCCAACCGGGATATGGTAATGAAGGCCATAGATGCCTTTCCCCGGTCCTCAAGATGGAGCTCCATGGTGGATTCATTCTACATCTCCAAGAACTTGGAAGTAAGTACCTTGGAGGAGTTCTTCTCAACAATGGAGCTCCATGAAACAAGACTTGAAGGAATACAAGAAGAACCAAGAATTCAACCTTCAAGAGGAGTGGCCTTGATAGCAAATAAGGGAAGAAGAAGATGGAAATTCCCTCCTCCTCCGATGACGAAGCCTCATCCTCCTCCATGGATAGCACCGAAGAGGCCTATATGGTAAGGAGGGTAAGGCGTGCATTTAAGAATGTTAGATTTCATAAATCTAATGATAGGGGAAGGAGACCAAGGGGGAAGGTCATATGCTACAATTGCCAAGGAGAGGGGCACATAAGGGACAATTGTCCCCTCCTAAACAAGAGCAAGGAAGAGAAGAAAAAGAAGGAAGAAAAGAAGAAGAAGAAGGGGAGCAAGAAGAAAGAGGAGAAGAAGGCCAAGGAAAAAGGAAAGTCCATGGCTCTCAAAGCCAAGACATGGGATGACCTTGCCTCATCCTCCTCATCCATGAGAAGAGAGCATGTTTACTCCAACCTAGCACTAATGGCTCTTTGATGACTTGGATTGCTCCTCCTCCTCCTCAAATGAAGAATCAAGCACAAGCGAGGAGAGCTCAAATGAAGGGGGAGCTTCATCTACCTCCTCATCCGAAGAAGAAGAAGAGGATATGGAAACTATGGTAACGAAAGCCTCTCCTAAGAAAATAGTTTCCATAATTTCTAGTTTAACTAAGGACTTATTTGGCATGAAAATGAAAAATAAAAGCATGCTTAATCAAATTAAGGAATTAGAGCAAAAATTAGAAAAAGCATGCTTAAATGAAAATATTTCTTCTTGCCATGATGATGCATGCTCACATGATGAATATATGCCATTAGATGTTAGTGATGCATGTATAAATGAAAATAGGGCATTAAGGGAAAAGGTAGATTATTTAACCAAAGCCCTAGAGAAATTCACAATAGGCTCCAATACCCTTAACATGATAATTGGGAGCCAAAGGGCAAGTTTTAACAAGAAGGGCCTAGGATATAAAGAGAAGAAAATGAGAAGGCCTATAAATGCCTAATTGCTAGGGGACAAGACAAAAACAAAGTAATAGCTAAGAAATGGATCCTCAAGGAATTTCTAGTGAACCCAATAGGAAAGAATTTATTTTGGGTTCCAAAATCCATCCTTAAGGGTTAGAAAACCCTAGGATAGTCAACCATATGAACTTGACCTATATCATATTTTGGTTGACTTAGGATGGCGGACAACATTTTTAGATAGTGTTGGGTGATGATAACGTGCCCATAAATAGATAATATTGCTTATAAATAATCATGATTTATGATATTTGGCACATTATCATGAAAAATAGGTTTAAATCATGCTTTAGGTGATACTTTTTATTATCATCATATAATACCTAATGCATGGTTATAATTTGATGAAAACATGTATTTCATGATCATAATGTAAAATTAAATCATATATGTCATTATGATCATGTAGGTTATTAGGTTGATACTTAACCATGATAGAATTGCATGAATATATTGGTTAAGTATATACAAATACCCCCTAGGATGCATCTCACACTCACTATAGGCTAACTTGATTGCAAACTTAGCATGGGTGAGATGTTAGATGATACAAATGTCCACTAATGCCTATGGCATTTAGATGGTCATTTAAAGTATCAAAATAGCAATAATAGACCAATCATGGGGAAGGCTTATGTTTAATTCATAGATATATTGCCCAAAGATCATGGTTGGATATTTCATATGTTTTCAAAACAATTTCTCACTTTAAAATACATGTATTCATGTTTTGAAACAATTGGAACCAAAACTAGGTGTCAAACTTGATACTTTCATGATCAAAAACCTAGTAGTTTTTAAAGTTTTTGGATTTTTGGCAAAAACAAGAAAATATAATGAGTTTTCATGAAAAACTATTTTTCCTTGATAGAAATACTTAAAAGAAATGTGTTCCCAAATTTCATGATTTTTTGAATTTTCTGAATTTTTAATGCATTTCAAATTCGCCGTAAAAATCAAATCCCGAAAATCATGTGCCACGACCATATCTATCCAACCAATGATCGATGGCCTCAAAATCAGAATAGAAGGCCGAATTCAGTTTTTAACTGGTATTTTCTATTATACTTGATGCCATGGGTTTTATAACTTAGTGTTAATCTTTTGATGGTGTCAAAGGGGAGAAATAATTATAATTATTTTAGGGAGAAATATATGATAGGGGAGAAAATTTGTAGAGAGTTTCATGGATTAAGGGGGAGTTGCATGTTGCTATATCATGTATCTTTACATGCTTTCTTACCTTAGAATTTATATCAAATGTTTTTTTCCTAACTTAAACGGATTGCCACACATCAAAAAGGGGGAGAATGTTAGGGCAATCTCTTGTCGTAGTAGCCGTAATATGGTTTTGATGGTGTGGCAAAGGGTTTAAGTTAGTTTGATATGTTGATTTGATATGTGCATTGAAGTCGTGCAGACTTAGTAATTCGCACATGGAGCCATGGCGAAGTTTCACATCTCATGACTCGTGCCTTGAGTCGGTGAAGGATAGCTTTGAAGCCGCGGCGCTTGAGCATCCGAGGGACCGGACGAGGAGCTTGGAGTGAAGCCGGAGGAAGTAGACTTCGAGGCAAGAGACGCGAAGGAGCATTGCAGAGTCGTGCGCCTGATGCTGCCGAGGGACGTGGCCGCGAACGAAGAGAACTTCAAAGGCGAGGGACTCCGAGGGATGAGAGTGAGCGATTGTAACCCGGGGAAGGGTAGCTCTTAGGTGAAACCGGTCATTTGGCCAAGTGTCGGATGGGTTTTCCGACACACCGATCGCTATGTCGCGGCCGATCGCTTCCGAGTCGATGGGTTGATCGACCGTATAAGACCGGTTTAGGCGCGCGGGCCGACCGCCATGGAATCGGGCAATGTCGACAGCAGCCGATCGCCAGGGGAAGGCGCGATCGATGGAACTGCACGGGCATGTAATGGAGTCGACTCGATCGAGCACTCGATCGATCGAGCATCACGATCGATGGTCCCATCACGATCGATGCAATACCGCTGGATGGAATCCAACGCGGAAAGCTACCGTTATTGGGCACGGCTACGAGATCACCGATCGATCGAGGGCATCACCGACCGATCCCGCGGTCAACGGGAAGAAACCCTCTTCCTCTATAAAAAGGAAGGGGGTAAGGGTTTGGGAGCCTAATGCTTATGCTCTAATACTCTCCCAAAGATCTCTAAAGCTTTCCATCCTCTTACTCAAGCTTATTTCTATTCTATTTGTAAGAGGAGTGTTTGTAAAGGTTACCTCCACCTAGCTTGGTGCAAAGGAGAGACCAATAGTGATTGGGTTTCGGAGTGATTCACCGTGGACGAATCGGACCGTGGATTAGCGGCGTAGCCGTGAACCACGTTATATCTCCGTGTTTGTATTGTCTTTGTTTTACTTCTATTTGCTTGTCTTAGTTTATTGCTTCCGCTTGCGCTAACGTTTTCGTAGACGAGCAAAATACGACATCCGACGAATTAGGGCTATTCACCCCCCTCTAGCCGGCCATCCGATCTCCCAACAATTTCTACATCCTTAATTGATTTAATTTCTACTTTAAAATCCTTAATCCTAGATTTTGATTTATTTAGAGCATTTTAAAGACATTCAATGGTTTCATAAAGTAAGTCTATACTAGGGGAGTCTTTTACCTCATCGGCACTAGAGGACAATTTGTCGCTTGAGGATGATGATGACTCTTCACTTGAGCTTCCGGCTTCATCCTCCATGGCCATGAGTGCAAAGTTGCGGGTGACGTGGTAAAGCTCATCCTCATCCGATGTATCTTCCAAGCTTTGTGTATCCCACGTTTGGGCTACCATGACCTCCTTCTTCTTCTTCTCCTTCTTGTCCTTCTTCTTCTTTTCCTTTTCCTCCTTTTTCTTTAGCTCTGGGCAATTTGGCTTGATGTGCCCCTTTTTGTTGCAACCATAGAAAGTAACATTAGGAGTAGAAATTGAACTACTAGAAGTTTTACCTTTTGAGGATTGGAACATTCTCCTCACATCCTTTTTGGTGAGCTTCCTTGATCTCCCACCAAATATCTTTACGTAGTGAGCCACCTCACTAGCCGATAGCTCCTCATCGCTACTTGAAGATTCCTCCTCCAATTCGGATGAAGAAGAAACCTCCTTATTCTTCTTGTCCTTCTTACCTACAACAAGAGATATACCTTTTTCTTTCGAAGAAGTGTTAGCATGCTCATGTAATTCAAATTCACAAAAAAGTTCATCTAGTTTAACTAATGAAAGGTCCCTAGACACCTTATAAGCATCTACCATCGATGCCCATAAAGTTGTTCTAGGGAAAGCTTGAAGTACATACCTCACAAGGTCTCAGTTGTCGACCTTCTCACCTATTACGTGTAGTCCATTGACTACCTCCTTGAATCGACAGTGCATTTGACTTACAGTCTTGTTGGTTTTCATGGTGAAGCTTTGGAGTTGACCTATCAATAGGTCTCTTTTGGCTCTTCTAGTCTCCTTTGATCCTTCATTTAATTCGATGAGCTTCTCCCAAAGCTCTTTAACGGAGTTGAATGGCCCGATCTTGGATAATTGCTCCTTTGATAGGCCACATTGAAGTGTGGTTGTTGCTTTTGCATTTGCTTGTGCTTTCTTTGCCATCTTCCTTGTCCAATCCTTGGTTGGTAATGGCGCTCCGAATTCATCGACCGACTTCTTGAATCCGTCTACAATACTAAACCAATTGTCAATATCATTCAAAAGGTAGTATTCCATCCTACCTTTCCAATAGCCAAAATTGTTGTCGTCGAAGAATGGAGGCCTCGCCGTGCTATACCCCTCTTGAAATGCCATCATGCTACGGTTGATTGTTAGATCTTCTGACGCGATCCGGGCTCTGATACCACTTGTTAGGGATCTTTGGGAGGCTAGAGGGGGTGAATAGCCTCTTTTTGTTTCTACAATAAAGGTTAGCGGAAGCAAAACAAATACTAAACGAAATTAAGAAGCTAAAACACAATCGCTAACAAGAGAGATTTTACATGGTTCAGAGATTAAGCTCCTACTCCATGGTGATCCTTAAGGTGGATCAATCCAAGCAATTCTCCATAAAAACTTTCTCTTACAAGACCCTCCTCTTCTTACAAAAGATGAAGATGAAGATTAGAGAGGAGGGGAATTAAAAGAATTTAGAAAGCTTAGGAAAAATGTGGGAGCTTGAGAGTATGGTTGGAATGTAAGCACTAGCCTCTTCAAGCACCCCATGGCCTCTTTTTATAGAGAAGAGGTTGATTTTCCCGTTGAGCCTCAATCAGTCGACTGCTGTTGTAGCCGATCCAATCCAACGACTTTTGACAAGCCAGATCCGCGATCATCACTGCCCAACGGGAAGTCGATCAGTCGACTGATCATATCATCAGTCGACTGATTGAGTAACTAGTCGAGTGCTCCAAGAGATTACTCGATTAGATAACCTTCTGTGCCGACGTCCACTTATAGAAGTCGATTGTTGGGGTATAGCAGTCAACTGATGGGTGGACCAGTCGACTGTTTGCCATAGAACTCAGCCAACTTCAATCGAGTGACTGAGCAGTCAACTGGGATGAAGCACCTATCGACTGATACACTTCAAGTATGAATAAATCATACTTGAATTAACCCCCTAGACCTAGACTTAACCTTCTAGCTATTCCTTCAGCCTTGCGCCTCCGGGATCCCTCCGAGTGTGCGACTCCTTCATTCTTGCGCTTGCTTCCCAGAGCTTCCATCGGTTTCGTCATGTCTTGGGTTTCTCTTTTTCCAAAGGATCGCTTGGACTTTACACTGCCAAGACTACATGCTTGGACTTATGCTATCAAGACCTTGCCTTTGGTCTTCCTTTGCCAAGGTCCGCTTGGACTTTACACTGCCAAGACTACATGCTTGGACTTATGCCGCCATGACTTTTCCTTGGACTTCTCTTGCCAAGATCATACTTCAACTTTCCTTCACCAAGTCTTCATACTTGGATTTCCTGTCACTTAACACATTCACGGTTAGATCACAAAATATTGCCTAACTATAGATGATTATCCAAACATCAAAACATATAAATGCTTGAGGCATTATTGCACCAACACTATCTCCCTCTTCTATCCTGCCATCTATGGGCATGCACGATAAGTGGTCTGCAACGATGTTGTCCAAGCCCTTTTTATCCCTAATTTCTATATCAAATTCTTTAAGTAATAGAATCCAGCGAATATGGCGAGGTTTAACATCTTTCTTACTTAGCAAGTAGTGAACTGAAGTATGGTTAGTGTAAACAACCACCTTCGAACCTACTAAGTATTGTCTGAACTTATCAAATGCAAACACTACTGCCAGTAATTCCTTCTCGGTCGTGGTATAATTGATCTGTGCTCCATTCAGCGTCTTACTGGCATAGTGTATGGTGTGTAGCTTCTTTTCTTTCCGTTGAACCAACACCGCCCCTACTGCATAATCACTAGCATCGCACATAACCTCGAATGGTAGGCTCCAATCTAGGGGTTGTATTATTGGGAATGTTACTAAGGCCTTTTTTATTTCTTCGAACGCTACTAAACATTGCCGATAGAAAATAAATTCTATGTCCTTAGCTAGTAGATTTGTCAGAGGTCTAGTTATCTGAGAGAAATTCTTTATGAACCTTCTATAAAAACCTGCATGCCCAAGAAAGCTCCAGACCCCCTTCACATCCCTGGGTGGCGGCAACTTTTCAATTACTTCGACCTTCGCCTTGTCTACTTCGATACCATTCCCTGATATCTTATGTCCCAGAACTATCCCTTCAGTTTCCATGAAGTGACTTTTTTTCCAATTCAGAATCAAGCTATTCTCCTCACATCTTTGCAGAACCCTTTCTAGATTCTTCAGACATGCATCGAAACTTGTTCCGTAAACTAAAAAATCATCCATGAATACTTCCAGAATATGTTCAATCATATATGAGAAAATAGCTATCATACAATGATGAAAGGTGGCTAGGGCATTACATAGGCCAAAGGGCATTCTTTTGTAGGCGAAGGTTCCATACGGGCAGGTGAAGGTGGTCTTCTCTTGGTCATTAGGGTGAATTGGAATTTGGAAAAACCCTGAGTATCCATCAAGGTAGAAAATATAGGAATGTTTAGCGAGGCGTTCCAACATCTGTTTAGCGAGGCGCTCCATGGTTGACTTACACCCATCCTCAAGTATTATCCTATGCATGCACAGTGATGCACGCAAACGCGACCTCAAATCTCGCGACGAAGATCGTCGAGGACTCAAAGTGCATGCTCGCGCTCAATGCCCGCAAGTGCATTGATGTCATCAATTAATAAAGAATATTAATCCCACAGAGACTGAGATTTTGAGTATCGGTTTGTCCAGTGGATGTGTTGTTGTTCGGATTGGTAATCCTAGGGTTCACGAATGAGAGGTCGTCGGTGGTCCGAACTCAGTACGGTGTCATACGGAAGAAGAGAAGGATTACTACGAGGATTTGGATGGATTCTAGGACTTCGATTTCATTTGTTTGTTGTAGAACATGCTATCAATTGAATGTATCCAGATTTTCTAGCTAGAGTTTTGTGGAAAGGACATCATACACTATGGTAGGAGGATGTCGAATCGATCCCTGCGATGAGCCGAAAACGAGACACATTACCGACTCTATCGCATCCTTCTATCCATAGTTGTAGGCGATGAGGCCAACCTCTAGGTTTCTCCTAATATCCCCTAAATCTTAGATACGAGGACTGTCACCCCTCGTATTGTCTACGCATAGAAGATAGAAAAACCAAAATGCAAAGCTATAGATCTAAACAATCATTCAACTGCAAATACAATTTCAAGAAGGAAACATATTTGAAATAGCAATGTTCTACTCAACACAAACTACTCCCTAATCCTAGAATTGGAGAATCTACTCCATGAATACGAGAAGAGAATCACAAAACATTATGGAATTCATGAATATAATGATAAACGTGTAAGAAATATGAATTACAATGTAAATGCAACTCTTCCCTCTGGCGTTGTGGTGCATATCTTGATCCTCGAGCGGCTTTCTTCCTCCCCGATGCGAGTTCCCGAAGCTTTTTAGGGCTTCGGAGTGTCGTCCCGACCGTCGTGCCTACCCCCTAGGGTTTGGGCGTAGCTTTCCTTATATAGACATCATGCCGAATCTTCACGAAATCTAGAAAATAACCTTGATTGCGTCAAGTTGTCAGGCCGCCACACGACCGTGTGAAAATACAGGGCCAAGCCATGTGTAAGGCTGTGGTGGCCATTTTCGAACCCTAGACACAGCCTTGTGTAGCCACACGCCCAGGCCATGTCCCACTCTGTGTCTAGCTGCCAAATGCCTCTTTTTTGCTCCAAAAGCACCCGTTTTCCCCATGGAATGTTATCCTGCACACAAAAGTACAAAAAACAGTTCTCTGAACTAGAAAATAGGAAATGCATGCAAAATAAAGTAGAATATGCATGAAACAAATATAAAACTAAACGAGATGTGAGCGAAAACTACTCCTAAAACCCTATATGTTTTGCTCACATCAATTCTCCCAGACTTAAACCTTTGCTTGTCCTCAAACAAACCTCAGTGCCATGATATTTTAAAAAGGTATTATTCCATACATAGCATGTTAACTAAATTTATCAAGTGGTATTTGCAATCAAAACAAAAAAGATCTGTTCTAGAAATTCACTAAGTTAGCTCCTCGTGCTCGTGCTAAGCGAATCTTCTTAAGGGACACTCGTTCCATGGTGAGTTAAGTCGTTATCCTATAACTTTCCTAAGGTCTTCATCTCTTAGGCACTTACCTGCCCAAAGCGAGGGTCGTTCTTTAGATCTAGCACAAAGTCTCAAAGGCATGCTCGGTATTGAAAGAAATTTGTAGGTGTTTCCCCAGTAACCTAACTCGATCTCAAAGGGGCACCTAACCATTTCCACCCACGACAACTATTTTTTATCCCTCATAATCTTTTTTTCTTCTTTCTTCTCTTTTTCATTTCTTTTTCTCTCTCCTCTTTTTTGGCTCACTGGGATTTTGATTTTTCCAAATGGGCTTACACAATCCGAGCATCTCCAGTAACTAAAATGCTAAACCTAGGGTCACCTGTGGATTCCAATATACTAGACCACTGAGATGAATCATAATTAGGTATGTACTAGATTCTCCCTTTCAGAAAGTTCATCATGTGTATGTGTAAAATAAAGGCCAACCAGTGTAAGACTAGAACATTCATTAGAGCAAATAAAATACCATGAGGTAAATAAAATTAAGCTACCCATGGAAACAACTCATAAAAGAAAACCCTAAAAATACTACTAAGGTAGCTTAAAGATAGCAAAAATTAAGTACTGATGAAAATAAAAACCCTATGTATGAACAAATGAATGCTAACTAAAACAAATGCAAATGACAGGAAAGAAACTACTGCTAGAAACAAAATAAATCAAAATTTGGGGGCCCCAGACTTAAGCGAAGCATACCTCTAGTATGGTGGACGAGGTGGAAAGTTCGGTAGCCTCGGACATGGTCGTGTGTAGCCACACGCCCAGGCCATGTTCCACTCTGTGTCCAACTGTCAAATGCCTCTTTTTTGCTCCGAAAGAGCCCATTTTCCCCATGAAATGCTATCCTACACACAAAAGTACAAAGAGCAGATCTCCGAACCAGAAAACAGGAAATGCATGCAAAATAAAGTAGAATATGCATGAAACAAATATAAAACTAAATGAGATGTGAGCAAAAACTACTCCTAAAACCCTATATATTTTATTCACATCACACATAGACGGGCTTATCCCCTTTATATCATCGATAGTATACCCCAACACTTTTTTGTACATTCTGAGCACCCCCAGCAACTTCCTTGTCTCTACCTCACTCAAATTGGCATTTATTATCACCGGATGGGTTGAAGTCGGACCCAAAAATTCGTACTTGAGATTCGGGGGAAGCGGCTTCATTTCAGGCCCTATGTGTTTCTCTTCTGCCTCCTGCCCCGACTCTTCCTCTTCTTCAGATCCCGAAGATAGGGAAGCTTCTTCCATCCAGTCCTCCTCTTTGTCCTCTCCCTGTACATGGCAGGCTACTTCAACTTTACCTAACCCCCCCCCACCCCCGTTATGGGGAGCGCCTCCTGAAAGTCTTGCTCGCTGTTTGCCCACATTTTGAGAGTCCACACCACTATCTTGATAATACGATATGCCTCGTCTGTGCTCTTTTTCATCAGTACACCCCCCGCGGCTCCGTCCAAAAGTTCTTTTGACGGCTTAGTGATCCCGAAATAAAAAACATGGAGGAGTAACCAATCCTGTAATCCATGGTGTGGACAATGAATAACTAGTTCCTGTAGTCTCTTCCATGCCTCGGCCAGAGTCTCTTTGTGCCCTTGCTCAAATGAAAGGATTTTATCAGTAAGGTAGGCTGTTTTGTGGGGGTGGGGGGGGGGGGAAGAGAATTTACTTAGAAAAGTATCCTCCATCTGTTCCCAAGTCATTATACTCCCTTCTGGTAGGGTGCGTATCCATTGCTTAGCCTCCCCTTTCAAGGAGAATGAGAACATAATGAGCTTAATGGCGTCTGTTGGGACTCCTTCATATTGCACTGTGCCGCAGTACGCCAAAAATTCTTTGAGGTGTAGATAGTGCTCCTCAATCTGAGTTCCTCCAAACTGCTTCTCTTGAATAAGAGAAATTAATGCAGGATTTATTTCCTAGCTCGCAGCCTGAATTCGTGGAATAGTTATGCAGGAGTTCCATGCTTTTTGTCTAGGCGCTATGTAATCTCTCAAGGGTCGAGCCAGTTATGTTAAAATTTCAGCGGCCCTTAATGAGAGGGGATTAAATAATCATATACAATGAATAATGCTAAGGGTCGAACCAAAACTTGATGAATCGTGGCTATCAAACCGAATTTTAATATCGATAGTTCAAAAATTGAAGTAACTCAAGATATAATAAATCTAAATTAAAATTAGATATGGAAAAGCTAAAACTAAAGTAAATAAAAAATAAAAATAAAATTAAAATTAAAATTAAAGCAAGTAAATAAATCTAACCTAATTCTGATCTAATTATTCACTTCTTGATTTGATATCGAATCAATCAGTCCTCGGCAACGGAGCCAAAAACTTGATGCAGGCAAACGCAACCTCAAATCTCATGATGGAGATCGTCAAGGACATGAAGCGCACACTCATGCTCAATGCTCGCAAGTGCACGGGTGTCATCAAGTAATAAAGATTTATCAATCCCATAAGGACTGAGATTCGAGTACCGATCTATTCGGTGGATGTTATTGTTTGGAAATTGATTCTAATGGTTGCAGTTTAGAGGGTTGTCGACGGTCCTAACTCTAGTACGGTGTCACTCAGAGGAAGAGAAGGGACGCTATGAGTCTTTGGATGGATTCTAGGATTTTGGTTTCGTTTGTGTGTCGTAGAACACGTTGTCAATTGGGTTTTGTCTAGGTTTCTAGCTATGGTTTTGTGGAAAGAACATCATACACTACCCCGATGAGCCTTCACATCTATCGGAAGCTACCTCTGCCATACCATGTCAACCCTTGGCTTTAGGATGGGATAGTTGGTACGAGGATGCCGAATCGATCCCTATGAAGAGTCAAAAATGGGGCACGTTTCCTACTCTATTGCATCCTTCTACCCACAATTACCGACGATGAGGACAACCCCTGGGTTCCTCTTTAAATTCCCCTAAATCTTTGATATGAGGGCTATCACCCCTCATATCGTCTAAGCACAGTGACTAGAAAACCAAAACAATAGCTATAGATCTAAACCAAACACCAATTGCAAATATAGATTCAAGAACGAAAATATATTTGAAGCAACATGTTCTAACTCAACACAAACTACTCCCTAGTCCTAGAATCAGAGAATCTACTTCATGAATGCGAGAAAAGAATCAGAAGGCATTGTCGAATTCATATATACAAGATAAAGTATGGAAAGAATATAGATTATAATGCATTGAGGCTCTTCTTCCTGGCGTTGAGGTGCAGAATTTGGATCTCGAGTGGATTCCATCCTATTGTGAGTTTCTGAAGAATTTTAGGGCTTCAGAGTGTTGTCCCGGCCATCGTGCCTCCTCCCTAGGGTTTGGGCTTGACTTTCTTTATATAGACATGAGGTCGGCTCTTCACGAAATCCGAAAAAAGACCTAATCATGCCAAAATGTTGGGCCACCACACGGTCGTGTGTTTCCACATGGCCAGGCCATGTGTGGCCTTGTGGTGGCCAATCTCGAGCTTCGAACACGACCGTGTGTATCCACATGCCATGGCCATGTGCCCTACTGCATCTGGCTGTCAAATGCTCTTTTTCGCTTTGAAAGTGTGTTGTTTTCCCCATGAAATGCTATCCTTCACACAAAAGTATAAAGAGTAGATCTCCGAACCTAAAAATAGGAAATACATGCAAAACAAAGTAAAATATACATGAAACAAACATAAAATGAAATGAGATGTGAGTGAAAACTATCCCTAAAACCCTATATATTTTGCTCACATTAGGGAGAGAAGATGATGTAGTAGTATCAGATCTTTTCCTCTTTTTCTGTTGTTTAGCCAAAGTCCTGGCAATGACTATACTCATCATGTCTTCTGTAGAACATAATTTGTTAAGCATTGAAAAAGTAACTTCAGTAGATATGCATAATTTGATATATGTGTTAAAAAAAGAAATTATGATAGTATTAGTTCAGTATTTAGCACGAAGTAACAGTGTCATTTCTGAATTTGTGCAGGTCAGGTGGTTAATGGGTATGTCGAGTCGGGTATTGTGGGTATAAAGATTAAAGTGCATGCTACCGGATGGGTATGGTGCTAGTATTCAGTTTAAGGAATAAAAGACAAGTGTTGATATAAGTATGAAGACAAATATGGTAATAAGAGAGAACTTACTGATGAGGTGTGCATCGGGGGATGGAATTGGTGAGAGCCCATAGTATGACAAAATGGGCTCTTTTAGAAGCTTGTTGATGCTGAAGTTTTTGTTCTTCATTTTAGCTTCAATAGAAGAGAAGTCAATGGTAATTTTTACTATCTTCGGGTCGGAGAGATCTGGAAGGGTAGTTTTCCAGCATGAAGTAAAGGGAAGGGGGAATCCATAGCGATGATGAAGTAGAGTTCTTTCCAGCCTTTATGGGAAGTAGGCATGTCAGGCAGGAATTGATAACCTTGGCAGGCCATTAAATAGAAGACGCCAAGGTCATCCATCTTCAGTTCATAAAGGAAGTACATGGGGAATTTGGGGGATGTTGAGATGGTGGAAGACTATGATGGTGTTGATGAGAATGCGATTAGCATTGGGAGTTAGTTGGTTGACCAGGAGGCTATAATAGAAAAGGATGTGATAGAGAGGCTTGGGGATGGAGAGACAGAGGCCTCCTTCTAGTTGCCCTATGAACAGGGTGCTGGTGCCAAGCAGAGGAAGATGGGGTGTTGGGAGCGATTAGGGAGGATGATGGTGGAATCTTCGAAAAAGTATTTGGGGTTGCGGAGGGAAAAGGAATGGTTGAAGGTGAGTTGGCTAGGCATGGTCCCATACCAAGGGGGTGGAAGAAGGCGAGGCCATTGAGAAGAAAGGATTGTAGGAAGAAGGAAGATGTCAGAGAAAGAAGTTAGGGTTTTCGACAAGAGGTGTGGTTGAGCGGTGAAGTGCTAATGTAGGTGGGGGTGTTTATATGGGGTTATAATGGCTAAGTATGATTTGCGGTAAGGGTAAAGGGAAAGTCAGGGCATTTCTATGACCTCTAAGATTTTTCTTTTTAAGGCACTCTGCAGTTATTATAGAATCTAAGGGTTAATGAAGGTGTTTGATGGGGTCAGCATTTTCGAAGTAGTTGAGAAGGTTTCGTGAGTAGTTTGTAAATTTCCAGAGCAGTATGTCTGGCTCCAAAGTAGTAGGGATATTTTTGGAGCAGTGTATGTGTTTCCATAGCAGTATGTCTAACTCCAGGGCAGAAGAGATATTTCTAGAGCAGTATGTGTATTTCCAGAGTAGTATGTCCAGCTCCAGAGCAGTAGGGATATTTTCGTAGCAGTATGTGTGTTTCCAGAGAAGTTTGTCCGGCTCTAGGGTAGTAGGGATATTTCCACAGTAGTGTGTGTGTTTCCAGAGCAGTATGTTTAGCTCCAGGGCAGTAGGTATATTTTCGGAGCAATATGTGTGTTTCCAGAGCAGTATGTCCAGCTCCAGGACAGTAGGGATATTTCCATAGCAGTATGTTCAGCTCCATAGCAGTAGGGATATTTCCGGAGTAGTATTTCTAGCTCCATGGCAGTAGGGATATTTCAATAGCAGTATGTGTGTTTCCAGAGTAGTATGTTCAGCTCCAGAGCAGTTGGGATATTTCAAGAGCAGTTGTATTTCTAGGATAGTATGTTCAGTTGCAGAGCAGTATGTGTATTTCCAGAGAAGTAGGTTGACTTCCAGGGAAGTTAGTATATTTGCAGGGCAGTGTACGTGGTTCTTATTTTCAGTAAGGAAGGATGATGTAGGGGCATTAGCAAGACAGTTCATATGTTAGCAGGGCAGCCCATATGTTTCCAAGGCAGTTAGTGTACTTCCCGAGCAGTTTATGTGTTTCCAGGACAGTTAGTTATTTACAGGACAGTGTACATGGTTCTTGTTTTTAGTAAGGAAGGATGTAGGGGGCATTAGCAGGACAATTCATATATTTTCAGTGCAGTTTATGTGTTTTTCAGGGTAGTTTATGTGCTTCTAGGGTTGTTAGTATATCTGTCGAACGGTATGCTCATTTCCTGAGCAATAGGTTCATTTCCTGAGCCATATGTTTTTTTCCCAAGCCATCGGTGGATTTCTGGATTCTCTCCTCGGTGGGGTGAAGGAGAAAAGGGCTATGCCGAAGGATAAGAAGTAATAGTAGAAGGTTAAAGTTGATTATTTTAATATAATTACATTTATCTTTGTATTTTATTTAAATTAACACGTGGCAGAAGATATTTTGAATTAGGAGCAGGAAAGACAGTTATGAGGACAACTTGATAAAGGGTATTCAGGTAAATGCACTGCAACAAGAAGGCGGGATAACTCATCTATAAAAGGGGTAGAGGACAATGGGATCAGGGATGGTTGTTTCTTCTCCATTTGATATTTCCAAGATCTCTCTTCTTCTCTAGTTCATTTTTTTTTCTCATACTCGTACTAATTTGATTGTCGGAGTGGCTGCATCGGGAAGCTGACCAACCCTTAACGCTCTTTCTTACGACAGATCCAATGATCCATAAGGAAGGTGAGGGAGGTCTTGATAGTCTAAAGAAGTAAGCACCATGAAATTGGCGCCGTCTTTGGGAACCTGAACAAAAAGTCATGATGGTGAATACTAGGAGAATGTTGAAGGAACCAACGGAAGGGGAGAAGTTTGTCTCCAGTACCTCTAAAGGGAGTACCAACAAAAGGTGTCGAGAGCCCTTATATAAAGAAGATCTAATGCAAATCATGGATGAGATGATGGATCAGATGTCACAAAGGGTCACCCCGAAGAGGGTTAAAGAAGATGATAGTTCTGATAGCGATTCTGAGGAAGAAGGGAGTAAGATTTCTCGATTGAAGAAAGGTTCTTCTGGTGTCCGCAAGAATGTGAAGAGGAAAGAGAAATGTGTGTTAGGGCAATCAACCCAAGTATGGTTTAAGGTTTTGATGTGTGTGGCAAAGGTTTAAGTTAGGATGTTTATGTGATTTGATATGTGTGTTGAAGTTGTGCAGGACTTAGTAATTCACACATGTGTTGGCTTGACGAAAGCATTGGTGGGTTCACCATCTCATGGCTCAGGTCTTTGAGTCGGTGAAGGATGGCATTGCGGAAGTCGTGCGCTTGGTGCATCCGAGGGACCGCCGGACGAGGAGTATTGGAGTGAAGCCAAGGAAGCAGACTTCAGGGAGAGACGTGAAGGATGGCATTGCGAAGTCGTGCACTTGGTGCATTCGAGGGACGTGGCCAGACGAAGAGAGCTTCGATGAGGGACTTCAAGGGAGATGAGAGAATGAGCGATTTGTAAACGGTAGCTCATAGGTGAACTTGGGCGAATGACTAAGTCAAGTGTCGGATGCTCAACCGAGTGTGTTGAGGTTTTACCCGACAAGTCGGATGCTCAAACTAGGGTTTGAGGTTTTACCCGACGTGTGGTTAAGTCGGACGGTCAAACATTAGTTTGAGGTTTTACCTGACGAATGGGAGTGTCGGATGCTCAACCGAGTGGGTTGAGGTTTTACCTGACCGTCAGATGCTCAAACAAGCCATTTGTTTGAGGTTTACCTGACATCAGTTGACTGCCAAGTATTGGTAGTCAAACTGGTCCAAGTAGAATTGAGTTCGACTGGTGTTCGGCTGAATTGCCCGATCAGCAATCGACGGCCAAAGGTGGCAGTCAACTGCCGAAAGTGGCGCGGCACAGAACGCTTCGTAGCCGACTGATTAGTCGGCTATGGGGCGATCAGTCGAACCGATGAGATCTCTAGTCAACTGCCTAGGCGGCCATTTGGTGATGATGACCGCGACTCAGACGGAATCACGAGCTGTTGCAAGGGTGACAATCGATTGCTAGGATGCGACAGTCGTCTGCAACATGCCCAATGGAAAGATTTCACCTCTCTATAAAAAGAGAGGGTGTGGGCTTGAGGTAGGTTAATGCTTATGCTCCTAAGTGCTCCACGCGATTCCTACTCCTTCTTGCTTTTATTTCAATCTTCTTGTAAGAAGGAGTGTTTGTTGTAAGAAGGGTTACCTCCACCTTGTTTGGGAAAAAGGAGAGATCTAGTGGATTAGATTGAGGGGTGATTCACCTGAACGAATCGGTCGTGGATTAGCGGCACGGGTCGTGAACCACGTTACATCTCCGGTGTTAGCGTTTGTGCTTCCTTGTCTTTTGTATTGTCTTAATTGTTTTGTTTAGCACTTGTTTCCGTTGTGCTAACCTTAATCGTAGACAATAAAGAAGCGATCGAATTCCATCATACACATCAAGGGCTATTCACCCCTCTCTAGCCGGCCACCGATCCTCCAACAATGTGTTTCTCCTCCGAAGATTGCACCATCTGAAGAGGCAGTGCTTACTGAAGGTACTATGGTAAAAGTAGAAGAGGAAAATCATTTTGTTAAGAATATCTTGAATGATGAATTACCTTGGCATTTTTGGGTGCCTCAAATATCTGAATATGCTGCTTTTTCTGATCCTAAAGATCATTTAAGAAGATTTGAAAATGTTGACCTGCTATATCGTTATACCGATGGGGGTTAAATGTCGGGTATTCCCTACTTCCTTAGTAGGAGCAGCACAATAATGGTTTAGTGAGTTGAAGTCGTAGAGTATTACGTCCTTTAAGGATTGCTCCACGTTATTTTTAAGGCATTTCTCCAGTTCTAAAAAGTATTTGCCTCAACCCCTAAGTCTTTTTAAACATAAGTAAAGAGAACCAGAAAGTTTGAGACAATATGTCCATAGATTTACACAATCTGCTCAAGAAATTTCTGCTATGGAGCCCGGTATGATGGTAGGAGCTTTCACTCAAGGGCTCAGAGAAGGGGATTTCTTTAAGTCTTTGGATAAGAGGCCTCCTACAAGCTTTGAGGATCTATTATCCCGGGCCGAGAAGTTTATTAACTTGGAGGATGCTCAGAAGTCTCGGCAGACTTCTCAAGATTTCAAAGGAATAGAGAGACCTGAGAGAAGGATTGAAGGGTTGAGGCCTATTCCACCATCAGAGGATAGATCTCTATGCGCTCCGCTAATGTAGTTTTCTAAGTAAAGAGCCATGAATATTTGTATAGAGAAGTGGTTGCTGAGGAGACTTTTTGGAGCTGTCAGAGGGCCTAGGAGATTACTAGCTCCTACTTTTTGCATTTTTCATCAAGAATATGGGCATAATACTCAAAATTGTCAACAGTTAAATTTTGAGCTACAAAGAATTATGGGAGCTCATCCTCATGTTCAAAATTTGGTTATGAATCCGGTTCCTTATCAGCAGGGGTTTGGTAGAAGAAACTACAATAGAGGGAATGCGGGGAGGCCTCTTATAAATCGTTCTATACAAACTGCTCAGATAAGGGAATTAACGCCTGATCATGTAGAACCTGCCAATCGACCCCCTATTAGAGGCTCCATTAAGATGATATCTTGTGGTTCCACTAATAGAGATTCTAATAGAGCATGGAAGAGACACAGTAGAGAAGAATGTGCAACTGTTGCTGCTCTGCCCAAAGCTAGAGGACCCCTGATAGGGTTTGATTCTAATGACTTAGAGGGAGTAATGACCCCTCATACATATGCCTTGGTCATTCGAGCTCTTATTGCCAATTTTGATGTAGGGAGAATTTTTGTTGATCCGGGCTATTCAGTGGATATCCTGTACTGGTCAGCCTTAGAATAAATGGGAGTTAACATTACTGATTTGCAGTCTATTGGAACTTTTTTATTTGGATTTTCTGGGCATGAGGTGCAACCAATGGGTCAAATCAAGTTATCTTTATCTTTAGGAGAAGAGCCAAGAAGGAAAATGATGCTTATTAATTTTACAGTAATTGACATGCCTTCTTCCTATAATGCTATCCAAGGCAGGCCAGTCCTAAGTAGTCTGCAAGTAGTAGCTTCTCCTTATCATCAAAAAATTAAGTTCCTTGTTGGAAGTGAAGTAGGAGAAGTTAAGGGTGATCAGCAGATTTCATGGAGGTGTTATGCGGATGCTATCCGGACAGGGCAAAAAGGACAAACCTCTGCATAAATCTAAGAATGAAGATGTAATGTGTATCGTTTAGAAGGGGGCTACGAAAGAGATAGGAGAGCATGATAAGGAGGCAATAGTGTTAGATGATAAGTGTGCTGAATATACTACATTTATAGCCCGAGACCTTTCTTTGCAACTTAAAGAAGATTTAATACAATGGCTTATCAAGAATGTTGATATTTTCGCATGGTCTCCACAGGATTAATCGGGAATTGAGCCTACTGTCATGGAGCATAAATTGTATATCTTACCTACTGTAGCTCCTGTGAAATAGAACCGTCGACACTTTGGAGATGGGAAGGATGCTATTATTAAAGAAGAAGTATATAAATTGATGAAAGCTAGACATATTAGAGAAATACAGTATCCAACTTGGTTATCTAATGTGGTGTTGGTACCTAAGCCATCGGGAAAATGGAAAATGTGTGTGGACTTCAGAGATCTTAACAAAGTTTATCCTAAGGTTTGCTATCCTTTACCCCGAATTGATCAGTTGGTGTTAGTGATATATGAGAGATGTCCTAAGGAAATTGCCATATGGTTGTACCATTTATTTGATAAATGAAGATTCACTATTTGAGTATATATATTTTCATGTATTTGATTGGATCTTAAACTCATTTGCTGAATGTCTGCAATACGATTCACAGCATGAGAGATTTTGTGATTGGATCATAACTAGTGAGTATCGCTACATTTGTAATTGATATGTATTGGAATTATCCCTAATCAATGAATTGATGTATTCGGACACCATTAATTCTGTCGAGACTAGCACGAGTTATACTCTTTGATTTATCCAAGTAGTTGTTCCTCACTGGCTGGAGACATTGGGATGTCCGAAGTTAATCATGGATGCTAGTTATGGTAACTAGTTCATTAGAGTGAATAGCTGTAAGACTTCATATGGTTCTCTTCATATATGAATATGTCAATGAAGTTCTTACTGCAACTTAAGTGCGATATTCCTTCGACTTGAGGTATTTAAGTCATCTTGGTCATGTAGACTTATGCTTTGACATCTTAAGCAAGCATCTCTGAGGAGAAGTGGACCCGGGATGATTGGGTATAAGTTGAAGTGGCCGAAGGTGTTTGAGTAGCTGACAGAGGATTCACCACTTCTTGTGAGGAGATGTATACTCTATAGCCTCTCGTCGGATTGTTACTAAAGTCTTTGGCCAAAGCATTACATGTTTAGAGTATGATACTCTTGAAAACATGTGCAGTAACTAGAATCTGTAGGACGAGGAACTAATACTTGGGCAAGGTGTGACGTGGTCAGCCTAGTAGGGAGTGACACATAGACCATGTCTTGAACAAAGTGGGTATAAGATGAGTGAAGGGAACGAGACACGTTTCACTGTAGCTGCTGAAAGGCTTCAAAAGCGTTTTTTGGAACAACCGTTGATTTTTTGATTAATCGGAGATCATGATGTACTACTAGGTGCCACTCATGATCATTCTATAATTAATAGTTAATTATAGATGACCAACATAAATTGAGAACCTATTTGGTCACATGCACTACAAGTGTTATTCGAAGGATTTAAAACGAGCTTGAGAATAAGTTTCTCAGATCGAGAGACACATAATTTGGTTGGACCAAATGAAGAGCGAGTATGAAATTGTTTTAGTTGCAACGGAAGCGTGGATGGGATGAGTCTTATAAAGACATGATGGATGAACCAAATCAATTTGGTTCTAATCCAATGGTGGAAAATAAACCAAAGGGGCTTGGTTTGCTTTAAACGAATGAACCAAAATTGGTTCGGTTCATTTTAACTTAAAATAGACCAACGCAGTTTGGTTTATTTTAACTTAAGTTATTGTAGTGGGTTAACGGATTTTGATTGTGAACCAATAACCATTAGGAGAATATGTTCTCTATAAAAACACGACTTAAGGGTTTTTGTGAGGGGTTGGTTCAAGGTTTCGGAAACCCTAGCCACCTCTCCTCTTCCTCCTCAAGAGTTGTTGCCCAACACGGTTGCCACCCAACCTTGTTGTTGCCGCCCTCCTTGGCTAGACCACCCTAGCTGTCACCGGCCATCCTCCGACCATCCTCCCTTGGCTCTGGTGACCAAGGACCAGCCGACCATCTTCTTTGGCCGGCACCAACTCCTCCACCACAAGTTGTCCAGTTTTGGACAACTTGTTGTCCCTTGTATGGAAAGGTCGTTTGGCCATTGTTTCACACTCTGGAAGTGACCTACTTTCCGGGGATTGGATCTACGACAATCCTCTTTGGTGAAGGACCAAGGATTCATCAAGGTTTCGAGAAGCGAGTTCGTGGAACTCATTTTTTGGATCCGAATTTGATTCGGATTGTGATCATCTCTCGATTACAACGACTTTGATTCGAGACTAGTATCTCATGAGAAGACGGGGCTCATGGCTTTGTGAAGCTATCCTGATGATACTCGGCATGGATACGGATAGAGGCAAGACTTTCAAGTGTCGCTCGATTGATGTAATTCCCGCTTCACGTAATCCTTCAGGTATACCTAGAGTAGTTTTCCTTTATTGCAAAATTTGAAACATCGATTATGTCTAAACATGTTGTATCCTTTAAATGCGTGTGGTGTGTGTGTTGTAATAAGTAGTTATTACTTGTTTTTGCTTCCATTGTGTTCATGTTTACGAAACATGTTCGAATACACACCCACGTCGGTGTCGAGGAAACCCAACAGTTGGTAGATTCCATTGTTGGACATCAGTTTATATCAATGATGGACGCTTATCAAGGGTATCATCAGATACCATTGACTTTAGAAGATCAGAATAAAGTCAGTTTTATTACTGCAGAGGGGACTTTCTATAATGTGGTTATGCCTTTTGGGTTGAAAAATGTCAGGGCTACTTATCAGAGGTTAATGGATAAAATTTTTGAAAAACAATTAGGGAGGAATGTGGAGGTATATGTAGATGATATTTTGGTTAAAACTTTACATCCCGAGTAGTTGATATCTAACTTGGAGGAAACTTTCGGCACTTTGCATAAATATAAGATGAAATTAAATCTAGAGAAGTGTGTATTTGGGGTTACTAAGGGTCGTTTCATGGGATATGTGGTTACCGAACAAGGATTAAAGCTAATCCTATTGAGATCGAGGCTATTCAACAGATGCAACCTTCAAAAAATCTGAAGGAGGTACAGAGGTTATTAGGCAGGATTACTACATTATCTCGATTCATATCCCGATCAGCGGATAGAAGCCTTCCTTTCTTCAAGATATTAAAGAGAGTTATGTTGGATCGAAATGAGCACTAGATGGGGGGGGGGGTGAATAGCGTGTTTAAAATTGTTCTTTTCTTTTTAAAAACTTCACAGTGGAAAACAATACAAAGATAAAAACATACAAAAACACAAAGTTTTTTTACTTGGTTCACAACCAACCGACTGCTAATCCAAGGCCATGCGATCCTTGATCGCTTCCGAAGGGCAATCACTAAAAGTCTCTTCCTCATTGGAGGTAAGAGACAAGATGATTACAATGATTATAAGGCCTGTAACAACCTTACCGGTCCTTATACAAATTAAGTACAAAAAGATAACAATAATACCGACAATTAATTAGAAGATGGCACATGGTCGGAGTAGCATTGTAGAACAAAGGAGTATGATTGGAGAGCACGAGCACCTGGGAGATTCTTGAATTTGGGTTTGAGCCCTCTCCTCCATTTATAGATTTGCACCTTGGAATTTGTCCCAATCCAGATCCAAAACTCGTGGATCTTATCTTGAGGTGGCGGCTTATCTTATCATGAGGGGCAGCATCAATCTCTATCTCTTTGACCTTGTGCACTGGGCTGATTCTTCGACATCAGTCGACTAATCCTCTTAGCAGTCGGCTGTTGACATCTCCAGTCGAATGCTGCACTTGAAAATTCCTACAACACAAGGTTAGCACAATAAATGCATAATGCCATGCAGTACGACAGTCCATTGACTGTTCGATCTTGACTTTGGTATTCCTCCGGAAGCCTTAGTCAAATCGACGCCTAGGATTGTCCTCTAACCGAGAGCGCGTCCTTACCACCGCTCCACACTCGGAGCTTACCTTTGGTCCTCCTGACCCATTACTTAGCTTTCAGTCTTCTACCTAGGTTCCTCGACTCCACGAGGTTCTCCCAGTGTCGCCCAACACTGCAGTTTCTCGACCCGAGATTCTCCGGGTGTTGCTGACATTCAGCTTAGCTTAAGGTTAGCAAAATTTGGCGATGAAACATAGTTCGTTGTCAAATCTGGGATGAAGAAATAGTTCGTCGCCATATCAACGACGAAAAATAGTTCGTCGCAAAAATTTGGCGACGAAAATAACAATTCATCACCAATTTTCACGACGAAAATAACTATTCGTCGCCAATTTTAGCGACAAAAATAACTATTCATCGCTAAATTTAGCAATGAAACATAGTTTATCAACGAAAATAGCTATTTGTCGCCAAATTTAGCGACGAATATTTATATTCGTCGCCAAATCTACAATGAAAATACATTTCGTCACAAAAGTCTAATAAATATATTTTCATATATAAAAATAAATTTGGTGACAAATATTTTTTCATTGCCAAATCTGCGACGAAACAAAAATTTCATTGCAAAATATTCAGTTCCAGTCTACTGAAGAATACCATCAGTCGACTGATGTGTGACCAGTTTGACTGATCAGTCGGTTACCAAAGGTTTTGTAAGGTGCTAAGTAAATCAGTCAACTGGTGTCTCAGATTTTGCAACAAAATTATATTTTCGTCGCCAAATTAGCGATGAATTTTTTTTTCGTGGCTAAATTTGGGATAAACCTTGTTTTTGTCGCAAATTTAAAATATTATAAAAAAACACTATTATATAATTTATTATTTTTACCTTTTTTTACAATTTTTACTCTAAAACATCTAACAATATATAAAAATTCACATATCAAACTTGATAAACACATCTAATCATTCAAAATGATTCATCAATACAAATAATAAACTATTCATCGTATTAAATTTATAATACAAAAATATCGAATGTAACCAGTCAAGAAACATTTAGGTATAAAATTGAAACATAACTACCATCCTCAACTCTCGCGTATCTTCCCTCTCAACAATTGATCTTTAATGGAGAAGGAGATCCTGCAGCTGGAGAACTGAAGATCCTGCAACTGGAGAAGGAGATCTTGCAGCTGAAGAAGGGGCCGAAGACACATGTCCTATCGATACAAGGGTTGAAGCAGAGGAAGAGAGTATTCTTATAACTTACAATTTTTTTTCTTCGCTTGATTTGTATCACTATCTATATGTAGTATCTTAACTTCTTTGATCGAATTCTTGCCTTCGACTTTCCTCTAGCTTAGACTCGGAATCATGTCTAGTAACATGGCATGAAAAGAATCTCTCAAAATTGTTCTAACTTCTTGTGTCGTCCTGAAGTGACTCTTGTGTCCTAGATGACATAAGAAGTTAGAACAATTTTAGCAGATCCTCTTCATGTCATGTTACTAGATATGATTCCGAGTCTAAGCCAGAGGAAAGTTGAAGGCAAGAATTCGACCAGAGAAGTTAAGATACTACATATAGATAGTGATACAAATCAAGTGAAGAAAAAAATTGTAAGTTATAAGAAACTGCTTGCCATCTTCTCAAAGACTGGTGACATCCTGTAAATATATGGATCAACATAGGTACTTATTATATCATAAAATTTGAAACCTACAAAAAGTAATATAAAGAAAAAAAACAACAATGAATTCTCCGGAGAAGAAATACATAAAATCAAACATTAATTATATATATTATTAAATGATAATGCTATAAATTTTAGAATATACAATATACCTACCCTGTGGAAATAACAGATGAGCTCAAAGCAGAAGACTTTACAAACACGCGGATCACCTGAAAAGATGAAGTACAATACACCTATAAAAAATAAAACATTAATTTTTTATTTATATTACACATTACATAATTAAATTTGAATAACATGTTGACGTTTTATGCGTGATCCAAAGTCAACACAATAATTGTGTCGATCCAGGGGCGACGATGAACTATACCCACGCGCCTAGAACAACGTCTTAGCTGGGTGAGTGATGACCTAGTCTGGCCATCAACATGATAAACCCGTCGATCCTAACCGCATGAACAATGCAAAAGGGTCAGCGTGACAGAGCCGTTGACCGCACGAAAGACACGACAGAGGGCAACGACGCGACAAGAGTGTTGGTGCAATCAGCCTCGGTCAAGATTGACCAGACTCGAGTTTGACTCAAGCAATGTTTTGATGTTTGACATGAAGGTTTGACATTGATGTCTGATAATATTTTGGGGAGATTGTTGGTGCAATCGACCCGGGTCATGATTGACTGGACTCGATTTTGACTAGAGGGGGATTTTGATGGTTGACTAGAGTTGACCATGGAAAGTCCAAGTCTTGAGTACTTAGCAAGTAAAGTCCAAGCATGGGTCTTGGCATGGAAAGTCCAACATGGGTTGGCAAAGGAAAGTCCAGGCTTGAATCTTGGCATTTGGAAAGTCCAAGGGGTTTGATATTGGTGGTGTAAAGTCCAAGGGTGAAGTCTTGGCAGCATAAGTCCAATGGTTGGAGGCGTAAAGTCCAAGCAGAGTCTTGGCAGTGTAAGTCCAATGTGCCTTGGCGGTGTAGACACCGTTAGCATGACATAGCCGATGGAAGCACCTGAAAGCTAGCATATGGATGAATAAGTCATGGATGACTTGGAGGGATCCGATAGGCGTGAGGCTGATGGAGGTGGCTAGAAGGCTTAGGTCTAGGCTACGAATGGTCTAGCAAGTATGGGGTCACCATACTTGGGTTAAACCTCATGTTTAAGGTGTATCAGTTGACTAGTACCATGTGGCAGTCGACTGGTGTGAGTCAACTAGGGTTTGACTGCGGGGAGTGCCCTAGCAGTCGACTGTCAGAGGTGGGCAGTCGACTACTGGACTGAGCAGTCAATTGGTGCTCAGTATATTGGGCATAGAATGGCCTCCAATCGAGTGATCGGCCCAACCACTCGACTGATTGAGTCACCAATCGATTGATTGGTATGATCAGTCGACTGATGATGGATCCGTTGAATTTTTTCCAGCATGGATCATGCCGTTATGAGACAACGGCTACAGGGGCAGTCGACTGATGGTCCTGATCTGTCGGCTGCCAAGCAAAAATCAGCCCAAGGAGCAGCTTTAAAGAGAGCTCGTGAAGGGGGATTTGGTAACCGATTCTTAAGGAGTTTTGGGGCGATTTTCTATTGCAAATCAGGGTCTCCAAGTGCATTTCAAGCAACCACAAAGCAAGCATCCATAAGCACAATTGTAAAGTGTTTTTCTTTACTTGTATTGCATTTCATTAGTATAATTGCGTGTATTTGTTGTATTACTTAGTGTAATCATTTGTATGAGGTTTCTCCACCTCCGACATATTGTCGAGAAGGAGTTTATTGTTTAGTGGTGTTTGTGGCATCACTAGAGCTCTTTAGAGATCGATCCATGGAGTAGGAACCGTTCGGTTCTGAACCACGTTATATCTTGTGTAGTGTTTATGATTGTGTATTGTGTTATTATTTTTATTGCTATTCCGCTATGCACTAAAACTATTTGTAGACTCAATCGCGAACGAATTCCATCACGCATCCAAAATGTTATTCACCCCTCCCCCTCTAGCGGTCACCGAATCCTCTACAAAGAGCATCGCCCCGGCCGCATGAAGGATGAGGTAGGGGCGACTACCGCGAGCATGCGCCTGCCATGCGCGAACTCGCAGTAGCACACGTCGGCCTATCGCGAGCATGATGCATGCTCGCGGGGCTGCCACCATCTCGCAGTAGGCCAGCGAGCTCGCGGAGGTCGTACCTCGTCCTTGTGGAGCAGCTGCGAGCACGACGCATGCTCACGGGGCTGCCACGAGTTTGCGGGGCCGTCGCGAGCATGCGCCTACCGCAAGCTCGCGCAGCAAGCAGCCGCGAGCTCATAGCTACAGGTAGCAGTGAGCTCGATCGCAGGCGCTCCGCGAGTAACAAGCATGATCTGCTCCGGTCGGAAGAGCGGGGAAGAGGGGACGGAGAGATGCGTACCGAAGGGGAGTGGATCGATCAGATCGAAGTGTGTGAGAAAGGGAAAGTGAGAAAGGGAAAGTGGGGAAGTGAATGATAATTAGGAATTCAGCGATGAATCAAATATTCGTTGCCAATTTTATGATTAATTTAATATTCGTCGCAAAAATTTGCAACGAATTATTAAATCTTTGCAAATTCAGCGACGAATTCATATTTCGTCGCAATATTCTATGACCAATTTTATTTTTTGTCATAAAATTAGTGATGAAAATAAAATTTGTTGCCAAATTAGCGATGAATATTAGATTCTTCATAAAATTATCCCGCTGTTATTTTTTTCCATATAATTGAAAATGGCCGATGAAAATATTTCGTTGCCAAATTTATCGAAAAAATTGCAACAAATCATGGATTCATTGCAAATGTTTGCAACGAATATATGATTCGTTGCAAATTTATGTAATCAATATATGATTCGTTGCAATTTTTGCATTTGCAATGAATTCTGGATTCTTGGCAAAAATTTGCAATGAATATATGATTCGTTGCAAATTTTTGCGATGATTTTGATTTTTCGTCACAAATTTGCAACAAATTTTACGACGAAAATGAATTGTTGGAAATTTAAATAATTTTGCAAAAAAAAAAATTTTGTTGGAAATTTCGTTACTAATTTGCGATGAAATTTGAAATTCGTCGCAAATTTTGTTGCAGATTTGCAACAAATTATTTTTGTTGCCAAATTTCATCGCCAATTTGATGTTTTTTTGTAGTGGTTCTTGTCAATGGATGTGAAACCCTCAGGTTGTATCATATATATGTTGGAATGTATACTGAAAGCCTAGCTCTTTTTGTATGAACATATTTATTTTGAAATAAGAATCACATGATCATTGTTTGTACTTTATATTTATTATATGTGTGCATATTGTCTAATATTTTACATTGTAGATAACATGGTGCTTGGTGTGGCACAGAAGATCATGTTATCAGTCCCTTGTAGAATATAAGTAGAGGCTCACAACCAAGATTGTTTTGGACAAACCATTGGCATGGTTGTAGTGTAGCTTGGTATTGTTTTGTCTTGAACATAGAGTTACACTAGTACACTTAGGTGTATTGAGAAGGACCGACATAGAGGTGATTCAATTTATTGCTGACTACATAATTGAATCGGACCTCGGATATTATGTTGTAGATGCTCTTAATCCCGATATAATAATGGGCACATGTACTTAGTATTTATTTCTTTGATTTACCATAGGGTGAGATTTAGATGGATTAAATCAATATGCCCGGTAAGTTGTGAAATAATATTATTTACATGGTGTGCCATTGATTATAGGAGGAAACCGTGTCCTATATATTAGGTTGATGATGTCCCCTTGAGGAGCTCATAAGGTTCATCATGTAAACCCAGCTGGTTGACTTAGTCAACATGATGATAAGGTTGAGTGGTACTACTCGAGGAGTTAGATGTTAATTGATTGATGGTCAGTAAATCAATTAATTAACGGACATTCGATATCTTAAACACGGAGAGATGGATGTACAAATAATATGTGGAGCCCATATTAATTTATGGGGGTTGGTGAGGTAGTTCAATGATGATCCTCTAGTGGAATGGAACATCATTGATGGATCAAGTTTGAGTGGTTCCGATCCATCGGGTGGCCAAGATCCAACTCCTCCTCATGGTGCCTATCGTAGCCTAATATTATCCTCTAGAAGTCTAGATCCAAGGATGTAAAACAAAACTCTAAAACCAATGGTTGGGATTAAATCCCTAGAACCGACGGTTGAGATTAAATCTCTAGATCCGACGGTTGGGATGAAACCCTAGAACCGACGGTTGAGATTAAATCCCTAGATCTGACGGTTGGGATTAAATCCCTAGGATCCGACGGTTGGGATGAAACCCAAGATCCGACGGTCGGGATGAAACCCTAGATTCGACGGTCGGGATGAAACCCTAGATCCGACGGTTGGGATAAAACCCTAGATCTGACGGTGGAGATTAAATCGCTAGATCCGATGGTGGAGATTAAAGGAGGCTTAAGCCCAATTCTATAAATAGAGGGCTAAGGCTTGGGCGGCAAGAATAGTTTTTTGGATTAGGGTTTTGCCTCTCAAGAGTTTAGGTGTCTAGGGTTTGGTTTGTGGTTTGGGCGGCAACAAGGAAGGAGATTAGGGTTTCCTCCTTTTCTCCTTGGTGGCCGGCGCTCACTCCATCTTCCTCCTTGCTTTGGCCGACCCTCTTCCTCCTCATTTTCTCCTTGGTGGCCGGCGCTTCTCCCATTCCTTGGTGGCCGGCGACAACATTGTTACAAAGGTTGGTCGGCGCTCAACCATCTACTCCTTGGCCGGCGGTTATATCAAGCTCCTTGGCTTGGTAGCCGGTTCTAGAAAGGAGAAGGAGTTTTGTTTGGTTCTTCTCTTTGTTCGGAGCGAGCAAGGAAGGGAAGAACGTGATCTAGAAGGCTTCTACTCGTGGAGGATCTTCGCCCACACGACGTCCACGAGGAGGATAGGACATACGGTAGAAGATCAAGAGGTATAAAAGTTTTACAACTTTATTTTTTTGATCTTAACATGTTCTTTATGTGTTGATTATACTAGTTTGCATTTGTATGTATTTTGTATAATCATGGACCCCGAAGACAAACACAAAAACCGGCGATCCGTCTGTCGTCTCTTCCGCGGCTAACCAACTAGAAGAGTTGGGTTGCTTGAACAACTAGTTTGTTCAAACGATCACTCAAGTTGTTAGCACAACGACGAATTGGTTGTGCTAAGGAAACTCATCCCATCCGGATTAGTTTTTTCATTAGTGAAAATTTTAATCCGGGGACATGGGAGCCAATGAGCCTCCGAAGCAACTACCAACAAGTGGTATCAGAGCCACGGTTTCCGGTTTTGTGTATTTTGGGATTCGGTTACTTTCATGCACATATCATATATTGAGTATGCCGGATAATAGTAGGATGTGCGTAGGCTAACTTTTTGGTTGCAGACATAAGATCCGACTATTATCTCTATTTGTGTGTATGTGATTTTTTTGTGTGTGATTGTATGTATATTATTTGAATCCTCAGGGTTGACGAGGCTAGATTAGTATTTAATTTTTGTAATTAAATACGGCATTGTTTAGCCACTCATTTTAGTTTACTTTCGATCTAGATTATTTGTACACTCCTTTTGTTCATTAGTCAAATAGTTTATCTCGGCTCGGATCTCTTTGGTGACTTGTGCACGGGAAAAGATGGAGCGGACGAGGTGGCGACACGACGGGATGCGTATTGGAGAACAATGCCATAATAGTTGGGAAAATTCTGTTTTTTTCCATATTTATTGCTGATTTGTTTTATATGCATGTTGTGTATGCTTGAAAATTCCTCATTGTCAATTTACTAAGTGGGAGAGGGACATTTTAATTAATTCCCGCGACCTCCATTACAATTTGACGTGTGATGTAACAAACTTGTGTGTTGGCTCTGAGTGCCTTCCTCCCCATCGGATGGGTTTGTTTGCGGATCACTAGGTCAAATAATGGTTATAGGAAATTATTTAGGAGCGTGTGTACTTCCCCATCAGTAAGGCACATAATCCGAAATAATTCCCTTAGTATCATGTAATGGTGCACACTTAGATGCAAATAAAAAGTATCCTCCCCATCGGAGTCACTGCTTTTATTTGTAGAGCCAAAGAGGAACCAACTATTAATTTTATTTGTCAAAAAGTAAGGTTGACAAGATAATAAAATTAATGGGTAAAACCTCCTCTTATAAATGTAGAATTCGTATACGTCCACACTATCATGGCATGCGATATTCTCGGTGTTTTGAGATGTTGGTTGATTTTGGAATTTTATTGTTTTGAGGAATCAATAATATTTGAAATCTAATATTTTGATCATTGTTATTCTTAGGTTTTTCAAATGGCTTTCAACCCACTTGCTGTGATATTAAAATAAAATAAACTTACTGGAACAAACTATATTGATTGGAAAAGAAACTTGGATATTGTCTTAACTGCAGAGGAGTACAAATTTGTACTCTTCGAGGTCTGTCCTCCTAAGCCCACAGATGACTCTGATGAAAAGGAGAAAGAAAGTTATAAGAAATGGATCAAGGCAGATGAGATGGCGCGGTGTTACATTTTGGCATCTATGTCAAATGTGCTACAACATCAGCATCAGGCCATGGCCACAGCTTATGACATGATGTCCAATCTCAAGGAACTTTTTGGACATCAGAGTAGGGCGGCTAGACAGGAGGCTATGAGAAACTTGATGATGACCACCATGGTCGAGGGAACGCCTGTTAGGGATCATGTTCTCAAGATGATGGCTCATCTTAATGAGATGGAAGTCCTCGGAGCTGAGACCGATGGGGAAACCCAGGTCGATATCATTCTCCAGTCTCTGCCTAGGAGTTTTGAGCAGTTCTGCCTCAACTACAACATGAACAAAAGGTTGTATTCGTTGGCGGAGCTTCTGACAGAACTCGAGGCGACAGAGGAGCTTTTTAGTCAAAGCGCTCAAGCCATGGTTGCTCAGAAGGTTTCTTCTTCTAAACCGAAAGGTAAGAAGAAGAAGAAGCAAGGTGGAGCAAAGAAACTGGCAGTGGGACCTCAGGCAGGAGTGAAGAAGCCGAAAGGCAAGTGCTTCACTTCCAAGCAGACTGGACATTGGAAGGCGGACTGTCCTCGCCGAAAGAACAAAGGTATATCTTCTTGTTTAGTTATTGAAACATGTTTAACGGTGTTATCTACCAGTGCCTGGTGTGTAGATACAGGAGCCACTGATCATGTCTGTAATACTTTGCAGGGGTTCCAGGAAACCTGACGACTAGCTGAGGGAGAGATTACCGTCTTCATGGGCAATGCTTCAAAGGTGGCGACTATTGCAGTGGGAGACGTTTATTTATATTTTGATAGGAATAAAGTTTTGGTTTTGAGAAATTGTCTTTATGTACCAACTTTTAGAAAGAATTTAATTTCAGTTTCTAAATTGTTTATGGATGGATATTCTATTTCTTTTAATGACAAAGTGGTTATAAAAAGGAATAGGGAGATTATCTATTCTGGTACATTGGTTGGCAATTTGTATACTCTTGAACCAAAAACTCCCACGATGCATATAGAAGTAAATAACTCATCTTCTAAGTCTAATAAGAGAAAAGAACCTTCGAAAATGAACCAGACATATCTTTGGCATCTAAGGCTTGGTCATATTAACCTGAGCAGAATTCAAAGGTTGATAGCTGATGGACCTTTGGGTTCATTAGTAGTGGAGGATCTCCCAACCTGCGAATCTTGCTTGGAAGGTAAAATGACCAAGAGGCCTTTCAAGGCCAAGGGGTATAGAGCCAAAGATGTGTTAGAATTGGTTCATTCTGATTTGTGTGGTCCTATGTCTATCCAGGCAAGAGGTGGTTTTGAATATTTCATCTCTTTTATAGACGATTATTCAAGATATGGATACATTTACTTGATGTGCCGCAAGTCTGAATGCTTTGACAGGTTTAAAAGATTCAAGGCTGATGTGGAGAACCGTCAAGGTAAAAGTATCAAGACACTACGATCTGATCGTGGTGGTGAGTACCTCTTGGGAGAGTTTAGGAGTTACTTATCAGAGGCTGGGATTCAATCCCAATTGTCCGCACCTGGCACACCCCAGCAGAATGGTGTGGCGGAGCGAAGGAATATGACTCTTATGGAGATGGTCAGATCGATGATGAGTTATTCTGAGTCACCTGATTCGTTCTAGGGGTTTGCTCTGGAAACAGCAGCACACATTCTGAACTTGGTTCCATCTAAGTCAGTACCCTCTACTCCCACAGAGTTGTGGACTGGGCGAAAGCCTAGTCTAAGATATATTCGGATTTGGGGTAGTCCAGCACATGTACTGAAGGGAGATGCTGGTAAGTTGGAATCTCGTACAGAAGTACGCTTGTTTGTTGGCTACCCTAAGGGAACGAGGGTGGTTTGTTCTATAGTCCTAGAGATCAGAAGGTGATTGTAAGTACGAATGCCAGATTTCTAGAGGAGGACTATGTGATGAACCACAAGCCCACGAGTAGGATTGTTCTTGAGGAGTTGACAGGGGAAGTCCCGACTTCAGTACCACCGGTACAAGAGGACATACCACAAGTCACTGCACCGCGTGTCACAGAGCATACACAGGAGGCACCTCGTCGTAGTGGGAGGGTTGTTAGACAACCCGAGAGATTCATGTTCTTGGGAGAGATTCATGTTCTTGGGAGAGTCTTCGGACTTAGTCCCTGGTGAACATGAACCTGATCCCTAGACATATGATGAGGCACTCCAAGATAGAGATGCGGTATCTTGGCAAAAAGCGATGAATTCAGAGATAGAATCTATGGATTCTAATTAGGTCTGGGAACTAGTAGAGCCACCCGATGGTATAAAAGCCATTGGATGCAAGTGGATTTACAAGAGAAAGAGAGGAGTAGACGAGAAGGTTGAGACCTTCAAAGCTAGGCTTGTTGCGAAAGGGTATACTCAGAAAAAGGGTATCGATTATGAGGAGACCTTTTCGCCGGTAGCTATGCTTAAGTCTATTCGGATTCTCTTATCTATAGTTGCTTATATGGATTATGAGATTTGGCAGATGGATGTCAAGACAGCTTTCCTTAACGGAAGTCTTGAGAAGAACATCTATATGCGGCAACCAGAGGGATTCATTGCTAAAGGCAAAGAGCATCTTGTATGTAAGCTTAATCGGTCCATTTATGGATTGAAGCAAGCTTCTAGATCTTGGAACATCCGCTTTGATGAGGTAATCCAGTCATATGGATTTATTCAAAGTCCGGATGAGCCTTGTGTATACAAGAGATGTGATGTAAACGTAATGGTATTTCTTGTACTATACGTAGATGACATTTTGTTAGTTGGCAACAATATCAGAGTGTTATCAGACGTAAGGGTATGGTTATCCAAACAGTTTGACATGAAGGACTTGGGAGAAGTGGGACACATCCTTGGGATCAAAGTAATAAGGGATCGCAAGAAAAGGATGTTGTGCTTATCTCAAGCTTCATACATTGACACTATCCTTGATCGTTTTAGCATGCAGAACTCCAAGAAAGGTTTTCTACCTTTTAGGCATGGAGTTCCTTTATCTAAAGAGATGTGTCCCAAAACATCAAAGGAGATAGAGGAGATGAAGGCGGTTCCTTATGCTTCGGCAGTAGGAAGCCTCATGTATGCTATGCTATGTATGAGACCAGATATCTACTTTGTCGTGGGCATGGTTAGCAGATATCAGAGTAATCCTGGACAGGGACATTGGACTGCGGTAAAGCATATATTGAAGTACCTGAGAAGGACTAGGGATTATATGCTGGTTTACCGGGCAGATTAATTAGTCCCTGTGGGTTACACGGATTCGGATTTCCAATCAGATAGAGACAACAGTAAGTCTACCTCGGGGTTTGTGTTTACTTTTGGAGGTGGAGCCATAGTATGGAGGAGTATCAAGTAGAAATGCGTGGAGGACTCTACCATGGAAGCTGAGTATGTGGCAGCCTCTGAGGCAGCCAAGGAAGTTGTATGGCTCAGGAACTTCTTGATGGACTTGGATGTGATTCCTAGTTTGCCCACATCTATCACAATTTATTGTGATAACAGTGGTGCAGTTGCAAACTCGAAGGAACCACGAGCCCATAAGGCAAGTAAACACATAGAGCGCAAGTACCACCTGATACGAGAGATCGTAAAGCGAGGAGAAGTAGCTGTCGCCAAGATTGCATCAGAGGATAACCTGGTGGATCCATTCACTAAGGCCCTTCCAGCGAAAGCGTTTGATAGGCATGTGGAGGACATGGGGATCAGATGTATGGCAGTGTGATGACAGCATAGTCTTTTAGTATAAGTGGGAGATTGTTGGAATGTATACTGAAAGCCTAGCTCTTTTTGTATGAACATTTTTATTTTGAAATAAGAATCACATGATCATTGTTTGCACTTTATATTTATTATATGTGTGCATATTGTCTAATATTTTACATTGTAGATAACATGGTACTTGGTATGGCACAGAAGATCATGTTATCAGTCTCTTGTAGAATATAAGTAGAGGCTCACAACCAAGATGGTTTTGGACAAACCATTGGCATGATTGTAGTGTAGCTTGGTATTGTTTTTTCTTGAACATAGAGTTACACTAGTACACTTAGGTGTATTGAGCAGGACCGACATAGAGGTGATTCAATTTATTGTTGACTACATAATTGAATCGGACCTCGGATATTATGTTTTACATGCTCCTAATCCCGATATAATAACGGGCACATGTACTTAGTATTTATTTCTTTGATTTACCATAGGGTGAGATTTAGATGGATTAAATCAATATGCCCGGTAAGTTGGGAAATAATATTATTTACATGGTGTGCCGTTGATTATAGGAGGAAACCGTGTCCTATATATTAGGTTGATGATGTCCCCTTGAGGAGCTCATAAGGTTCATGATGTAAACCCAGCTGGTTGACTTAGTCAACATGATGATAAGGTTGAGTGGTACTACTCGAGGAGTTAGATGTTAATTGATTGATGATCAGTAAATCAATTAATTAATGGACATTCGATATCTTAAACACGGGGAGATGGATGTACAAATAATATGTGGAGCCCATATTAATTTATTGGGGTTGGTGAGGTAGTTCAATGATGATCCTCTAGTGGAATGGAACATCATTGATGGATCAAGTTTGTGTGGTTCCGATCCATCGGGTGGCCAAGATCCAACTCCTCCTCATGGTCCCTATCGTAGCCTAATATAATCCTCTAGAAGTCTAGATCCAAGGATGTAAAACAAAACTCTAAAACCAACAGTTGGGATTAAATTCCTAGAACCGACGGTTGAGATTAAATCTCTAGATCCGAGGGTTGGGATGAAACCCTAGAATCGACGGTTGAGATTAAATCCCTAGATCCGACGGTTGGGATTAAATCCCTAGATCTGACGGTTGGGATGAAATCCTAGATCCGACGGTCGGGATGAAACCCTAGATCCAATGGTTGGGATAAAACCCTAGATCCGACGGTGGAGATTAAATCCCTAGATCCGAGGGTGGAGATTAATGGAGGCTTAAGCCCAATTCTATAAATAGAGGGCTAAGGCTTGGGTGGCAAGAATAGTTTTTTGGATTAGGGTTTTGCCTCTCAAGAGTTTAGGCGGCTAGGGTTTGGTTTGTGGTTTGGGCGGCAACAAGGAAGGAGATTAGGGTTTTCTCCTTTTCTCCTTAGTGGCCGGCGCTCACTCCATCTTCCTCCTTGCTTTGGCCGGCCCTCTTCCTCCTCCTTTTCTCCTTGGTGGCCGGCGATTCTTCAATCCATTGGTGGCCGGCGCTTCTCTCATTCCTTAATGGTCGGCGGCAACATTGTTACAAAGGTTGGCCGGCGCTCAACCATCTACTCCTTGGCCGGCGGTTATATCAAGATCCTTGGCTTGGTAGCCGGTTCTAGAAAGGAGAAGGAGTTTTGTTTGGTTCTTCTCTTTGTTCGGAGTGAGCAAGGAAGGGAAGAACGTGACCTAGAAGGCTTCTACTCGTGGAGGATCTTCGCCCACACGACGTCCACGAGGAGGATAGGACATACGGTAGAAGATCAAGAGGTATAAAAGTTTTACAACTTTATTTTTCTGATCTTAACATGTTCTTTATGTGTTGATTATACTAGTTTGCATTTGTATGTATTTTGTATAATCATGGACATCGAAGACAAACACAAAAACCGGCGATCCGTCCGTCGTCTCTTCTGCGGCTAACCAACTAGAAGAGTTGGGTTTCTTGAACAACTAGTTTGTTCAAGCGATCGCTCAAGTTGTTAGCACGACGACAAATTTGTTGTGCTAAGGAAACTCATCCCATCTGGATTAGTTTTTTCATTAGTGAAAATTTTAATCCGGGAACATGGGAGCCAATGAGCCTCCGAAGCAACTACCAACAATATATACAACCTCAGACAGGTTTTCGTTAAGGAAACCTATTTTCACATCCATTTTCCATATTTCATAATCAAAATGAGATGTCATGGCTAGGAGTATCCGAATGGATTTAAGCTTAGCTATTGGTGAAAAAGTTTTGTCATAGTCAACACCTTGTCTTTGACGATAGCCTTTTGCCACTAATCTATGTTTATAGGTAATAATATTACCATCCATGTCGGTTTTCTTCTTGAAAACCTACTTGCACCCTATAGGCCTTATGCCTTTGGGTGGGTCTACCAAGTTCCAAACATGGTTTTCATACATGGAATCCATTTTCGATTTCATGGCTATTAGTCATCTATCCCTATCTGAACTATTCAGTGCCTCTTCGTAACTAGTAGGTTCCTCATCATCTATGAGCAACACGTCATTAGATTCACTTATGAGAAATTCATATCTCTCAGGAACCCTATGTGTCCTACTAGATCTACGAGGAGATGATGTATTATTAGGTTAAGATATTACCTCATCCGAATGAGTAATCAGTTGTGGTTCTTGACTAGGCATCTCTTTTGTGTCTACCGGAGCCTCTTGAACTACACTAAGTTCAACCTCACTCCCACTGTTTTCCTGTAAGAGAAACTCCTTCTCTAGGAATACAGCATGCCTTGAAACAAACACCTTTTGTTCCAAGGGATGATAGAATTGGTAATCCCATGTTTCCTTAGGGTAACTAATAAATAGACACTTATCATACTTAGCCTCTAGCTTGTCTGATACTGTCCTCTTCACAAAAGCAGGACAACCCCATATCTTCAAATAAGATAAATGAGGTTTTCTACTTTTCCACATCTCATATGGAGTAATAGAGATTGCCTTAGTCGAGACTTTATTTAACAAGTAAATAGCGGTCTCGAGTGCGTAACTCCAAAAGGTTTTTAGAAGACTTGCATGCTGCATCATTGACCTAACCATGTCTAACAAGGTTTGATTTCGCCTTTTAGCCACACCATTATGTTGTGGCGTGTAAGGTGGAGTCCTTTGGGACAAGATGCCATTGTCCCTTAGATAATCTTGAAACTCTTGGATTAAGTATTCACCAACTCGATCCGATCGAAGTACTTTAATACTTTTCCCAAGTTGTTTCTCTACTTCCTTTCTAAAATCTTTAAATCTTTCAAAGACTTTATACTTGTATATTAACAGATACAAATACCCATATCGTGAATAATCATCGATAAAGGTAACGAAGTAGCTATAACCTCCTCTATTCCTAAGCCCATGTATGACATTACATATATGTGAGTCACACCCAGTATCCAATACCCAAGTGCTAGAAGAAACAGTATGAGATTCAATAACAAATATACCTGAAGTAGATTGGGCATTATATGCCTTTTTCTTCTTCAGTGACTCCAGATACTGCTTGTAGTTTCTCTTCTAATGCTCATCCATATGCTCATGTTGCTTCTGTAACTCAGGAGGCATCGATGCTAGCATAATGCAACTTGCCATCTCAGAGTCAACAACATGTTTTTGGTAAGCCAACTTTTGGTCACCAGATGCATTGTCTGCAGGAGGTTTGGGAAGAACCTCTTCAAGGACATAAGCTAGCTTTTCAATCTTGAGGACAATTCTCAGGTTGTGAAGCTAGTCCAAGAAGTTTGGCCCAGTCAATTTGTTGTTGTCCAAAATCAAACATAAATTAATGGAGGTTGACATGTTGTTCTAATTAGTACCTAGACATACAAATAGAGGTGTATAAGATAGATGAATTTATATTAATGTAAATAATTTACATTAACAAGAAACTCCTACTAATTTATCAAATCCAATAGCCCTTACTTTGAATTCGAGAGATGGTCGGTGATCTCTTAGTGGGTTGATATCTATTATTACTAAGAACAACCTTGGAGAGTGTCCAACAAGTCATTCATATTCATAATTGTAGGGAATCTATGTGCGCTCGGAAATATTTTACAAGCACAAAGTAGCAAAAAAATAAGATCCCTCCAGATATCCATACGAAAACCATACTCGTTTGATCGATTCTATCCTATGAGAATCGTAGTTACCTTCGATGTGTGCCCTTCACAGTCCCATCAGCAACACTTGCGTTCAAGGTGTCTGGATCTCTACGTGGTCAAGATGTCCACGCCTCCACGATATCTACACGAACCGTGAGATGAAGAAGAACCAAGCTGTGGTGCTAGCTACAAGGTTGGTTCGGCGAAGAAGGTAGAAGAAGAAGGAGAAGAAGATCACAATCAAGCCAACCATCAACACACACGAATTTCCTCTTTTATATTCAACCATTAAATATGAAAGGTTTGTGACTCTTGGTTTACATGGAATTAATCACTCATGAATTCCATCTTAATGATCATGCAACCCCTCTTAATGGTGAGTCTCATTCAATCCAAATCTGACTTGAGTTTAACTCGAGTCAGATTCATTGGGTATACCTTGAGTCCTACTCAATCTAAATTTGACTTGAGTCTAACTTGAGTCAGATTCATTGGGTATACCTTGAGTCCCACTCATTGAGTCTAATCTATATTGGACTCAACCCGATGGCTCAATGGCTCATCACATGAGCCATCTCCAACTCACATGTCCTAAGTGTGTGACTCAATAGGTTCTCGTAACGTTGGCAATGTTTCTAAAACTCTTTTAGAGACATAAGCAATAAGCGGCATCTAGCAATACATCATTGCTACCAAAGTGACGAGAATGTCGAGATCCGACATAACCTTTCCGTGACTAGTATCGTGTATGACTCAGTCCTTCTATCTTTGATATCTAGATTGATCAATGAGGCATAGACTGTGTCATCCTCTTATCAATCAAGAGTTTCTTGATCTCCAAGTAGACTACTCAACCAAATAAGCTCAATATTTCATATTGACTTATTCAAGCATGGTCATGCATTTTAGCAGTCCTACTCTATCAAGGGGCCCATAGATATCACTTTCGATATATGGAAGGGATAGATCCCATTTACATCACTCACATCCCTCCACATAACTTATTGCATACCCAGTGATCGCCTTTATATTGACCCTATTACGGGTGACGTTTGACGAAGCTAAAGTATATAACTCATTATGTAGGGAACCGTAGAGACTTCAGGTCTAAGGATGATTCATGCCACTAGTCACATGAGAATGTTTATGACACTCATATAAAGATCCATAAAACATTCTCATGACGTGTCAATTTAGTACATAGTCTCAATATGTACCCAAGTGTCAACTTGATATCACATATCCATGACTTGTGAGATTAAGTCATCAATTGACCTACATGCTAGTCTTTGCGCATTAATATTGTCCTTGCATATTAATACTCAACTAGGAATAGTTAAGAGTAGTGTTATATATATATATATATATATATATGTCTACAGACTCTCACTATCAATTCAACCAATTGATATGTTGTAAACCTGAACCTAATATTCAATGACACTATTATATTATTCGTATAACACATATAAGAAATAATATAATAAGCAAATATTGCATGTTATTAATGAAATATGATACATATGATCTCTAATCATTCATCTCATGATTGACACTAACAATAATATTAGGTATTAACAGTACCCATTATATATCAAATATATAACTATCACTTTATGTTATCAACTAATTGAATGTTCACATATACATTAGGTTGTTAACTCATTAACATATATACATCCAATGCATATCACCTAATTTTACCTCTGTTCACATTGACCTTGGAGAGAGTTCAACAAATCAATGCTTTCAATTAGGGTCGACCCATTAATCGTGAGATCAAATTTAAATGATTTGGACACATCCAACTTACAAGCTAGGCTTGGAGAGAGTCCAATAACCCAAACTTGAAATTGACCTATGGTCCTTACCATTTAAAATAAACATCGAATCTCATATGAATTGAACATGCTCGATGTCATGCCAGGTTTGGAGAGAGTCCAACAACCCAAACACGAAAAAGAGCTCTAGTTCAACCATATTAATAGAAGGTGTTAGCCCTAATATTTGCTTGAGGGATTTCAGGTTATTATGGGTCTGATCTATAAAAGGAAATAAACCTAAATATGGAAAAACCAAGGTCACATTAGGAAATAAATTTCCCAATTTGAATGTTGTTAGCACAATCGGCCCAGGTCACGATTGACCGAACTCGAATTTGACTCGAGTAGTGTTTTGATATTTGACATTGATGTCTGACAATGTGTTGGGGAGATTGTTGGTGCAATCGACCCAGGTCATGATTGATGTTTGACGATGGTTTAACCATTGTCATGGGAAAAGTCCAAGTCATGGGTACTTGGCATGGAAATGTTGGATCGAAGCGGATCGCTAGAGGGGGGGTGAATAGCGATAAAACCTTTTTTTTTGTTCGTTCGTTAAAACCCGAGTAGATAATTAATTGCAGTGGAAAGATAAGCAATAAATAAAGGAGACAAATATTTTTACTTGGTTCGTAGCCTTCGGCTACTACTCCAAGGCCCTAGTGGTCCTTGACCACGCACGGAGGGCAAAGCACTAAAGAACTCCTTCTCGTTAGAGGTAGGAGTTAATCGTTACAAATAAAAGCAAAAAGCTTGAGGTAGAGGGACACTCCCCCTCTCCTCGTTACGATAAAAGCTCCGAGATTTAAAAGTAATGAACTGAGATAAACAACTTAAACCTACGTAATAAAAAAAAAAACAATTAAACCTAGACGTCAGAGAAGAAGCAATTCGTTGTCGGAGAGTTGTAGCTTGGCGGAGGCTTTTGGAAGCTTAGAATTGATGATGAAACCCTAGGATTGGCCCTCCTTTTATAGCCTTTGAGTCCCTTTTCGAGAGGAACTTCACCCAATAGAGTTTTGGCACATGGCTCCTTGAAAAATGGTGATAAGGCTTGACTCCTCGAGGTTGATCCTTGACCATCAATGTGATGGCCATCATCGATCGATTGATGGCGGATCGATCGAATGATGACCTCGTAGTCGATCATTGTTGGGCGACAATGAGTCCTCCCATCGCATTCGACTGATGCTAGCTGCAAGGCAAAGTTAGCTTAACAAAAACATTAATTTGACGGCCTCCGACCGTCCGATCTCGACCTAGACCACCTATAGGATGTCTTTTGTCGGATCTACGCCTAAGATCATCCCCGTAAAGAGGATACGACCTCACTTACTCTCGCACACACATGAGCTTACCTCGATACTTACTGTGTTTCTTTTTCTTCCGGCCTTCCACTCGATTCCTTCAGCTCCCTCCGAAGTCACTCGAGTGTCGCCCGACCACCGCGGCTTCCTCCGGGTGTCGCTAGCCTTCAGCTCCAGCTATAGCAATTTTCTGCACACTCGATTCAGCTCGTGAGATAATGACATGAGATTAACTTTGTATCGTTTGCTATAATCAAAACTCAGGTTCGATTTAGGTGTCTAATGCACCAACAATCTCCCCCTCTTTGATTTATGGCAAACCCACATACAAAGTTTAAGAAAAATAAATTAAGTACATTAAGCAAAATGAGTATGAGATATGCATGAATGAGCAGGAGTATATAAAAACTCTTTTTCAAGTGCTCCCCCTTGAGGAATCCTCCCCCTTGACCGAGGGTGAGTACTTGAGAAAGAGTTTTAACTCTCCCCCTTGATGTTTGCTACTAAAAAAGAATTAAGTAACCGAAATTACTTAATATTGGCCATAGTGTTTAAAATAAGTTTTAAGTTAAGAAATCAAAAAATTGATTTCTTAACCTTGGCCTTTACTTCCGTTTTGTTAACAAGTTAACTTAAAGTTAAGTAAGCCTTGGCCATAAAAAAAATTGATCCCTTAACTTTGGCCATAAAAAAAAATTTGATCCCTTAACTTTGGCCTTTTTCTCCCCCTTTTGCCATATATCGAAAAGAGTGAGGGTGTGTGTGGAATAAAAAATAAGTATTAATTTTAAAGTCCAAGCATGTTCCACATTATTTTGAAAATAATATACTGAAAATAAGTTCATCTATAAAATGTTTGACTCATATTTGGCTTGATTGATATGAAAGATCAACGAGTCCTGGTCAGAGTCGGTTAGTATGTATGATTATACTCCATGGTTCATAGCGATGCACTAGCTCTACATCTGGAACCAGGAGTAAGGTCCTAACATCTCACGCCCATCTACGTGGCTAAGTACACAAACACATTAGTCCTATGTGTTGTGAGATGTATTGGCTCCTTAAATCTATAGGTGCATGATATCTAAGGTAAGTCCTATACTAGTTCCATGAAAAATGAAAAGTAAGAAATAGTAGTAATATAATTTGCAAAGTCCTATTCTACTACGCACATGCCCAATTTTCTCTTAATAGACTAAATTCGGCTTCGGGTAGGGGTTTAGTAAATAGGTCTGCCAAGTTAGACTTCGATTCATCGTATTCGAGTTGTATGGCTCCGTTGGCCACATGTTCTCGAATGAAATGGTGTTTGACCTCTATATGTTTGGTCCTAGAGTAACATATCGGATTTTTAGTAAGATTAATTGAACTAATGTTATCTACATGAAGTTTAGTATTTGTAAAGTCTAACTTAAAGTCGCAGAGAGTGTGCTTCATCCAAAGAAGCTGAGTGACACACTCACCCATCGCGATGTATTCGGCTTCGGTGGTAGATAAGGCAACACAATGTTGCTTCCTCTTACCACTGGGCTCGAGAAGTTGACAGCAACCACTCGTACTCTTTCTATCGAAACTTACTCTGCGTAGTCGGCATAGTCCCGAATTAGATGTGCGTAGATCTAGGGTACGAAATACCGATATTAAGTGTACCCTTTAGATATCTAAGGATACGCTTGACTAGAGTTAGGTGAGACTCCTTGGCACAGGTTTGGAACCTTGTGCACATACTTACTGCAAATAAGATATCGGGTCGGCTTGTAGTTAAGTAAAGGAGACTCCCTATTACGCTCCTATAGTATTTTAAATCAATTGAATTTCTGATTACATCTTCTTCTATATTAACATTAGTTGCCATTGGGGTATTAATAATTTTAGCGTCTTGCATTCCAAAGCATTTAATTAATTCCCTAGTATATTTGCGTTGATGTAGGTATATTCCATCTTTAGTTTGTTTAATTTGTAGACCTAAAAAGATGATTAACTCGCCTAATAAATTCATTTCAAATTCACTTTCCATAAGTGAAATGAACTCATTTAGTAGGATTGAGTTGGTGGTTCCGAAAATAATATCATCTACGTAGATTTGGGCTATGAATATGTCTTTAGCTAAGGTTTTTACGAAAAGAGTTGGGTCAACTACACCTTGGTTAAAACCTTTGGACTTAAGATAAATCGAAAGTCTCTCGTACCAAGCTCGAGGAGCTTGTTTAAGTCCATAGAGAGCTTTCTTTAACCTAAGGACATGGTCGGGTTTGTCTAAACTTTCGAAACCGGGGGGTTGACTAACATAAACTTCTTCTTTAATGTATCCATTTAAGAACGCAGATTTCACATCCATTTGAAACAACTTAAATCCTCGATGTGCTATATACGCTAATAGCATTCGAATGGACTCTAATCTAGCTACTGGGGCATAGGTCTCATCGTAATCTAAACCTTCGACTTGACTAAACCCTTTAGCGACTAGTCTAGCTTTATTTCTAACCACTTCACCTTTATCATCAAGTTTAATTCTAAACACCCACCTTGTTCCAATGATTGTTTTATCTTTAGGTGGCGGTACTAATACCCATACTTCGTTCCTAGTGAATTGAGCCAACTCTTCTTGCATTGCAATAATCCAATCGGGATCAAGAAGAGCTTGGTCAATAGTCTTGGGTTCAATTTTGGAAATTAAGGGGATTTGACTAAGGTTTCTCTATGAGGCTCTAGTTCGAACTCCTAGACTTGGATCACCTATCACTTGGTCGATAGGATGATTTGCTTGAGTCCTAGTTGGGTTTGGGTTTGAGTCTACAACTTGATCAATAGGATGACTCGTCTGAGTTCTAGTTTGGTTAGAGTCATCTGTCACTTGGTCGATAGAGTGGCTTGGTTGACTTAGGTTAGGATTAATACTAGACCTGATCTCCGGATCAGAGTTAGATCTAGTATGAATCGGCTCGCTAATTGGGGTTGCCGGGGGATTTGTAGGTTCGTGTCCTTCATCAAACACTACATTGATAGTTTCCTCGACTCTAAGGGTGTCATGGTTGTATACTCTATATGCTCTACTTGTAGTCGAGTATCCTAGAAAGATTCCGGTCGTGGTTTTGGATGTAAACTTCCCTAGGTAATCTTTAGTGTTTAGGATATGTACCTTACACCCAAATACCCTAAAGTACTTGATGTTAGGTATTTTATCGTGATAAATCTCATATGAGGTCTTAAGGTGCCTCTTTACCATAAGGATCCTATTTTGGACATAGCATGTCGTATTCACGGCTTCCGCCCAAAACCTATCGGGTAGGTTATACTCGTTTAACATTGTCCTAGCGGCTTCTTGTAGGGTTCTATTTTTGCGTTCTACTAGGCCATTTTGTTGTGGAGTTCTAGGGCAAGAGAACTCATGGTGGTATCCATTTAGGTTACAGAATTCTATAAACCTATGGTTCTCGAATTCACCACCATGATCAGTCCTAAATCTTTTTATTTTAATTCTTTGTTGATTTTCTATTAATTTAAATAGGTTGATTAATTGATCTAGGGTATCACTTTTGTGTTTGATGAACCTAACCCAAGTAAATCTAGAGTAGTCATCAATTATGACTAAACAGAATTTACTTCAATTAAGTGACTTAGCTCCGTGTGAATCAAATAAATCCATGTGTAGAAGCTCAAGCACACTTTTGGTTCGTTCTTGATTAGTTAGTTAATGTTGTGTCCTAGATTGTTTACCTTGTTGACAAGCATTACATATTTTATTATCCAAGTTATTGAGGTTAGGCAAACCTCTGACTAAGTCACTCTGACTCATCTTGTGGATGAGTCTTGGGTGTGAGTGACCGAGTCGCCGGTGCCACAACCATGATTCCTCTTGCCGTGTCATAAGACACTTAGTTGAGGAGTTAGTTAAGTTAATAGTGTAAATATTGTTATTTCTGGTTCCCTTAACGATTGTTTTAGAGGTTTCATTTGTATTAATTACGCATTCATTTTCTAGATATATGACCTTATAGTTATTATCACACAATTGACTTACACTAAGTAAATTATATTGAAAATTTTCTACTAATAAAACATTTTGAATAATAAAATTTAAGTTGAGCTCAATATCACCTGATCCGATGATTTTGAGCTTGCCGTTATTTCCGAAGGCTACCGATCCTTATCGTTTGAATCGAAGCTTTGAAAACTTGAGTTGATCCCCGGTCATGTGTCGGGAGAAACCACTGTCCAACATCCATTCATCCTACACGCAAGGTAGTTGGATTGGATATTGGATTTATTAAAGATTGGTTGAAAATTATTAACCTAAATCATCTCAGCCATGTCTACATGATCAAACACATTAACCCTATATGTTCTTGTGAGATGACTTCCAATTTTACTTGATTTAAATTTAATGACTTAAACACTTGTCAACCTTGCGTTAGATTCGAATTTGACCTTAGGCTCATCAAGTCACCTTTTCAAGATCATGGTTTCCAGGTCGTGGCGAGGCACAGAGGCTTTCTTTGATCGGAACAATGACCACTTCCTTAGACAAAGCCATTTTCAAGAAAATAGTAACTTGACTCACCTAAGACCACTTCCTGGTCTAACTAGTCTAGGATACGGTGAGGTAGCTTCAGCTAGTTCCACTCGGTCAAGTGCACCGAACTAGATACGCCTTATCTAGCCTGAATACACAAGACTCCGCTTTCCTAGCGTACTATCATCTCGCCGCGTCCTGGTACTATGTTATCAAGTATTGACGAGTTATAGTCCTATCTAACCATTTTAAAAAGGAAAATCAAACTAAATAAAAACCTAAGCATGCAATTTCTAGGTTAAAACACAAACAAGTTTCGTACTAGCTCCCCCTGGACTGTTGAATCGATTCGGTCTCTCCATATAGTGGATTTGATCCTTTGGAACCCAGTACTGGTTCGATCCTAAGTTTGAAATTAAGGTGGTCTTAGGGACCCATGCTTGGACACATTTTTTATGTCGACTTACAATCGACATATACGACTTGTTGGTCGTATTTGAGCTAAACCCTAGTCCGGCCTTGTTGTACACGACCCTTTGCGATCCAAGTAGGAGGTCAAGTCCTTTGGATCCCAAAGTAAACCTTTCCAATGTATTCCTAAGATCTTCGACTTGACTCTTCAAGAGTGAGTTCTCAACTTCGAGTTTTTCAACCCGAGTTGAGTCCTCCTCTTGAACTCGACTAGTCGAAGAGGTTAGGGAGACCTCGTGTTTGAGGAGTTTAACTTCCTCAACCAGGGTCTCGACCTTGGACTCGGACTTAGCTAACTTTCTAGTTAAAAACTTAATTGCACTATAAAGTGTACTAATGAGAGACCGACATACCTTGAGTGTATCTTTTGAACCGGATGCGTATCCGTGGCTTGTCTTGAATAGTGCTTCACAATCTGACTCGTCTTCGGTTTCCGATTCAGGTTCCGGTTCCGACTCCGTCTCCAATTCCACCGGTTTAGCCATAAGAACACGATCATTATCTTCTTCCTCGGATGCTTCTTTCCAAGTAGCGTTGAGTGCCTTTTTGTGTTTTGGTGCTTTGCTCTTGAGTTTTGAGCATTTGGTCTTGATATGTCCAAACCTGTTGCATTCATAACATCTAATATTTGAACTTTTAGTCTTACCTTCGTTGGGTCGAGTGACAGTTCATTTTCGGCCCTTGACTATCCTCCGAACTAGGTTGACTAGTTCGGCCTCCATTTCTGAGTGGACCTCCGAATCGGACTCATCCTCTTCTTCCTTCGGGGGTGGCTTGCTTGGGGTTTTCTTCCTTGAACCTGCAAAAAGTGCTATACCCTTCTCGGGTTCCGAGTTAGACTGCTCATGAAGTTCAAAATCAGAAAATAGTTCATCTAACCTAAGTTTCAAAAGATCCTTGGAGACCTTGTAGGCATCGACCATGGATGCCCATAAGGTAGTCCTCGGAAAGGAGTTTAGGACATACCTTATAAGGTCGCGGTTTTCGACCTTTTGCCAGATCGCGTGTAGATTGTTGACTATGTCTTGGACGCGGGCGTGAAGTTGTGTCGCGGACTCGTGTTCCTGCATTTTTAGATTATATAGTGTATTAAATAAAAGATCATGCTTACATACCTTGGCTTCATCGGTGCCTTCGTGTAGATCCACTAGCTTTGTCCAAAGGTCCTTTGCGCTTATGAAGGGGCCGACGCAATTGAGCTCCTCCTTGGACAAACCGCATTGGAGAATTTGAGTTGCCTTGGCGGGCTTCGACTTGTCGTTTTGTCGCAATGGTCCATTGGTCATAACCCAAGAATTCACCCACTTCGTTAGTTGGAAGTGTGAAACCCGTTTGGATTATGATCCACATCTCGATTTGGGTTTTGAGAAAGCATTCCATCCGACCTTTCCAGTAACGGAAATCATCTCCGTTGTAAAACGGAGGTCGGACGGTGCTAAAACCCTCGAGATGGGCCATTTGGAAGGGAAATCTTGCACAAAAAATACCAAAAAAAACACGAAAAAGGTTCCAAGACTTCGCCTTGGATTAGTAATGTAGGAAATGAAAAGAAACAAAAGGAATAAATGAGAAATAACCAACTAAAATAAAAGATGAGTACTTACAACCTTCGATGTCTCAGAAATGGTACTAAACGATGGTTTTTGGGGATAAAGACAGCTTGTTACAAGGGTTTACCCTCTTAAGAAGTGTATATCTCTCCGAGAGCTTCATTTTGGTAGGTAGCCCGTTTCGTGGGTCAACTTGTACGAAAAGTTATGCCCGTTTTACCGTCGGCTACTCCAAAAGCGAATACTTGCAAAACAAAACCAAACGAAGAGTACCAAGACTTCGTCTTGGATTAGTAGTGCAGGAGAAAAATTTAAACGAACGAAAAACAAATCTGTAAAAAAAAGCTAGATTGGTGGTTTCACAAAATCTAAGCGCCCCCGGCTCTGATACCAATTGTTGGATCGAAGCGGATCGCTAAAGGGGGGGTGAATAGCTATAAAACCTTTTTTTTTGTTCGTTCGTTAAAACCCGAGTAGATAATTAATTGCAGCGGAAAGATAAGCAATAAATAAAGGAGACAAATATTTTTACTTGGTTCGTAGCCTTCGGCTACTACTCCAAGACCCTAGTGGTTCTTGACCACGCACGGAGGGCAAAGCACTAAAGAACTCCTCCTCGTTAGAGGTAGGAGTTAATCGTTACAAATAAAAGCAAAAAGCTTGAGGTAGAGGGACACTCCCCCTCTCCTCGTTTTGATAAAAGCTCCGAGATTTGAAAGTAATGAACTGAGATAAACAACTTAAATCGACGTAATAAAAAGAAAACAATTAAACCTAGACGTCGGAGAAGAAGCAATTCGTTGTCGGAAAGTTGTAGCTTGGCGGAGGCTTTTGGAAGCTTAGAATTGATGATGAAACCCTAGGATTGGCCCTCCTTTTATAGCCTTTGAGTTCCTTTTCGAGAGGAACTTCACTCAATAGAGTTTTGGCACATGGCTCCTTGAAAAATGGTGATAAGGCTTGACTCCTCGAGGCTGATCCTTGACCATCGACGATCGATGGCAATCGGCGATGGATCGAATCTTGACCTCGGTCGGTCGATCGTTGGATGGCAATGAGTCCTCCAAGTCGGCAATGATCGATGCTAGCTGCAATGCAAAGTTAGCTTAACAAAAACATTAATTTGATGGCCTCCGACCGTCTGATCTCGACCTAGACCACCTATAGGATGTCTTTGGTCGGATCTACGCCTAAGATCATCCCCGTAAAGAGGATACGACCTCACTTACTCTCGCACACACAGGAGCTTACCTCGATACTTACTGTGTTGCTTTTGCTTCTGGCCTTCCACTCGATTCCTTCGGCTCCCTCCAAAGTCACTTGAGTGTCGCCCGACCACCGCGGCTTTTTCTGAGTGTCGCTAGCCTTCAGCTCCAGCTATAGCAATTTTCTGCACACTCGATTCAGCTCGTGAGATAACGACATGAGATTAACTTTGTATTGTTTGCTATAATCAAAACTCAGGTTCGACTTTGGTGCCTACTGCACCAACAGGAAAGACCAAGCATGGGTCTTGGCAAGTAAAGTCCAAGCATGGGTTTTAGCAAGGGAAAGTCCAAGCTTGAGTCTTGGCAAATGGAAAGTCCAACATGGGTTGGCAAGGGAAGTCCAAGGGGTGAAATTGGCTGCGTAAAGCCCAAGAGTGGAGTCTTGGCAACATAAGTCCAATGGTTGGCTGCGTAAAGTCCAAGTGGAGTCTTGGCAGTGTAAGCCCAATGTGCCTTGGTGGTGTAGACCACATTAGCATGACAATAGCTAATGGAAGCACCTGAAGGCTAGTGTATGGATGAATAAGTTATGGATGACTTGGAGAGATTTGATAGGCGTGAGGCTGATGGAGGTGGCTATAAGGCTTAGGTCAAAAAGTTTCCGAGTCGACTGTTAGGGTTTGACAGTCGAGTGATGACATGATCAGTCGACTAATGGGCATGATCAGTCGACTGATGGTCTATCCATTGTAACCTATCCAACGTCGCTCATGCCGTTATGAGACAACAGCTACAGGAGTAGTCAACTGATGGTCTCAATCAGTCGACTGCTAGGCAAAAATTAGCCCGAGTTGCAGGTTTAAAAGGAGCATGAAGGGAGGATTTTTGGTAAGTTTCTCTTGGGCAATTTGTAGGGGAATAGTTGGTGCTTTCTGGTCCTTCATGGCTAGTCCAAGGCAATCAAAGATCAAACATTCAAGTTCACATTTGTAAAGGTTTTCCTTACTTATATTTGTGTAGTTTACTTGTATTTCATTCTTATTATTGTAAGAATACTTGTATGAGGTTTCTCCGCCTCCAACTTATTATCGAGAAGGAGTATTTTGATTAGTGGTGTTGCTTGCATCGCTAGAGCTTGTTTGAGCTTAACCCGTGGAGTAGGAACCCTAAGGTTCCGAACCACATTACATCGTCTTGTCGTGTGGTTGTGCTTGTGTATTTATCTTCATTGTATATTTTGTATATTCCGCTACGTACTAACATTGTGTAGCAAGCACGAATGAATTACGATCAAACGACGACAACGCTATTCACCCCCCCCTCTAGCGAGCGCATAGGTTCTAACAAGTGGTATCAGAGCGAGGCTGCTCTTCAAGGATTAACATCCAAGAGAGCACCGCTAGAGGAAGAAGATAGAATTTGAAGAACAATTAGGATGGGATATCAACACTTTGGTCCTGTATGCGCTCTATGGACGAGAAGGCTTCAATAAATTGAAGGCAAGGATTGAAGACTTCATGACGATGAGGGATATCAAAGAGTGGTCCACTTTAATGGAAGGATTTGAATATCCTAGATGACCAAGGGGAGGTTTCCTCAAGATGAAGAGATGGACCAAGGAACAACTCCAAGGGTTTGAGAAAAATAAGAAGGTAATGAAATTTTTGATTGATTTAATACCTAACAATATTTTTTCTAGTTTAGGGGACTACATGGATGTCAAGGAGATATGGAGCCAAGTTACAAGATTCCATGAGAACCCGCAACTGGTCCAAGAAGAAGAGGAAGAAAGCTCATCCTCACAAGAAAGTGAGGATTCGAAGGTCAAGGAGTGTTCGACATCTGAGGTGGAAGAATTGGAGGTTGAAAGGCCATCAACATTCAAGGAAGAGGTAGAATTGGATGAAACCTCACCCTCTAGGATTGAGGGGGAGGAGATTAGGGCATCCTCAACACCAGAGCAAACTCAAGAGAAACCATCTACCTCTGGTCGAGAAGAAGATGAAGACCATTTCATTCCACCACCACTCTAGGTAACTCAAGCAATGTAATTAAAAATAAAATTCATATAATTTGCTTTGAGTGTAGAGAAGCCGGGCACTATAAGAGCAAGTGCCAAAAGAAGGTCAAGAAGCCTCAACCGGTGCCAAAGGTCAAGGATGTCGGTCCCCCAACAATTAAAAACAAGGAGCACATTATTTGCTTCAAATGTCAACACAAAGGGCATTATAGGAGTCAATGCCCTAGGGGGAGGAAGAAGACTCAAGAGGGGGCATCACATGCAGTGGTAGCCTCTAAGGCAAACCCTAAGGTATATTTTAATGCACCTTCTAGTTCTAGGATTAAAAAGCATGTTTTTAGTACTCTTGCTATTACTCATGAAAAGCATGCTAGTAAAAATAGGCTTTATTGCTTAGGAGCTAAAAATGTCAACTTTAAAAATAAAGAGAAATTTGGGACTAATGTCCCTAGAAAAATCCAACATAAGGAATCTATTAGGAAGGTAGAAAACCATCTAGGCTTTAATCCAAAGAATTCTAGACATATGCCTAGAAAGAACAAATCAATTCAACGAAATAATGGGCCCACAAAATTAGAGAAATTGGAGTTGGAGAACCAAGTCTTGAGGTCAAGGCTTGAGAAAATGGAAAAGACTCTTAGGATTATGCAAGGGTCAAATAGTCAAAGGCTAGGGTCTAGGAGTCGAAGTCAAAGGCCTAAGAAACAAGAATCATTCAAGGGAAAGTTTAAGCCCAAAAAGACCTATCACAATATTCCATTCGATTATGGAACTCAATCTAGGTCTAGGAAAACCAAGGTTAATAGGGAAGTCATCCCTAAGGTTGACCAAGGTAGGTGCTTAGTGGCTAAGGTTTCAAGGAAACCTAGGGAAGTCATTAAGAAGGTTACAAGGGGAGTTACCCCTAGAGTTAACTTAGGTAAGACCCAAATGACCAAGGCTACCAAGTCTAGAAGGGTCATTAGGAGGGTATCTAAGGAGGTCATCCCTAAGGAATACCTAGTAAACCCAAGGAGCTCCAATAGGTATTGGGTTCCTAGGAGCGTGATCAATTCACGCTAAATGGGTTAGGGTGTGCCAATTTTAAATGGATGGGTAGTTAACCTAACCATGGTATATAGGGATGTATACTAAAAAGTCTATCTTTTCTATGAACATCTTTATTTTTGAAATAAGAATTACATGATCATTGTTTGCATATTTTTATGCATATTGTCTAATATGTTGCATTGTAGATAACATGGTGTGTGGTGTCACACAGGAGATCATGTTATCGGCTCCTTGTAAAGTATAAGTAAAGGCTCACAACCGAGATGACTTTGGACAAACCATCAGAATGGTTGTAGTGTGATTTGGTGTTGGTTTGTTTTAACCATAGAATCACACTAGTGAACTTTGTGTGTATTGAGCAGGACCGACTTAGAGGTGATTCGATTTATTGCTGACTACATAATCGAATCGGACCTCAGATATTATTTAGTACATGCTCTTAATCCCGATATAATAACGGGCACATATACTTAGTACTCATTTCTTTGATTTACCAATGGGCGAGATTTATAGATTAAATCGATAGGCTCGGTAAGTTGGGAGATGATATTATTTATATGGTGTGTCGTTGATTATAGGAGGAAACTGTGTCCTATATATTAGGATGATGATGTCCCCTTGAGGAGCTCATAAGGTTCATTATGTAAACCCTGCAGGTGGACTTGGTCCGACATGATGAAAAGGTTGAGTGGTACTACTCAAGGAGTTAGATGTTGATTAATTAATGGTCAGTAAATTAATTAATCGACGGACATTCAAGATCTTAAACACGGAGAGAAAATTTACAAATAATATATGGATCCCATATTATCATATGGGGGTTGGTGAGGTAGATCAATGATGAACCTTTAGTGGATTGGATCATCATTAGTGGATCGGACTTTATGTGGGCTTGATCCATGGGTGGCCAAGACCCAACTCCTCCTCATGGTCTCTAATGTAGCCTATTAACACCTCATGATGCTTAGATCCAATGGATAGAAACAAAACTCTAAGATCCATAGGTAGAGATTAAATCTCTAAGATCCGACGGTTGAGATTAAATCTCTAGATCCGACGATTGAGATTAAATCCCTAGAACCAATGGATGAGATTAATTCATGACTTATCCCTAACTCTACAAAAGGATGTCAAGGGAGTTGGCGTGACAACATTGAAGGAGAGCTAGGGTTTGGGCGGCAAGAAGGAATCCTAGTTGAGATAGGATTAGGATTACGGTTTGGAGGCAAGGGTGGCACCAAATAAGGTAGGTATTCTTCTCTTCTTCTTCCTCTTTTTGGCCAACGTCCAGCACCTCTCCAACCTCATTTCCAGCCTTGGTCAGCACCCAAAAGCCCCCTTCTCCTTCTCCTTAGGTGGTGGAAACAAGATATAGGGCTTCCCTTGGTGTCTTAGTTGTTTTCCACCATCTTCTCCTTCACCTAGTTGGCCAGCGGCAAGGATAGTTTTAGTTCCTTGTTGGTTGTTTCTAGTGAGGAGAAAAACCTTGTTTCTATTCTTCCTCTTGCTTTGGAAGAGAAAGGAAGGAATATTTATGATCTAGGAGCTTCGACTTTTGGTAGATCGTCGCCCACACGACGTCCAAAAGGAGGAAGGTCATACATTAGAAGATCGAGAGGTATACCTATTCTACTTTCTTCTTTTGTTTGTTGCTTGTTTTTGTTTTTCAATTATAAGCATGTTATAAATCTGTAAATGGATAAATAATACTTAGATCCCGAGCATAAACACAAAAACTGACGATCCGGACATTGTCTATTCCGCGACTACTCGTAGAATAGAGGATGGTCGCTTGAACAACTAGTTTGTTCAAGTGACCTCTCTAAACGAATAGCACGACGATGACTTGGTGGTTTGGGCAGTCCCTTTTGTCTAGGATTAATTTTTTTTTAATCCGGGGACATCGAAGGGATCGCCATGGTCAAGCTACCGAGGTGAAGTGGGAAGCGAAGTTTCCCCTCACGGACTCGATAAGCTAAAACCATTACTTTGGTATGAGAGCTTCCGGAGCAAAACCCTTCATGGTAAAGGTGACACCTTATGTTATTTTCAAGGTTATGGGTACCTTGGAAATGTGGTTGGAACTTAATCCTAAAAGATTTTAGGATGTGCCAATATTATTTAAGAAGTTTGATAAATTGATCAAATTGGCACAATTTAGGTCTTAAAGTCATAGTGTGCCATTTTGGGTTTTTGGCACACTTGGGGGATTAGTAGTAATATTGAAAAATGGGTTTAATAATAACAAATGACAATTAATATTAAAATTTAGGTATTGCTATACCTATACATTGTATTTGCCATGCTTGATTTGCCATATAACATGTCATGACATCATATTTATTTTTATCATTTGATATGTCATGATCATGCTTAGTTTATAGTCTTAATATCATGTATGCTTAGGTTATATCATATGTCATGACATCATGATCATTGGTCATGCTTATTTATGTTATCATTTTTTCCATGATCATTCATGCATTAATAAAATTGATTTAAGGATAATGACATGACTTGAAGTCCCATGTATAAGGGAATCAAGTAGTGTTGCCCTAGAAAATGTACGAAACCCTAGTTTAGGATGAACAAAACCCACATATCACATCACATTGACATGTGTGTGTATTGATATACCCTAGACACATGTGAGATGCTAGGAAATGAGTTAAGTTCAAGGTGCATAGTTTTTGTATATAGATGAACTTAAACTCAACTTATACCATGGATGAATCATGAGGAAAGCTTGTGTACAAGTCATGTGCATTAAGCCCATAGACCATGGTTCAATATAAGGTTTTAAAACTATTTCAAAATCATTTTGAAAAACCTTGGTGTAGTCTATCTTTTGATAGAAGTCACCATTGATGATGTTGATACAAAGAGGACTCAAAACATTGAAGTTTTTCTTCACTTTTAAACTTTTTATCAATTTCACTATTTTATGATTAAATTATTTTTCACATATTTTTCACCCATTGTATTTGGTATAAGTATTATACGTATGAAGTTTCACTATTTTTCAAATTACGTATAATTACTTATGTATTATCAAAATTTGAATCTAATAGTTGAAAACTACATTTTGCGATTATCGATCATTCGCTTGATGGCGATCATGATGATCGATCTATAGGCAATGATTCGACATCGAGTCGAAAACAAGGATGTTTATTCCATGTTTCAGCTATGTTAGGGTTCCCTAACTACTCCTAACTCTAGGATATGCTTTGGAAAGCATTGGAAAGGGTGAAAATCTATTGGATATGGATTAGGAGAGTTGTTAGAGTGATGTATCAATTTTAAGTTGTGGAAACTTCAAGGTTGAACTTTTAACCTTAATTTTAATGGTTTAGTGTTCCTATAGGGACTCTCCAAGGACATTATTGTTGCAATAGTCAAGGGGGAGCAAACCTTTAGGGGGAGGTATCCATCATGGGATGATGGATGTGTTCTTCCTCATGATGGGGAGAAATGGGAATGTGAGTTGCCCAATTTGGAAATCGGGAGAGTTTGTAGGATTACTTCTCTTGAGTGATATGAGACTTATCACTAGGAAGAGTGAAGGCATCCTAGGTGTTTTTGGACCAAGGGGGAGATTGTAAGATCTCATTGGGATATGAGACATTGACCTCCTTAGGGGAACCTTTTTGATGTATGTCAAAAAGGGAGAGAATTAATGGAAGAAGTTATGGGAGAATTTGAGATTACCAATTTGGGACAATTGGTAAGGAGATTTGAGTTAGGTGACCTAACTCAAATGTGTTTGGTTTTTATCAAATATCAAAAAGGGGGAGATTGTTGGTGCAATCGACCCAGGTCACGATTGACCGAACTCGAGTAGTGTTTTGATGTTTGATATTGATGTCTGACAATATATTGGGGAGATTGTTGGTGCAATCGACCCAGGTCATGATTGATGTTTAACGATGGTTTGACCATTGTCATGAGAAAAGTCCCAGTCATGGGTACTTGGCATGGAAAGTCCAAGCATGGGTCTTGGCAAGGAAAGTCCAAGCATGGGTCTTAGCAAGGGAAAGTCCAAGCTTGAGTCTTGGCAAATGGAAAGTCCAACATGGGTTGGCAAGGGAAGTCCAAGGGGTGATATTGGCAGCATAAAATCCAAGGGTGGAGTCTTGGTAGCATAAGTCTAATGGTTGGCGGCGTAAAGTCCAAGCGGAGTCTTGGCGGCGTAAAGTCCAAGCGGAGTCTTGGCGGCGTAAAGTCCAAGCGTAAGCCTAATATGCCTTGGTGGTGCAGACCACATTATCATGACAATAGCTGATAGAAGCACCTGAAGGCTAGCATATGGATGAACAAGTCATGGATGACTTGAAGGCTGATGGAGGTGGATAGAAGGCTTAGATTTAGGTTAAGGGTGGTTTAGCAAGTATGGGGGCACCATACTTGGGGTTAAAACCTCATGGATGAGGCTATCAGTCGACTGATATTATGGTTAATTGATTGATGGGAGTCGACTAGAGTTCGACTACAGGAAATGGCCTAGCAGTCGACTGCCATGGATGGCAGTCGACTGTTTGTCGAGTTTTCGGGGATAGAAAGTTTCCAAGTCGACTGTTAGGGTTTGACAGTCGAGTGATGACTCAATCAGTCGAGTGATGGTCTATCTGTTGGAACTTATCCAATGTGGCTCATGCCGTTGTGAGACAACAGCTACAGGAGCAGTCGACTAATGGTCTTGATCAGTCGACTGTTAGGCAAAAATTAGCCCAAGTTGCAGGTTTAAAAGGAGCACGAAGGGAGGATTTTTGGTAAGGTTCTCTTGGGTAATTTGAAGGGGAATAGTAGGTGCTTTCTAGTCCTTCAAGGCTAGTCTAAGACAATCAAAGATCAAGCATGTTCACATTTATAAAGGTTTTCCTTACTTGTATTTGTGTAGTTTACTTGTATTTGCTTGTATTTCTTTCTTATTGTTGTAAGAATACTTGTACGAGGTTTCTCCGCCTCCAACTTGTTGTCGAGAAGGAGTATTTTGATTAGTGGTGTTGCTTGCATCGCTAGAGCTCGTTTGAGCTCAACCCGTGGAGTAGGAACCCTAACGTTCCGAACCATGTTATATCATCTTGTCATGTGGTTGTGCTTATGTATTTATCTTCATTGTATATTTTGTATATTCCATTGCATACTAACATTGTGTAGCAAGCACAAATGAATTCCGATCAAATGACGAAAATGCTATTCACCCCCTCTCTAGCGGGTGCATTGGTTCTAACAAATGTGAGTCTATGCTTAGGCTCTAACGATGCAGCCAACACCTTCGGTGTTTCTAGGTGCATCCTTGGTATTTCCTTTTAGGTTACAAACATATCCTATATGTAAAATCAAGAATACTCTAATGTATCATATAGATAAATATGACACAGGTATATTAAAACATCAAACATACTTTAAATATTCTCCTACAATATGCAATCTTTGCCAAACGAACAAGGTGGCTTTGATACCACTTGTTGGAGATTTCGGGATCATGCACAACGGAATAAAGTGAATAAAAATAATTTTTATTATATCCCATACATCCCCTGGGGGCCAAGAAAACTTGCTTTGGCATAATCGCATGAAAACACACAAGTAGAAGGAGAAATTATACCTTCGAGATTCTTTTGAATCCGTCGAAACCACAAGCAAGACCAATGAGCCTTGCCTCTATCAGTATCCAAGTCGGGATTGTTCGAACGTCGGTGTCCAGCTAGAGGGGGGTGAATAGCCTTTCTTTCGTGTACGGTGGAGATCAATCGTTCTTGAGCATCTACGATTAGAGTTAGCGCAATGGAAATACTAAAACATTTAAGCAAATGCACAAGACAAAAGAAGGTAAATGCAAACATGAGGTCGTAATGTGGTTCACGACCCTTGCCGCTAATCCACGACCCGATTCTTTCCAGGTGAATTATGCCTAAACCTTCACTATTCTCTCCTTGGCACCAAGCAAGGTGGAGGTAAACCTTTTCTTACAAGAACACTTTCTCTTTACAATATGATTGAGATAATAGCAAGAAAGAGGAGTAAAATTGTGTTGGGCACTTGGGAGATGTTTGGAAGCTAAGCATTAGCCATCCCAATGCCCACACCCTCTCTTTTTATAGAGAAGGTTGATTTCTTCCCGTTGGCCGCCCATCAATCGACTGCTGCCTTTGGCAGTCGACTGCCGCCATTGCAACGACTTCTGAACACATCAGATCCCGACCGTTGTAGTCTAACGGGAGACTTGGTAGTCGACTGATGTATCCATTAGTCAAATGATGCCTCCGCATCGATCGATCAGGCCACGGAGATTCTGCACTAATGACGCTTCATCACCAACCCGTCCCTTAGCGCGTCTAATAGTATGGCGATCGCCATTCCTTGGCAGTCGACTATTGGGCCAGAAACCCACCAGTCAAACCCATTCGACTTGGAGCAGTTGACTGTCATGATATGGCAGTCGACTGATGTCGGGAAAACCCATCCGACACTTAGCCAATTGGCCAAGTTCACCTAAGGGCTACCCCTTCTCGGGTTACAATCGCTCACTCTCATCTTCCCTTGGAGTCCCTCGCCTTTGAAGTTCTCTTCGTCCGACCATGTCCCTCGGATGCGATAAGTGCATGGCTTCGCATCACCATCCTTCGCGTCTCGCCCTAAAGTCTACTTCCTTCGATTTTACTCCAATGCTCCTCGTCCAGTGATCCCTCGGATGTACCAAGTGCATGGCTTTCGCAATGCATCTTTCACTGACTCAAGGACCGAGTCATGAGATGGTGAATCTTGCCAATCGTCATCCATGTGCAAATTACTAAGTCTTGCATGACTTCAACGCACATATCAAATCCATAACAACCTAACTTAAACCCTTTGCCATACACATCAAAACCACATCACATGGGTTGATTGCCCTAACAATCTCCCCTTTTTTGATATGTGGTAATCCGTTTAAGTTAGGTAAAACATAAACACAAAACATAAGGCAAGAAAGCATGTAAGTAAGCATGAGTATCAAACTCCCCCTTAAACATGCAACTCCCCCTTAAGACGTGCTAAATTTCCCCCTTAGCATGATTAACTTAAACCCACAAATTCTCCCCCTTTGACACCATCAAAAATATTATATAAATATTATACACGTATGACATCAAGTCTAATGGAAGAAAAATACCAAAATCAAGTTCAAAACCTGATAAAATAGGTTACTGTGCTCATGCACAGTACATCAGTCGACTGCTATCAACATGGCAGTCGACTGGCTTAGCTAAAACCAGTTTTTTGATTTTCGGAATGAAATTCAAAAATTCATCAATAATTCTAGAAATTCCGAAAAATCATGAAATTTTGCAAACATATTTCTTATGAGTTCCTATATCAGTGAAAAAAAAATTTCATGAAAATTCATTTTATTTTTGAAAATTAGGCAAAAACTCAAAAGTTGTAAAATGTCTAAAGTTTGTATCATCTTTAAAGCCTAGTTTTGCCTTGAAACATTTCAAAACATGAACTCACTGTTTATAAAACATGAAATGTTTTAAAATCATTTAGAATATCCAACTATGATCTGTGGGCAATGTATCCATTGATTAAACATTTGCTTTCCCCATAGTTGGTCTATGATTAATCTATTGATACACTAAATGACCCATCTAAATGCCATAAGCATTAGTGGACCATTTGTATCATCCTATCATCTCACCCATTGCTATGTTCTCAATCAAAGTAGCCTATAGTGAGTGTGAGATGTACCTAAAGGTATTTATACTTAACCAAAATTTTATGCAATTCTACCCATGGTTAAGTATCATGCATCCTAAAACCATCAATATGATCATAAAATCATATATTATCAATCATGATCAAATGTTTTCAATAATTGCATATCATGATCAAAAATAAAATATTATTATAATTCCATATTATAATCACATTATCATCACCCAACACTTAATTCAAAAATTATGACCCACATCCTTACAAGTCAACCATTTTGCATGATATAAAATAAGTCCACTCATAGTTGACTATCCTAGGGTTTTCCTAACCCTTAAGGATGGACTTAGGAACCAAATATAGATTCTTTTCAATAGGGTTCACTAAGTACTCTTTAGGGATCGATTTCCTAGCTACAATTTTATTTTTAGTTTGACCCCTAGCAATTAGGCAATGGTAGGCCTTTTTATTTTTATTTCCCTTATAACCTAGGCCTTTTTTATTGAAACTTGCCCTTTGGCTCCCTATAATCATGTTTAGGGTGTTGGAGCCTATGGTAAATTTTTCTAGGGCCTTAGTTAAATGATTTACCTTTTCTCTTAAAGCTTTATTTTTCTCAATACATGCATCATTAACATTAAAAGGCATGTAATCATCATGTGAGCATGTATTATCAAAACTAGAAGAGACATTATCATTAATATTTAAACATGCTTTTTCTAGCTTTTCTTCTAGGGCCTTAATTTCATTTTTCATTTTTCATGCTTTTGTTTTTGTTTTTATCCCAAAATAATTCTTTAGTTAAACTAGAAATCATGGAAACAATTTTCTTAGGGGAAAGATTCGTTGTCATAGTTTCCATGTCTTCTTCCTCCGATTCTGATGAGGATGAAGATGAAGCTCCCCCTACACTTGAGTTCTCCTCCTCACTTGTGCTTGCTTCTTGTTCGGAGGATGAGGTAGAGACCAAGTCATCTATCCGCATTAATGCGAGGCTTGTGAAGGCTTCTTCTTCTTCGAATGATGATGAATCATCCCATGTATCCTTGTGTGCCTTAGCCTTCCCTTTCTCCTTGGCTTTCTTCTCTTCTCCCTTTTTCTTGCTCCCCTTCTTCTTTTATTCTTTCTTTCTCCTTTCCTTCTTGTTTTTGTTCAAGAGGGGACAATCATCTCTTATATGTCCCTGTCCTTGGCAATTTATAGCATATGATCTTCCTCCTTGGACTTCTTCCTCTATCATGAGATTTATTAAATTTAAAATTCTTAAGTGCACATCTCATGTTTCTTACCATGTAGACCTCCTCATTGCTATCCATGGAGGAGGAGTAGTCTTCATCCGATGAGGAAGGTGGCGTCTCCTTCTTCTTCTTTCCTTTATTTGCTATTAGTGCCACTCCCCTTGGTTGACTCCTTGGTTCTTCTACCATGCCTTCAAGTCATGTTTTATGCAATTCTATAGTAGAAAAGAATTCATCTAGAGTACTTACCTCTAAATTCTTTGAAATATAAAAGGAGTCCACCATGGAGCTCCAATTTGATGATCGGGGGAAGGCGTCTATAGCTTTCATGATCATGTCTCTATTTGTGAGCTTCTCCCCTACACTTGTTAGGCCATTAATAATTTCTTTAAAGTGTGAATGAAGAGATAATACCTTCTCCCCTTTATTGAGTTTGATGTTGTTGAGTTGGGAGCGGAGGACATCTCTTCTTGCTAACTTGGCCTCGGATGTGCCTTCATGAAGCTTCACTAGTTTCTCCCACATCTCTTTGGCACTAGCATATTCTCCTATTCGATTTACTTTTTGTTAAGGGAGCACGTTGTACAAATGGTGCTTGGCCTTTGAATTTGCCAAGTACTCCTCTCTTTGCTTCTTTGTCCATCTAGATTTCTCCAATGGCTCCCCTTCCTCATCCCTAGGTATCTCGAAACCATTTTCCATTATTAACATAATTTCAAAGTCGGTTTCGCAAAATACCTCCATTCACTTTTTCCACCAAGCGAATTCCCCCTCGAACTTTGGTGGATGGATGTTTGAGCCGACCATCTTTGTTGTCGTGCTTGTTGCGACGGTGAGTCTGGTGACAAGCAACCTTGGCACTGATACCACTTGTTGGAATGTTGGTGGCCAGCTAGAGGGGGTGAATAGCCTTTCTTTCGTGTGCGATGGAGATCAATCGTTCTTGTGCATCTACTATTAGAGTTAGCGCAACGGAAATACTAAAATAATTAAGCAAATGCACAAGACAAAAGAAGGCAAACGCAAACATGAGGTTGTAACATGGTTCACGACCCTTGCCGCTAATCCACGACCCGATTCATTCCAGGTGAATGATGCCTAAACCTTCACTATTCTCTCCTTGGCAGCAAGCAAGGTGGACGTAAACATTTTCTTACAAGAACACTCCCTCTTTACAATATGATTGAGATAATAGCAAGAAAGAGGAGTAAAATCGTGTTGGGAGATGTTTAGAAGCTAAGCATTAGCCATCCCAAAGCCCAGACCCTCTCTTTTTATAGAGAAGGTTGATTTCTTCCTGGTTACGCCCATCACGATCACGCTTTGGCACCGATCGCCATCTTGCAAAATAACTTTTGAACACGTCAGATCCCGACCGTTGTAGTCTAATGGGAGGCTTGGTAGTCGACTAATGTATCCATCAGTCAACTAATGCCTCCATAGTCGACTGATCAGTCGGCTATGGGAGGTTTTGTGCCTGCGACTACCTTCATCATTCGACTATCATCATTGGCAGTCGACTGATGGTCTGACAGTTGACTGTTGGGCTAGAAACCCACCAGTCGAACACCAGTCAAACCCATTCAACTTGGAGCAGTCGACTACCATGATATGACAGTCGACTGATGTCGGGAAAACCCATCCGACACTTAGCCATTTGGCCAAGTTCCTAAGAGCTACCCCTTCCCGGGTTACAATCGCTCACTCTCATCTTCCCTTGGAGTCCCTCGCCTTTGAAGTTCTCTACGTCTGGCCATGTCCCTCGGATGCGCCAAGTGCACGGCTTCGCATTGTCATCCTTCGTGTCTCGCCCTAAAGTCTACTTCCTTCAGCTTCACTCCAAAGATCCTCGTCCGACGGTCCCTCGGATGCACTAAGTGCACGGCTTCTACAATGCATCTTTCACCGACTCAAGGACCGAGTCATGAGATGGTGAATCTTGCCAATCGTCATCCATGTGCGAATTACTAAGCCTTGCATGACTTCAACACACATATCAAATCCATAACAACCTAACTTAAACCCTTTGCCACATACATCAAAACCACATCACATGGGTTGATTGCCCTAACAGGGATCACCTGAGACAACTCCTAGAGCAGCAAGTCTTTGTCTCCAATTGGTGCTAGCCAACCGGCGGAGACAAAGGAAGAAGAGAGAGGAGAGAGCAAAGACAACTACCAAGGGAAAACCTAAAACGAAAAAAACCTTTGCCAAAGATTCTCAAGGGATCCTTTTATAGATCTCTTGATTAGGTCATCTTATGTGGCGTAAACGGAACACATCTTACCATAATTATTCCATAATTAAGGTAAGAACAACCCGGGACATTTCCATACAATAAAATCTCCAAAATTGGCGGAGATGCGACACGACCATGTGGATTCACATGGCCTAGCCATTTGGATTCACATGGCCATGTGGATTCACATGCCCTAGTCGTGTGTCTCTCTGGGCATAGCCCAGACTTTGCCAATTTATGGCCAGGACCAGGCATGACCCGTGCCAAGTTAGGCACAACTGTGTCAGGCTCTGTATGGTCCGTTTGACTTAGTTAAGTGTGATATAGTCGTGCTAAGTCCGACAAGGCCATAGGAGGTTCCATAGCCTCTGTTTTGTACCCCCTTGGTCTGGTCCAACCAGACATATCCTCTCTCAATGAAAATCTTATTCTCAAACTTGTTTTACATCTCGAGATCACCCATAGTCCATGTGACCCAATAGGTTCCCATTTTTGTTGGCCATTCATAATTAATGCCTTAATTATGAATAGATCATGAGTGGCACTTAGCAATACATCATGACCTCCAATTGACCGGAAAGTCTAAATTGACTTCAGAATATTTTTTGAACCCTTCAGCAGCTTTAGTTGTTCATGCCTTGTTCCTTTCACTCATCCTATACCCACTTGGTTCACGACATGGTCTCTGTGTTCGACCCCACTAAGTTTACTACGTCACACCTAACCAAAGTTAATTTCCTTGTCCTGTGGATTCAAGTTACTCCTACATGTTCCCAAGAAGACCATCTTCTTAACATGCTTGCTCTGGCCAGAGACTTTCGAGTAACAATCCTGATAAGAGGCCTAGGGTATACATCTCCTTTATCAGGAGTGGTGAATCCTTTGTAGGCTATTCAAACACCTTCGATCACTTTGGCTTATATCCAATCATCCCGGAGTTACACCTACTATGTAGATGGATGCGAAGAAGTCAAAGTATAAAGTGTCATGATCAAGGTGACTTGAATACTCAAGTCTAAGGAAGCTCACACTCAAGCCGCAATGAGATCTTTAACGACATATGGAACCATATGAAGTCTCATAGCAGGCCACACCAAATGAACTAGTTACCATAACTAGCATCCACATGTTCACTCTTAGCATCCCTATGCTTTCATTCAGTGAGTACCGAATACTTGGATAAACCAAGGAGCATAACATGTGCTAGTCTCACAAAATTGATTATGTCCAATCTCATCAATTCATCGACTAGGGATAGTTTCAATACTTACATAATTACACATGATGAGATACCCACTAATTGTGATCCAATCACAATTTCTCTCATGCTATGCTTCGTATTGTGGACTTCAGTATATGAGTTTAAGATGCAATCAAATACACAGATATTGTATACTCAAATAGTGAATTTTATTAATAACTTCTAAGGAGATTGCCTTAGGACACCTCTCAATTACATCAGACCAACCGTAGATCATCAGAACCTTCTCATGCTTGTCAGCAAAATCGAAAGAAAGACACTGAAGGGATTATGTGCGTGTTGTGCGGGTCACGACGACACGCAAATTCGGATTATTCATTGGATTAGTTCATTTGTTTCTATTGTTGGCAACCAGTACATATAAGGAGAGTGTACTTTGAAGACACAGTTGAAGACTATCAATGTTGCTTTCGGGAGGATGATTCACAATCTCGACAACAGAGATCATCACAGAAGATTGGGTTACCACACCATCTGCGTGTAGGGAATCTATGCGCGCTCGGAAACATTTTACAAGCACATAAGCAGCGAAAAAATAGGATCCCTCTAGAGATCCATGCAAAAACCATACTCATTTGATCGATTCTATACTATGAGAATCGTAGTTACTTTCGATGTGAGCCTTTTGCAATCCTGTTAGCAACACTTATGTTCAAGGTGTCCATATCTCAGCTCAGTCAAGTGTTCGTGCCTCCATGGTATCCACACAAATCGTGAGATGAAGAGGAACCAAACTGTGGTGATATGCACAAGATGTTGGTTCGACCAAGAAGGTAGAAGAAGAAGGAGAAGAAGAAGAACACACTCAAGCAACACAAAACTACAACGTCAACCAAAGTCTCATCCAATCCCCTTTTTATATTCAACCATTGAATATGAAGAGTTTATGACTCTTGGTTTTCATGGAATTAATAATTCATTAATTTCATCTTAATGATCATGCAACCCTTCTTAATGGTGAGTCTCACTCAATCCAAATTTGACTTAAGTCTAACTCGAGTAAGATTCATCGGGTATACCTTGAGTCCTACTCAATCCGAATTTGACTTGAGTCTACTCAAGTCAAATTAATTGGGTATACCTTGAGTCCCACTCAATGAGTTTAATCTACATTAGACTCAACCCGATGGCCCAATGGCTCATCACATGAGTCATCTCCAACTCACATGTCCTAAGTGTGTGACCCAATAGGTTCTCGTAACGTTGGTAACATTTCTAAAACCCTTTTAGAGACATAAGCAATGAGCAGCATCTAGCAATACATCATTGCTACCAAAGTGACGATAATGTCGAGATCCGACATAACCTTTCTGTGACTACTATCTTGTATGACTCAGTCCTTCTATCATTGATATCTAGATTGATCAATGAGGCATAGACTGTGTCATCCTCTTATCAATCATGAGTTTCTTGATCTCCAAGTAGACTACACAACCAAATAAGCTCAATATCTCATATTGACTTATTTGAGCATGACCATGTATTTTAGCAGTCCTACTCTATCAAGGGGCCCATAGATATCACTTTCATTATATGGAAGGGATAGATTCCATCTACATCACTCACATCCCTCCGCATAACTTATTGCATACCCATTGATCGCCTTTATAATCACCCTATTACGGGTGACGTTTGACGAAGCTAAAGTACACAACTCATTATGTAGGGAACTATAGTGACTTCAGATCTAAGGACTATTCATACCAATAGTCACATGAGAATGTTTATGACACTCATATAACCATCCATGAAATATTCTAATGGTGGGTCAATTCAGTACATAGTCTCTAATATGTACCCATGTGTCAACTTGATATCACATATACATGACTTGTGAGATTAAGTCATCAATTGACCTACATACTAGTCTAAACACATTAATATTGTCCTTGCATATTAATACTCGACTATGAATAGTTAAGAGTAGTTATATATATATATATATATATATCAACCAATTGATATGCTATAAATCTGAACCTACTATTCAAGGACATTATTATATTATTCATATAGCACAGATAAGGAATAATATAATAAGCAAACCTTGCCTATTATTAATGAAATATGATACATCTGATCACTAATCAATCATCTCATGATTGACACTAAGGGCTGATACTAACACAGCGATCTACTACTTCATGCATAGTTGGAGTTCCTTGATACTTCCATTTGGGAGAAGTGATTTACTCAGCAGTATCAGCAGGAGGCATATTAGAAGATTCAGACGTCCAAACAACAACAATTGTTACCTCCCCAAGCGTGGTGATGCTTTGTATAGAGGAGAGAGTATACGATGATGGTCGTATTGATTCTGTAATCTTCAATTGCAACTATACTATTTGAAGAGTAGGAGCATGCTAGGATGTTGGCAGTTATTTAGTACTTTATGTTGGTGCAGTAGGCACCTAAGTCGAACCTGATTTTTGATTATAGCAAATGATACAAAGTTAAGCTCATGTCGTTATCTCACAAGCTGAATCGAGTGTGCAGAAAATTGCTATAGCTGGAGCTGAAGGCTAGCAACACCCGGAGGAAGCCGCGGTGGTCGGGCAAAACTCGAGTGACTTCAAAGGGAGCCGAAGGAATCGAGTGGAAGGCCGGAAGCGAAAGCGACACAGTAAGTATCGAGGTAATTTCGTGTGTGTGTGAGAGTAAGTGAGGTCGTATCCTCTTTACAGGAATGATCTTAAGCATAGATCCGACCAAAGACATCCTATAGGTAGTCTAGGTCGAGATCGGATGGTCGGAGGTCGTCGAAATAATGTTTTTGTTAAGCTAACTTTGCCTTGCATCTAGCATCAGTCGACTGCCAGCTTGGAGGACTCGACTGTCGTCCATCACCGATCGCTTGATGTCGGCGATTCGATCGAGCTTCCATCGATCGACTGATGATGATGGCCATCACCGATCGGTGGTGGTCAAGGATCAGCTTCGAGGAGTCAAGACTTATCACCTCATTTCAAGGGGAGTGGTACTCAAATGTGATTGGCTAGGGTTCCTCTCGAAAAGGGGTCAAAGGCTATAAAAGGAGGGCCTATCCTAGGGTTTCTTCATCAATTCTAAGCTTCCAAAAGCCTCCGTCAAGCTACAACTTTCCGACAACGAAGTGCTTCTTCTCCGACGTCTAGGTTTTAATTGCTTTCTTCTTGTAACGCCGGTTTAAGTTTTTATTTCAGTTCATTTCTGTAATTTCTCAGAGCTTTTATCATAACGAGGAGAGGGGGAGTGTCCCTCTACCTCAAGCTTTGTTTTTTTTGTATCGATTAACTCCTACCTCTAACGAGGAGGAGTTCTTTAGTGTTTTTGCCCTCCGTACTTGGTCAAGGACCACTAGGGCCTTAGAGTAGTAGCCGAAGGCTATGTACCAAGTAAAAATATTTGTCTCCTTTTATTTATTGCTTATCTTTCCGCTGTAATTAATTATCTACTCGGGTTTTAATGAACGAACAAAAAGAAAAGGTTTTATCGCTATTCACCCCCCCCCTCTAGCGATCCGCTTCGATCCAACAATTGGTATCAAAGCCGGGGGTTGCTAAGATTTGGTGAAACCACCAATCTAGCTTTTTACAGATTTTTTTTATTTTTTAATTCTGTTTATTCCAGATTTATTTCATTTGGTTAGTTTTTCTCCCGCACTACTAATCCAAGACGCGAGTCTTAGTACATTTTCGTGTGTTTTTGTCGTTGCTAGGTTTTTCGTCTTCATCTCCTTGTTTCTTTTGTTTTAATGGCCCATCTCGAGGGTTTTAGCACCGTCCGACCTCCATTTTACAATGGAGATGACTTCCGTTATTGGAAGGGTCGGATGGAATGCTTTCTCAAAACCCAAATCGAGATGTGGATCATAATCCAAACGGGTTTCACACTTCCGACTAACGAAGTGGGTCAATCCTTGGGTTATGACCAATGGAGCATTGCGACAAAATGACAAGTCGAAGACAACGCCAAGGCAACTCAAATCCTCCAATGTGGTTTGCCCAAGGAGGAACTAAATCGTGTCGGCCCCTTCATCAGCGCAAAGGACCTTTGGACAAAGCTAGTGGTGCTACACGAAGGGACCGATGAAGCTAAGGTATGTAAGCGAGATCTTTTATTTAATAAACTATATAATCTAAAAATGCAGGAACATGAGTTCGCGACGCAACTTCATGCCCGCGTTCAAGACATAGTCAACAATCTACACGCAATCAGGTAAAAGGTCAAAAACCACGACCTTATAAGGTATGTTCTTAACTCCTTTCCGAGGACTACCTTGTGGGCATCCATGGTCGATGCCTACAAGGTCTCCAAGGATCTTTCGAAACTTAGGTTAGATGAATTATTTTATGATTTTGAATTTCATGAGCAGTCTAACTCGGAACCCAAGAAGGGTATAGCACTTTTTGCAGGTTCAAGGAAGAAAATCGCAAGCAAGGCACCTCCGAAGAAAGAAGAAGATGAGTACGATTCGGAGGTCGACTCGGAAATGGAGGCTAAACTAGTCAACCTAGTTCGGAGGATAGTCAAGGGCCGAAAATGAACCATCACTCGACCCAACGAAGGTAAGACTAAAAGTTCAAATATTAGATGCTATGAATGCAACAGGTTTGGACATATCAAGTCCGAATGCCCAAAACTCAAGAGCAAAGCACCAAAACACAAAAAGACACTCAACACTACTTGGGAAGAAGCATCCGAGGAAGAAGATAATGATCGTGTTCTCATGGCTAAATCGGTGGAATCGGAGACGGAGTCAGAACCGAAACTTGAATCGAAAACCGAAGACGAGTCGGACTGCGAAGCACTATTCAAGACAAGCCAAGGATACGCATCCGCTTCAAAAGATACACTCAAAGTAAGTCGATCCCTCATTAGTACACTTTATAGTGCAATTAAGTTTTTAACTTAAAAATTAGCTAAGTTCGAGTCCAAGATCGAGACCCTGGTTGAGGAAGTTAAACTCCTCAAACACGAGGTATCCCTAACCTCTTCGACTAGTCGAGTTCAAGAGGACTCAACTCGGGTTGAAAAACTAGAAGTTGAGAACTCACTCATGAAGAGTCAAGTCGAAGATCTTAGGAATACATTGGAAAGGTTTACCTTGGGATCCAAAGGACTTGACCTCCTACTTGGATCGCAAAGGGTCGTGTACAACAAGGCTGGACTAGGGTTTAGCTCAAACACGACCAACAAGTCATATATGTCGATTGTAAGTCGACATAAAAAATGTGTCCAAGCATGGGTCCCTAAGACCACCTTGATTTCAAACTTAGGATCAAACCAGTACTGGGTTCCCAAGGACCAAATTCACTATGTGGAGAGACCGAACCGATTCAACGGTCCAGGGAGAGCTAGTACGAAACTTGTTTGTATTTTAACTTAGAAAATTGCATGCTTAGGTTCTTTATTTAGTTTGATTTTTTTTTAGAATGGCTAGATAGGACTATAACTCGTCAATACTTGATAACATAGTACCAGGATGCGGTGAGATGATAGTACGCTAGGAAAGCGGAGTCTCGTATATTCGAGATAGATAAGACATATCTAGTTCGGTGCACCTGACCGAGCGGAACTAGCTGAAGGTACCTCACCGTATCCTAGACTAGTTAGACCAGGAAGTGGTCTTAGGTGAGTCAAGTCTCTATTTTCTTGAAAATGGATTTGTCTAAGGAAGTGGTCATTGTTCCGATCAAAGAAGGCCTCTGTACCTCGCCACGACCTGGAAGCCATGATCTTGAAAAGGTGACTTGATGAACCTAAGGTCAAATCCGAATCTAACGCAAGGTTGACTAGTGTTAAAGTCATTAAATTTAATTCAAGTAAAATTGGAAGTCATCTCACAAGAACATATAGGGTTAACATGTTTGATCATGTAGACATGGATGAGATGATCTAGGTTAATAATTTTCAACCAATCTTTAATAAATACAATATCCGGTCCAACTACCTTGCGTGTAGGATCAATGGATGTTGGACAGTGGTTGCTCTCGACACATGACCGGGGATCAACTCAAGTTTTCGAAGCTTCGATTCAAACAACAAGGATCGGTAGCCTTTGGAAACAACGGCAAGCTCAAAATCATCGGATCAGGTGATATTGAGCTCAACTCTAATTTTGTTATTCAAAATGTCTTATTGGTAGAAAATTTTCAATATAATTTACTTAGTGTAAGTCAATTGTGTGATAATAACTATAAGGTCATATTTCTAGAAAATGAATGCGTAATTAATACAAATGAAACTTCTAAAACAATCGTTAAGGGAACTAGAAATAACAATATTTACACTATTAACTTAACTAACTCCTCAACTAAGTGTCTTATGACACGGCAAGAGGAATCATAGTTGTGGCATCGACGACTCGGTCACTTACACCTAAGACTCATCCACAAGATGAGTCAGAGTGACTTAGTCAGAGGTTTGCCTAACCTTAATAACTTGGATAATAAAATATGTAATGCTTGTCAACAAGGTAAACAATCTAGGACACAACATCAACTAACTAATCAAGAACAAACCAAAAGTGTGCTTGAGATCCTACACATGGATCTATTTGATTCACATGGAGCTAAGTCACTTAATGGAAGTAAATTCTGCTTAGTCATAATTGATGACTATTCTAGATTTACTTGGGTTAGGTTCATCAAACACAAAAGTGATACCCTAGATCAATTAATCAACCTATTTAAATTAATAGAAAATCAACAAAGCATTAAAATCAAAAGACTTAGGACTGATCATGGTGGTGAATTCGAGAACCATAGGTTTACAGAATTCTGTAACCTAAATGGATACCACCATGAGTTCTCTTATCCTAGAACTTCACAACAAAATGGCCTAGCAGAATGTAAAAATAGAACTCTACAAGAAGCCGCTAGGACAATGTTAAACGAGTATAACCTACCCGATAAGTTTTGGGCGGAAGCCGTGAGTACGGCATGCTATGTCCAAAATAGGATCCTTATGGTAAAGAGGCACCTTAAGACCTCATACGAGATTTATCACGATAAAATACCTAACATCAAGTACTTTAGGGTATTTGGGTGTAAGGTACATATCCTAAACACTAAGGATTACCTAGGGAAATTTACATCCAAAACCACGACCGGAATCTTTCTAGGATACTCGACTACAAGTAGAGCTTATAGAGTATATAACCATGACACCCTTAGAGTCGAGGAGACTATCAATGTAGTATTTGATGAAGGACACGAACCTACAAAACCCCCAGCAACCCCAATTAGCGAGTCAATTCATACTAGACCTAACTCTGATCCGGAGATCAGATCTAGTGTTAATCCTAACCTAAGTCAACCAAGTCACTCTATCGACCAAGTGATAGATGACTCTAACCAAACTAGAACTCAAACGAGTCATCCTATTGATCAAGTTGTAGACTCAAACCCAAATCCAACTAGGACTCAAACGAATCATCCTATCGACCAAGTGATAGGTGATCCAAGTCTAGGAGTTCGAACTAGAGCCTCATACAGAAACCTTAGTCAAATCTCCTTGATTTCTAAAATTGAACCCAAAACTATTGACCAAGCTCTTCTTGATCGCGATTGGATTATTGCAATGCAAGAAGAGCTGGCTCAATTCACTAGGAACGAAGTATGGGAATTAGTTCCACCACCTAAATATAAAACAATCGTTGGAACAAGGTGGGTGTTTAGAAATAAACTTGATGATAAAGGTGAAGTAGTTAGAAATAAAGCTAGACTAGTTGCTAAAGGGTTTAGTCAAGTTGAAGGTTTAGATTACGACGAGACCTATGCCCCAGTTGCTAGATTAGAGTCCATTTGAATGCTATTAGTGTATGCTGCACATCGATGATTTAAGTTGTTTCAAATGGATGTGAAATCAGCGTTCTTAAATGGATACATTAAGGAAGAGGTTTATGTTAGTCAACCTCCCGGTTTCGAAAGTGTAGATAAACCCGACCATGTCCTTAGGTTAATGAAAGCCCTCTATGGACTTAAACAAGCTCCTCGAGCTTGGTACGAGAGACTTTCGATTTATCTTAAGTCTAAAGGATTTAACCAAGGTGTAGTTGACCCAACCCTTTTCATAAAAACCTTAGGTAAAGACATATTCATAGCCCAAATCTACGTAGATGATATTATTTTCGGAACCACCAACTCAATCCTACTAAATGAGTTCATTTCACTTATAGAAAGTGAATTTGAAATGAATTTAGTAGGCGAGTTAAGTTTCTTCTTAGGTCTACAAATTAAACAAACTAAAGATGGAATATACCTACATCAATGCAAATATACTAGGGAATTAATTAAACGCTTTGGAATGCAAGATGCTAAAATTATTAATACCCCAATAGCAACTAATGTGAATATAGAATAAGATTTAATCGGAAACTCAATTGATTTAAAATACTCTAGGAGCATAATAGGGAGTCTTCTTTACTTAACTGCGAGCTGACCTGATATCCTATTTGCAGTAAGTATGTACGCAAGGTTCCAAACCTGTGCCAAGGAGTCTCACCTAACTCTAGTCAAGCGTATCCTTAGATATCTAAAGGGTACACTTAATGTCGGTATTTGGTACCCTAGATCTACCAAGTTTGAACTAATCGGCTACTCTGATTCGGACTATGTCAGTAGTAAGCTTGATAGAAAGATTACTAGTGGTTGTTGTCAACTTCTCAGCTCGAGTCTAGTGAGTTGGTGCAGTAGGAAGCAACACTGTGTTGCCTTATCTACCACCGAAGCCGAATACATAGCGATGGGTGAGTGTGTCACTCAGCTTCTTTGGATGAAGCACACTCTCTGCGACTTTGAGTTAGACTTTACGAACACTAAACTCCACGTAGATAACATTAGCTCAATTAACCTAACTAAGAATCTGATATGTCACTCTATGACCAAACATATAGAGGTCAAACACCATTTCATTCGAGAACTTGTGGCCAACGGAGCCATACAACTAGAATACGTCGAATCGAAGTCTAACTTGGCAGACCTATTTACTAAACCCCTACCCGAAGCTGAATTTAGTCTATTAAGTTGAAAATTGGGCATGTGCGTAGTAGAATAGGACTTTGCAAATTATATTACTACTATTTCTTACTTTTCATTTTTCATGGAACTAGTATAGAACATACCTTAGATATCATGCACCTATAGATTTAAGAAGCCAATACATCTCACAACACATATGACTAATGTGTTTGTGTACTTAGCCACGTAGATGGGCATGAGATGTTAGGACCTTACTCCTGGTTCCAGATGTAGAGCTAGTGCATCGCCATGAACCACGGAGTATAATCATACATACTAACCGACTACGACCGATTTCATATCAATCAAGCCAAATATGAGTCGAACATTTTATAGATGAGCTTATTTTCAGTATATTATTTTCAAAATAATGTGGAACATGCTTAGACTTTAAATTTAATACTTATTTTTTGTTGGTTTCCACACACCCTCACTCTTTTCGATATATGACAAAAGGGGGAGAAAAAGGCTAAGGTTAAGGGATCAATTTTTTTTCATATGGCCAATGTTTACTTAACTTTAAGTTAACAAAATAGAAGTAAAGGCCAATTTAAGAGAATTCTTAACTTAAACACATTTACTTAACTTTAAGTTAACTTACATTTACTTAACTTTAAGTTAACTTGTTTCTGTTAACAAAACGGAAGTAAAGGCCAAGGTTAAGTAATCAATTTTTTGATTTCTTAACTTAAAACTTATTTTAAACACTATGGCCAATATTAAGTAATTTTGGTTACTTAATTCTTTTTTAGTAGCAAACATCAAGGGGGAGAGTTAAAACTCTTTCTCAAGTACTCACCCTCGGTCAAGGGGGAGGATTCCTCAAGGGGGAGCACTTGAAAAAGAGTTTTTATATACTCCTACTCATTCATGCATATCTCATACTAATTTTGCTTAATTTATTTTTCTTAACTTTGTATGTGGGTTTGCCATAAATCAAAAAGGGGGAGATTGTTGGTGCAGTAGTCACCTAAGTCGAACCTGAGTTTTGATTATAGCAAACGATACAAAGTTAAGCTCATGTCGTTATCTCACGAGCTGAATCGAGTGTGCAAAAAATTGCTATAACTGGAGCTGAAGGCTAGTGACACCCAGAGGAAGCCGCGGTGGTCGGGCGACACTCGAGTGACTTCGAAGGGAGCCGAAGGAATCGAGTGGAAGGCCAAAAGCGAAAGTGACACAGTAAGTATCGAGGTAAGCTCGTGTGTGTGCGAGAGTAAGTGAGATCGTATCCTCTTTATGGGGATGATCTTAAGCGTAGATCCGACTAAAGACATCCTATAGGTGGTCTAGGTCGAGATCGGATGGTCGGAGGTCATCGAAATAATGTTTTTGTTAAGCTAACTTTGCCTTGCAGCTAGCATCAGTCGACTACCAGCTTGGAGGACTCGACTGCCGTCCATCAGTCGACTGCCTGAGGTCAGCATTCGACTGATGTTGCCATCAGTCGACTGGTGGTCAAGGATCAGCTTCGAGGAGTCAAGGCTTATCACCTCATTTCAAGGGGAGTGGTGCTCAAATGTGACTGGCTAGGGTTCCTCTCGAAAAGGGGCTCAAAGGCTATAAAAGGAGGGCCTATCCTAGGGTTTCTTCGTCAATTCTAAGCTTCCAAAAGCCTCCGCCAAGCTACAACTTTCCGACAACGAAGTGCTTCCTCTCCGACGTCTAGGTTTTAATTGCTTTCTTTTTGTAACGTCGGTTTAAGTTTTTATTTCAGTTTATTACTGTAATTTCTTGGAGCTTTTATCATAATGAGGAGAGGGGGAGTGTCCCTCTACCTCAAGCTTTGTTTTTTTTTGTATCGATTAACTCCTACCTCTAACGAGGAGGAGTTCTTTAGTGTTTTTGCCCTCTATACGTGGTCAAGGATTGCTAGGGCCTTGGAGTAGTAGACGAAGGCTACGAACAAAGTAAAAATATTTGTCTCCTTTTATTTATTGCTTATCTTTCCGCTGCAATTAATTATCTACTCGAGTTTTAACGAACGAACAAAAAGAAAAGGTTTTATCGCTATTCACCCCCCCCCTCTAGCGATCTGCTTCGATCCAACACTTTACAATTGGTGGTGTACTATTTACCAGCACAACAGTGTTTACCATCTCTATTGTAGTCGTTTTGGTTTGTATCCCAGTCTCAGCAGTCGATCTTAGTTCCTCTATGGTAGTCTTTTGCATCTACAAGAACTTAGCCATCAAGAACAGAAGTTGGATGAGTTTACATTTTTACTCGAGAGGAGATGTAGAGGTCGAAGGATTGATCATTTGTTGTATTACTGTAGTTTACCTTACTTGTTGATATATTGAGAGATACTGGTAGTTTACAGGTATCTTTGTCTAGAACATTCATAGATAGGATTAGAAGGATTTCTATATTTGGATCATGTGGATTAGTTGTGTTTCCACTGACAGGTGAGATGTTATTTGATTACTGTGATGATTATTAGAGTGTTATGATAATGATTCTGATATTTAGAGGTTGATTGGTGGAGATGTTATCTTATTGTTGGAGAGTTATCATAGTTGCTATATTGTTGACTTGGTTGATATGGTGTCGATATGGATATCCCGATATTGACTTGGATAGTTAAATGGTTGAGATGATGGTATACTATGTCTCTTGGATGTGCGTATAATCTGAGAGTATTCAGAGGTAGTTTCGGATGAACTCCCAGGCTTTCCTTGCATAGGAAAATGGAGTATGAGATTAGAGTGAATTTGGGGTTAGTGTCGATGTTAAAGACCTCATACCGGGAGATAATTTTATTGGTATTGGTGTTGCTAAACACTATGAAAATTGAAATAACGTAAGTTGTGATTATAGGAGATGTTGGATGGGATATTTATCTGTCCTAGTATTTCTTCTTGAGAAGATCCAGAACTCTTTGCTGAAAGAGAGACAAACCTTTGAGGTTATGCATCGATTATCGATGATGGAATGCAAAAGTTGTTGAGAATGAATATCCTTCATTGTGGATACATGATCTATTTAGATCAGCTAAAGGACACCTGTGTATACTTTAGGGTTGATTTATGGTTGGAGTGTTGATATTGTAGTGGCTTGGTGTCATATAATTATCATTGTCTGTGTGATGATTGATATATCATCAGCTTAGAGTAAAAAAAAAAGGTTGTAGGTATGTAGAAGATGATATTTCATACTTGGTATATATTTTAGGAATTTTGATAATATTGTTAGACTTATTTAAATATTTAGTCGTTCAAGGACTTGAGGAATTGTGTATTCTAGAAGCAGTTGGATCAGTTGGTGGTTGTCGTTTTAGACGATATGGTGTTGGATATATATTCACAATCTAAGGGATGTTGGTGGTTTCCCTGGATTGATTTGGTTGTCACCGTAGATGTGGATAGGATGTTACTAGTGTTACTATACCGCTGACTTGTTTAACCAAGAGGGTGATGGAATTCCCTTGGTCAGAAGTTCATGAAACTAGTTTACAGGGCCTAGACGGTGGCTAATGTTTGCACCAGTGATAGTTAATCTTTCCAGTGTACATGGAAAGGTATTGTACATGGAAGCATCATTTCAGGGATTAGGAGTGATCCCGATGCAGTTGAATGAGATGTATCTCATGCTTATGCCAGTTAAAGAACTGCGAGATAAGTTGTCATATGTATGACGTGGACTTAGTAGTTACTATCTTGATTTGTAGATGTATGGAGCAGGAATGCTCATGGGGTTTTGGCTAGATACTGGGTATCTACTATAGAGTTGCTAGAACATGGACAGTTGCAACAAGAGAGATTTGTCACTATAGTCTCCCAATCACTTCCAGTTTTATGTGATAGAGTGGATTTTGGACAGTAGATTTCTCTTGTGAGAAAATAATTCTCCATCTCCGAGGAGAATAGTGGGTTATAGAGTTGCATTCGAATTAGGAAGAGTTGTTTCAGGAGACTCATCATTCGAGATTAGCAATTTATTTGGAGTGGATCCGAAAATAGTGAGTGTTGAAACATTTTTCTTGGTGGAATGACATGTAGGACATAGTTGATTTCGTAGTCTGGTGTTCAGTGTGTCAACTAGTAAAAGTGGAATACTAGTGATCAGTAAGGTTGTGTACCGAGATGGAAGTGGTAGCCTAGTACGATGGACTGTGTTGGGGGATTATCAAGAATTCGAAAAGGATTTGATGTGGTTTGGGTAATTGGTGGTCGATTAACCAAGTCATCTCATTTTCTATCGAGCCATCAGATTAATTTGTTGAATCGCTTGATAGATTTATATTGTGAGGAGATTTCCAGTTTTATGGAGTATCTTTAAGTATCATATCTGATAGTGATTCGAGATTTACGTTACGATTCTGACAAAGTTTTCAACAAGTCACGGATATAGAGCTCCACTCTAGAACAATTATTTACTTTTTGATAGATGGTCAATATGAAGGTACTATTCATATTTTAGAAGATCTGTTGAGAGTATACGTGATAATAGATTTTGGAAACTGTGTGAGAGCTAGAATATAATATTCGAGCTCAATACCCCCACTTAGTTATTTGAGGTGTGTGATTCTTTCTCAAAGTACTTAAGTTGATCAGTGTGACATTGCTTGTTGTTGTACGTGAGTTGGAAATTTGGGGAGAAAATTTTTATTAGTGGGGGGAAATATGAGTTATCAAAAAATAGAATAATAATAAAAATACCCCTAGTTCATTAATAAACTATCTTATGGAATTTTCCAGTAATTTTTAGAAATTTTTTTGGATTTAAATGGAAGTCTTATGAACATTTCATGGGGATAAAGAGAATGAGATTTTGTAAAGCCTGTTTAGACTTAATAGGTCGAATTAACCTAAGTTTTAAATGGAAAATTTATGTTTTCATTTTCACTATTTCTTCCGATTTTCTCATTTCCTCCCGGTCCGCCGCGATTTCTATTGGACTATCCGAGCCACAAAAACAACTTTTTGCATTGCGAAAACCCTGGAAGTCGGCCACGGATCCGTGCGAAGATAAAAAAAAACTACGTGTACGTGTTTAAAAACCTTAGATCTACTCTAGATCTACATGTTAAGAGATTTACCCTTGATGCGTCGCCCTTCGCTTATCCCGCTCGTCCAAACGGATTGCTGAAACTCGAGAGTGTCAAGTGTACACTCCTCTATTGGTATCCACACAAGCAATAGGTGGAGAAGATCACTTAGAGTGTGCTAGCACACTAAGAAACCCACGGAAAAGGAGAGGGGTAGAGCTTGAGGGAAGAGCCAAGGAAGAAGATGATGATGTTACACACTAATTAACTTCACAATATTTTAACCCCTCAATAGTGGTCGGCCACTATAGGGAGTTACATGCATGCATATAACTCCAAGAGCCAATGGCTCTTGGTCTCCCTCATGAGGTGGCAACCCATGATGTGTCCATGATGATGTGGAGCATCATCATTGGACGGCCCCATGCCAAGTCACCATGACATGGCAATTGGTCAAGTCAAAATTGACCATTCATCTTCCCTCTCAAGTCAAGTCAAACTTGACCTCTTAACTCACATGGTTGATCAAATCCAACCATTTAATTCAAGTCAATTTGATTTAATGAATCTCTAATCATTAGTTTAAATTGACTTAATGAATCAAATCTAAATTAGACTCATTCAACACTTGAATCAAATTGAGTTTAACTCAATTAGTCTAATTTGGATTACTCTTAATCCAATTTGGTTCATCCCATGAACCTAATCCTCATGGTTCATCATATGAACCTAATCTCCATCTAATTGCCCTTTGTGTGTGACCCTATAGGTTCTTGTAACGTTGGCAATGCTCCTAAACCAATTTAGGAACATAAGTAATGAGCGGTATCTAGCAACACATCATTGCTACCCAAGTTACAAGAATGTTGAGGTCCAACATCACCTTTGTGACTACTAATTGTGACTCTCACAATATGTGACAATGTCCCTCTATCCTTGACATCTAGATTGACCAACTGAGGCTTAGACCGTGCCATCCTCGGTACAATCTATATCTTGAACTCCAAGTAGACTCACTCTAATCAAATGAGCTCAATATCTCATATTGACTCATTTGGGCATGACCATGCACTTAGTGGTCTCGCTCTATCAAGAATAATGATATCACTCCCGTCATATAGGAGGGATAGATCCCATCTACATCACTCACATCCCTCCGCATAATTTTTTACATACCTAGTAATCGCCTTTATAGTCCATCCATTTACAGGTGACGTTTGACAAAGCCAAAGTATGCAACACCTTATGTAGGGAACCATGGTGACTTCAGGTCCAAGAACTAATAGTCATACTAATAGTCACATGAGAAAGTATATGACACTCATATAACGATCCATGATACTTTCTCCTGGCGGGTCATTCAGTATACATTCTCCAATGCATACCCATGTTTCAACTTGATATCTCATATTCATGACTTGTGAGATAAAGTCATCGAGTTGACCTACATGCTAGTCTCTTCGCATTAACATTGTCCCTGAATGTTAATACTTGACTAGGAATGATTAAGAGTAGTATTCTCTATATCATCTTATTATTGATTCAACCAATCGATTGATATAGATAAGAACCTTCTACTCAAGGACGTTATTATACTTAGTTATTTGGCACCAATACAAGTAAGTATAATAACCATAAAGAAATGCCTTTATAAATAGGAATATGATACAACAAAGTCCATACAATAATCATCACATGATTGGCTCTAGGGCTTTCACTAACAATCTCCCACTACCACTAGTGCCAATCACTATAGTGTCTAATACCCAATGACCTAGTGTGACCATCATATTTTTTCTGTACCAAAGCCTTGGTCAAGGGATCTGCGATGTTAGCCTTTATGGATACTCTGCAAATCTTCACATCTACTCTATCGATAATCTCTCGAATGAGATGGAAGCATCGTAGTATGTGTTTGGTCCGCTGGTGTGAGCGAGATTCTTTAGCCTGCACAATCGCTCCATTGTTGTCACAATAGAGCTCTATAAAATCTGCTATGCTAGGAACCACCCTAAGCTCAGTAATGAACTTGCGGATCCAAACTGCCTCATTTGTTGCCTCTGATGCAGCGATATACTCGGCCTCTATTGTAGAATCAGCAACTGTGTCCTGCTTCGAACTCTTCCAGTTCACAGCGCCACCATTCAAGCAAAACACGAACCCTGACTGTGATCTATAATCATCATAGTCAGTTTAGAAGTAGGCATCGCTGTAACCCTTTATAGCTAGCTCCTCATCGCCTCCAAATATCAAGAAATATTCTTTAGTCCTTCTTAAGTACTTAAGAATATTCTTGATAGCTATCCAGTGATGCTCACCTGGATTTGACTGGTACCTACTCGTCATGCTCAAAGCATACGAGACATCAAAACGAGTACATAGCATAGCGTACATGATAGATCCTATGGAAGATGCATAAGGGATCTTACCCATGCGGTCTCTCTCCTCTATAGAAGAGGGACTTTGAGTCTTCGAAAGACTCATACCATGTGACATCGGTAGAAGTCCCTTCTTGGAATTCTGCATGGCAAACCATAGTAATACCGTGTCAATATATGTACTCTGACTTAAGCCAAGCAATCTCTTAGATCTAACTCTATAGATCTTAATGCCTAGAATATAGGCTGCTTCACCTAAGTCCTTCATTGGGAAGCACATCCCCAGCCAAGTCTTCACAGACTATAGCGAAGGGATGTCATTCCAAATGAGTAGTATGTCATCCACATACAATACAAGGAAGACAATGTTGGTGCAATCGGCTCAGGTTGACTCGAGTTTGACTCGAGCAGTACCTTGATAGTATTTTGATGATAGACAAAACTCATGACATGGGATTGTCATGGGAAAGTCCAACATGGGGTTGGCATGGAAAATCCAAGCATGGAGCTTGGTGTGGAAGTCCAATGGGGAAGCCTTGGCATGGGAAAGTCCAAAGCATTGCGAAGCCATGCGCTTGGTGCTTGGCATGGGAAATCCAAAGCATTGCGAAGCCGTGCGCTTGGTGCTTGGTGAGAAATGCATTGCGAAGTCATGCGCTTGGTGCATTTGGGAAGTCTTGAGAACTTGGCAAGTTCACTAGGCTCGGGTCCTTGAGTCGGTGAAGGATGGTGTTGCGAAGTCGTGCGCTTGGTGCATCCGAGGGACCGCTAGACGAGGAGCGAATGGAGTGAGCCCAAATGGAAGCATACTTCTAGGGCATGAGATGCGAAGGATGGCGTTGTGAAGCTGTACGCTTGGCGCATCCGAGGAACGTAGGCTGAGGGAAGAGAGCTTCAGTGGGGAACTCCATGAGGGATAAGGTGGACTTGGCCAAGTAGCTAAGACTGAGTGTCGGATGCTCAAACAACTTTGTGTTTGAGGTTTTAGCCGACATCAGTCGACTGGCATAGGTGCCAGTCGACTGCTCTAGCTCGTATGGGTTCGACCAGTGTTCGACTGAACCAAGTCTAGCTGATCAGTCGACTGCCGAGGGAGGGCATGTAGGGAAATCTCGTATGCCAAATGGCATATGCGCAACGGAAAATAGGATCCCTTCCAAGTGATCCATGCGAAAGCAAACTCGTATAAAATAAATTTCTCTAAACCAAGCCTATCTTATAGGAGAGTTCTACCTTTGTTGCGTGCCCTTTGCAATCCCGCTTTTCCTTTCGGTTTGTTGGATCTTTAGCACGTTCAAGTGTCCATGCCTCTATACGTATCCACACGAGCACGCTCTTGTCTCACAAAAGGAAAACTAGAAGAGCTCTCCTTTACTTCTTGCTAGAGAAGTCCCTAAAGGAGAGGAAGAGAGGGAAAAGGAGAAAGGAAGAAGAAGACTCCTCTTCTTGCTAGCCTACACTCACAAACCCACACAACTAAAGCTTCCACCAAGCTTTCTCACCACTAACACAACCAAAGCTTCCACCAACAACAAAAGCCAATGCCACTTTGGCCGGCCACTTAGGGTGTCTTTTATAGGGTTGGAAAAACCCTTTCACCTCCACACATTCAATGCAATCCATTGCATTGAGACATATCCTTGTTTGGCCGGCCACTTAAGGAGACAAAACCATTTTGTTTCCTTCCACCTTAACTAGCTTAGGTGGATGCTTAGGTGGCATGCTTATGTGGCATGCTTATGTGGCATTCTTATGTGGCATTCATGCATGTTGAATTAATCTTATTAATTCAATTAAGCTTATGTTATCATATTGAATTAATCTTATTAAATCAATAAGGTAACATATTGAATTAATCTCATTAAATCAATTAGCTAAAATTATTAAGCTTAAAGTCCAAAACCATTTTGTACTTAAGCTTATTCCCAAATTATTCTAGTCAAACTAGAATACTCTAATTCCTCTAATTATCATGCTCTTTGTGTGTGACCCTATAGGCTCTCATAACGTTGGCAGTGGACCTAAACTCTTTTAGATACACAAGCAATGAGCGACATCTAGCAATACATCATTGCTACCCAAGTTACTGAGATAAGTCAAGATCCGACTAACCTTTCCGTGACTACTATAATATATGACCGTGTCCTTCTATCCTTGATATCGATTGATCCAATGAGGCATAGACCGTGTCATCCTCGATCAATCTATGTGTTTCTTGATCCCCGAGTAAACTAACTCAAACAAATGAGCTCAATATCTCATATTGACTCATTCGAGCATGGCCATGCGTTTTAGTAGTTCTACTCAATCAAGGGGCCCACCGATATCACTCTGGCCATATGGAAGGGATAGATCCCATCTACATCACTCACATCCCTCCGCATAATTTGTTATATACCCAGTAATCGCCTTTATGGTCCACCCTGTGACGGGCGACGATTGACGATACCAAAGTACATAACTCCTTATGTAGGGAACCGTAGGGACTTCAGGTCTAAGGACTAGTCCTACCAATAGTCACATGAGAAAGTTTATGACACTCATATAACGATCCATGAAACTTTCTCATGGCGGTCATTCAAGATATATTCTCCAATATATACCCATGTGTCAACTTGATATCATATATCCATGACTTGTGAGATCAAGTCATCAATTGACCTACATGCTAGTCTTTATGTATTAATATTGCCCTTGCATATTAATACTTGACTAGGAACATTTAGAAAGTGTTCTCTCTGACCTCTCATAATCAATTCGCAATTGATGTGTGTAGATAAGAACCTACTTTTCTAGGGCATTATTATATTTAAATTAGTGGCACAAGCAAGATGTAAATATAATAACCAATCCTTTGCCTTTATAGAATATGATACAAAATGTTCCCTATTCAACCATCACATGATTGGTTCTAGGGCTTTAACTAACAATCTCCCACTAGCACTAGTACCAATCACTATGATATCTAATACCTAGTGACCTAGTGTGACCATCATGCTTCCTCCGTACAAAGCCTTGGTCAATGGATCCGCGATGTTAGCTTCAGCAGATCAGATATCCTCACATCTCCTCTATCGATGATCTCTCGAATGAGATGGAAGCGCCGCAGAGATGTGTTTGGTCCGCCGATGTGATTGAGGTTCCTTAGCTCGCAATAGCCCCATTGTTGTCACAATAGAGGTCTATTGGATCCGCAATGCTAGGAACTACCCCAAGTTCATCGATGAACTTGCGGAGCCAAACAGCCTCCTTTCACGCATCGATCGCAATATACTTTGTAGAATCAAGAATCGTGTCCTCGCTTCGAACTCTTCCACACACCCACCATTCGTGCAAAACACGTACCCCGATTGATCTATAGTCATCCTTGTCTGCTTGGAAGCTTGCATCAGTAACCCTTTACGCTAGCTCTCATTGCCTCCAAATATCGGAAATATTCTTTCGCTCTTCGTAAGTACTTAAGAATATTTTGACCGCTATCCGATGACTTTCACCGGATCCGATCGTATCTACTCGTCATGCTCAAAGCATACGAGACGCCGTGACAGTACAAAGCATGGCGTACATGATAGACCCTATAGGCGATGCATAAGGGATCTTAGCCATGCGATCCCTCTCCTCCTTAGAAGAGGGACATTGAGTCTTAGAAAGACTCACACCATGTGATAAAGGCGGAAACCCTTTCTTAGAATTTTGCATAGCAAAACGATCTAGCACTTTATCAATGTATGTACTCGACTTAGGCCAAGTAATCTTCTAGATCTATCTCTATAGATCTTGATGCCTAGAATATAGGCACTTCACTAAGTCCTTCATCGAGAAACAATTCCTAACCACATCTTCACAGATCGGAGTGAGGGAATATCATTTCCGATGAGAAGTATGTCATCTACATACAAGACAAGAAATACAACTGTTCTACTATTTCTCTTGTAGACACAAGGCTCATCTTCATTCTTGATGAAACCAAACTCTTTGATTGCATCATCGAATCAAGATTCCACCGAGAGGCTTGCTTTAGTCCATAAATGGACCTTTGCGGTTGCATATACCTTTCCAGATGCTTTGGATCTTCAAAACCTCAGGTTGTGTCATGTACACATCCTCGAGTAGCTTTCCATTCGTAGCGGTTTTGACATCCATCCGCCAGATCTCATAATCATGGTAGGTCATAATAGCAAGTATGATCCGAATGGATTTAAGCATCGCAATCGGTGAAAAGGTTTCTTCATAGTCAATACCATGAATTTGTTTGAACTTTAGCCACCAATCTACCTTTATAGGTATGCTTATTACCATCCATGTCTTACTTTAAAGACCCACTTACACCCAATGGGATTTACCCCTTCGGTGGATCAACCAAAGTCCATACTTGGTTAGTGTACATGGATTCCATTTTGATCTCATGGCCTCTAGCCATTTCTAACTGGCTCATCATAGCTTCTTTATAGGATGTAGGCTCGTCAAGATTGATAAGCAATACATCACCGTTGTCAGTCAAGAGAAAAGAATATCTCTCGGGTTGACGACGGATCCTATTAGATCTACGAAGAGGTTGGTCTACTTGAACAGGTGTTTGTTCCACAACTCTTTGGGCAACAAATTCCTCATCCACAACACGTTGTGGTGCCTGTTCATTTTCCATCGAAGCCTTAGTGTTATCATCATCTTGAACTTCTTCAAGATGAATTTTACTCCCACTAGTATTTCTAGAAATAAATTCTCTTTCTAGAAAGACAGCATTTCTGGCAACAAACACCTTGCCAAGTGTGGGATTGTAAAAGTAATATCCCTTAGTTTCCTTGGGATATCCTACAAAATAACACTTATTTGATTTGGGTCCTAGTTTATCTGAGACTTGACGTCTAACGTAAGCTTCACAACCCCAAATCTTTATAAAAGAAATTTTTGGACTCTTCCCACCCATATCGATATGGTGTCTTTTCTACGGCTTTTGATGGAACGCGATTAAGTGTGAAAGCGGCTGTCTCCAGAGCTAAACCCCAAAAGGAAGTAGGTAGATCAGTCTGGCTCATCATTGATCGTACCATATCTAATAGAGTACGATTTCTCCTCTCAGATACACCATTCCATTGTGGTGTTCCAGGTGGAGTGAGTTGGGATATTATCCCACACTCAGCCAGGTGATCACGAAACTCTTTGACTAAGGTATTCACCACCTCGATCTGATCGAAGTAGCTTAATACGCTTACCAAGTTGGTTTTGTACTTCATTCTTGAATTCTTTGAACTTTTCAAAGGATTCTGACTTATGTCTCATCAAATATAAGTAGCCAAATCTACTCATATCATCAGTGAAAGTAATAAAGTACTTATAGCCTCCTCTGGCTTCGACATTGAAAGGGCCACATACATCAGTATGTATGAGTCCTAACAAATCCGTCGCTCTCTCGCCATGTCCACTAAATGGAGTTTTAGTCATCTTTCCTAAAAGACAAGACTCGCATACCTCATATGATTCAAAATCAAATGAGTCCAATAATCCATCTTTATGGAGTTGGGATATGCATTTTTCATTTATGTGACCTAGGCGACAGTGCCAGAGATATGTCTGGTTCAAATCATTCGATTTGAACCGTTTGGTATTTACGTTATAAATTGGGTTATCTAAATCTAGAACATAGAGACCATTCGTAAGTGGTGCATTACAATAGAACATTTCATTTAAATAAATGGAACAACATTTGTCCTTTATTATAAAAGAAAAGTTTTTCTTCTCTAAACAAGATACAGAAATTATGTTCTTTGTTAATGCGTACATAGAAGCACTCCTCTAGTTCTAAGATAAGCCCAAAGTGGCAAAGACAAAGAATATGTTCCTACACTACAAGAAGAACTTTTGCGGCCATTGCCTACTCAGAGGTCCACTTCACCCTTTGCCATTATTCTACTATTTCTCCCGCACATTAGTACAAATGTGAGATGCACATCCAGATCTAATACCCATGTAGAAGAAATAGATAGATTAACTTCTATAACGTGTATACCGAGGCGTAAGTCCCACTTCTCTTGTTCTTTACTTCCTCAAGGTAGACTTTCATAGCTCCGCTTCCAAAGGTCCAGCCTCACCGCAATGGAAGAGCGATCCTTCCTTAGGTACTTTACCTTTACCCTTTGAAGTGGATGAATTGGCCTTGCCTTTGGCTTGGGTCTTACCCTTGCCTTTGCGCTACCTTTGTCCTTCTTGACCATTAGTACATTACTAACTTTCTTCTTGAGATTTGGTTCAATAGCTTCTAACATGCCGAGAATCTCGCAAAGGTTTATCAATTTCATTCATGTTATAATTCATGACGAATTGATTGTATGCTTCCGCAACGATTGCGGGATAACATCGATTGCCAATTCTTGGCCTGGAAAACCTAGTCTTTCAAGGTTCTCAACGCGTACCCAATCATTTTGACGTGAGTTCCTACAGTGTTCCTTCTGCATCTTGCATGCAAAAAGAGCCTTAGACACTTCAAAACGCTCGTGCCTAGCTTGTCCTTGATATAGTTGTTTCAAATGCTCAACCATATCATAGGCATCCATGTTCTCATGTTGCTTCAAGCTCGTAGAGTTCATGGTGGCAAAGCATAAGGCATGACACATCTAATGCGCCATCTTGATGCTTCTTATAAGCATCCTTTTCAAAGACGAGTAGGGCGGTATTTCAGTGGGTAGCCTACTCTAGGACATATAGTTTATGCTTCTTGCTTGAGGATAATCCTCAAGTTCCTATACCACCAAGAAAGTTTGCTCCATTGAGCTTGTCCTTCTCAAGGACAGATCGCAAGTTGAGGGGGTGTGTCGTGTTAGATGACATGGTGATCTACAACATTAAAAATGCAAAGTTAAGTATCATACCTAAATCATTTAATTAGGCCTTTAATTAAATGAGGCTCCCATTAAATTCTCATAGCTACTATTTAGCTATAAATTTATATGGGATAAAGATCCACATCATAATTCGTCTTGAGTTAGCTTTGGCTAATCGCCCAAGACGTAGTATAATTAGGTAGGCAATCTTTTGCCAATTACATCTGATGTAACTCTTTAATAGCTTTGGTTAAGTTTTAGATTAGTTTAGTGTTTATTCCTAAACCAGCTTCCAGGCTGTGGCGAGGCACAGGGGCCTTCTTGGATATCGGAGCAACAACCACTTCTAAGACAAAGCTGATGTTCGGAAATCACACAAAACTAATGTTAACACTTATGTTCAAAGCTAATATATGCCTCTACTTTCTTAACCAATTAAGAAAACACTTAATTAAGTCTTAACCAAGACTGATAGCGGGACATCACGATTGTCCACTCGCACTCTCCAAGATAAAATGCATTGCTTTGCTTTGGCAAACCCAATAACAAATGATCGAGGAAGTAGTGAGTACCAACTTTGGTAGGCATATCGTTTAGACTTATTAAGAAATAAACATGTATCATATACATATTAGCATACATCACATATAAGCTAAACTAATCATGCATCACATACATATTAAACTAACGTGTCATGGTTATGGCCCTTATTCTACAATCTTCTCAAGCCAATGAAAAGATTGATTGGTCAACCTAGGGATAGCATCTTCTCCTAAGTGCTTCCTTTTGGTTGTCTTGTGTGTTGACTTCCTCCTTGTAACCTCATCTTCCAATGGACCCTCCATCCTTGTTTTGTACATTACAAAAGGAGAAATACTCGAGTTACATTCGAGTCTAAAACTAATTTTACAACAAGAATATTAGGAGAAAGGCACGACACGCAGGCCGTATTAAGAATTACAACACACAATCACAAACTTTTTGGGACTAGGCCATAACCATGCACCATGTCATTTTAACTTTTAAAAGACATTGGATATTTTATTATGTTTGAAAATTTGCTAATGCAATTATCAACTCATAATAAAATTTATCCTACTTCTATATCACATATAAAATAGAGAAAACCTATTTTTATACGATCTTAAGTGGCTCTGATACCTGTAGAAAATCTCGTATGCCAAATGGCATATGCGCAACGGAAAATAGGATCCCTTCCAAGTGATCCATGAGATATCAAACTCGTATAAAATAATTTTCTCTAAACCAAGCCTATCTTATAGGAGAGTTCTACCTTTGTTATGCGTCCCTTTAATCCCGCTTTTCCTTTGGGTTTGTTGGATCTTTAGCACGTTCAAGTGTCCGTGCCTCTATACGTATCCACACGAGCACGCTCTTGTCTCACAAAAGGAAAACTAGAAGAGCTCTCCTTTACTTCTTGCTAGAGAAGTCCCTAAAGGAGAGGGAGAGGGAAAAGGAGAAAGGAAGAAGAAGACTCCTCTTCTTGCTAGCCTACACTCACAAACCCACACAACTAAAGCTTCCACCAAGCTTTCTCACCACTAACACAACCAAAGCTTCCACCAACAACAAAAGCCAATGCCACTTTGGCCGGCCACTTAGGGTGTCTTTTATAGGGTTGGAAAAACCCTTTCACCTCCACACATTCAATGCAATCCATTGCATTGAGACATATCCTTGTTTGGCCGGCCACTTAAGGAGACAAAACCATTTTGTTTCCTTCCACCTTAACTAGCTTAGGTGGATGCTTAGGTGGCATGCTTATGTGGCATGCTTATGTGGCATTCTTATGTGGCATTCATGCATGTTGAATTAATCTTATTAATTCAATTAAGCTTATGTTATCATATTGAATTAATCTTATTAATTCAATTAAGCTTATGTTATCATATTGAATTAATCTTATTAAATCAATAAGGTAACATATTGAATTAATCTCATTAAATCAATTAGCTAAAATTCTCATTAAGCTTAAAGTCCAAAAAACCATTTTGTACTTAAGCTTATTCCCAAATTATTCTAGTCAAACTAGAATACTCTAATTCCTCTAATTATCATGCTCTTTGTGTGTGACCCTATAGGCTCTCATAACGTTGGCAGTGGATCTAAACTCTTTTAGATACACAAGCAATGAGCGGCATCTAGCAATACATCATTGCTACCCAAGTTACGAGATAAGTCAAGATCCGACTAACCTTTCCGTGACTACTATAATATATGACCGTGTCCTTCTATCATTGATATCAGATTGATCAATGAGGCATAGACCGTGTCATCCTCGATCAATCTATGTGTTTCTTGATCCCTGAGTAAACTAACTCAAACAAATGAGCTCAATATCTCATATTGACTCATTCGAGCATGGCCATGCGTTTTAGTAGTTCTACTCAATCAAGGGGCCCACCGATATCACTCCCGTCATATGGAAGGGATAGATCCCATCTACATCACTCACATCCCTCCGCATAATTTGTTACATACCCAGTAATCGCCTTTATGGTCCACCCTGTTACGGGTGACGTTTGACGATACCAAAGTACATAACTCCTTATGTAGGGAACCGTAGTGACTTCAGGTCTAAGGACTATTCATACCAATAGTCACATGAGAAAGTTTATGACACTCATATAACGATCCATGAAACTTTCTCATGGCGGGTCAGTTCAGTATATATTCTCCAATATATACCCATGTGTCAACTTGATATCATATATCCATGACTTGTGAGATCAAGTCATCAATTGACCTACATGCTAGTCTTTATGTATTAATATTGCCCTTGCATATTAATACTTGACTAGGAACATTTAGAAAGTGTTCTCTACAGCCTCTCATAATCAATTCTGCCAATTGATGTGCTGTAGATAAGAACCTACTTTTCTAGGGCATTATTATATTTAAATTAGCTGGCACAAGCAAGATGTAAATATAATAACCAATCCTTTGCCTTTATAGAATATGATACAAAATGTTCCCTATTCAACCATCACATGATTGGTTCTAGGGCTTTAACTAACAGGGCAGTCGACTGTTGGGAGAATCAGTCGACTGCCGAGGGATGGCAGTCGACTGATGACACTGTGTAAAGGCACAGAATGGAGTCGAGCTCGCGAGCAGTCGACTGATGGATGATCAGTTGACTGATGTGTGATCCGTTGGAACTTAACCAATGTGGATCTGGCCGTTGTGAGACAATGGCTACGGGACCAGTCGACTAATGGTCACGATCAGTCGACTGATGGGCACGAAAATAGCTTGATGCAGGTTATAAATGGAGCTCGAGTTGGAGGATTTCGCAATGGTTTTTATGGAGCTATTGGAGGGGAATTGCTGCTGCATTCCAGTCCTTCAAGAGCCAATCAAAGCAAGCAACAAACAAGTGATCAAAAGCAATCAGTGAAAAGTATTTCTTTTGTATTGTATTTGTATTCTTGTTTGTATTTGTATATTACTATTGTAATTTCTTGTGAGAGGTTTCTCCACCTCCAACGTGTAGTCGAGAAGGAGTTTAGTTAGTGTCGTGCGCATAACTAGAGCTCGGTGAGCTCGCTCGTGGAGTAGGAACCATTTGGTTCCGAACCACGTATATCTTGTGTTGTGTGATTGTGTATTGCTATTAGTTTCATTATTATTGTTATTCCGCTGCGCTAACAACAAATTGTAGACAAGCAATGCAACGAGAACGAGCGAATTCCGACATCCAACGATCGAGGGCTATTCACCCCCCTCTAGCCGGCCATTTTGATCCCCCAACAAGTGGTATCAGAGCAAGGTCGCTCTTCAAGGACTAACCGCCGCGAGAGCACTACAAGATGGCCGGCTACAACATCCACCCACCTAAATTCGATGGAGATTTTTCTTGGTGGAGGAAACGGATGGAGGTATATCTTGAAACCGATTTTGATTCTATGTTAATTGTAGAAAATGGTTTTAAGATGCCTAGGGACAAAGAAAACAAGCCCATGGAAAAATCAAAATGGACCCAAGACCAAATCAAAGATTTCAAGACAAATCTCGAGGTAATTAAATTACTTAGTGATTTGTTACCTAATCATATTTGGTCTAGATTGGGTGACTATAGGGATGCAAAGGAATTATGGGAGAAGATAATGAAATTTCAAGAAAACTCCCAACCGGCACATGTAGAGGAGAATGCCGAGGAAGAAGCACCCACAACATTTGAAGATGTTGACTTCGATCCTCCTCAATGCTCGGGTCAGTTTGCTTTTTCCAAAGATATCGTGGAACAAATACGGTGCTATCGCTATGGTCGAGAGAGTTACTACGTAACTGGAACGAAGTATGCCTCCACCACCTCCCTAGGTAGCTCAAGTATTTTAATTTTGAATAAAATCACATAATATGTTTTGAGTGTAGGGAGAAGGGCACTACAAGAGTAAATGCCCTAAATTAGCTAAGGAAAAGGCATCAACACCAAAGTCAACTCAAAGTCAAAGGATGCGGTGTTCCCAAAATCAAGAGCAAAGAGCACATTGTGTGCTTTAAATGCAAAACGGATGGACATTACGCCAATGCCTTAGGGGAGGAAGAAAGGGCAAGAAGGTGCAAGTCATGTAGGGGAGTTCCTAAAGCTAACCTCCTAAGGTAAATTTACTTAATGCATCTTTAATTCCTAGGAGTTAAAAAGCATGCTAAGAATTATTTTAGCTCTCTTGCTATTATCAATGAAAAGCATGCTAGGAGAAATAATAAGGTTTATTGCTTAGGTGTCAAGCATGTTCATATCTCTAAGGACAAACCTATGACTCATAATTCTAGAAATATCTTGCCTAGGGAGTCAATTAGGAGAGTAGAAGAAAATTTGGGTATTAATCCCAAAAAGTCTAGGCACATGCCTAAGAAGAAGAGGCATTCTCAAAAACCTAATGAAAATTCAAAAATGGGAAAATTAGAGCTAGAGAACCAAGTCTTGAGGTCAAGACTTGAGAGAATGGAGAAAGCCCTTAGAATCATAGAAAATTCAATTCTAGGGTCAAATGCCCAAAAGTCAAGACCTAAGGTTCAAAAATGGTCTAAGGGAAAGAAGGGCTTGGGTCACAAACCTATGTCCTACCATAATGTTCCATTTAATTATGGAACCAGATCTAGGTCTAGGAAAACCAAGGCTAATAGGGAAGTCATCCCTAAGTCTAGCCATGGTATGTGTTTAGTGGCTAACACCTCAAAGAAATCAAATGTAGCCATTAAGAAGGTCAATGGAGGAGTCACCTCTAGAGTTGACCCAAGTAAGACCCATTTGACTAAGGCTTCAAAGCCAAAAAGGATCATTAGGAAGGTATCTAGGGAAGTTATCCCTAGGGAATACCTTGTTAACCCAAGGAGCTCCAATAGATATTGGGTTCCTAGAAGCGTGATCGATTCACGCTAAATGGGTTAGGGTGTGTCAACCCTAAGTGGATGGGTGGTTAACCAAGCCATTGTGAGTTGACACATTAGGGTGTGCCAATATGGTTTGAGTAGTTTAAAATGATTTAAATTGGCACAATTAGGTCATAGAAGTCATGGTGTGCCATTTTGGGTTTTTGGCACACTAGGGAGATGAATGGCATTAAGGCAAAATGTATTTAATCCCTAAAAATGGAAAATTGATTTTCACACTTAGGTATTCTATACCTTAGTATATTTTACTTGCCATGATTTGTTTGCCTTAGCATGTCATGACATCATTTTCATTTTTATCTATAAAATGTCATGATCATGTTTAGAATTATCTTTAGATGTCATGTATGCTTAGTTCTCATTCACATGCCATGACATCATGATATTGGCATATGCTTTTACTTAAATCATATTTATGCCATAATCATCATGCATAAATTAAAAAGAAATTAAGGACTATGGCATGATTTGATGGGAATCAAATAATATTGCCTAGAAATATGCATGAGACAATTTAAAGAACAAAAACCCACATCTCACTAGATTAATTGCCTTGAATGTGTTTTTACACATCTATATATAAGTGAGATGTTTAAGGAAAAGAAATTAAAGGTTTTAAAAACATTTTGAAAAACCTTGGTGAAGCCTATTTTTTGATAGCTATCACCATTGAATGGGATGATACAAAGATGGCTCTTTATTGAAGCTTTTCTTAAATTTTGAAGTTTGTATCAATCTCCTAATTTAATGGGTAAAATAAATTTCTAATATTTTTCACCCATAGTGTTTAGGATAAGTATTATACGTATGTATTTTTAAGATTTTTAAAATTACGTATATTTACTTATGGATTTCGAAAATCCATTTCTGAAACTAGCTGCAGAATCTAAGGAGATATGATCTAGATCAATGACTGAGTAGATAGATGAGATGACGTGAGTTCTAGCAGAGCGATATTCGAGTAAACTTGATGGTTAGGCCCATGTTTAGCTGTGTTTTGGTCGCCTAACCACTCCTAACCCTAGGATATGCTTGGGAGTGTAGGGATGTATACTGAAAAGTCTATCTTTTGTATGAACATCTTTATTTTGAAATAAGAATCACATGATCATTGTTTGCATATTTTTATGGTTATGCAATATTGTCTAAGACGTTACATTGTAGATAACATGGTGTGTGGTGTCACACGGGAGATCTTTTTATCGGCTCCTTGTAAAGTATAAGTAAAGGCTCACAACCGAGATGACTTTGGACAAACCATCGGAATGGTTGTAGTGTGATTTGGTATTGGTTTGTCTTGACCATAGAATCACACTAGTGCACTTTGTGTGTATTGAGCAGGACCGACACAGAGGTGATTCGATTTATTGCTGACTACATAATCGAATCGGACCTCAGATATTATTTAGTGCATGCTCTTAATCCCAATATAATAACGGGCACATATACTTGGTACTCATCTCTTTGATTTACCAATGGGCGAGATTTATAGATTAAATCGATAGACTCAGTAAGTTGGGAGATGATATTATTTATATGGTGTGTCGTTGATTATAGGAGGAAACCGTGTCCTATATATTACGATGATGATGTCCCCTTGAGGAGCTCATAAGGTTCATCATGTAAACCCTGCAGGTGGACTTGGTCCGACATGATGAAAAGGTTGAGTGGTACTACTCAAGGAGTTAGATGTTGATTAATTAATGGTTAGTAAATTAATTAATCAATGGACATTCGAGATCTTAAACACGGGGAGAAAATGTACAAATAATATATGGAGCCTATATTATCATATGGGGGTTGGTGAGGTAGATCAATGATGGACCTTTAGTGGATTGGATCATCATTAGTGGATCGGACTTTATGTGGGCTTGATCCATGGGTGGCCAAGACCCAACTCCTCCTCATGGTCCCTAATGTAGCCCATTAACACCTCAAGATGCTTAGATCCAATGGATAGAAACAAAACACTAAGATCCATTGGTAGAGATTAAATCTCTAAGATCCGACGGTTGAGATTAAATCTCTAGATCCGACGGTTGAGATTAAATCCCTAGAACCAATGGAGGAGATTAATTCATGACTTATCCCTCACTCTATAAAAGGAGGGCATGGTTAGTGGTCGTGTATAACATGATAGAGAGGGAGCAAGGCTTGGGCGGCAAGAATAGGGCAATCCTAGTTGAGATAGGATTGGAATTAGGGTTAGGGTTTGGAAGCAAGGGTGGCACCAAATTATGCAAGTTTTCCTTCTTCTTCCTTGCCTTGTGGCCAACGTCCAGCAGCTATTCCATCCCTTCAGCCCTTGGCACCCAAAACACTCCTCTCTCTTCTCCTTAGGTGGTGGAAACAAGATATAGGGTTTCCCTTGGTGTCTTGGTAGTTTTCCATCATCTTCTTCTCCTTCTAGTTGGCGGCAAGAACTTCTATAGTTCTTTGTTGGTTGAGTTTTTGAAGGAGAAAAACATTGTTTCTCTTCTTCCTCTTGCTTGGGAAAAGCAAGGAAGGAAGTTTTGCGATCTAGGAGCTTGACTTTTGGTGGATCGTCGCCACACGACGCCCAAAAGGAGGAGGGTCATACATTAGAAGACCAAGAGGTATAACTATTCTTCTATCTCTTTTATTCATTGCTTGTGTTTGTTTTTCAAAATATAAGCATGTTATATTTCTGTAAATAGGCTAAATAATACTTGGATCCCGAGTATAAACACAAAACCGCGATCCGGACATCGTCTATTCCGGCTACTCGTAGAATAGAGGATGGTCGCCAACAACTAGTTTGTTCAAGTGACCTTCTAAACGAATAGCACGACGATGACTTGGTTGTCTTGGGAATCCCTTTTGTCTAGGATTACATTTTTAATCTGGGACATCGAAGGGATCACCATGGTTACAACCGAGGTGAAGGGGAAGAAGTTTCCTCACGACTCGACAAGGAAATCCTTCAATTGGTATCGAGTTCGCAAAACCATCAATTGGTATCGAGCCAAGGTTTCGGTTTTGTGTGTTTAGGATTCGGTTAATTTTATGCACTTTTTCATATATTATATGTGTCGGATAATAGTAGGATATGCGTAGTTTAACTCTTTGGTTGGCATAAGATCCGACTATTATGGCCATATGTGTATGTGATTGTATGTGTGTAAATATTTATTTTGTTGAATCTCTGGGTCGATTTAGGCTAGTATTTAGTTTTTTTGTAAATTAAATACGGCATTGTTTAGCCGCTTTTTATTTTATTTTACTTTCGATCTAGATTTCATGTACACTTCGTGAGTATAGGATCGATGGATGTAAATTAAAATAGGTTTTAGTCTCTCGATCTCCTATGGCCTGACATGGCGAGGAGGAGCTGACGAGATGGCGATGACGAGAGTCATATTGAAGACAAAAGCCATAATAGTTGGAAAATAATTTATTTTTCATATTTATTGCTTTGTTTGATATGCATGTCGAGTAGGCTAGAAAATTCCTCATTTACAATTTACTAAGTGGGAGAGGGATATTTTTATAAATTCCTACCTCCATTATGATTTGACAAGTGATGCAACAAACTTGCGTTGGCTCGAGTGCCTTCCTCCTCGGATGAGTTTGTTTGCGGATCACAAGGTCGAATATGGTTATAGGAAATTATCAAGGAGCGTGTACTTGCCCATCGTAAGGCACATAACCCGAGATAATTACCTTAGTACCAAGTAATGGTGAACACTTAGATGCAAATATAAGTATCCTCCCATCGGAGTCACCGCTTTTATTTGTAGGGTCAAGAGAAACCAACTATTAATTTTACTTGTCAAAAAGTTAGGTTGACAAGATAGTAAAATTAATGGGTAAAACCTCCTCTTACAAATGTAGAATTCAGATACGTCCACACGATCGTGGCATGCGATATTCTCTGTTTAGAGGTGTTGGTTGATTTTGAAATTTTATTGTTTGAGGAATCAATAATTTTTCAAATCTACAAGTAATGATCTATGTGATTCTTAGGATTTTCAAAAATGACTTTCAGTCCACTTACTATGATACTAAAGGAAATAAACTTACTGTACTCCAAATAATGTTGATTGGAAAAGAATCTAGATATTGTCTTATCTCGCTAAGGAGTACAAGTACGAGATCGATCCGGATTGTGGCCAGCGAATGATCGCCATACGGCGCGGTCGCCGCCATCGATCGGCCGCCGATGAAGGCGCGTGATCGATCAATAGGGTTTCGAGACCGTTCGTAGCCGTGGCGATCGAGGCGAGCGTGATCGGTGATGAGGTCCATCGCCGATCGCCAAGAGTTCCGTTGGACTACAACGGTCGGGATCCGACGTGTTCGGAGGCCGTTAGTGACGGCAATGATCGCCAAGGGCGCGATCCGATGGCGGCCAACGGGAAGAAAACAACCCTCTCTATAAAAAGAGAGGGTGTAAGCCTTTGAGAGGCTAATGCTTATGCTCCAAGTGATCTTCCTAGTGCCCCACAAGCTCTAAACTCTTCTTACTTACTCTATTCTATTTGTAAGAAGAGTGATCTTGATTGTAAAGGTTACCTCCACCTAGCTTGGTGCAAAGGAGAGACCATTTAGTGGATTGGTTTAACGGAGTGATTCAGAGGAATCGGTCGGGACCGTGGATTAGCGGCGTAGCCGTGAACCACGTTATACCATCGTGTTAGCGTTTGTTTTATTGTTTGTCTTTTGCTTTGTATTTGTATATTCCGCTTGCGCTAATTAGTTTTGTAGACGAGCAATTTACGACGTCCAACGTACGAGGGCTATTCACCCCCCTCTAGCCGGCCATCCGATCTCCTACAAGTGGTATCAGAGCCGAGGAAAGCTTGTCGAGGACTAACCGCCGCGAAAAGCAACTTTCAAAATGGCCGGCTCCAACATCCATCCTCCGAAGTTTGAAGGAGAATTCGCTTGGTGGAAGAAGCGAATGGAGGTATTTTTCAAGCAGTTTTGACATTATGATTACAATGGAATCCGGTTTCGTTTTGCCTAGGGATGAAGAGGGGAAGCCAATAGAGAAATCTAGGTGGACCAAAAGGCAAAGGGAAGAGCACCTTGCAAATTCAAAAGCCAAGCATCATCTCTTCAATGTGCTCCCCCAACAAGAAATCAATCGGATCGGAGAATGTGCTAGCGCCAAAGAGATGTGGGAGAAGCTTATAGAACTCCATGAAGGCACATCCGAGGCCAAGCTAGCAAGGAGAGACCTCCTCCGCTCCCAACTATCCAATATAAAACTAGAAAAGGGAGAAAAGGTAACTTCCCTACATTCTAGATTCAAAGAAATATTAATTGGGCTAACAAGTGTAGGTGAGAAGCTATCAAACCGGGATATGGTAATGAAGGCCATAGATGCCTTTCCCCGGTCCTCAAGATGGAGCTCCATGGTGGACTCATTTTATATCTCCAAGAACTTAGAAGTAAGCACCTTGGAGGAATTCTTCTCGACAATGGAGCTTCATGAAACTAGGCTAGAAGGAATACAAGAAGAGCCTAGAATCCAACCCTCAAGAGGAGTAGCCTTGATAGCGAACAAGGGGAAGAAGAAGATGGAAATCCCCTCCTCCTCCGATGATGAAGCGTCTTCCTCCTCCTCCATGGATAGCACCGAAGAAGCCTATATGGTAAGGAGGGTAAGACGTGCATTTAAGAATTTTAGATTTGATAAATCTAATGATAGGAATAGAAGACCAAGGGGGAAGGTCATATGCTACAATTGCCAAGGAGAAGGGCACATAAGGGACAATTGTCCCCTCCTAAACAAAAGCAAAGAAGAGAAGAAAAAGAAAGAAGAGAAGAGGAAGAAGAAGAAGGGGAGCAAGAGAAAGGAAGAAGAAAAGAAGGCAAAAGAAAAGGGGAAGGCCAAAGCATTCAAGGCCAAGACATGGGATGATCCATCCTCATCCTCCTCCTCATCATCGGATGAGGAGAATGCTTTTGTCACCAATTTGGCCTTGATGGCCTTTGATGACTTGGATTGCTCTTCATCCGAAAATGAAAGATCAAGCTCAAGTGGGGAAAGCTCAAGTGAAGGGGGAGCCTCCACATCCTCCTCATCCGAAGAAGAAGAGGACATGGAAACTATGGTAACAAATCTAAGCCCTAAGAAAATAGTTTCCATGGTTTCTAGCTTAACTAGAGATTTATTTAGAGCTAAGAAGAAAAACAAAAGCATGCTAGATCAAATTAAGAACCTAGAAAATAAACTAGAAAATGCATGCTTAAATGATAATATTTCTTCTAGCTTAAATGAAGCATGCTCACATGACCTTTATATGCCTTTAGATGTAAATGATGCATAGAGGAAAATAGGGCATTAAGGGAAAAGGTAGATTATTTAACCAAAGCCCTAGAGAAATTCACAATTGGCTCCAACACCTAAAATATGATCTTAGGGAGCCAAAGAGCTAGCTTCAACAAAAAGGGCCTAGGCTACAAGGAAAAGAAAAATGAAAAAGCCTACAAATGCCTTATAGCTAGGGGACAAGATAAGAAGAAGGTAATTGCTAGGAAATGGATCCCCAAGGAGTTTTTAGTGAACCCAATAGGAAAGAATTTATTTTGGGTTCCAAAATCCATCCTTAAGGGTTAGAAAACCCCTAGGGTAGTCAACCACATGGTCCTAACCTATATCATATTTTGGTTGACTTAGGATGACGGGACAACATTTTTTAGATAGTGTTGGGTGATGATAACGTACCCATAAATAGGTAATAATGCTTAAATCATGATGATTGATGTAATTCCTATGTGTATTTACAATCATGAGTTATGTTTTTGAAATTTGGCACGTTATCATAAGAAATAGGTTTGAATCATGCTTTAGGTGATACTTTGTTTATTATCATCATAAAATACCTAATGCATGATTATAATTTGATGGATACATGTATTTCATGATCATAATGTAGAATTCATTCATATATATCATTATGATCATGTAGGTTGTTAGGTTGATACTTAACCATGATAGAATTGCATGAATATATTGGTTAAGTATATACAAATACCCCCTAGGATGCATCTCACACTCACTATAGGCTAACTTGATTGAAAACTTAGCATGGGTGAGATATTAGGATGATACAAATGTCCACTAATGCCTATGGCATTTAGATGGTCATTTAAAGTATCAACATAGCAATAATAGACCAATCATGGGGAAAGCTTATGTTTAATTCATAGACATATTGCCCAAAGATCATGATTGGATATTTCATATGTTTTCAAAACAATTTCTTACCTTAAAATACATGTATTCATGTTTTGAAACAATTGGATGCAAAACTAGGTAGCTAACTTGATACTAGAATGATCAAAAACCTAGTGTTTTTTTTTTAGCTTTTGGATTTTTGGCAAAAATAAGAAAATATAATGAGTTTTCATGAAAAACTATTTTTCATTGATAGATATACTTAAAAGAAATATGTTCCCCAAATTTCATGATTTTTTCGAATTTTCTGGAATTTATAATGCATTTCTGAAATTCGTCCAGAAAATCAAAAATTCAGATTCCTTTGTGCCCGATCATATATCGTGCTTGATCGGTGGCTATAAATCAGAACATTGAAGGCCGAATTCAGTTTGTAAACCTACAACAAGTGGTAGAAATATACTTGATGCCATCAACAAGTGGTACCCAATTTTAAATCAACTTGTCATATTTTCCCTCCATTATACTTGATGCCATGAGCTTATAACTTAGTGTTAATCTTTTTTGATGGTGTCAAAGGGGGAGAAATAAGTATGTTTAAGTTAATTACTTTAGGGGGAGAAATATATTTTAGGGGGAGAAATATATGATAGGGGGAGAAAATTTGCATAGAGAGTTTCATGGATTAAGGGGGAGTTGCATGTTGCTATATCATGTTTATCTTTACATGCTTTCTTACCTTAGAATTTATATCAAATGATTTTACCTAACTTAAACGGATTGCCACACATCAAAAAGGGGGAGATTGTTAGGGCAATCTCTTGCCGTAATATGGTTTTGATGGTGTGGCAAAGGGTTTAAGTTAGTTTGATATGTTGATATGATATGTGCGTTGAAGTAAATGCGGGACTTAGTAGTCATACATGGAGCCATGGCGAGTTTCACATCTCATGACTCGTGCCTTGAGTCGGTGAAGGATAGCTGAAGCCGTGCGCTTGGAGGATCAAGGGACCGGACGAAGCTTGGAGTGAAGCGGAGGAAGTAGACTTGAGGCAAGAGACGCGAAGGAGCATTGCGAGCCGTGCGCGATCGCTTAGGGGCGTGGCGAGCGAAGAGAACCGAAGCGAGGACTCAGAAATGAGTGGCGATTGTAACCCGAGGAAGGGTAGCTCTTAGGTGAAACTTGGCCATTTGGCCAAGTGTCGGATGAGTTTTCCGACACGATCATTGCCATGTCATAGCGATCGGCAATCGAGTGAGTTCGGCCGGTATACCGACCGGATTGTGGCCAGCGTCGATTGCCATCGTTAGCGATCGCGCCAAGACCATCGATCGTGATGAAGCGGCCGATCGGTGATCAATAGGGTTTCGACCGAAGAACCGTTCGTAGCCGTGGCGATCGACTACGAGGAGCGTGATCGTGATGAGGTCCATCGATCCAAGATTCCGTTGGACTACAGCGGTCGGGATCCGACGTGTTCGGAGGCCGTTGTAGTAATGGCGATCATTGCCAAGGCGGGATCGTGATGGCGCAACGGAAGAAAACAACCCTCTCTATAAAAAGAGAGGGTGTAAGCCTTTGAGAGGCTAATGCTTATGCTCCAAGTGATCTTCCTAGTGCCCCACAAGCTCTAAACTCTTCTTACTCGCTTTTACTCCATTCTATTGTAAGAAGAGTGATCTTGGTTGTAAAGGTTACCTCCACCTAGCTTGGTGCAAAGGAGAGACCATTTAGTGGATTGGTTTAACGGAGTGATTCACCGAGGACGAATCGGGGACCGTGGATTAGCGGCGTAGCCGTGAACCACGTTATACCATCATGTTAGCATTTGTTTTATTGTTTGTCTTTTGCTTTGTATTTGTATATTCCGCTTGCGCTAATTAGTTTTGTAGACGAGCAATTTACGACGTCCAACGTACGAGGGCTATTCACCCCCCTCTAGCCGGCCATCCGATCTCCTACATTTTATAGATGATTACTCAAGATATGGATACATTTACCTGATGCGCCGCAAGTCTGAATGCTTTGACAAGTTCAAAGAATTCAAGGCTGATGTGGAGAAACGTCAAGGTAAAAGTATCAAAACACTACGATCTGATCATGGTGGTGAGTACCTCTTGGGAGAGTTTAGGAACTACTTATCAGAGGCTGGGATTCAATCCCAATTGACTGCACCTGGCACACCCTAGCAGAATGGTGTAGCAGAGCGAAGGAATAGGACTCTTATAGAGATGGTTAGACTTGCCAGATTCGTTCTGGGGATATGCTCTAGATACGGCGGTATACATTCTGAACTTGGTTCCATCTAAATCAGTGCCTTCTACTCCCACAGAGTTGTGGACTGGGCGAAAGCCTAGTCTAAGACATATTCGGATATGGGGGAGTCCAGCACATGTGCTGAAGGCAGATGCTGGTAAGTTGGAACCTCGTACAGAAGTATGATTGTTCGTTGGCTATCCCAGAGGAACGAAGGGTGGATTGTTTTATAGTCCTAGAGATCAGAGGGTGATCGTTAGCACAAACGCCAGATTTCTAGAGGAAGACTATGTGATGATCCATAAGCCCAAGAGTAAAATTGTTCTGGAGGAGTTAAAAGGGGAAGTCACTTCTTTAGTACCACCGATACAAGAGGATATACCACATGTCACTTGCACGCGTGTCACGAGAGGATACAGGTGATACCTCGTCGTAGTGGGAGGGTTGTGAGACTGATAGATTCTGTTCTTGGGAGAATCTTGATTTGGTCACTGGCGAACATGAACTGATCCTGGACATATGATGAGGCAATCCAAGATAAAGATGCAGTATCTTGGCAGAGTGCAATGAATGCTGAGATTGAATCTATGGATTCAAATCAGGTCTGGGAGCTAGTAGAACCACCCGATGGTGTAAAAACCATTGGATGCAAGTGGATCTACAAGAGAAAAAGAGGAATAGATGGGAAGGTTGAGACCTTCAAAGCGAGGCTTGTTGCGAAGGGTATACTCGGAAAAGAGGGTATCGACATTATGAGGAGACCTTTTGCGTGTATGCTTAAATCTATCTGGATTCTCTTATGCATAGCACCTCATATGGATTATGAGGTGTGGCAGATGGATGTCAAGACAGCTTTCCTTAATGGAAGTCTTGAGGAAAACATCTATATGAAGCAACCAGAGGGATTCATTGCTAAGGGCAAAGAGAATCTTGTATGTAAGCTTAATCGGTCCATTTATGGATTGAAGCAAGCTTCGAGGTCTTGGAACATCCGCTTTGATGAGGAAAATCCAGTCTTATGAATTTATTCAAAGTCCGGATAAGTCTTGTGTATACAAGAGATGTGACGGAAACGTAGTGGTATTTCTTATACTATATGTAGATAACATTTTGGTGATTGGCAACAATATCAAAGTGTTATCGGGCGTAAGGGTATGGTTGTCCAAACAGTTTGATATGAAGGACTTAGGAGAAGCGGAACACATCCTTGGGATCAAGGTTATAAGGGATCGCAGGAAAAGGATGTTGTGCTTATTCCAAGCTTCATACATAGACACAATTTTGGATCGTTTTAGCATGCAGAACTCCAAGAAGGGTTTTCTGTAGGGTGATCGGATGGCCGGCTAGAGGGGGGTGAATAGCCCTCTTATGTTGGTCGTCGTAAATTGCTCGTCTACAAAACTAATTAGCGCAAGCGGAATATAAAAATACAAAGCAAAAGACAAACAATAACACAAACGCTAACACGATGGTATAACGTGGTTCACGGCTACGCCGCTAATCCACGGTCCCCGATTCGTCCTCGGTGAATCACTCCGTTAAACCGATCCACTAAATGGTCTCTCCTTTGCACCAAGCTAGGTGGAGGTAACCTTTACAATCAAGATCACTCTTCTTACAAATAGAATAGAGTAAAAGCGAGTAAGAAGAGTTTAGAGCTTGTGGGGCACTAGGAAGATCACTTGGAGCATAAGCATTAGCCTCTCAAAGGCTTACAGGCAATGATCGATGGACCTCATCACGATCACGCTCCGTAGTCGATTGCCCACGGCTATTAACGGTTCCGGGCCGAACCCTATTGATCACCGATCGCCGCTGAGCCCGATCGATCTGGTCGGTCTTGGCGTCGATCACGCCCACGATGGCAATGATCACGCCACAATCTAGTCACCGATACCGGCCGAACTCACTCGACTCGAGCGCCGCAATGCCATGACATGGCGTGATCGGTGTCGAAAAACCTATCCGACATTTGGCCAAATGGCCAAGTTTCACCTAAGAGCTACCCTTCCTAGGTTACAATCGCCACTCATTTCTGAGTCCTCGCCGAAGTTCTCTTCGTTCTCGGCCACGTCCCTCGGCAGCATCAGGCGCACGGCTCTCAATGCTCCTTCGCGTCTCTTGCCTCGAAGTCTACTTCCTCCGGCTTCACTCCAAGCTTCTCGTCCGGCGGTCCCTCGGATGCTCCAAGCGCACGGCTTCCGCAAAGCTATCCTTCACCGACTCAAGGCACGAGTCATGAGATGTGAAACTCGCCACGGCTCCATGTGCGACTTACTAAGTCCTGCACGACTTCAACGCACATATCACATCAACATATCAAACTAACTTAAACCCTTTGCCACACCATCAAAACCATATTACGGCAAGAGATTGCCCTAACAATCTCCCCCTTTTTGATGTGTGGCAATCCGTTTAAGTTAGGTAAAACATTTGATATAAATTCTAAGGTAAGAAAGCATGTAAAGATAAACATGATATAACAACATGCAACTCCCCCTTAATCCATGAAACTCTCTATGCAAATTTTCTCCCCCTATCATATATTTCTCCCCCTATCATATATTTCTCCCCCTAAAACCTAAAATAATTAACTTAAACATAATTATTTCTCCCCCTTTGACACCATCAAAAAGATTAATACTAAGTTATAAGCTCATGGCATCAAGTATAATGGAGGGAAAATATGACAAGTTGATTAAAAAATTGGGTACCACTTGTTGATGGCATCAAGTATATTTCTACCACTTGTTGTAGGTTTACAAACTGAATTCGGCCTTCAATGTTCTGATTTACAGGCCACGATCATTGCTATCGGTATGGCGATCGGTAGCACAAAGGAATCCAAATTTTTGATTTTCTGGACGAATTTCAGAAATGCATTATAAATTCCAGAAAATTCGAAAAATCATGAAATTTGGGGAACATATTTCTTTTAAGTATATCTATCAATGAAAAATATTTTTTCATGAAAATTCATTATATTTTCTTGTTTTTGCCAAAAATCCAAAAGCTCTAAAAACCACTAGGTTTTTGATCATTCTAGTATCAAGTTAGCTACCTAGTTTTGCATCCAATTGTTTCAAAACATGAATACATGTATTTTAAGGTAAGAAATTGTTTTGAAAACATATGAAATATCCAACCATGATCTTTGGGCAATATGTCTATGAATTAAACATAAGCCTTCCTCATGATTGGTCTATTATTGCTATGTTGATACTTTAAATGACCATCTAAATGCCATAGGCATTAGTGGACATTTGTATCATCCTAATATCTCACCCATGCTAAGTTTTCAATCAAGTTAGCCTATAGTGAGTGTGAGATTCATCCTAGGGGGGGGGGGGTATTTGTATATACTTAACCAATATATTCATGCAATTCTATCATGGTTAAGTATCAACCTAACAATTAACATGATCATAATGACATATACGAATGAATTCTACATTATGATCATGAAATACATGTTTTCATCAAATTATAATCATGCATTAGGTATTTATGATGATAATAAACAAAGTATCACCTAAAGCATGATTCAAACCTATTTCTTATGATAACGTGCCAAATTTCAAAAACATAAATCATGATTGTAAATACACATAGGAATTACATCAATCATCATGATTTAAGCATTATTACCTATTTATGGGCACGTTATCATCACCCAACACTATCTAAAAAATGTTGTCCCGTCATCCTAAGTCAACCAAAATATGATATAGGTTAGGACCATGTGGTTGACTACCCTAGGGTTATCCTAACCCTTAAGGATGGATTTTGGAACCCAAAATAAATTCTTTCCTATTGGGTTCACTAAATACTCCTTGGGGATCCATTTTCTAGCAATTACTTTCTTTTTATCTTGTCCCCTAGCTATTAGGCATTTATAGGCCTTTTCATTTTTCTTTTCTTTGTATCCTAGGCCTTTCTTGTTGAAACTAGCTCTTTGGCTCCCTAAGATCATTTTTAAGGTGTTGGAGCCAATTGTGAATTTCTCTAGGGCTTTGGTTAAATAATCTACCTTTTCCCTTAATGCCCTATTTTCCTCTATGCATGCATCATTAACATCTAAAGGCATATAATCATGTGAGCATGCATCATTTAAGCTAGAAGAAATATTATCATTTAAGCATGCATTTTCTAGTTTATTTTCTAGGTCCTTAATTTGATCTAGCATGCTTTTGTTTTTCTTCTTAGCTCTAAATAAATCTCTAGTTAAGCTAGAAACCATGGAAACTATTTTCTTAGGGCTTAGATTTGTTACCATAGTTTCCATGTCCTCTTCTTCTTCGGATGAGGAGGATGTAGAAGCTCCCCCTTCATTTGAGCTCTCCCCATTTGAGCTTGATCCTTCATTTTCGGATGAAGAGCAATCCAAGTCATCAAAGGCCATCAAGGCCAAATTGGTGACAAAGGCATTCTCCTCATCCGATGATGATGAGGAGGATGAAGATGGATCATCCCAAGTCCTTGCCTTGAGAGCTTTAGCCTTTCCCTTCTCCTTTGTCTTCTTCTCCTCTTCCTTCTTTTTCTTGCTCCCCTTTTTCTTCTTCTTTTCTTCCTTCTTTTTCTTTTCTTCTTTGCTTTTGTTTAGGAGAGGACAATTGTCCCTTATGTGCCCTTCTCCTTGGCAATTGTAGCATATGACCTTCCCACTTGGTCTTCTATTCCTATCATTAGATTTATCAAATCTAAAATTCTTAAAAGCACGTCTTACCCTCCTTACCATATAGGCTTCTTCGGTGCTATCCATGGAGGAGGAGAAAGACGCTTCGTCATCGGAGGAGGAGGGGATTTCCATCTTCTTCTTCCCCTTATTTGCCAATAATGCTACTCCTCTTGAGGGTTGAATTCTAGGCTCCTCTTGTATTCCCTCAAGCCTAGTTTCGTGGAGCTCCATTGTTGAGAAAAATTCCTCCAAGGTACTTACTTCCAAGTTCTTTGAGATATAGAATGAGTCCACCATGGAGCTCCACTTTGAGGATCGGGAAAGGCATCTATGGCCTTCATTACCATATCCTTTGATAGCTTCTCACCTACACTTGTTAGTCCATTTAAAATTTCTTTGAATCTAGAATGCAAAGAAATTACCTTTTCTCCCTTTTCTAATTTGATGTTGGATAGTTGGGAGCGGAGGAGATCTCTCCTTGCTAGCTTTGCCTCGGATGTGCCTTCATGAAGCTCAATTAGCTTCTCCCACATCTCCTTGGCGCTTAGGCATTCTCCTATTCGGTTGATTTCTTGTTGGGGGAGCACATTGAAGAGATGATGTTTGGCTTTTGAATTTGCAAGGTGCTCTTCCCTTTGCCTTTTGGTCCACCTAGATTTCTCTATTGGCTTCCCTTCTTCATCCCTAGGCAAAACGAAACCGGATTCCATTGTAATCATTATATCAAAATCCATTTCGAAAAATACCTCCATTCGCTTCTTCCACCAAGCGAATTCTCCTTCAAACTTCGGAGGATGGATGTTGGAGCCGGCCATTTTAAAAGTTACTTGTTGTGGCGGTTAGTCCTCGACAAGCTTTCCTCAGCTCTGATACCACTTGTAGGGTGATCGGATGGCCGGCTAGAGGGGGGTGAATAGCCCTCTTATGTTGGTCGTCGTAAATTGCTCGTCTACAAAACTAATTAGCGCAAGCGGAATATACAAATACAAAGCAAAAGACAAACAATAACACAAATGCTAACACGATGGTATAACGTGGTTCACGGCTACGCCGCTAATCCACGGTCCCCGATTCGTCCTCGGTGAATCACTCCGTTAAACCAATCCACTAAATGGTCTCTCCTTTGCACCAAGCTAGGTGGAGGTAACCTTTACAATCAAGATCACTCTTCTTACAAATAGAATAGAGTAAAAGCGAGTAAGAAGAGTTTAGAGCTTGTGGGGCACTAGGAAGATCACTTGGAGCATAAGCATTAGCCTCTCAAAGGCTAACCTCGGGTCGAACCCTATTGATCGATCGGCGATCGCGCCGATCGATGATCGATGGTCTGGCCGATCGCCCGTGATGGCCCGATCACGGCCACAATCCGGCCTCGATACCGGCCGAACTCACTGCTCGAGAGCGATCACGCTATGACATGGCGACCGGGTGTCGAAAAACCCATCCGACATTTGGCCAAATGGCCAAGTTTCACCTAAGAGCTACCCTTCCCTGGGTTATAATCACTCACTCTCATTTCTCGGAGTCCCTCGCCTTCGAAGTTCTCTTCGTTCTCGGCCACATCCCTCGGCAGCATCAGGCGCACGGCTCTGCAATGCTCCTTCGTGTCTCTTGCCTCGAAGTCTACTTCCTCCGGCTTCACTCCAAGCTTCTCGTCCGGCGGTCCCTCGGATGCTCCAAGCGCATGGCTTCCGCAAAGCTATCCTTCACCGACTCAAGGCACGAGTCATGAGATGTGAAACTCGCCACGGCTCCATGTGCGAATTACTAAGTCCTGCACGACTTCAACGCACATATCACATCAACATATCAAACTAACTTAAACCCTTTGCCACACCATCAAAACCATATTACGGCAAGAGATTGCCCTAACATTTTCTACCTTTCGGGCATGGAGTTCCTTTATCTAAGGAGATGTGGCCTAGATCATCTAAGGAGATAGAGGAGATGAAGGCGGTTCCTTATGCTTCGGCAGTAGGAAGCCTCATGTATGCGATGCTATGTATGAGACCCGATATCTGCTTTGCTGTGGGCATGGTCAGCAGATATCAGAGTAATCTAGGACAGGGACATTGGACTGCGGTAAAGCATATATTGTAGTGTCTAAGAAGGACTAGGGATTATATGCTAGTTTACCAAGGCAGACTAATTACTCCCTATGGGTTGCATGGATTGTGACTTCCAATCAGATAGGGATAACAGTAAGTCTACCTCAGGTTTTGTGTTTACTTTGGGAGGTGAAACCATTGTATGGAGGAGTGTCTAGCAGAAATGCATGGTGGACTCCACCATGGAAGCTGAGTATGTGGCAGCCTATGAGGCAGCCAAGGAAGCTGAGTGGCTCAGGAACTTCCTGATGGACTTGGATGTGATTCCTGGTTTGCCCAGAACTATCACAATTTATTGTGATAATAATGGTGCAGTTGTAAACTCGAAGGAACCACGAGCCCATAAGGCTAGTAAACACATAGAGTGCAAGTACCACCTGATACGAGAAATCGTAAAGGAGGTAGAAGTTGTTGTCGCCTAGATTGCATCAGAGGATGACCTGGTAGACCCTTTCACTAAGGCCCTTCTAGCGAGAACTTTGATAGGCATGTGGAGGGAAGGGGAATCATATGTATGGCAGTATGAGGACAGCATAGTCTTTTAGTATAAGTGGGAGATTGTAGGGATGTATACTGAAAGTCTATCTTTTGTATGAACATCTTTATTTTGAAATAAGAATCACATGATCATTGTTTGCATATTTTTATGGTTATGCAATATTGTCTAATACGTTACATTGTAGATAACATGGTGTGTGGTGTCATACGGGAGATCTTGTTATCGGCTCCTTGTAAAGTATAAGTAAAGGCTCACAACCGAGATGACTTTGGACAAACCATCGGAATGGTTGTAGTGTGATTTGGTATTGGTTTGTCTTGACCATAGAATCACACTAGTGCACTTTGTGTGTATTGAGCAGGACCGACACAGAGGTGATTCGATTTATTGCTGACTACATAATCGAATCGGACCTCAGATATTATTTAGTACATGCTCTTAATCCCGATATAATAATGGGCACATATACTTGGTACTCATCTCTTTGATTTACCAATGGGCGAGATTTATAGATTAAATCGATAGACTCGGTAAGTTGGGAGATGATATTATTTATATGGTGTGTCGTTGATTATAGGAGGAAACCGTGTCCTATATATTAGGATAATGATGTCCCCTTGAGGAGCTCATAAGGTTCATCATGTAAACCCTGCAGGTGGACTTGGTCCGGCATGATGAAAAGGTTGAGTGGTACTACTCAAGGAGTTAGATGTTGATTAATTAATGGTTAGTAAATTAATTAATCAACGGACATTCGAGATCTTAAACACGGGGAGAAAATGTACAAATAATATATGGAGCCCATATTATCATATGGGGGTTGGTGAGGTAGATCAATGATGGACCTTTAGTGGATTGGATCATCATTAGTGGATCGGACTTTATGTGGGCTTGATCCATGGGTGGCCAAGACCCAACTCCTCCTCATGGTCCCTAATGTATCCCATTAACACCTCAAGATGCTTAGATCCAATGGATAGAAACAAAACACTAAGATCCATTGGTAGAGATTAAATCTCTAAGATCCGACGGTTGAGATTAAATCTCTAGATCCGACGGTTGAGATTAAATCCCTAGAACCAATGGAGGAGATTAATTCATGGCTTGTCCCCAAACTCTATAAAAGGTGGCATGGGGTTGGCGTGAAGAACATGATAGAGAGGGAGCAAGGCTTGGGCGGCAAGAATAGGGCAATCCTAGTTGAGATAGGATTGGAATTAGGGTTAGGGTTTGGAAGCAAGGGTGGCACCAAATAAGGCAAGTTTTCCTTCTTCTTCCTTGCCTTGTGGCCAACGTCCAGCAGCTATTCCAGCCCTTCCCAGCCCTTGGCCGGCGCCCAAAACACTCCCCTCTCTTCTCCTTAGGTGGTGGAAACAAGATATAGGGTTTCCCTTGGTGTCTTGGTAGTTTTCCATCATCTTCTTCTCCTTCTAGTTGGCCGGCGGCAAGAACTTCTATAGTTCTTTGTTGGTTGAGTTTTTGAAGGAGAAAAACATTGTTTCTCTTCTTCCTCTTGCTTGGGAAAAGCAAGGAAGGAAGTTTTGTGATCTAGGAGCTTCGACTTTTGGTGGATCGTCGCCCACACGACGTCCAAAATAAGGGTCATACATTAGAAGACCAAGAGGTATAACTATTCTTCTATCTCTTTTATTCATTGCTTGTGTTTGTTTTTCAAAATATAAGCATGTTATATTTCTATAAATAGGCTAAATAATACTTGGATCCCGAGTATAAACACAAAAACCGGCGATCCGGACATCGTCTATTCCGCGGCTACTCGTAGAATAGAGGATGGTCGCTTAAACAACTAGTTTGTTCAAGTGACCTCTCTAAACGAATAGCACGACGATGACTTGGTTGTCTTGGGAATCCCTTTTGTCTAGGATTACATTTTTAATCCAGGGACATCGAAGGGATCACCATGGTTAAGCAACCGAGGTGAAGGGGAAGCGAAGTTTCCTCTCACGGACTCGACAAGGGAAATCCCTTCAATTGGTATCAGAGCTTCTGGGCAAAACCAACAGGGAGAGCATTAGAGAGGGTGGAAATCCATTGGATATGGATTAGGAGTTGTGTTGAGGGTGAGTATCAATTTTAAGGTGGAAGAGAGTTCATTGTTGAACTTTGCCTTAATTTTGTTTGGTTTAATGTTCCTATTGGCTTAGGGACTCTCCAAGGATATTGTTGGTGCAATGGTCAAGGGGGAGCAAGCCTCTAGGGGGAGGTATCCATCATGGGAAGATGGATGTGTATTTCCTCATGGGAGGAAAATTGGGTTGCCTCTTTTTAAGTGATATGGGATCGTTAGAAAGATTATAGGCATGTGTTCCTCTAAGGGAGAGATTTTAAGATCTCATTGGGATATGAGACATTCATACCCTTGGGGAGGACCTTTTTGATGTAATGTCAAAAAAGGGGAGAAATTACCAAGTTACCAATTAGGGTTCGTTGGAATTCTCATTGGGATATGAGAATTGCCAATATGGGAGAATTGGTAGACTTGAGATGGTAGTTTTGTCAATCATCAAAAAGGGGGAGATTGTTGGTGCAATCGGCCCAGGTTGACTCGAGTTTGACTCGAGCAGTACCTTGATAGTATTTTGATGATAGACAAAACTCATGACATGGGATTGTCATGGGAAAGTCCAACATGGGGTTGGCATGGAAAATCCAAGCATGGAGCTTGGTGTGGAAGTCCAAGGGGGAAGCCTTGGCATGGGAAAGTCCAAAGCATTGCGAAGCTGTGCGCTTGGTGCTTGGCATGGGAAATCCAAAGCATTGCGAAGTCGTGCGCTTGGTGCTTGGTGAGAAATGCATTGCGAAGCCGTGCTCTTGGTGCATTTGGGAAGTCTTGAGAACTTGGCAAGTTCACTAGGCTCGGGTCCTTGTGTCGATGAAGGATGGTATTGCGAAGCCTTGCGCTTGGTGCATCCGAGGGACCGTCGGACGAGGAGCGAATGGAGTGAGCCCAAAGGGAAGCATACTTCTAGGGCATGAGACGCGAAGGATGGCGTTGCAAAGTCGTACGCTTGGCGCATCCGAGGGACGTAGGCCGAGGGAAGAGAGCTTCGGTGAGGAACTCCATGAGGGATAAGGTGGACTTGGCCAAGTGGCTAAGACTGAGTGTCAGACGCTCAAACAACTTTGTGTTTGATGTTTTAGCCGACATCAGTCGACTGGCATAGGTGCCAGTCGACTGTTCTAGGTCATATGGGTTCGACCAGTGTTCGACTGAACCAAGTCTGGCTGATCAGTCGACTGCCGAGGGAGGGCAGTCGACTGTTGGAAGAATCAATAGACTGCCGAGGGATGGCAGTCGACTGATGACAATGTGCACAGGCACAGAATGGAGTCGAGCTCGCCAGCACTCGACTGATGGATGATCAGTCGACTGATGGGTGTCATCAGTCGACTGATGTATGATCCGTTTCATACATCAGTGGAGTAGGAACCATTTGGTTCCAAACCACGTATATCTTATGTTGTGTGATTGTGTATTGCTGTTAGTTTCATTATTATTGTTATTCCGCTGCACTAACAACAAATCGTAGACAAGCAACGCAACGAGAACGAGCGAATTCCGACATCCAACGATCGAGGGTTATTCACCCCCCTCTAGCCGGTCATTTCGATCCCCCAACAAGTGGTATCAAAGCAAGGTCGCTCTTCAAGGACTAACCGCCGCGAGAGCACTACAAGATGGCCGACTACAACATCCACCCACCTAAATTCGATGGAGATTTTGCTTGGTGGAGGAAACGGATGGAGGTATATCTTGAAACCCATTTTGATTCTATGTTAATTGTAGAAAATGGTTTTAAGATGCCTAGGGACAAAGAAAACAAGCCCATGGAAAAATCAAAATGGACCCAAGACCAAATCAAAGATTTCAAGACAAATCTCGAGGTAATTAAATTACTTAATGATTTGTTACCTAATCATATTTGGTCTAGATTGGGTGACTATAGGGATGCAAAGGAATTATGGGAGAAGATAATGAAATTTCAAGAAAACTCCCAACCGGCACATGTAGAGGAGAATGCCGAGGAAGAAGCACCCACAACATTTGAAGATGTTGATAATTTAGTGTAGACCTCCACCTCTAGCATTGAGGGGGAGGAAAGGCAATCTTCCATCCCGGAGCAAGAACAAGAAGCATCCACATCCGGGAGAAGTGAAGATCAAGAAGAGGCCTCCACCACCTCCCTAGGTAGTTCAAGTATTTTAATTTTGAATAAAAATCACATAATATGTTTTGAGTGTAGGGAGAAAGGGCACTACAAGAGTAAATTCCCTAAATTGGCTAAGGAAAAGGCATCAACACCAAAAGTCAACCCAAAGTCAAAGGATGCCGGTGTTCCCAAAATCAAGAGCAAAGAGAACATTGTGTGCTTTAAATGCAACCAACGGGGACATTACCGAAGCCAATGCCCTAGGGGGAGGAAGAAAGGGCAAGAAGGTGCAAGTCATGTAGGGGGAGTTCCTAAAGCTAACCCTAAGGTAAATTTACTTAATGCACCTTTAATTCCTAGAGTTAAAAAGCATGCTAAGAATTATTTTAGCTCTCTTGCTATTATCAATGAAAAGCATGCTAGGAGAAATAATAAGGTTTATTGCTTAGGTGTCAAGCATGTTCATATCTCTAAGGACAAACCTATGACTCATAATTCTAGAAATATCTTGCCTAGGGAGTCAATTAGGAGAGTAGAAGAAAATTTGGGTATTAATCCCAAAAAGTCTAGGCACATGCCTAAGAAGAAGAGGCCTTCTCAAAAACCTAATGAAAATTCAAAAATGGGAAAATTAGAGCTAGAGAACCAAGTCTTGAGGTCAAGACTTGAGAGAATGGAGAAAGCCCTTAGAATCATAGAAAATTCAATTCTAGGGTCAAATGCCCAAAAGTCAAGACCTAAGGTTCAAAAATGGTCTAAGGGAAAGAAGGGTTTGGGTCACAAACCTATGTCCTACCATAATGTTCCATTTAATTATGGAACCACATCTAGGTCTAGGAAAACCAAGGCTAATAGGGAAGTCATCCCTAAGTCTAGCCATGGTATGTGTTTAGTGGCTAACACCTTAAAGAAATCAAATGTAGCCACTAAGAAGGTCAATGGAGGAGTCACCTCTAGAGTTGACCCAAGTAAGACCCATTTGACTAAGGCTTCAAAGACAAAAAGTGTCATTAGGAAGGTATCTAGGGAAGTTATCCCTAGGGAATACCTTGTTAACCCAAGGAGCTCCAATAGATATTGGGTTCCTAGAAGCGTGATCGATTCACGCTAAATGGGTTAGGGTGTGTCAACCCTAAGTGGATGGGTGGTTAACAAAGCCATTGTGAGTTGACACATTAGGGTGTGCCAATATGGTTTGAGAAGTTTAAAATGATTTAAATTGGCACAATTAGGTCATAGAAGTCATGGTGTGTCATTTTGGGTTTTTGGCACACTAGGGAGATGAATGGCATTAAGGCAAAATGTATTTAATCCCTAAAAATGGCAAATTGATTTTCACACTTAGGTATTCTATACCTTAGTATATTTTACTTACCATGATTTGTTTGCCTTACCATGTCATGACATCATTTTCATTTTTATCTATAAAATGTCATGATCATGTTTAGAATTATCTTTAGATGTCATGTATGCTTAGTTCTCATTCACATGCCATGACATCATGATATTGGCATATGCTTTTACTTAAATCATATTTATGTCATAATCATCATGCATAAATTAAAAAGAAATTAAGGACTATGGCATGATTTGATGGGAATCAAATAATATTGCCTAGAAATATGCATGAGACCATTTAAAGAACAAAAACCCACATCTCACTAGATTAATTGCCTTGAATGTGTTTTTACACATCTAGATATAAGTGAGATGTTTAAGGAAAAGAAATTAAAGGTTTTGAAAACATTTTGAAAAACCTTGGTGAAGCCTATTTTTTGATATCTATCACCATTGAATGGGATGATACAAAGATGGCTCTTTATTGAAGCTTTTCTTAAATTTTGAAGTTTGTATCAATCTCCTAATTTAATGGGTAAAATAAATTTCCAATATTTTTCGCCCATAGTGTTTAGGATAAGTATTATACATATGTATTTTCAAGATTTTTAAAATTACATATATTTACTTATGGATTTCGAAAATCCATTTCTGAAACTAAAAAATTGCAGAATGCAGTTATTAGTCGACTGTAATGGCGATCGATGATCAAATCGATCGGCCGGGTATGTGACAGTCGATGCATGATTGATTTCGGGTAAACTTGATGGTTAGGCCCATGTTCAGCTGTGTTTTGGTCCCCTAACCACTCCTAACCCTAGGATATGCTTGGGATAGCATTAGAGAGAGTGGAAATCCATTGGATATGGATTAGGAGTTGTGTTGAGGGTGAGTATCAATTTTAGGGTGGAAGAGAGTTCATTGTTGAACTTTGCCTTAATTTTGTTTGGTTTAATGTTCCTATTGGCTTAGGGACTCTCCGAGGACATTGTTGGTGCAATGGTCAAGGGGGAGCAAGCCTCTAGGGGGAGGTATCCATCATGGGAAGATGGATGTGTATTTCCTCATGGGAGGAAAATTGGGTTGCCTCTCTTTAAGTGATATGGGATCATTAGAAAGATTGTAGGCATGTGTTCCTCTAAGGGAGAGATTGTAAGATCTCATTGGGATATGAGACATTCATACCCTTGGGGAGGACCTTTTTGATGTAATGTCAAAAAAGGGGAGAAATTACCAAGTTACCAATTAGGGTTCGTTGGAATTCTCATTGGGATATGAGAATTGCCAATATGGGAGAATTGATAGACTTGAGATGGTAGTTTTGGCAATCATCAAAAAGGGTGAGATTGTTGGTGCAATCGGCCCAGGTTGACTCGAGTTTGACTGGAGCAGTACCTTGATAGTATTTTGATGATAGACAAAACTCATGACATGGGATTGTCATGGGAAAGTCCAACATGGGGTTGGCATGGAAAATCCAAGCATGGAGCTTGGTGTGGAAGTCCAAGGGGGAAGCCTTGGCATGGGAAAGTCCAAAGCATTGCGAAGTCGTGCGCTTGGTGCTTGGCATGGGAAATCCAAAGCATTGCGAAGTCGTGCGCTTGGTGCTTGGTGAGAAATGCATTGCGAAGCCGTGCTCTTGGTGCATTTGGGAAGTCTTGAGAACTTGGCAAGTTCACTAGGCTCGGGTCCTTGTGTCGGTGAAGGATGGTATTGCGAAGCCTTGTGCTTGGTGCATCCGAGGGACCGTCGGACGAGGAGTGAATGGAGTGAGCCCAAAGGGAAGCATACTTCTAGGGCATGAGACGTGAAGGATGGCGTTGCGAAGTCGTACGCTTGGCGCATCCGAGGGACGTAGGCCGAGGGAAAAGAGCTTCGGTGAGGAACTCCATGAGGGATAAGGTGGACTTGGCCAAGTGGCTAAGACTGAGTGTCAGATGCTCAAACAACTTTGTGTTTGCAACCAAGTCCGAGGAGGGCGATCGTTGGGAGAGAATCGATGAGCCGAGGGATGGCGGTCACGATCGATGATGAGCCGCAGAATAATGGAGTCGAGCTCGCCAGCACTCGACTGATGGATGATCAGTCGACTGATGGGTGCCATCAGTCGACTGATGTGTGATCCGTTGGAACTTAACCAACGTGGATCTGGCTATTGTGAGACAACTTCTACGGGACCAGTCGACTGATGGTCACGATCAGTCGACTGATGGGCACGAAAATAACTTGATGCATGTTTTAAATGGAGCTCGTGTTGGAGGATTTCGCAATGGTTTTTGTGAAGCTATTGGAGGGGAATTGCTGCTGCATTCCAGTCCTTCAAGAGCCAATCAAAGCAAGCAATAAACAAGTGATCAAAAGCAATCGGTGAAAAGTGTTTCTTTTGTATTGTATTTGTATTCTTATTTGTATTTGTATATTACTGTTGTAATTGCTTGTGAGAGGTTTCTCCACCTCCGACGTATAGTCGAGAAGGAGTTTAGTTAGTGTCGTGCGCATAACTAGAGCTCGCCCGTGGAGTAGGAACCATTTGGTTCCGAACCACGGATATCTTGTGTTGTGTGATTGTGTATTGCTGTTAGTTTCATTATTATTGTTATTCCGCTGCGCTAACAACAAATCGTAGACAAGAAACGCAACGAGAACGATCGAATTCCGACATCCAACGATCGAGGGCTATTCACCCCCCTCTAGCTGTCCATTTCAATCCCCCAACAGACAACTATATTTCCATTAACCCACTTGTAGACACAGGGTTCAGCTTCATTCTTGATGAAACCAAACTGTTTGATCGCATCATCGAATTGAAAATTCCAGCTCCGAGAAGCTTGCTTTAGCCCATAAATGGACCTTTGTAGCTTGCATACTTTCCCAGTATGTTGTGGATCTACAAAACCCTCAGGTTGTGTCATGTACACATCCTCGAGCAAGTTTCCATTCAGAAATGCAGTTTTGACATTCATCTGCTATATCTCATAATCATGGTATGCTGCAATAGCAAGCATGATCCGAATGGACTTAAACATTGCCACTGGAGAAATGGTTTCATCTTAGTCAATACCATGAATTTACTTGAAACCTTTAGCCACCAATCGACCCAGGTATGTGTAAGTCCATCCATGTCAATCTTTCTCTTAAAGACCCACTTACACCCAATGGGTTTGACGCCTTCAGGTGGATCAACCAAAGTCCATACTTGGTTGGTGTACATGGATTCCATCTCGGATCTCATGGCCTCTAGCCATTTCTCAGAATCTAGGCTCATCACAACTTCCTGATAGGAGGTAGGCTCATTCTCAATGAGCATAACATCATCATGGTCAGACAAGAGAAATGAGTATCTCTTAGGCTGACGACGTACCCTATCAGACCTGCGAAGAGGTAGGTCTACCTGAACAGGTGGTTGTTCCGATCCATAACTCTTTATGCAACAATCTCATCACCCACAACACTTTGTGGTTCCTGTTCAACCTCCATCATGGCCTCAGTGTTATGGTCCTTATCTTGAATTTCTTCAAGATCGAACGTACTCCCACTAGTTTTTCTAGAAACAAAATCCCTTTCTAGAAATACCCCAGTCTTTGCCACAAACACTTTGTGCTGATTGGGAATGTAGAAGTAATATCCCTTCGTTTCCTTGAAATATCCAACAAAATAGCACTTATCGAATTTGGGTCCCAGTTTGTCTGAGACTTGACGTCGAACGTAAGCCTCACAATCCCAAATCCTCATGAAAGACATCTTGGGATCTCTCCCTGTCCATATTGTATATGGTGTCTTTATCACAGCCAAGGATAGTACACGGTTAAGTGTGAAGGTTGCTGTGTCTAGAGCATATCCCCAAAAGGATATAGGAAGATCTGTGTGACTCATCATAGATCGTACCATATCTAATATGGTACGATTCCTCCTTTTGGATACACCATTCCACTGTGGTGTTCCAGGAGGAGTGAGTTGGGATAGAATCCCACACTCAGCTAGGTAGTCATGAAACTCATGGCTAAGGTATTCACCACCTCGATCTGATCGAAGTTTCTTAATACTCTTGCCAAGTTGGTTTTGTACTTCATTCTTGAATTCTTTTAACTTTTCAAAGTATTCTGATTTATGTGTCATCAGATACACATAACCATATCTACTGAAGTCATCAGTAAATGTAATGAAGTACCTATAAACTCCTCTAGTAGCAACATTGAAGGGCTGCATACATCACTATGTATAAATCCTAACAAGTCTGTTGCTCTCTCGCTGTGTCCACTAAAGGGAGTCTTGCTCATCTTGCCTAAAAGGCAAGACTCGCATGCCTCATATGATTCAAAATCAAATGAGTCCAGCAGCCCATCCTTATGGAGTTGGGATAAGCGACTCTCATTTATGTGACCTAAGTGACAATGCCAAAGATAGGTTTAGTTCAACTCATTTGACTTGAACCTTTTGGTACTTATGTTATAGATGGGGTTCTCTAAGTCTAGAATGTAGAGTCCGTTCATCAGTGGTGCACTACAATAGAACATATCATTTAAATAAACTGAACAACATTTGTTCTTTATTATAAATGAAAAGCCTTTCTTGTCCAAACAAGAAAATGAAATTATGTTCTTAGTCAAATCAGGCACATAACAACATTCATCTAGTTCTAGTACAAGCCCAGAGGGCAGAGATAGAAAATAAGTTCCTACAGCAACAGCAGCAACCCTTGCTCCATTGTCTACTTGTAGGTCCCCCTCGCCCTTCATCAATGCCCTGCTATTTCTCAGCGCCTGCACATTGGTACAAATGTGAGATGCACATCCGGTATCTAATTCCCATGATGAAGAAATAGATAGATTGACTTGTATAACATTTATACCTGAAGTAGAAGTCTCACTTCTCTTCTTCTTAAGATCTTTCAGGTATGCTTTACAGTTACGCTTCCAGTGTCCAACTTCCTTACAGTGGAAGAAAGTCCCTTCCTTGGCCACCCCTCCTTTTGGTTTCAGTGCCTTGCCTTTGCCCTTGGCTTGGGACTTTTCCTTACCTTTAGGTTTGCCCTTGCCTTTCTTCTTTTGCACCATCAAAATGGATTCAGGTTTTTCCTTCTTAAGGTTGAACTCAGCAGTTCTCAACATGCTAAGCATCTCAAGCAGTGACTTATCAATTTCATTCATGTTGTAATTCATGACAAATTGATTATACTTTTGTGGTAAAGATTGCAAGATCAAGTCAGTGGCAAGCTCTTGGCCAAGTGGGAATACCAACCTCTATAGGTTCTCTATGTACCAAATCATCTTGAGTACATATGGACCTACGGGAGTCCCATCTTGCTTCTTGGACTGAAACAGTGCCTTAGAGATCTCATATCTCTCATGCCTTGCTTGTCCTTGATACAGTTGACGAAGATGTTCAACCATATCAAAAGCATTCATGAATTTGAGTTTCTTCTGAAGCTCAGAGTTCATGGTCGCGAGCATGAGGAATAACACATATAATGCATCATCTTGATGCTTCTTGTAAGCATCTCGGTCAGCTCGCGAGGCAGTGGCAGGAGGTGCCTTCAGAATGGGCTGCTCCAGGACGTATAGTTTTCTTTCTTGGGTGAGAACGATTCTCAGATTCTTGTACCAGTCCAGGAAATTAGCTCCATTGAGCTTGTCCTTCTCAAGGACAGAACGCAGGGAGAGAGTGTTCGTATTTGTCGACATGGTAATCTACAACATACACAATACAGAAAATTAATATCATATTCCATTTATCATTTAATTAGGCCTTTAATCAAATGATGCTCCCACTGAATTATAGGACTTTTGTAGAATCGAGTCATGGATGTGGTCAAACCACATTACTAGATTCATACAAACTAGCTATAATTCTTGTGGGACAAGATCCACATCATACTACGCCTTGAGTTAGCTTTGGCTAAATCGCCCAAGACTTAGTATGATCGGTAGGTAACAAATTACCAATTACATCTCTATGCAACTCTTGTTTATAGGATCAAGATCCACATTTACAAAAGACCTTGAGTTAGCTTTGGCTAAATCACCCAAGATTTAGTGTAAATGTAATCTTATCCTACCTTTCCAACGGTTGGAATATGCCTATAGTTTTACTCGATCCAATTGAGTTAACTGTTGGATCAAAGTGGATTGCTAGAGGGGGGGTGAATAGCGATAAAAACTTTTCGTTTAAAACGTTCGATAGACAATTAAACGCAACGGAAATGTAAATAAAACCTAAATCAGACAAATAGTTTTTTTACTTGGTTCGTAGCCTTCGGCTACTACTCCAAGGCCCTAACGGTCCTAGACCGTGTACGGAGGGCAATTCACTAAAACACTCCTCCTCGTTGGAGGTAGGAGTTTTACGATTACAAAAGCCTTCGAAGCAAAAAGATAGAGAGACAAACCCTCTCTTCTATTAAAGTAAAATGCAACGAAAAACCTCGATTGAAAATAATTGCAATATTAAAAGCAATAACAAATTGAGATTATACCAACAACTAAACAAAAGAAACTTTAAGCTAGGGTTGTTGGCAGCACTTCGTTGTTGTAGAGTCGTCGGAGAGTTGCAGCGTAACGGAGGCTTTTGAGCACTTAGAATTCTTGTGAAAACCCTAGGTTAGGACCTCCTTTTATAGCCTTTGAGCCCCTTTTCGAGAGGAACCCTAGCCAATCATATTTGAGCACCACTCCCCTTGAAATTTGGTGATAAACCTTGACTCCTCGAGGCTGATCCTTTGACCAGCAGTCGACTGATGGCCATCACCAGTCGACTGCTGGCAGCATCAGTCGAGTGCTAGCCGTAGTCACCCGACTGATGGACGGCAGTCGAGTCCTTCAGGTTGGCAGTCGACTGATGCTGGCTGCAAGGCAATGTTAGCTTAAAGAAAATATTATTTCGACGGTCGTCGACCGTCCGATCTCGACCTAGACCACCTATGAGATGTCTTGGGTCGGATCTACGCTTAAGTCTTTCCCCGTAACGAGGATACGACCTTACTTACACTCGCACACACGAGCTTACCTCGATACTTACGTGTTGCTTTTGCTTCTGGTCTTCCACTCAATTCCTTCGGCTCCCTCCGAAGTCACTTGAGTGTCGCCCGACCACCGCGGCTTCCTCCGGGTGTCTCTAGCCTTCAGCTCTAGCTATAGCAATTTTCTGCACACTCAATTCAGCTCGTGAGATAACAACATGAGCTTAACTTTGTATCGTTTGCTATAATCAAAACTCAGGTTCGACTTAGGTGCCTACTGCACCAACAATCTCCCCCTTTTTGATTTATGGCAAACCCACATACAAAGTTAAGAAAAAACAAATTAAGTGCATTAAGTAAAATGAGCAAGAGATATGCATGAATGTGTAGGAGTATATAAAAACTCTTTTTCAAGTGCTCCCCCTTGAGGAATCCTCCCCCTTGACCGAGGGTGAGTACTTGAGAAAGAGTTTTAACTCTCCCCCTTGATATTTGCTACTAAAAAAGAATTAAGTAACCGAAATTACTTAATATTGGCCATAGTATTTAAAATAAGTTTTAAGTTAAGAAAATGATTTCTTAACCTTGGCCTTTACTTTCGTTTTGTTAACAAGTTAACTTAAAGTTAAGTAAATTATTTGTTAACAAAAACAAGTTAACTAAATATGTTTAAGTTAAGAATTCCCTTAAAACAAGTTAACTAAATATGTTTAAGTTAAGAATTCCCTTAACTTGTAAGTTAAGAATTCCCTTAACTTGTTTTGTTAACTTAAAGTTAAGTAAGCCTTGGCCAAAAAAAAATTGATCCCTTAACTTTGGTCGATCCCTTAACTTTGGCCTTTTTCTCCCCCTTTTGCCATATATCGAAAAAAACAAGGGTGTGTGTGGAATAAGTATTAATTTTAAAGTCCAAGCATGTTCTACATTATTTCGAAAATAATATACTGAAAATAATTTCATCTATAAAATGTTCGACTCATATTTGGCTTGATTGATATGAAAGATCAACCAGTCCTGGTCAGAGTCGGTTAGTATGTATGATTATACTCCGTGGTTCATAGCGATGCACTAGCTCTACATCTGGAACCAGGAGTAGGGTCCTAACATCTCACGCCCATCTACGTGGCTAAGTACACAAACACATTAGTCCTATGTGTTGTGAGATGTACTGGCTCCTTAAATCTATAGGTGCATGATATCTAAGGTATGTCCTATGCTAGTTCCATAAAATTGAAAATTAAGAAATAGTAGTAAGAAAATATAGTTTGCAAGTTCCTATTCTATTACGCACATGCCCAATTTTCGTCTTAATAGACTAAATTCGGCTTCGGGTAGGGGTTTAGTAAATAGGTCTGCTAGGTTAGACTTCGATTCGACGTACTCGAGTTGTATGGCTCCGTTGGCCACATGTTCTCGAATGAAATGGTGTTTGACTTCTATATGTTTGGTCCTAGAGTGACATATTGGATTCTTTGTAAGATTAATTGAACTAATGTTATCTACGTGAAGTTTAGTATTCGTAAAGTCTAACTTAAAGTCGCAAAGGGTGTGCTTCATCCAAAGAAGCTGAGTGACACACTCACCCATCGCGTTGTATTCGACTTCGGTGGTAGATAAGGCAACACAATGTTGCTTCCTACTGTACCAACTCACTAGACTCGAGCCGAGTAGTTGACAACAACCACTCGTGCTTTTTCTGTCGAGTTTACTACCGGCATAATCCGAATCGGAGTAGCCGATTAGTTCGAACTCGGTAGATCTAGGATACCAAATACCGACATTAAGTGTACCCTTTAGATATCTAAGGATACGCTTAACTAGGGTTAGGTGAGACTCCTTGGCACAGGTTTGAAACCTGGCGCACATACTTACTGCAAATAAGATATCAGGTCGGCTTGCAGTTAAGTAAAGGAGACTCCTTATTACGCTCCTATAGTATTTTAAGTCAATGGACTTACTTTCTAGGTCTTCTCCTATGTTAACATTAATCGCCATTGGGGTGTTTATTATCTTAGCGTCTTGCATTCCAAATCTTTTAATTAACTCCTTAGTGTATTTTTGTTGATATAGGTATATACCATCCTTAGTTTGTTTAATTTGTAGACCTAAAAAGAAACTTAACTCGCCTACCAAGTTCATTTGAACTCACTTTCCATGAGTGAAGCGAACTCGTTTAGTAAAATTTGAGTTAGAGGTTCCAAAATTATATCGTCTACGTAAATTTGAGCTATGAATATTTCTTTACCTAAGGTTTTTACGAAGATAGTTGGGTCAACTAAGCCTTGGTTAAACCCTTTTGACTTAAGATGGATTGAAAGTCTCTCGTACCAAGCTCGAGGAGCTTGTTTAAGTCCATAGAGAGCTTTCTTAAGTTTTAGAACATGGTCGGGTTTATCTAGATTTTGAATCAGGGTTGGCTAACATAAACTTCTTCTTTAATGTATCCATTTAGGAATGCCGACTTAACATCCATTTGAAATAGCTTAAATCCTCGATGTGCGGCATAAGCTAGCAACATTCGAATGGATTGAGTCTAGCTCTTGGGGTATAGGTTTAGTAATCTAAGCCTTCGACTTGACTAAACCCTTTGGTGACTAACCTAGCCTTGTTTCTAACTACTTCACCTTTATCATCAAGCTTATTTCGAAACACCCACCTTGTTCCAATTATCGTTTTGTCTTTAGGTGGTGGTACTAATTCCCACACTTCATTCCTAGTAAATTGAGCTAGCTCTTCTTGCATTGCAATAATCCAATCGGGATCAAGAAGAGCTTGTTCAATTGATTTGGGTTCTATCTTTGAAATTAAGGAAATTTGACTAAGGTTCCTATAGGATGCTCTAGTTCGAACTCCTAGATTAGGATCTCCTATCACTTGATCGATAGGGTGGTTAGTCTGAATCCTAGATTGGGTTAGGTTTGTGTCACCTAATGCTTGATCAATTGAGTGACTTGGTTGAACACTAGTTTGACTCGGATCACTTGTCATTTGGTCGACAAGAGAGGTTGGTTGATGTGGATTAGACTCGATCTCAGGGTCGGAGACGAGTGTATCAGTGGGCTCAACACTTGGGGTCATTAAGGGTTTTGTAGGTTCGGGTACTTCATCGAACACTACATTAATAGTCTCTTCGACTTTAAGGGTATCGTGGTTATATACCCTATAGGCCCTACTCGTGGTTGAGTATCCTAAGAAGATTCCGGTGGAGGTTTTGGATTTGAATTTCCCTAGGTGGTTCTTAGTGTTTAAGATATGTACTTTACATCCAAATACCCTAAAGTACTTGATGTTGGGTACTTTATTGTGATAAATCTCGTACGAGGTCTTAAGGTGCCTCTTTGCCATAAGGATCCTATTCTGGACATAGCAAGCCGTGCTAACGGCTTCTGCCCAAAACCTATTAGGTAGGTCGTATTCGTTCAACATGGTCCTAGCGGCTTCTTGTAGAGTTCGGTTTTTTCGCTCCACTAGACCATTTTGTTGAGGGGTCCTAGGGCATGAGAATTCATGGTGGTATCCGTTTAGGTTACAGAAGTCGGTGAACCTTTGATTTTCGAATTCACCACCATGATCGCTTCTAAGTCTTTTAACCTTAAGGACTTTTTGATTCTCGATTAATTTGAATAGATTGATTAATTGATCTAGGGTATCATTTTTATGTTTGATGAACCTAACCCAGGTAAACCTGGAGTAGTCGTCAATTATGACTAAGCAATACTGACTTTTATTGAGTGACTTGGCTCCATGTGAATCGAATAGATCCATATGCAGGAGCTCAAGTACACTTGAGGTTCGTTCTTGGTTAGTTAACTTGTGTTGTGTCCTAGGTTGTTTTCCTTGTTGACAAGCATTACAGATTTTATTAACCAAATTGTTGAGGTTGGGTAAGCCTCTGACTAAGCCACTCTGACTCATCTTGTAGACGAGTCTTGGGTGCGAGTGACCGAGTCGTCGGTGCCACAACCATGATTCCTCTTCCTGTGTCATAAGACATTTGGCTGAGGATTTGATTAAGTTAATTGTATAAATGTTATTTGTCCTAGTTCCTTTGAGTATTGTTTTAGCTATTTTATTTGTTTTAATTACACATTCATTTTCTAAAAATACGACCTTATAGTTATTGTCACATAATTGGCTTATGCTAAGCAGGTTATATTCAAAATTCTCTACAAGTAATACATTTTTAATAACAAAATTCGAGTTAAGCTCGATATCACCTGATCCGATGATTTTGAGCTTGCCGTTATTCCCAAAGGCTACCGATCCTTGTCGTTTGAATCGAAGCTTTGTGAATTTGAGTTGATCCCCGGTCATGTGTCGGGAGCAACCGCTGTCCAACATCCATTGATCCTACACACAAGGTGGTTGGATTGGATGTTAGATTTTTTATAATTTTTTTTTTTTAAAAAGTTGTAAGTTTTTAAACCTAGGTCATCACACCTGTGTCTATATGATCAAGCATGTTATACTTATGTGGTTTTTGTGAGATGACTTCCAATTAAGTTGATTAAGTGGATTTAGGTTCAAGTAATTTTATGTTAGATTTGGATTTGACCCTAGGCTTGTCAAGTTTACCTTTTCAAGATCATGGCTTCCAGGTCATGGCGAGGCGCAGAGGCCTTCTTTTATCGGATCATCGACCACTTCCTTAGACAAAGCCATTTTCAAGAAAATGATGACTTGACTCACCTAAGACTATTTCCTAGTCTAACTGGTTATTTTTGAAAAGAGGCTCCCCGAGGCTCAATCTTTTCGAAGAATTTTAGTTGGTTATGTTTTTGAAAAGAGGCTCCTCGAGGCTCAATCTTTTCGAAGAATTTTAGTTGGTTATGTTCGTGTTCTAAGTGAGTTCACAAGTTTTAAAGCACAAACTTTTTAAGTTAAAGCATGCAATTTCTAAGTTAAAGCACAAACTTTCTAAGTTAAAACATGCAATTTCTAAGTTAAAGCACAAACTTTCTAAGTTAAAACATGCAATTTCTAAGTTAAAGCACAAACATGTTTTGTACTGGCTCCCCCTAGACCGTTGAATCGGTTCGGTCTATCCACATAGTGGATTTGGTCCTTGGGAATCCAGTACAGGTTGGATCCTAGAGTTGAAATCAAAAGGTTCTTAGGGACCCATGCTTGGACATGTTTCCTATGTCGACTTACAATCGACATATACGACCTATTAGTCGTGTTTGAGTTAAACCCTAGTCCAGCCTTGTTGTACACGGCCCTTTGAGATCCAAGTAGGAGGTCAAGTCCTTTGGATCCCGAAGTGAACCTTTCCAACGTGTTCCTAAGATCTTCGACTTGACTTTTCAAGAGTGAGTTCTCAACTTCGAGTTTTTCAATCCGAGTTGAGTCCTTCTCTTGAACTCGACTAGTCGAAGAGGTTAGGGAGACCTTGTGTTTGAGGAGTTTGACCTCCTCAACTAGGGTCTCGACCTTGGACTCGAATTTAACTAATTTCCTAGACAAAATCCTAACCGTATTTTGTAAAGTATTAAATAAAGTTTGACTTACTTTAAGGGTATCTTTTGAACCGGATGCGTATCCGTGGCTTGACTTGAAGGTAGCTTCGTAGTCCGAGTCATCCTCAGGTTCTGACTCAAGTTCAGGTTCGGTCTCCGTGTCTGACTCAATCGATTTTGCCATGAAGACGTGGTCTTCGTCTTCTTCCCATGTCGCGTTGAGGGCCTTCTTGTGCTTAGGTGCTCGGTGGTTGAGCTTGGGGCACTCGGACTTGATATGTCCAAACCTGTTACACTCATAACACCTAATATTAGAACTTTTAGGCTTACCTTGGTTGGGTCGAGTCGTGGTTCGCTTTCGTCCCTTAGCTATCCTTCGATCTAGGTTCATTAGTTCGGCAGTCAATTCCGGGTCAACTTCTTCTTCGGACTCGTCTACCTCCTCGGTTGGTGGTGGCTTGCTTGCGATTTTCTTTTTCTTTGAACCTGCAAACAAGGCTATACCCCTCTCGGGTTCCGAGTTGGACTGCTCATGTAATTCGAAATCCGAAAAGAGTTCATCTAACCTAATTTTAGAAAGATCCTTGGAGACCTTGTAGGCATCGACCATGGATGCCCACAAGGTAGTCCTCGGAAACGAGTTTAGAACATACCTTATAAGGTCGTGGTTTTCGACCTTTTGCCCGATTGCGTGTAGGTTGTTGACTATGTCTTGTACACGGGCGTGGAGTTGCGTCGCGGACTCGTGTTCCTGCATTTTTAGTGTGTACAATTTATTGAACAACAAATCGCGTTTGCAAACCTTAGCTTGATCCGATCCTTCGTGTAGCTCGATTAGTTTTGTCCAAAGATCCTTTGCGCTTATGAAGGGGCCGACGCGATTTAGCTCCTCCTTGGATAGGTCGCATTGGAGGATTTGTGTTGCCTTGGCGTCGGCTTCGACTTGTCGTTTTGTCGCAATGGTCCATTGATCATAATCCAAGGAGTCACCCACTTCATTAGTCGGAAGTGTGAAACCCGTTTGGATTATGATCCACATCTCAATTTGGGTTTTGAGAAAGCATTCCATCCGACCCTTCCAATAACGGAAGTCATCTCCGTTGTAAAATGGAGGTCGGACGGTGCTAAAACCCTCGAGATGGGCCATTAGAACAAAAGACACAAGGAGACAAAGACAAAGAAACTAGCAACGACAAAAACACGAAAACAAGTACCAAGACTCGCATCTTGGATTAGTAGTGCGGGAGAAAAACTTAACAAAGCGAAATAAAATAAAAAATAAAAAAAACAGAATTAAAAGAAAAATAAATCTGTAAAAAAAAAGGCTAGATTGGTGGTTTCACCAAATCTTAGCAACCCCCGGCTCTGATATCAATTATTGGATCGAAGCGGATCGCTAGAGGGGGGTGAATAGCGATAAAAACTTTTCTTTTAAAACGTTCGATAGACAATTAAACGCAGCGGAAATGTAAATAAAACCTAAATGAGACAAATAGTTTTTTTACTTGGTTCGTAGCCTTCGGCTACTACTCCAAGGCCCTAATGGTCCTAGACCGTGTACGGAGGGCAATTCACTAAAACACTCCTCCTCGTTGGAGGTAGGAGTTTTACGATTACAAAAGCCTTCGAAGCAAAAAGATAGAGAGACAAACCCTCTCTTCTATTAAAGTAAAATGCAACGAAAAACATCGATTGAAAATAATTGCAATATTGAAAGTAATAACAAATTAAGATTATACCAACAACTAAACAAAAGAAACTTTAAGCTAGGGTTGATAGGCGGGACCAAGATTGTCCCTCCGCACCCTACCAAGATAATATGCGTTGCTCTGCTATGGCAAATTCAACAACAACAAATGATCGAGGTAGTGATGGGTATCAAAACTTGGTAGGCATTTTTGAGTTGATTCGATTAAGATCTAATCTAATCATGAATGTGTATCATATACGCATTAAGGCCTTTATTACCCTACACTATCATGCATCATATACATACAAGCAATATACTAGCATGCATCATATACATACAAGAAAAATATCCTAGTATGCATCATATACATACAAGCAAAATTTACTAGCATGCATCACATACATACAAGAAAAACAAATATATATATATATATATATATATATATATATATATATATATATCATGGCCCTACTACGATCTTCTCAAGCCAATGAGAAGATTGGACGGTCAACCTAGGGTTAACGACTTCTCCAAGCGCCTCATTTGACCGTCATATGTCGTTGGCACCCTCCTCGTAACTCCGTCTACTAGTGGACCTTCCACCGCTCCATTTTTGTACATTACAAACATGAAACTCGAGTTACATTCGAGTCTAAAACTATTTTCAACTGGAATTTTAAAAGAAGAGGCACGACGCGCAGGTAGCATACCCTATACAATATGCACAACCACAAAAACGGCACGCAAGCCGTATTATGAATTATAACACATTTATCCAATCACATTGGGGTTCTTGGGCCATGACCATCACATAATTATACATAATTTAAAATTATGTATTTTACAGAAATTTCTATAATTTTTCCTATTTTTTTTCAATTTTATGAGTCACATCTCTATAACGGTCCCACTAAGTGATTTCCGGGCGCGATCGCGGGACAATGCCCCTTTCGGGGTTAGGGGCAGCGCCCCTACTCGCAAAATAAATTTTGCGAGTGTCCCATATTGATCTTACAGTGACTTAAGTCTCTGTCCCAAAAACCTAAAGCAAGAATTCGCCGTTCCGGAGAGTTTTTCTCCGTGGTTGAAGCCTACAAGTGTCCCAACACCTGTTGCTTCGACTCTTCGAGAAAAATATCTAAAAAATCTATAAAAATAGGACATTTATAGAAACTTACAGATCTATAATTTTTATATCTAATACAAAACTACAAAATTAAAATACATACATGCTTCACACGTGGCTCTGATACAACTATTGGACTATCCGAGCCGCAAAAACCGCTTTTTACGTTGCGGAAACTCCGGAAGTCGGCCACGGATCCGTGCGAAGATAAACAAAACTATGTGTACATGTTTAGAAACCTTAGATCTACTCTAGATCTACATTTTAAGATTTTTACCTTTGATGCGATGCCCTTCGCTTATCCCGCTCATCCAAACGGATTGTTGGAACTCGAGAGTGTCAAGTGTACACTCCTCTATTGGTATCCACACAAGCAATAGGTGGAGAAGATCACTTAGAGTGTGATAGCACACTAAGAAACCCACGGCAAAGGAGAGGGGGAGAGCTCTAGGGAAGAGCCAAGGAAGAAGATGATGAAGTTACACACTAATTAACTTCACACTATTTTAACCCCTCAATAGTGGTCGGCCACTATAGGGAGTTACATGCATGCATGTAACTCCAAGAGCCAATGGTCTCCCTCATGAGGTGGCACCCCATGATGTGTCCATGATGATGTGGAGCATCATCATTGGCCGGCCCCATGGCAAGTCACCATGACATGGCAATTGGTCATGTCAAAATTGACAATTTATCTTCCCTCTCAAGTCAAGTCAAACGTGACCTTTTAACTCCCATGGTTGATCAAATCCAACCATTTGATTCAAGTTAATTTGATTTAATGAATCTCTATTCATTAGTTTAAAATGACTCAATGAATCAAATCTAAATTAGACTCATTCAACACTTGAATCAAATTGAGTCTAACTCAATTAGTCTAATTTGGATTACTCTTAATCCAATTTGGTTCATCCCATGAACCTAATCCTCATGGTTCATCATATGAACCTAATCTTCATCTAATTGACCTTTATGTGTGACCCTATAGGTTCTTGTAATGTTGGCAATGCTCCTAAACCGATTTAGGAACTTAAGCAATGAGCGGTATCTAGCAACACATCATTGCTACCCAAGTTACAAGAATGTTGAGATCCAACATCACCTTTGTGACTACTAATTGTGACTCTCACAATATGTGACAATGTCCCTCTATCCTTGACATCTAGATTGACCAACTGAGGCATAGATCGTGTCATCCTCGGTACAATCTATATCTTGAACTCCAAGTAGACTTACTCTAATCAAATGAGCTCAATATCTCATATTGACTCATTTGGGCATGGACATGCACTTTGTGGTCTCACACTATCAAGAATAATGATGTCACTCCCATCATATAGGAGGGATAGATCCCATCTACATCACTCACATCCCTTCGCATAATTTGTTACATACCTAGTAATAGCCTTTATAGTCTACCCATTTATGGGTGACGTTTGACAAAGCCAAAGTATGCAACTCCTTATGTAGGGAACCATGGTGACTTCAGGTCCAAGGACTAATAGTCACATGAGAAAGTATATGACACTAATATAATGATCCATCATACTTTCTCATGGCGGGTCATTCAGTATACATTCTCCAATGCATACCCATGTGTCAACTTGATATCTCATATCCATGACTTGTGAGATTAAGTCATCGAGTTGACCTACATGCTAGTCTCTTCACATTAACATTGTCCCTGAATGTTAATACTTGACTAGGAATGATTAAGAGTAGTGTTCTCTATATCATCTCATTATCGATTCAACCAATCAATTGATATAGATAAGAACCTTCTACTCAAGGATGTTATTATACTTAGTTATTGGCACCAATACAGGTAAGTATAATAACCATAAAGAAATTTTTTTATAAATAAGAATATGATACAACAAAGTCCATACAATAATCATCACATGATTGGCTCTAGGGCTTTCACTAACAATTTCCCCATTCTTTTCCCCGATCTCGCGATTTCCCTCATTCCTCATCTGAAGTGCCCTATTCATCTCGGTTGCATATCTTTTCTCCCTCAAGCACGTCGCTAGACCACTAACCACCGGTAGCATCGCGGCAGGTGACTCTCCAACCGTCAACTCCCCTTCTGCCTTCTGATCGTTGGCTTGGGTCGAGCATCGCGAGCTCAGGCCGTGCTCCGTCGATCCAGATGGTAGCGAGCTTCGACAACCTTCCCTCTCCCACTAGCCACCACTACCTGTCTTGCTGACGATGCTGCTCTTCTCTTCTTCGAGCTAGCTTGTCATCATCATGCTGGAGGTCTTCGCTTGCGTTATCGCCAGCCATTTCGATAATGAGCTTGATCTACCGATATCATCGTCTCCTTGTCGTCGATCGCCTATTCATGAGGTCATCTTGGTGATGCCTTCACTGCCATAGCTCCTCCATTCGGCACTTCTCCCACAATGCACGGGATGACCTTCGCAACCATTATTTTCCTGTGTCAATCACGTCGCCGCCTCTCCAGCCTATTGCATTGTTGATGCAATTGGGAGAAACACGCCCACAAGTGCTCTAAGTGGTTCGATGTTTCATATCGACTAATCAACAATCATATTTCCTACAGCCTATCTAGTTGAATTTTGGTAATATCGTGGTTATCATTTTGTTTCTTTGGATTGAGGAGGCTGAGATTGGTAGGACGAGAGGGGGAACTGATGGTTTTTTTTGTATGATATGTCATGAGCTCGAGAGCTCAGATTGGTGTTCAATTTGTTGGCAACCTATCAGTTGGGTGATGATCTGAGGAAGGAGGCATTAGGTTTGGATCATAGATATAATACCTGAAACAATGGGATGGAAGCTTAAGAAATTGGTAAGTAAATTGGGATGTGGTAAGTATATAATCAAAATCTTGTTTTATTATAGTGGTGATGGTATTAATGTAGGAGTTACATGTTGTATGGGAAAAGTGAATCGGTATGAGGAGATGGATAAGACTTGAGTAGGGTTGTCCCTATTCGATAGTAGACTTGGTTCCAGATCCGTGGTGGAGGATTGAAGCAAGAATGAGACTTTGATACTAGGCAGATTCACGGACATGCGGACTATTGACACGAGTTACATATCAGGTGGGTAATTTCATACCCTGGTCAAGTAGTTGTTAAATCTTGGTGCATGTGATTTTACATTGATGACACCTATATCTTGACTCCATTCCAATTTTTCTGTTGCTTGATACTTAGTCTTTATTCTTTGAGATGCTTTGTTGCTGTTATTACATTTCGTTCATCATTTTTATGAATTATAGACATTGTGGTATGTGGACCTATAGTTGTCTAACTATGTATACATAGCTGAGTACGGTTGTAGACTTGATTCGTGCAATCATGATAAAACATCCGAGGGTGGGTGTTGTCCTATATGTAGGGTTGACTATCATGTCATATTCCTTACGTTGTATAACGGTTACGCATCATGTATCTGTGTATGGTTGTGTGGGTTACGTTGTATAACGGTTACGCATCATGTATCTGTGTATGGTTGTGTGGGTTGTCAATAGTGTGTCGCTACCGACTAAAGGTTGTAGCTTGGTTGATCGTCAGTTGTGTATGACTCTCGGTGGGATAGAGAGTGTATTGTAAAGGTATGTATGTGTAGTTGTGCATTCATTCCATTTACATGCATGCTGGCGACCTAATCTCCCTTGTGGTTAAGAGAGTTATCAGTCATCCTGCCTCTATGGTTACTCGTTGTAGTAGTAGATGGTGTGAGGAAAGTGTATCTATTGTGTCGCACTTAGCCACTATTGATGATGGTAGTTGGAGTTACGTGCAGTTTGTCCTAGGTGTGTGACACTTGACCACTCATAGGTAGTGACAATCGGAGTGGCCAGCAGCAGGGACCCCCATTGTGTAGCTTATAGCTCTTTAGCTTATCGCTACATATTCATACTGCCCACTCGGCCACTCAAGAGTAGTGGTTGTTGTTGAGTTGGGACAATTGTCATGTCGTGTCACCAAGGTCATACTGGGGTCATGGTAGTGAGTGGGGTGTGCAGGCATGACCATGCATTTGCTTTCCATGTATGATGGTGTCTTTAGTCATCTTGCCTCTATGGTTACTCATTGTAGTAGTAGATGGTGTGAGAAAAGTGCATCTGTTGTGCCGCACTCGGCCACTATTGATGGTGGTAGTTGGAGTTGCATGCAGTTTGTCTTGGGTGTGTGGCACTTGACCACTCATGGGTAGCGACAGTCGGAGTGGCCAGCAGCAGGGACCCCCGTTATGTAGCTTATAACTCTTTAGCTTATCGCTACTTATTCATACTACCCACTCGGCCACTCAAGAGTAGTGGTTATTGTTGAGTTGGGATAGTTGTCATGTCGTGCCACCTAGGCCACACTGGGGTCATGGTAGCGAGTGGGGTGTGTAGGCATGACCATACATTTTTATTCCATGTATGATGGCATCTACATGTGTGTGTGTGTGTGTGTGTGTGTGTGTGTGTGTGTGTGTGTGTCTGTGTCTGTGTCTGTGTCTATGTCTGTGCGTGTGTGTGTGTGTGTGTGTCTGTCTATCTGTGTGTCTGCGCGCACGTAATCAGTATATATAGATATAGTCTATATATGCTTGTTGTAATGTTGCATTTGTTTGAGTTATGCTTGCTGTATATGTTTGTTCATCATCTCGCATGCTATTTGTATATTCTATACTTTTGTGTGTGCAATACAGTGTATGAGTTGGATCAGACTGTTGTATGCGGTTGATCAGAATTATGTTGTGGTATAGGATGGACTAGGCTACTAATGTATTTGTTTATATGTTGATCATATACTGTGTGTTGATTACAGGTGTAGTATTGTTCATACATGTTGTACGTGTTATGGTCGTATACTTGTTTAGGTTGTACAGGTTGTGTCGTTGCAGACCTTTTAGGTATGTCAGTACATTACGTTATGTACAGTTGATCAGTTTGGTATATGCACTGATTAGTATTATACTGATAGTTATTCGTTGTTTTCTTTAAGTCTATTGGTCCATTAATCTTCCTATGTATACCTGTTGATCTTCATCTGTATATTGTTGATCTCCTTTTGATATATGTTGTTCATGCACTATCTTTCATATTACCGGTGAGGTTTATACTCACCATCACAGACCCTGGGTTTTCTTGTCGCCCAAGTAATAGGTAGAAGTTTCCTTGAGTGCTCGAGCTCTGCCAACTGATCCCATCTCACACTGAGGGTATGGATTGTATTCCATACTGTTGTATATTTTGGATGTTTTATTTTTGGATTTTATCCGATATTGTCTCGACATTTGGAGTGTATAGTTGTGTTGTATGTATTTGGCCTTACTTTGGATTTGATTCGGATGTTGGTTTCGACTAAGTTCTCTTGTTGTGTCAAACTCGTACCGGTACGCACATATTTGGGTCTTTATATCTTTATTATTTGTTGGTATATTCCGCTGTGTTTTATAGCTTGTGTGTGTTACCAACTATTTGGGTCATGTATCGGTATTGTTTCTTATATTGTCACAAGAGGGTATCGTCCGGTTGATGGACAATTATACTCTTGGGGCGTGACAATATCACATATGATAGTAGTAGTAATACTGCTCGATCTCGACATCTAAGTCCCACATGAACTTTCCGTCAGATCGACGCCTAGCTTTGTCCCCCTAAAAAGGAATCGACCTCACCTCTCTACTCGAGGCTTACCTGTCGGCTGCTCTGTCGGACTTTCCATTCTTAATATCTAATCTGACCCACCAGGGCTTCCACTAGCTATCCAGTCTACCTGACCCAGCTTGACTTTTTGTCGATTGTCCAATCTCCTGATCCAACTAGTCTTCATGTCAAATGTCCGGTCCACTCAACCCATCTGGACTTCATGCCTAGTGTCTGGTTCTTCTGATATGTCAAGACATTTGCCTAGTATCCGGTCAACACGATCTACTAGGACTTCGTGTTAAGTCTGCACACTTAACACTGATATTAGAATACAAATAAGTCCTAACTTTAACTATGGTTCATACATCAAAACCAAGGAGTGATGATCTCTTCATCAACAAACTCCTCCATTTTGATGTATGACAGCACATCAGTTAAAGTTAGGAGAATCAAATTGCAATATCAAATTATAGCATATATCATAAATGGATTGTGTTAAAAATGTATATGCATAAAATGCTCATATGTATAAAAAACTTTAAATTTTTAAATCTCCCTCTCTTTGAGTCTCTTCTTTCTATCTTTAAATCTCCTCTTTTAAATCTTCTCTCTCCTCCTTTGGCATACATAAAAATCAAAATTAAGTTTTAAATGCCACAAATTTAAAGTTGAGAATTAAAGTTTTAATAAAAAAAAAGTTTTATAAAAAATGCTTAAGTATATCAATACTCCACCTAAATAAGATTTTCTTTTAAAGATGGGGATCTCCCCATTTATCTTTTGGTTTCAAAATTTTCAAAATATTAATTTTCTAAAATTTTCAAAAATCAATTTTCAAAATTTATCAATGCTTCCATTGAAATGTTTTTGAAATTCTCAAACTATCTTAATTTTAAAAATTTTTGAAACTCTCCCTTAATAAAAATATTTTTCAAATTTTCAACTTTCAAAATTTCTCAAAATTTTTATCTCCCCCTTAAAAATATTTTTCAAATTTTCAATTTTCAAAATTCTAACTCCTCCTCAATAAATATATTTTTTAAAATTTAAATTTTTAAAATTCTAACTCTCCCCTCAATTAAAATATTTTCCAAAATTTTAATTTTCAAATTCTAACTCCCCCTCATTAAAAATATTTTTCAAATTTTTAATTTTCAAAATTCTAACTCCCCCTCAATAAAAATATTTTTTAAAATTTTAATTTTTAAAATTTTTAAAATTTTAATTTTTCATAATTCTAACTCCCCCTCAATAAAAACATATTTAAAATTTTCATGCTAATAGAGTTTTTACAAAAAACTAGTTACTCTAATCCATAATGTGTTATGACTTCTATGTTGGTGCAGTGGCACAAAATAATCGAACCTAGGTTTTGATTATGGAAAAGACCCAAATTTAAGGTCATATTGTTATCTCATGAGCTGAACCTAGTGTGTAGAAATGATTAAGCTGAGTTGAAGGTCGGCGACATCCGGAGAATCTCGAGTTGAGAAACCGTGGTAGTCAGGTGACACCGGGAGAACTTCGAATGGAGTCGAAGAACCCAGGTGAAGATCAAAAGCTAATCTACAAATCACAAAGGACCAGAGGTAAGCTCAAGTGTGAGTGAAGGTGAGGTCGAGTCCTCCGTACGGGGATATTTTTAGGTGGCGATTCGACTAAGACTTCCAGTGAAAGATTTAGGTCGAGATCGGACGGTACATGGCCGCCGAATTTACCTCTACTTGTATGTTTTGGACTAACTCGTTGTTGTAGTTGAATAAACTAGCCATCAGTCGACTGTTGCTGCCATCAGTCGACTGCTATTCAAATTTCTAGCTTCGATTAAGGTCAAACCTCATCCCCTTATCTTGGGATGAGGTGGTCTTTTTCTTGTGGATCTTGATCTCATCGATAAGAGGGCTAAAGAGCTATAAAAAGAGAAGGGATTCACACCATTTTACATCAATTCAAACTCTCGGAATGCTCCCGCAACACCGCATCTCTACGACAACTCTATGACGACGAAATGTTGCCACAATGTCGACGACGTGCCCTCTACTTCAAAGCTTCAATAATCATCGGTATAACTTTTAGTTGTTGTCATTTCAATCAGTGTATTCAAGTGTTTTTAATTGAGCTTTTGATCATAACGAGAAGAGGTGGAATTGCCCCTCTACCTCGATCTTCTTTGTTTTTGTAATCGTCGTCTCCTACCTCCAACGAGGAGGTGGCTTTTTAGTGTTTTACCCTCTGTACTGAAGGGAGGAAACTTCACTTCCCACTTCAACTCGGTCGCTTGTTCAAGGCGATCCCGTCTTCGTCCCCAGATAAAAAAAATAATCCTTGACAAATAGGGATTACCCAAGCTACCGATCCATCGTCGTGCTATTCGATTAGAGTGGTCACTTGAACAAACTTGTTGTTCAAGCAACCTACCTCTATTCTTTGAATAGCCGTGGAATAGATGATGTACGGATCGCCGGTTTTTGTATTTGTATTCGGGGTCCAAGTAAATTAGCCACATAAAAAATCATACAACATGCATAGAATAAGAAAAGATTCATAAACAAGCATTATACCTCTCGTTATACCTCTTGATCTTCTATCGTATGTCCTTCCTCCATTTGGACGTCGTGTGGGCGACGATCTTCCAAAAGTCGAAGCCTCCTAGAACACGTTCTTCCCTTCCTTGTTCACTCCGAACAAAGAGAAGAATGAAATGAAACTCCTCCCTATCTAGGACCGGCCACCAAGTCAAGAGACTTGATGTTGCCACTGGCCAAGGAGGGGATGTAGGGCGCCGGCCAACCTTGAAGAAAGGTTGCTGCCGGCCAACCTAGAGAGAGAGAATGGGATGAGCTACCTCTGATCTAGAGAGAGAGGGTGGTGATGATGTCGCCGGCTAAGGAGAACACCAAACCCTAGACTTGTTTGCCGCCGCCCAAAAGGATGAACAAACCCTAGGGTTGCCGCCGCCCACCTCTCCTCTCAAGCCAAGCTCCAAAACCCTAATCTCCCTTGATGTGTTCCACGCCCAAGCCTTGGCCATCCTTTTATAGAGCTAGGCTTAAGCCTCCTTTTATTTTCCATCGTCGGATCTAGGGATTTAATATCAACTGTTGGATCTAGGGATTTAATCTCAACCGTCGGATCTAGAGATTTAATCTCCACCGTCGAATCTAAAGATTTAATCTCCATCGTTGGATCTAGATATTTAATCTCCACCGTCGGATCTAGAGTTTCATTTTCCATTATCAGATCTAGGCTCCATGAGGGTTTTAATAGGCTACAATAGGGACCATGAGGAGGAGTTGGATCTTGGCCACCCAATGGATCAAGCCCACATAAAGTCCGATCCATTAATGATAATCCATTCCACTAGAGGATTATTATTGATCTACCTCACAAACCCCCATAAATTAATATGGGCTCCATATATTAATTGTACAAATGTCTCCCCGTGTTTAAGATCTCGAATGTCCGTCAATTAATTAATTTACTGACAATTAATTAATCAACATCTAACTCCATAAGTAGTACCACTCAACCTTATCATCATGTCAGACCAAGTCCACCTGCAGGGTTTACATGATGAACCTTATGAGCTCCTTAAGGGGACATCATCACCCTAATATATAGGACACGGTTTTCTCCTATAATCAACGGCACACCATATAAATAATATCATTTCCCAACTTACCGAGCCTATTGATTTACTCTATAAATCTCGCCCATTGGTAAATCAAAGAAATAAATACTAAGTATATGTGCCCGTTATTATATCAGGATTAAGAGCATGTACACCATAATATTCGAGGTCCGATTCAATTATGTAGTCAGCAATAAATCGAATCACCTCTAAGTCGGTCTTGCTCAATACACACAAAGTGTACTAGTGTAATTCTATTGTCAAGACAAACCAACACCAAATCACACTACAACCATTCCAATAGTTTTTCCATAACCATCTCAATTGTGAGCCTTTACTTATACTTTACAAGAAACTGATAACATGATCTCCCGTGTGACACTACACACCATGTTATCTATAATTTAATGAATTAGAAAATATACATAACCATAAATATGCAAACAATGATCATGTGATTCTTATTTCAAAAATAAAGATGTTCATACAAAAGATAGACTTTTTAGTATACATCCCAACAATCTCTCACTTATACTAAAAGACTATGTTGTCCTTATACTGCCATACATCTGATTCCCATTCCCTCCACATGCCTATCAAAAGCTCTCGCTGGAAGGGCCTTAGTGAAAGGATCTGCCAGGTTATCCTCTGATGCAATCTTGGTCACAACAACTTCTCCTCGCTTTATGATTTCTCATATAAGGTGGTACTTGCACTCTATGTGTTTACTTGCCTTATGGGCTCGTGGTTCCTTCGAGTTTGCAACTGCACCACTATTATCACAATAAATTGTGATAGTTCTGGGCAAACCAGGAATCACATCCAAGTCCATCAAGAAGTTTCTGAGCCACATAGCTTCTTTGGATGGCTCAGAGGCTGTCACATACTTAGCTTCCATGGAAGAGTCCGCCACGCATTTTTGCTTGACACTCCTCCATATAATGGCTTCTCCTCCCAAAGTAAACACAAAACTTGAGGTAGACTTACTATTATCCCTATCTGATTAGAAGTCGAAATCTGTGTAACCCATAGGGAGTAATTGGTCTGCCTAGTAAACCAACATATAATACCTAGTCCTTCTCAGGTACTTTAATATATGCTTTATCACAGTCCAATGTCCCTGTCTTGGATTACTCTGATATCTGCTAACCATGCCAACGGCAAAGAAGATATCTGGTCTCGTACATAGCATAGCATACATGAGGCTTCCTACTGCCGAAGCATAAGGAACCGCCTTCATCTCTTCTATTTGCTTTGATGTTCTAGGACACATCTCTTTAGATAAAGGTACTCCATTCCTAGAAGGTAGAAAACCTTTCTTGGAGTTCTGCATGCTAAAACGAGCCAAAATGGTGTCTATGTATGAAACTTGAGATAAGCACAACATCCTTTTCTTGCGATCTCTTATAACCTTGATCCCAAGGATGTGTCCCACTTCTCCCAAGTCCTTCATATCAAACTGTTTGGACAACTATACCCTTATGTCCGATAACACCTTGACATTGTTGCCAATTAACAAAATATCATCTACGTATAGTACAAGAAATACCACTACGTTTCCGTCACATCTCTTGTATAGACAAGACTCATCCGGACTTTGAATAAATCCATAAGACTGGATCACCTCATCAAAGCGGATGTTCCAAGATCTCGAAACTTACTTCAATCCATAAATGGGCTGATTAAGCTTGCACACAAGATGCTCTTTGCCCTTTGCAATGAATCCTTCTGGTTGCTTCATATAGATGTTTTCCTCAAGACTTCCATTAAGGAAAGTTGTCTTGACATCCATCTGCCATACCTTATAATCCATATGAGCAGCAATACATAAGAGAATACGGATAGACTTAAGCATGGCTACCGGCAAAAAGGTCTCCTCATAATCAATACCCTCTTTCTGAGTATACCCTTTCGCAACAAGCCTTGCTTTGAAGGTCTCAACCTTCCCATCTATTCCTCTCTTTCTTTTGTAGATCCACTTGCATCCAATGGTTTTTACACCATTGGGTGGTTCTACTAGCTCCCAGACTTGATTTGAATACATAGATTCTATCTCAGAATTCATCGCACTTTGCCAAGATACCACATCTTTATCTTGGATTGCCTCGTCATATGTCCAAGGATCAGGTTCATGTTCGCCAGGGACCAAATCAGAAGATTCTCCCAAGAACATGAATCTATCAGGCTGTCTAACAACCCTCCCACTACGATGAGGTATTACTTGTGTATCCTCTATGACATGCGGTGCAGTCACTTATGGTATATCCTCTTATACCAGTGGTATTGAAGTAGTGACTTCCCCTCTCAATTCCTCCAGAACAATCTTACTCATATGCTTGTGGTTCATCACATAGTCTTCCTCTAGGACTATAAAACAAACCACCTTTCGTTCCTCTAGGATAGCCAATGAACATGCACACTTCTGTATGAGGTTCCAACTTACCAGCATCTACCTTCAGTACATGTGTTGGACTCCCCCAAATCCGAATATGTCTCAGACTAGGCTTTCGCCCAGTCCATAATTCTGTGGGAGTAGAAGGCACTGATTTAGATGGTACCAAGTTCAGAATATACACTATCATATCTAGAGCATATCCCCAGAATGAATCTGGCAACTCAGAATAACGCATCATCGATCTAACCATCTCCATAAGAGTCCTATTCCTTCGCTCTGCTACACCATTCTGCTGATGTGTGCCAGGTGCAGACAATTGGGATTGAATCCCAGCCTCTGATAAGTAATTCCTAAACTCTCCCAAGAGGTACTCACCACCACGATCAGATCCTAGTGTCTTGATACTTTTACCTTGACGTTTCTCCACATCAGTCTTGAACTCTTTGAACCTGTCAAAGCATTCAGACTTGCGGCACATCAAGTAAATGTATCCATATCTTGAATAATCATTTATGAACGAGACAAAATATTCAAAGCCACCTCTTGCCTGGATAGACATAGGACCACACAAATCAAAATAAACTAATTCCAACACATCTTTGGCTCTATACCCCTTAGCCTTAAAAGGCCTCTTGGTCATTTTACCCTCCAAGCAAGATTCACAGATTAGGAAATCTTCCACCACTAATGAACCCAGAGGTCCATCAGCTATCAACCTTTGAATTTTACTTAGGTTAATATGACCTAACCTTAGATGCCAAAGATATGTCTGGTTCATTTTCGAAGGTTCTTTTCTCTTATTAGAATTAGAAGATAAGTTATTTACTTCTATTTGCATTGTGGGAGCTTTTGGTTCAAGGGTATATAAATTTCCTATCAATGCACCAGAACAGATAATCTCCCTATTTCCTTTTTATAACAACTCTGTCATTAAAAGAAATAGAATATTCATCCATAAACAATTTAGAAACCGAAATCAAATTCTTTCTAAATAAAGGTATATAAAGGCAATTTTTTAGAACCAAAACTTTATTTCTCTAAAAAAACAAATAAACATCTCCCACTGCAACAGCCGCCACCTTCATAGCATCGCCCAAGTAAACGGTAATCTCCCCCTCAGCTAGTCATCTGGTTTCCTGGAACCCCTGCAAAGTATTGCAGACATGATCAGTGGCTCCCGTATCTACACACCAGGTGCCGGTAGATAACACTGCTAAACATGTTTCAACGACTAGACCAAAAGATATACCTTTGTTCTGCTTCCGGTTGGGATAGTCCTTCCAATGTCCAGTCTGCTTGCAAGTGAAGCACTTGCCTTTCGGCTTCTTCACTCCTCCCTGAGATACTCCCACCACCTTTGTCGCACCTTGTTTCTTCTTCTTTTTTCCTTTCGGCTTAGAAGTAGAAACCTTTTGGGCAACCATGGCCTGAGCCTGAGCACTCTGACGAAAAAGCCCCTCTGCTGCCTGGAGTTCTGTCAGAAGCTCCGCTAATGAATACAACCTTTTATTCATGTTGTAGTTGAGGCGAAACTTCTCAAAACTCCTAGGTAGAGACTGGAGAATGATATCGACCTGGGTTTTCCCATCAATCTCAGCTCCAAGGACTTCCAGCTCATTCAAATGAGCCATCATCTTGAGAACATGATCCCTCACGGGTGTTCCCTCGATCATGGTTGTCGTCATCAAGTTCCTCATGGCTTCCTACCAAGCAGCCCGATTCTGGTGTACGAAAAGCTCTTTGAGATTGAGCATCATGTCATAAGCAGTGGGCATGGCTTGATGCTAATGTTGCAATACATTTGACATAGAAGCCAAAATATAACACCATGCCATCTCATCAGCCTTTATCCACTTCTTATAACTCTCCTTCTCCTTTTCCTCAAAATCATCTGCAGGCTTAGGAGGATACTCTTTGAAGAGTACATATTTGTACTCCTCAGCAGTCAAGACAATATCAAGATTCCTCTTCCAATCAACATAATTGGGTCCAGTAAGTTTATTTTCTTTCAGTATCACAACAAGTGGATTGAAAGTCATTTTTGAAAAAACCTAAGAATCACATAGATCAAAACATTAGATTTTAAAAAATTATTGATTCCTCAAACAATAAAATTTTAAAATCAACCAACACCTCAAAACACCGAGAATATCATATGTCACGATCGTGTGGACGTATACGAATTCTACATTTGTAAGATGAGGTTTTACCCATTAATTTTACTATCTTGTCAACCTAACTTTTTGACAAATAAAATTAATAGTTGGTTCCTCTTCGGCCCTACAAATAAAAGCAGTGACTCCGATGGGGAGGATACTCCTATTTGCATCTAAGTGTTCACCATTACTCGGTACCAAGGCAATTATCTCGGGTTATGTGCCTTCCGATGGGGAAGTACACACGCTCCTAAATAATTTCCTATAACCATATTCAACCCTGTGATCTGCAAAACAAACTCATCCAATGTGGAGGAAGGCACTCAGAGCCGATGTGCAAGTTTGTTTGCATCACATGTCAAATCGTAATGAAGGCCGTGGGAATTTTAAAAAATATCCCTCTCCCACTTAGTAATTTAAAATTGAGGAATTTTCCTAGCACACGACATGCATATCAAACAAGAAGAAATAAATATGAAAAAAATATTTTCCAACTATTATGGCTTTTGTTCTCCAATATGCCTCCCGTCGTATCGTCATCTCGTCCGCTCCTTCCTACGCCATGTACAAGTCATCTGGAGATTCGAGCTGAGAATAATTATTCTAATTTACATCCATTGATCCTATACTCCACGAAGGAGTGTACATGATATCTAGATCAAAAGTAAACTAAAATAAAAAGAGTGGCTAAATAATGTCGTACTTAACTACAAAAATTAAATACTAGCCTCGTCAACCCCGAGGATTCAAATAATATACAATTACACATATACAATCACATACACACATATGGCCATAATAGTTGGATCCTATGCCTGCAACCAAAAAGTTAACCTACGCACATCCTACCATTATCCGGCACATATAATATATGAAAAGTGCATAAAAGTAACCGAATCTTACACACACAAAACTGGAAATCGTGGCTCTTATACCACTTGAAGGGAGGAAACTTCGCTTCCCACTTCAACTCGGTCGCTTGTTCATGGCGATCCCGTCTTCGTCCCCGGATAAAAAATTAATCCTTGACAAATAGGGATTACCCAAGCTACCGATCCAACGTCGTGCTATTCGATTAGAGTGGTTGGTTGAACAAACTTGTTGTTCAAGCAACCTACCTCTATTCTTCGAATAGCTGCAGAATAGACGATGCACAGATAGCCGATTTTTGTGTTTGTATTCGGGGTCCAAGTAAATTAGCCAAATAACAAACCATACAACATGCATAGAATAAGAAAAGATTCATAAACAAGCATTATACCTTTCGTTATACCTCTTGATCTTCTATCGTATGTCCTTCCTCCTTTTGGACATTGTATGGGCGACAATCTTCCAAAAGTCGAAGCCTCCTAAAACACATTCTTCCCTTCCTTGTTCGCTCCGAACAAAGGGAAGAATGAAATGAAACTCCTCCCTATCTAGGACCGACCACCAAGTAAAGAGACTTGATGTTCCCGCCGGCAAAGGAGGGGATGTAGGGCGTCGGCCAACCTTGAAGAAAGGTTGCCGCCGGCCAACCTAGAGAGAGAGAGAGAATGGGAGGAGTTGTCGCCAATCTAGAGAGAGAGAGAGGGTGGTGATGATGTCGCCGGCCAAGGAGAACACCAAACCCTAGACTTGTTTACCGTCGCCCAAAAGGATGGACAAACCCTAGGGTTGCCGCTGCCCACCTCTCCTCTCAAGCCAAGCTCCAAACCCTAATCTCCCTTGATGTGTTCCGCGCCCAAGCCTTGGCCATCCTTTTATAGAGCTAGGCTTAAGCCTCCTTTTAATCTTCACCGTCAGATCTAGGGATTTAATATCAACCGTCGGATCTAGGGATTTAATCTCAACCGTTGGATCTAGAGATTTAATCTCCACCATCGGATCTAAAGATTTAATCTCCATCATTGGATCTAGATATTTAATCTCCACCGTCGGATCTAGAGTTTCATTTTCCATCATCGGATCTAGGCTCCATGAGGGTTTTAATAGGCTACAATAGGGACCATGAGGAGGAGTTGGATCTTGGCCACCCAATGGATCAAGCCCACATAAAGTCCGATCCATTAATGATAATCCATTCCACTAGAGGATTATCATTGATCTACCTCACCAACCCCCATAAATTAATATGGGCTCCATATATTAATTGTACAAATGTCTCTCCATGTTTAAGATCTCGAATGTTCCTCAATTAATTAATTTACTGATAATTAATTAATCAATATCTAACTCCATAAGTAGTACCACTCAACCTTATCATCATGTCGGACCAAGTCCACCTGCAGGGTTTACATGATGAACCTTATGAGCTCCTCAAGGGGACATCATCACCCTAATATATAGGACACGGTTTTCTCTTATAATCAACGGCACACAATATAAATAATATCATTTCCCAACTTACAAAATCTATTGATTTACTCTATAAATCTCGCCCATTGGTAAATCAAAGAAATAAATACTAAGTATATGTGCCCATTATTATATCGGGATTAAGAGCATGTGCACCATAATATCCAAGGTCCAATTCAATTATGTAGTCAGCAATAAATCGAATCACCTCTATATTAATCCTGCTCAATACACACAAAGTGTACTAGTGTAATTCAATGGTCAAGACAAACCAACACCAAATCACACTACAACCATTCCAATGGTTTGTCCATAACCATCTCGGTTGTGAGCCTTTACTTATACTTTATAAGGAACTAATAACATGATCTCCCGTGTGACACTACACACCATGTTATCTATAATGTAACGTATTAGACAATATGCATAACCATAAATATATAAATAATGATCATGTGATTCTTATTTCAAAAATAAAGGTGTTCATACAAAAGATAGACTTTTCAGTATACATCCAAACACGTACGTGGTTTAGGATTGCAAGGGCCTTGGATTTGCAGCCATTACGTTGTGAACCAAGTAAAACATCTTTGTCTCATTTACTTTTCTGCTACAATACTTTACTTTTGTTTTAATCGAACGAACGAAAAGAAAGAATTTATCGTGAGCTATTCACCCCCCCCCCCCTCCTCTAGCACTTTTAGATCCTACAATTGGTATCAAAGTGGGGGCGCTATGATTTGGTGCAACCACCAATCTAGCATCATTTTCATCTTTCTTTTCGCAGTTATTTTAATTCTTATTTCGTGTTGTTTTTCATTTCGTTAAATTCTTTTCTCCAGCACTACTAATCCAAGATGAAAGTCTTGTCAACTCGTCTTTTGTGTCATTTTTGTTGTTGCAAGGTTCTTTTTCTAAATGGCCCATCTCGAAGGGTTTAGCACCGCCCGACCTCCGTTTTACAATGGAGTTGACTTCCATTACTTGAAGGGTCGGATGGAGTGCTACTTGAAAACCCAAGTAGAGATGTGGATCGTGATACAAACCAGCTTCACCCTTCCAACAAACGAAGATGGTGAATGCTTGGACTACGATCAATGGACAAACGCTATAAAGCGTCAAGTGGAAGCCAATGCCAAGGCTACACAAATCTTACAATGTGGGCTATCTAAAGAGGAGCTCAACCATGTCGACCTGTTCATAAGCACAAAGGACTTGTGGAACAAGCTCATCGAGCTTCACGAAGGAACCGCTGACACCAAGGTATGTAAGAGGGATCTCCTTTTGAATAAATAATTTAACTTGAAAATGCAAGAACACAAGTTGGACACTCAGCTCCATGCTAGAATTCAAGACTGTTGGAACGTCGGTGAGCGCTAGAGGGGGGGTGAATGGAGCATTTTCGTTCATCGATGGAATTAGATCGTGTTTGTCTCTACAAAATGTGTTAAGCGCAGTGGAATGTATATAATAGCAATAACAAAAACAAAGACACAAATACAATCACAACACAAAGCGATATAACATGGTTCGGAACCTTAGGGTTCCTACTCCACGGGTTGAGCTCGAATGAGCTCTAGTGATGTCAATACCACCACTAATCAAAAACACTTCTTCTCGACAACAAGTCGGAGGTAGAGAAACCTCTTACAATGATTACAAAAGTAATACACAACAAATACAAGCAAATACAATAAAATGCAAGTAAAGAAAACTTTACAAGGATCTTTGGAATGCTTACTTATTGATTGCCTTGGACTAGGCTTGAAGGACTGGAAAGCACCAACTATTCCACTTCAAATCGCCCAAGAAAATCCTTGCCAAATCCTCCTCCATGAGCTACTTTTATAACCTGCATTCGGGCAAGATTCTGCCTAACAGCCGACTGATCGCAACCATCAATCGACTGTTTCTGTAGTCGTTGTCTCACAACGACTCGAGCCATGTTGGATCAGTTCCAACGGATAGACCATCAGTCGACTGATCATGCCTCCACTCGACTGTCAAACCCTAGCAATTGACTCGGAAACATTCTGTGCCCATTTCCTCGACCATCAGTCGACTGGCCTTCAAATTAGTCGACTGATCAAGACATCGATCGCCTAACGCCGGGCAATGATCGCAAGGTCACACGATGCGTAGTCGATTGTGAGAGCCAACTCGACTCTGGCTACCAATCGGTCATAATACCCGATCGTTGAGCCAACTCGACTATCAAGTGTCAAAATACTTGACCAGTCAACTGGTCCACAACCCTAGTCGACTAACAAACATCAAACATGAGGTTTAACCCCAAGTATAATGCCCTCATACTTGCTAGACCACCCTTAGCCTAGACCTAAGCCTTCTAGCCACCTCCATCAGCCTCACACCTATTGGATCCCTCCAAGTCATCCATGACTTGTTTATTCATATATTAGCCTTCAGGTGCTTCCATCGGCTATGTCATGCTAATGTGGTCTATACCGCCAAGACACATTAGGGCTTACGCTACCAAGACATATGCTTGGACTTTACATCGCCAAACCATTGAACTTCTGCTGCCAAGACTTCCACTTGGATTTTACGCCGCCAATATCAACCCTTAGACTTCCCTTGCCAACCCATGTTGGACTTTCCATTTGCCAAGACTCAAGCTTGGACTTTCCTGTTAGTGCATATAAGATCCACATATCTCCACAATGGCATGATATTGTCCACTTTGGGCCTAAGCCCTCATGGTTTTGTTTTTAGGCTCTACCCAAAAGGCTTCATACCAATGGAGATATCTTTTCATCTTATAAGCACATGATCTTTTCCATGTCTTACCAATGTGGGACTACGATTGTATTCTCAATACTCCAACAATCCCCCCTCAAACGAAAGACCACATTGGCCCCCCTGAAGCCTATCCGTCCTTGAAGGACATCCTCTGCTTGATGCCCGATCCTCAACCCACCAGGACTTCCTGCCAACTGTCTGATCCCCCTGACCCAGCCAGACTTCATGCTAGTTGTCTAGCCCTTCTGGTCCAACTGGACTTCCTGCCAGTTGTTTGGTCCTCCCAACTGAACTGGACTTCCTACCTAGTGTCTGGTTCTCTTGATCCGGACATGGGAGCTCAACTTCCTTCGTTCGAGGTTCATGGCTTGATATAGACCATGGCTCTGATACCAATTGTTGGACTATTTGAGCCACAAAAACCACTTTTTGCATTGCGGAAACCCCGGAAGTCAATCGCGGATCCGTGCGAAGGTAAATAAAACTACATGTACATGTTTAAAAACTTTAGATCTACTCTAGATCTACATGTTAAGAGTTTACCCTTGAAGCGACACCCTTCGCTTATCCCGCTCGTCCAAACAGATTGCCGAAACTCGAGAGTGTTAAGTGTACACTCCTCTATTGGTATCCACACGAACAATAGGTGGAGAAAAAACAATTAAGAGTGTGCTAGCACTCCTTGAAGTCCACGGCAAGAAGAGAGGATGGATACCTTGAGAAGAAAGAAGATCCAAGGAAGAAGATGAAGTTACCACCAAATAACTTCACACACTAATGCAAACTTAAGTGGTCGGCCACTCTTTTGGGGGGTTACATGCATGCATGTAACTCCAAGAGTCAATGGCTCTTGGTCTCCCTCATGAGGTGGCACCCCATAATGAGTCCATGATGATATGGAACATCATCATTGGCTGACCCCCATGCCAAGTCACCATGACATGGCAATTGGTCAAGTCAAAAATGACCATTCATCTTCCCTCTCAAGTCAAGTCAAACTTGACCTCTTATCTCCCATGGTTGATCAAATCCAAACATTTGATTCAAGTCAATTTGATTTAATGAATCTCTATTCATTATTTTAAATTGACTCAATGAATCAAATCTAAATTAGACTCATTCAACACTTGAATCAAATTGAGTCTAACTCAATTAGTCTAATTTGGATTATTCTTAATCCAATTTGGTTCATCCCATGAACGTAATCCTCATGGTCCATCATATGAACCTAATCTCTACCTAATTGCCTTTTATGTGTGACCCTATAGGTCCTTGTAATGTTGGCAATGCTCCTAAACCGATTTAGGAACATAAGCAATGAGCGGTATCTAGCAACACATCATTGCTACCCAAGTTACAAGAATGTTGAGATCCAACACCACCTTTGTGACTACTAATTATGACTCTCATAATATGTGACAATGTCCCTCTATCCTTGACATCTAGATTGACCAATTGAGGCATAGATCGTGTCATCCTCGATACAATCTATATCTTGAACTCCAAGTAGACTCACTCTAATCAAATGAGCTCAATATCTCATATTGACTCATTTGGGCATGGCCATGCACTTTGTTGTCTCACTCTATCAAGAATAACGATGTCACGCCCATCATATAGGAGGGATAGATCCCATCTACATCACTCACATCCCTTCGCATAATTTGTCACATACCCAGTAATCGCCTTTATAGTCCACCCATTTACGGGTGACGTTTGACGAAGCCAAAGTATGCAACTCCTTATGTAGGGAATCATGGTGACTTCAGGTCTAAGGACTAATAGTTGTACTAATAGTCACACGAGAAAGTATATGACACTCATATAATGATCCATCATACTTTCTCATAGAGGGTCATTCAGTATACATTCTCCAATGCATACCCATGTGTCAACTTGATATCTCATATCCATAACTTGTGAGATCAAGTCATCAAGTTGACCTACATGCTAGTCTCTACGCAGTAACATTATTCCTGAATGTTAATACTTGACTAGGAATGGTTAAGAGTAGGGTTCTCTATATCATCTCATTATCGATTCAACCAATCGATTGATATAGATAAGAACCTTCTACTCAAGGACGTTATTACATTTAGTTATTTGGTACCAATACAAGTAAATATAATAACCATGCCTTTATAAATAGGAATATGATACAATAAAGTCCATACAACAATCATCACATGATTGACTCTAGGGCTTTCACTAACAATCTCCCACTAGCACTAGTGTCAATGACCGTAGTATCTAATACCCAATGACCTAGTGTGACCATCATGCTTTTTCTGTGCCAAAGCCTTGGTCAAGGGATCTGCGATGTTAGCCTCTATGGGTACTCTACAAATCTTCACATCTCCTCTATCGATAATCTCTCGAATGAGATGGAAGCGTCGTAGTATGTGTTTGGTCCGCTGGTGTGAGCGAGGTTCCTTAGCCTGCACAATTGCTCCATTGTTGTCACAATAGAGCTCTATAGGATCTGCTATACTAGGAACCACCCCAAGCTCAGTAATGAACTTGCGGATCCAAACTGCCTCCTTTGCTGCCTCTGATGCAGCGATATACTCGCCCTCTATTGTAGAATCAGCAACTGTGTCCTGCTTCGAACTCTTCCAGCTCACAGCGCCACCATTCAAGCAAAACACGAACCCTGATTGTGATCTATAATCATCCTGGTCAGTTTGGAAGCTTGCATCGCTGTAACCCTTTACAACTAGCTCCTCATCGCCTCCAAATATCAAGAAATATTCTTTAGTCATTCTCAAGTACTTAAGAATATTCTTGACTGCTATCCAGTGATGCTCACCTGGATCTGACTGGTATCTACTCGTCATGCTCAAAGCATACGAGACATCAGGATGAGTACACAACATGGCGTACATGATAGATCCTATAGCAGATGCATAAGGGATCTTATCCATGCGGTCTCTCTCCTCTCTAAAAGAGGGACTTTGAGTCTTCGAAAGACTCACACTATGTGACATTGGCAGAAGTCCCTTCTTGGAATTATGCATGGCAAACCGTAGTAATACAGTGTCAATATATGTACTCTAACTTAGGTTAAGCAATCTCTTATATCTATCTCTATAGATCTTGATGCCTAGAATACAGGCTGCTTCACCTAAGTCCTTCATTGAGAAGCATATCCCTAGCCAAGTCTTTACAGACTGTAGCGAAGGGATGTCATTTCCAATGAGTAGTATGTCATCCACATACAATACAAGGAAGACAACTGTGTTCCCATTAACCCTCTTGTAGACACAGGGTTCATCTTCATTCTTGATGAAACCAAACTATTTGATTGCATCATCGAATTAAAGATTCTAGCTCCGAGATGCTTGCTTTATCCCATAAATGGACCTTTACAGCTTGCATACTTTCCCAGTATGTTGTGGATCTATAAAACGCTCAGGTTGTGTCATGTACACATCCTCGAGCAAGTTTCCATTCAGAAATGCGATTTTGACATTCATCTGCTAGATCTCATAATTGTGGTACACTGCAATAGCAAGCATGATACGAATTGACTTAAACATCACCACTGGAGAAAAGGTTTCATCATAGTAAATACCATGAATTTGCTTGAAACCTTTAGCCACCAATCGGCCCTTATAGGTATGCATAAGTCCATCCATGTCAGTCTTTCTCTTGAAGACCCACTTACACCCAATGGGTTTAACGCCTTCGGGTGGAACAACCAAAGTCCATACTTGGTTGGTGTACATGGATTCCATCTCGGATCTCATGGCCTCTAGCCATTTCTCAGAATCTGAGCTCATCACAGCTTCCTGATAAGAGGTAGGCTCATTCTCAATGAGCATAATGTCATCATGGTCAGACAAGAGAAATGAGTATCTCTCAGGCTGATGACGTACCCTATCAGACCTATGAAAAGGTAGGTCTACCTGAACAGGTGGTTGTTCCACAACTATTTGTGCAACAATTTCATCACCCACAACACTTTGTAGTTCCTGTTCAACCTCCATCAAGGCCTCGGTGTTATGGTCCTTATCTTGAATTTCTTCAAGATCGAACGTACTCCCACTAGTTTTTCTAGAAACAAAATACCTTTCAAGAAATACCCCAGTCTTTGTCATAAACACTTAGTGCTGACTGGGAATGTAGAAGTAATATCCCTTCGCTTCCTTGGGATATCCAACAAAATAGCACTTATCAGATTTGAGTCCCAGTTTGTTTAAGACTTGACGTTGAACGTAAGCCTCACAACCCCAAATCCCCATGAAAGGCATCTTGGGATATCTCCCTGTCCATATCGTATATGGTGTCTTTATCACAACCTTGGATGGTACACGGTTAAGTGTGAAGGTATCTGTGTCTAGAGCATAACCCCAAAAAGATATAGGAAGATCTGTGTGACTCATCATAGATCGTACCATATCTAATAGGGTACGATTCCTCCTTTCGGATACACCATTCCACTGTGGTGTTCCAAGAGGAGTAAGTTGGGATAGAATCCCACACTCAGCTAGATAGTCACGAAACTCATGGCTATGGTATTCACCACCTCGATCTGATCGAAGTATCTTAATACTCTTGCCAAGCTGGTTTTGTACTTCATTCTTGAATTCTTTGAACTTTTCAAAGGATTCTGATTTATGTGTCATCAGATACACATAACCATATCTACTGAAGTCATCAGTAAATGTAATGAAGTACCCATAACCACCTCTAGCAGCAACATTGAAAGGGTCGCATACATCACTATGTATAAGTCCTAACAAGTCTGTTGCTCTCTCGTTGTGTCCACTAAAGGGAGTCTTGGTCATCTTGCCTTGAAGGCAAGGCTCGCATGTCTCATATGATTCAAAATCAAATGATTCCAGCAGCCCATCCTTATGAAGCTGGGATAAGCGACTCTCATTTATGTGATCTAAGCGATAATGCCAGAGATAGGTTTGATTCAACTCATTTGACTTGAACCTTTTGGCACTTATGTTATAGATGGGGTTCTCTAAGTCTAGAATGTAGAGTTCATTCATTAGAAGTGCACTACAATAGAACTTATCATTTAAATAAACTGAACAACATTTGTTCTTTATTATAAATGAAAATCCTCTCATGTTCAAACAAGAAACCGAAATTATGTTCTTAGTCAAAGCAGACACATAACAACATTCATCCAGTTCTAGTACAAGCCCAGAGGGCAGAGATAGAAAATAAGTTCCTACAGCAACATCAACAACTCTTGCTCCATTGCCTACTCGTAGGTCCACCTCGCCCTTCGTCAATGCCCTGCTATTTCTCAGCGCCTGCACATTGGTACAAATGTAAGATGCACATCCGGTATCTAATACCCATTATGAAGAAATAGATAGATTGACTTCTATAATATTTATACCTGAAGTAGAAGTCTCACTTCTCTTCTTCTTAAGATCTTCCAGGTATGCTTTGTAGTTATGCTTCCAATGTCCAGCTTCCTTGCAGTGGAAGCAAGTCCCTTCTTTGGTCACCCCTCCTTTCGGTTTCAGTTCCTTGCCTTTGCCCTTGTATTGGGACTTTCCCTTACCTTTAGGCTTGCCCTTGCCTTTCTTCTTTTGCACCATCAAAATGGAGTCAAATTTTCCATTCTTAAGATTGAGCTCAGCAGTTCTCAACATGCTGAGCATCTCAGGCAGTGGCTTATCAATTTCATTCATGTTGTAATTCATGACAAATTGATTGTAGCTTTGTGGCAAAGATTGCAAGATCAAGTCAGTGGCCAGCTCTTGGCCAAGTGGGAATCCCAACCTCTGTAGGTTTTCTATGTACTCAATCATCTTGAGTACATATGGACCTACGGGAGTCCCATCTTGCATCTTGGACTGAAACAATGATTTAGAGATCTCATATCTCTCGTGCCTTGCTTGTCCTTGATATAGTTGACGAAGATGTTCAACCATATCATAAGCATTCATGAACTCGTATTGCTTCTGAAGCTCAGAGTTCATGGTCGTGATCATGAGACATGACACATCTAATGCATCATCTTGATGCTTCTTGTAAGCATCACGGTCATTAGGCGGCGGTGGGAGGTGCCTCGAATGGGCTCGCCGAGACGTCTGATTTCCTTTCTTGGGTGAGAACGATTATCAGGTTCCTGTACCAGTCCAGAAAATTAGCTCCATTGAGCTTGTCCTTCTCAAGGACAGAACGTAGGGAGAGAGTGTTCGTGTTTGTCGACATGATAATCTACAACATACACAATGCAGAAAATTAATATCATATTATATTTATCATTTAATTAGGCCTTTAATCAAATGATGCTCCCACTAAATTATAGGACTTTTGTAGAATCGAGTAATGGATATGGTCAAACCACATTACTAGATTCATACAAATTAGCTATAATTCTTGCGGGACAAGATCCACATCATACTACGCCTTGAGTTAGCTTTGGTTAAATCGCCCAAGACTTAGTATGATCGGTAGGTAACACATTACCAATTACATCTCTATGCAACTCTTGTTTATAGGATCAAGATCCACATTTACAAAAGACCTTGAGTTAGCTTTAGCTAAATGGCCCAAGATTTAATGTAAATGTGATCTTATCCTATCTTTCCAACGGTTGGATTATGCCTATAGTTTTACTCGATCCAATTGAGTTAACTAGTTTTACTCAATCTAATTGAGCTTATTCTCACCCAAGATGTGATAGGCGGGACCAAGATTGTCTTTCCACACCCTACCAAGATAATATGTGTTGCTCTGCTTTGGTAGATTCAACAACAACAAATGATCGAGGTAGTGATGGGTATAAAAACTTGGTAGGCATTTTTGAGTTGATTCGATTAAGATCTAATCTAATCATGAATGTCTATCATATACGCATCAACTCCTTTATTACCCTTAACTAGCATGCATCACATACATACAAGCAATATACTAGCATGCATCATGTTGGTGCAGTAGGCACCTAAGTCGAACCTGAGTTTTGATTATAGCAAACGATACAAAGGTAAGCTCATGTCGTTATCTCACGAGCTGAATCGAGTGTGCAGGAAATTACTATAGCTGGAGTTGAAGGCTAGTGACACCCGAAGGATGCCGCGGTGGTCGGACGACACTCGAGTGACTTCGGAGGGAGCCGAAGGAATTGAGTGGAAGGTCGGAAGCAAAAGCAACATAGTAAGTATCGGGGTAAGCTCGTGTGTGTGAGCGTAAGTAAGGTCGTATCCTCTTTACGGGGATAATCTTAAGCGTAGATCCGACCAAAGATATCCTATAGGTGATATATACAAGTAAAATATCCTAGCATGCATCACATACATACAAGCAAAATATATATATATATATTAATTGTGATGAGGTCATGGCCCTACTACGATCTTCTCAAGCCAATGAGAAGATCGGATGGTCAACCTAGGGTTAGCGGCTTCTCCAAGCGCCTACTTTGACCGCCAAGTGTCGTCGGCACCCTTCTCGTAACTCCGTCTACTAGTGGACCTTCCACCGCTCCATTTTTATACATTACAATCATGAAACTCGAGTTACATACGAGTCTAAAACTATTTACAATTGGAATTTTAAAAGAAGAGCCACGTGCGAAGCATGTATGTGTTTTTGTTTTGTAGTTTTTGTATTAGATATAAAAATTACAGATCTGTAAGTTTCTTTATATTTCCTATTTTTATAGATTTTTTGGGTATTTTTCTCGAAGAGTCGAAACAACAAGTGTTGGGACACTTGTAGGCTTCAACCACCGAAAAAAACTCTTCGAAACAGCGAGTTCTCGCTTTAGGTTTCCATATCTTACCAATGTGGGACTTTGATTGTATTCTCAATACTCCGACAATCCCCCCTTCAAATGAAAGATCACATTGACCCCCCCTGAAGCTTATCCGTCCTTAAAGGACATCCTCTGCTTGATGCCCGATCCTCAACCCACCAGAACTTCCTGTCAACTGTCTGGTCCTCCTAACCCAGCTGGACTTCATTCCAGTTGTCTAGCCCTTCTGGCCCAACTGGACTTTTTGCTAGTTGTTTGGTCCTCCCAACCCAACTGGACTTCCTACCTAGTGTCTGGTTCTCTTGATCCGGACATGGGAGCTCAACTTCCTTCGTTCGAGGTTCATGGCTTGACATGGACCATGGCTCTGATACCAATTGTTAGTGCCTATAAGATCCACATATCTCCACAATGGCATGATATTGTCCACTTTGGGCCTAAGCCCTCATGGTTTTGTTTTTTGGCTTTACCCAAAAGGTCTCATACCAATGGAGATATCTTTTCATTTTATAAGCACATGATCTTTTCCATGTCTTACCAATGTGGGACATTGATTGTATTCTCAATACTCCAACATTTCCCTTGCTAAGACCCATGCTTGGACATTCCATGTCAGCCCATGTTGGACTTTCCAATTGCCAAAACTCAAGCTTGGACTTTCCCTTGCCAAGATCCATGCTTGGACTTTCCATGCCAAGTACAAAAGACTCGGACTTTCCATTGCCAAGTGTCCCACTTGGACTTCTCCATCATGGTCAACCCCAAGTTAACCATATAGTCAACCCATTGTCAAACAATGGTCAACTCATTGTCAAACATCAAAAACCTAACTGTAGGGAAATCTCGTATGCCAAATGGCATATGCGCAACGGAAAATAGGATCCCTTCCAAGTGATCCATGCGAAAGCAAACTCGTATAAAATAAATTTCTCTAAACCAAACCTATCTTATAGGAGAGGATTACCTTTGTTGCGTGCCCTTGTTAATCCCGCTTTTCCTTTCGGTTTGTTGGATCTTTAGCACGTTCAAGTGTCCGTGCCTCTATACGTATCCACACGAGCACGCTCTTGTCTCACAAAAGGAAAACTAGAAGAGCTCTCCTTTACTTCTTGCTAGAGAAGTCCCTAAAGGAGAGGAAGAGAGGGAAAAGGAGAAAGGAAGAAGAAGACTCCTCTTCTTGCTAGCCTACACTCACAAACCCACACAACTAAAGCTTCCACCAAGCTCTCTCACAACCACAACACCAAAAACTCACTATGGCCGGCCACTCCATGGAGCCTTTTATAGGGTTGGAAAAACCCTTCCACCTCCTTCACATTCAATGCAATCCATTGCATTGAGACACTCAAAAGGATTTGGCTTCCTTGTTTGGCCGGCCACTTAAGGAGACAAAACCATTTTGTTTCCTTCCACCTTAACTAGCTTAGGTGGATGCTTAGGTGGCATGCTTATGTGGCATGCTTATGTGGCATTCTTATGTGGCATTCATGCATGTTGAATTAATCTTATTAATTCAATTAAGCTTATGTTATCATATTGAATTAATCTTATTAATTCAATTAAGCTTATGTTATCATATTGAATTAATCTTATTAAATCAATAAGGTAACATATTGAATTAATCTCATTAAATCAATTAGCTAAAATTCTCATTAAGCTTAAAGTCCAAAAACCATTTTGTACTTAAGCTTATTCCCATATTATTCTAGTCAAACTAGAATACTCTAATTCCTCTAATTATCATGCTCTTTGTGTGTGACCCTATAGGCTCTCATAACGTTGGCAGTGGACCTAAACTCTTTTAGATACACAAGCAATGAGCGGCATCTAGCAATACATCATTGCTACCCAAGTTACGAGATAAGTCAAGATCCGACTAACCTTTCCGTGACTACTATAATATATGACCGTGTCCTTCTATCCTTGATATCAGATTGATCAATGAGGCATAGACCGTGTCATCCTCGATCAATCTATGTGTTTCTTGATCCCTGAGTAAACTAACTCAAACAAATGAGCTCAATATCTCATATTGACTCCCGTCATATGGAAGGGATAGATCCCATCTACATCACTCACATCCCTCCGCATAATTTGTTACATACCCAGTAATCGCCTTTATGGTCCGCCCTGTTACGGGTGACGTTTGACGATACCAAAGTACATAACTCCTTATGTAGGGAACCGTAGTCACTTCAGGTCTAAGGACTATTCATACCAATAGTCACATGAGAAAGTTTATGACACTCATATAACGATCCATGAAACTTTCTCATGGCGGGTCAGTTCAGTATATATTCTCCAATATATACCCATGTGTCAACTTGATATCATATATCCATGACTTGTGAGATCAAGTCATCAATTGACCTACATGCTAGTCTTTATGTATTAATATTGCCCTTGCATATTAATACTCGACTAGGAACATTTAGGAAAGTGTTCTCTACAGCCTCTCATAATCAATTCTGCCAATTGATGTGCTGTAGATAAGAACCTACTTTTCTAGGGCATTATTATATTTAAATTAGCTGGCACAAGCAAGATGTAAATATAATAACCAATCCTTTGCCTTTATAGAATATGATACAAAATGTTCCCTATTCAACCATCACATGATTGGTTCTAGGGCTTTAACTAACAATCTCCCACTAGCACTAGTACCAATCACTATGATATCTAATACCTAGTGACCTAGTGTGACCATCATACTTCCTCTGTGCCAAAGCCTTGGTCAATGGATCTGCGATGTTAGCTTCTGTCGGTACTCTGCATATCCTCACATCTCCTCTATCGATGATCTCTCGAATGAGATGGAAGCGCCGCAGTATGTGTTTGGTCCGCTGATGTGATCGAGGTTCCTTAGCCTGTGCAATAGCCCCATTGTTGTCACAATAGAGGTCTATTGGATCTGCAATGCTAGGAACTACCCCAAGTTCATCGATGAACTTGCGGGAGCCAACAGTCTCCTTTCTTTGCATCGGATCTTTGCCGCAATATACTCCATTGTAGAATCAAAGAATCGTGTCTGCCGAACTCTTCGACTCACGGCTCCACCATTGAGTGCAAAACTCTTACCCCGATTGCGATCTATAGTCATCCTTGTCTGTTTGGAAGCTTGCATCACTGTAACCCTTTACAGTTAGCTCCTCATTGCCTCCAAATATCATGAAATATTCTTTCGTTCTTCGTAAGTACTTAAGAATATTTTTGACTGCTATCCAGTGACTTTCACCTGGATCTGACTGGTATCTACTCGTCATGCTCAAAGCATACGAGATGTCAGGACGAGTACAAAGCATGGCGTACATGATAGACCCTATAGCAGATGCATAAGGGATCTTATCCATGCGATCTCTCTCCTCCTTAGAAGAGGGACATTGAGTCTTCGAAAGACTCACACCATGTGATAAAGGCAGAAACCCTTTCTTAGAATTTTGCATAGCAAAACGATCTAGCACTTTATCAATGTATGTACTCTGACTTAGGCCAAGTAATCTTCTAGATCTATCTCTATAGATCTTGATGCCTAGAATATAGGCAGCTTCACCTAAGTCCTTCATCGAGAAACAATTCCCTAACCACATCTTCACAGACTGGAGTGAGGGAATATCATTTCCGATGAGAAGTATGTCATCTACATACAAGACAAGAAATACAACTGTGCTCCCACTATTTCTCTTGTAGACACAAGGCTCATCTTCATTCTTGATGAAACCAAACTCTTTGATTGCATCATCGAATCGAAGATTCCAGCTTTGAGAGGCTTGCTTTAGTCCATAAATGGACCTTTGCAGTTTGCATACCTTTCCAGGATGCTTTGGATCTTCAAAACCCTCAGGTTGTGTCATGTACACATCCTCGAGTAGCTTTCCATTCAGAAAAGCGGTTTTGACATCCATCTGCCAGATCTCATAATCATGGTAGGTGCGCAATAGCAAGTATGATCCGAATGGATTTAAGCATCGAATCGGTGAAAAGGTTTCATCATAGTCAATACCATGAATTTGTTTGAATCCTTTAGCCACCAATCTACCTTTATAGGTATGCTTATTACCATCCATGTGGTCTTTACTTTAAAGACCCACTTACACCCAATGGGTTTTACCCCTTGTGGATCAACCAAGGTCCATACTTGGTTAGTGTACATGGATTCCATTTCGGATCTCATGGCCTCTAGCCATTTCTAACGGGCTCATCATAGCTTCTTGATAGGATGTAGGCTCGCCAAGATCGATAAAGCAATACCTCACCGTTGTCACCAAGAGAAAAGAATATCTCTCGGGTTGACGACGGATCCTATTAGATCTACGAAGAGGTTGGTCTACTTGAGCAGTGTTTGCTCCACAACTCTTTGGGCAACAAATTCCTCATCCACAACACTTTGTGGTGCCTGCTCATTTTCCATGAAGCCTTAGTGTTATCGTCATCTTGAACTTCTTCAAGATGAATTTTACTCCCACTAGTATTTCTAGAAATAAATTCTCTTTCTAGAAAGACAGCATTTCTGGCAACAAACACCTTGCCAAGTGTGGGATTGTAAAAGTAATATCCCGTAGTTTCCTTGGGATATCCTACAAAATAACACTTATCTGATTTGGGTCCTAGTTTATCTGAGACATGACGTCTAACGTAAGCTTCACATCCCCAAATCTTTATAAAAGACATTTTGGGACTCTTCGGTCCATATTATATGGTGGTGTCTTTTCTACGGCTTTTGATGGAACGCGATTAAGTGTGAAAGCGGATTTCTCTAGAGCTAAACCCCAAAAGGAAGTAGGTAGATCAGTCTGGCTCATCATTGATCGTACCATATCTAATAGAGTACGATTTCTCCTCTCAGATACACCATTCCATTGTGGTGTTCCAGGGGGAGTGAGTTGGGATATTATCCCACACTCAGCCAGGTGATCACGAAACTCTTGACTAAGGTATTCACCACCTCGATCTGATCGAAGTAGCTTAATACGCTTACCAAGTTGGTTTTGTACTTCATTCTTGAATTCTTTGAACTTTTCAAAGGATTCTGACTTATGTCTCATCAAATATAAGTAGCCAAATCTACTCATATCATCAGTGAAAGTAATAAAGTACTTATAGCCTCCTCTGGCTTCGACATTGAAAGGGCCACATACATCAGTATGTATGAGTCCTAACAAATCCGTCGCTCTCTCGCCATGTCCACTAAATGGAGTTTTAGTCATCTTTCCTAAAAGACAAGACTCGCATACCTCATATGATTCAAAATCAAATGAGTCCAATAATCCATCTTTATGGAGTTGGGATATGCGTTTTTCATTTATGTGACCTAGGCGGCGTGCGAGATATGTTCCGTTCAAATCATTCGATTTGAACCGTTGGTATTTACGTTATAAATTGGGTTATCTAAATCTAGAACATAGAGACCATTCATAAGTGGTGCATTACAATAGAACATTTCATTTAAATAAATGGAACAACATTTGTCCTTTATTATAAAAGAAAAGTTTTTCTTGTCTAAACAAGATACAGAAATTATGTTCTTTGTTAATGCGGGTACATAGAAGCACTCCTCTAGTTCTAAGATAAGCCCAGTGGGCAAAGACAAAGAATATGTTCCTACAGCTACAGCAGCAACTTTTGCGCTATTGCCTACTCGTAGGTCCACTTCACCCTTTGCCATTATTCTACTATTTCTCGGCCCTCGCACATTAGTACAAATGTGAGATGCACATCCGATCTAATACCCATGTAGAAGAAATAGATAGATTAACTTCTATAACGTGTATACCGAGGCGAAGTCCCACTTCTCTTGTTCTTTACTTCCTCAAGGTAGACTTTGCGGTTCCTGGCTTCCGGTGTCGATCTCACCGCAATGGAAGCAGTCCCCTTCCTTAGGTACTTTACCTTTACCCTTTGAAGTGGATGAATTGGCCTTGCCTTTGGCTTGGGTCTTACCCTTGCCTTTGCGCTTACCTTTGTCCTTTTTGACCATTAGTACATTACTAACTTTCTTCTTGAGATTTGGTTCAGCAGTTCTTAACATGCTGAGAATCTCAGGCAAAGGTTTATCAATTTCATTCATGTTATAATTCATGACGAATTGATTGTATGCTTCCGGCAACGATTGCAGGATAACATCAGTTGCCAATTCTTGGCTCAGTGGAAAACCTAGTCTTTCAAGGTTCTCAACGTACCCAATAATTTTGAGTACGTGAGTTCCTACAGGTGTTCCTTCTTGCATCTTGCATGCAAAAAGAGCCTTAGACACTTCAAAACGCTCGTGCCTAGCTTGTCCTTGATATAGTTGTTTCAAATGCTCAACCATATCATAGGCATCCAGGTTCTCATGTTGCTTCTGAAGCTCAGAGTTCATGGTGGCAAGCATAAGGCATGACACATCTAATGCGTCATCTTGATGCTTCTTATAAGTAGAGGCGGGTATTTCAGGTTTTCTAGGACATATAGTTTGCGTTCTTGCTTGAGGATAATCCTCAAGTTCCTATACCGATCAAGAAAGTTTGCTCCATTGCTTGTCCTTCTCAAGGACAGATCGCAAAGTCGAGGGTGTGTCGTGTTAGATGACATGGTGATCTACAACATTAAAATGCAAAGTTAAGTATCATACCTAAATCATTTAATTAGGCCTTTAATTAAATGAGGCTCTAAATTCTCATAGCTACTATTTAGCTATAAATTTATATGGGATAAAGATCCACATCATAATTCGTCTTGAGTTAGCTTTGGCTAATCGCCCAAGACGTAGTATAATTAGGTAGGCAATCTTTTGCCAATTACATCTGATGTAACTCTTTAATAGCTTTGGTTAAGTTTTAGATTAGTTTAGTGTTTATTCCTAAACCACTTCAGTGTGGCGAGGCACACAGGGCCTTCTTGGATATCGAGCAACGACCACTTCTAAGACAAAGCGATGTTGAAATCACACAAAACTAATGTTAACACTTATGTTCAAAGCTAATATATGCCTCTACTTTCTTAACCAATTAAGAAAACACTTAATTAAGTCTTAACTAAGACTGATAGCGGGACATGACGATTGTCCACTCGCACCCCTCCAAGTTAAAATGCATTGCTTTGCTTTGGCAAACCCAATAACAAATGATCGAGGAAGTAGTGAGTACCAACTTTGGTAGGCATATCGTTTAGACTTATTAAGAAATAAACATGTATCATATACATATTAGCATACATCACATATAAGCTAAACTAATCATGCATCACATACAAGCTAAACTAACATGCATCACATACATATTAAACTAACGTGTCATGGTTATGGCCCTTATTCTACAATCTTCTCAAGCCAATGAAAAGATTGATTGGTCAACCTAGGGATAGCATCTTCTCCTAAGTGCTTCCTTTTGGTTGTCTTGTGTGTTGACTTCCTCCTTGTAACCTCATCTTCCAATGGACCCTCCATCCTTGTTTTGTACATTACAAAGGAGAAATACTCGAGTTACATTCGAGTCTAAAACTAATGTTACAACAAGAATATTAGGAGAAAGGCACAACACGCAGGCCGTATTAAGAATTACAACACACAATCACAAACTTTTTGGGACTAGGCCATAACCATGCACCATGTCATTTTAACTTTTAAAAGACATTGGATATTTTATTATGTTTGAAAATTTGCTAATGCAATTATCAACTCATAATAAAATTTATCCTACTTCTATATCACATATAAAATAGAGAAACCTATTTTTATACGATCTTATAAGTGGCTCTGATACCATGTAGGGAAATCTCGTATGCCAAATGGCATATCAAGAACGGAAAATAGGATCCTTCCAAGTGATCCATGTAAAGCAAACTCGTATAAAATAAATTTCTAAACCAAACCTATCTTATAGGAGAGGATTACCTTTGTTGCGTGCCCTTGTTAATCCCGCTTTTCCTTTGGTTTGTTGGATCTTTAGCACGTTCAAGTGTCCGTGCCTCTATCACGTATCCACACGAGCACGCTCTTGTCTCACAAAAGGAAAACTAGAAGAGCTCTCCTTTACTTCTTGCTAGAGAAGTCCTAAAGGAGAGGAAGAGAGGGAAAAGGAGAAAGGAAGAAGAAGACTCCTCTTCTTGCTAGCCTACACTCACAAACCCACACAACTAAAGCTTCCACCAAGCCTCTCACAACCACAACACCAAAAACTCACTATGGCGGCCACTCCATGGAGCCTTTTATAGGGTTGGAAAACCCTTCCACCTCCTTCACATTCAATGCAATCCATTGCATTGAGACACACTCAAAAAGGATTTGGCTTCCTTGTTTGGCGGCCACTTAAGGAGACAAAACCATTTTGTTTCCTTCCACCTTAACTAGCTTAGGTGGATGCTTAGGTGGCATGCTTATGTGGCATGCTTATGTGGCATTCTTATGTGGCATTCATGCATGTTGAATTAATCTTATTAATTCAATTAAGCTTATGTTATCATATTGAATTAATCTTATTAATTCAATTAAGCTTATGTTATCATATTGAATTAATCTTATTAAATCAATAAGGTAACATATTGAATTAATCTCATTAAATCAATTAGCTAAAATTCTCATTAAGCTTAAAGTCCAAAAACCATTTTGTACTTAAGCTTATTCCCATATTATTCTAGTCAAACTAGAATACTCTAATTCCTCTAATTATCATGCTCTTTGTGTGTGACCCTATAGGCTCTCATAACGTTGGCAGTGGACCTAAACTCTTTTAGATACACAAGCAATGAGCGGCATCTAGCAATACATCATTGCTACCCAAGTTACGAGATAAGTCAAGATCCGACTAACCTTTCCGTGACTACTATAATATATGATCGTGTCCTTCTATCCTTGATATCAGATTGATCAATGAGGCATAGACCGTGTCATCCTCGATCAATCTATGTGTTTCTTGATCCCTTAGTAAACTAACTCAAACAAATGAGCTCAATATCTCATATTGACTCATTCGAGCATGGCCATGCGTTTTAGTAGTTCTACTCAATCAAGGGGCCCACCGATATCACTCCCGTCATATGGAAGGGATAGATCCCATCTACATCACTCACATCCCTCCGTATAATTTGTTACATACCCAGTAATCGCCTTTATGGTCCACCCTGTTACGGGTGACGTTTGACGATACCAAAGTACATAACTCCTTATGTAAGGAACCGTAGTGACTTCAGGTCTAAGGACTATTCATACCAATAGTCACATGAGAAAGTTTATGAGACTCATATAACTATCCATGAAACTTTCTCATGGCGGGTCAGTTCAGTATATATTCTCCAATATATACCCATGTGTCAACTTGATATCATATATCCATGACTTGTGAGATCAAGTCATCAATTGACCTACATGCTAGTCTTTATGTATTAATATTGCCCTTGCATATTAATACTCGACTAGGAACATTTAGGAAAGTGTTCTCTACAGCCTCTCATAATCAATTCTGCCAATTGATGTGCTGTAGATAAGAACCTACTTTTCTAGGGCATTATTATATTTAAATTAGCTGGCACAAGCAAGATGTAAATATAATAACCAATCCTTTGCCTTTATAGAATATGATACAAAATGTTCCCTATTCAACCATCACATGATTGGTTCTAGGGCTTTAACTAACACTAACATCAACCACAACTCGAGTCAAACTCGAGTCTGGTCAATCGTGACTTAGGTCGATTGCACCAACAATCTCCTCCTTTTTAATATTTGACAAAAACCAACATCTTGAGAGGAAATAATGTGTTTCACTTCTTCACTTCGGTCGCTTGTGCATGGCGATCCTATCTCGCATCCCCGGATTAAAATTTTATTAACTAATACTGATCCAAACGGAGATGGATTACCAAAGCAACCGATCCATCATCGTGCTATTCGATTTGAGTAGTCTCTTGAACAAACTTGTTGTTCAAGTAACCTAACTCTTTTCCTCGATCAGCCGATTTTTGTGTTTATCATCGGGGTCCATGTTAATCAATAACATACAAAATACAAAAGAAGTAAAATCAAAATCAAACAAGATTATACCTCTTGATCTTCTATTGTATTCCTATCCTCTTCTTGGAAGTTGTGTGGGCTACGATCTTCCAAGAATAGAAGCCTCCTAGATCACGTGTCTTCCCTTCCTTGCTCGCTCCGAACAAGGGAAGAATAAACTCCCTTCTTCCCCTTGCTTGTGCTGACCACCAAACACCAAGCTTGGTGTCCGCCGACCCTAAGGAGAGGGAGAGGATGTGCCGGCCAAGACAAAGGAAGAAGACACCCTATCCTTTGTTGTCGCCGGCCCTAGGAGAGGTGGAAGAGGCGCCAGCCAAATCCCAAGGAAGAAGGTATGTTGCCGCCAGCCCTTGGAGAAGGAGAGGAGGAGCCGGCCAAGAGAGGAAGAAGATGCAAAACCCTAGTCACCTCTTGTTGCCACCGGCCCTAGCCCAACTCTTGTTGCCGCCTAAGCCTCTCCAATGCCAACCCTAGCACAACTTGTTCTTTTATTTGCCCAAGCCTCTCCACCTCCATATATAGATCTAGGATTCATGAGGTATTTATAATAGGCTACAATATGGACCATGAGGAGGAGTTGGATCTTGGCCACCCAATGGATCCGAACCACATAAAACCCGATCCATTCCACTAGAGGATCATCATTGATCTACCTCACCAAGCCCCATAATTAAATATGGGCTCCACATATTATTTATACAAAATATCTCCCCGTGTTTAAGATATCGACTGTCCATTAATTAATTAAATTATTGACAATTTAATTAATTAATATCTAACTCCATGAGTAGTACCAGTCATCCTTATCATCATGTTGGACCAAGTCCACCTACAAGATTTACATGATAAACTTTATGAGTTCCTCAAGGGTACATCATCATCCTAGTATATCAGAGACGGTTTCCTCCTATAATCAACGGCACACCATGTAAATAGTATTATTTCCTAACTTACTAGGCCTATCGATTTAATAGATAAATCTCGCCCATTGGTAAATCAAAGAAATAAATACTAAGTACATGTGCCTATTATTATATCAGGATTAATAGCATATACACCATAATATCTGAGGTATGATTCAATTATATAGTCAGTATAAATTGAATCACCTCTAAATCGGTCCTGCTCAATACAGACAAAATGTACTAGTGTAATTCTATGGTCAAGATAAACCAATACCAAATTACACTACAACCATGCCAATGGTTTGTCCAAAACCATCTTGGTTGTGAGCCTCTACTTATACTCTATAAGGAACTGATAACATGATCTTCTATGTGACACCACACACCATGTTATCTACAATATAAAATATTAGACAATATGAATAAATATAAAATACAAACAATGATCATGTGATTCTTATTTCAAAATGAAGATGTCCATACAAAGGCTAGGCTTTTAGTATACATCCCAACAATCTCCCACTTATACTAAAAGACTATGCTACCATCAAACTGTCATACATCTGATTCCCATTCCCTCGACATGCCTATTAAAAGCTCTTGCTGGAAGGGCCTTAGTGAAAGGATCTGTCAGGTTATCCTCTGATGCAATCTTTGCGACAATAACTTCTCCTCGCTTTACGAGCTCTCGTATCAGGTGGTACTTGCGGTCTATGTGTTTACTTGCCTTATGGGCTCGTGGTTCCTTCAAGTTTTCAATAGCACCACTATTATCACAATAAATTGTGATAGTTCTGGGAAAACTAGGAATCACATCCAAGTCCATCAAGAAGTTCCTGAGCCATACAGTTCTTTGGTTGCCTCAGAGGTTGCCACACACTCAGCTTCCATGGTAGAGTCTGCCATGCATTTCTACTTGACACTCCTCCATACAATGGCTCCACCTCCCAAAGTAAACACAAAACCCGAGGTAGACTTACTGTTATCCATATCTAATTGGAAGTCAGAATCTATGTAACCCATAGAGAGTAATTGATATGCCTAGTATACCAGCATATAATCCCTAGTCCTTCTCAGGTACTTTAATATATGCTTTACTGCAGTCCAATGTCTCTGTCCTGGATTACTCTGATATCTGCTAACCATGCCCACGGCAAAGTAGATATCCGGCCTCGTACATAACATAGCATAAATTAGGCTTCCTACCGCCGAAGCATAAGGAACTACCTTCATCTCCACTATCTCCTTTGATGTTCTAGGACACATCTCTTTAGATAAAGGTACTCTATGCCTAAAATGTAGAAAACCTTTCTTGGAGTTCCGCATGCTAAAACGAGCTAGAATAGTGTCTATGTATGAAGCTTGAGATAAGCACAATATACTTTTCTTGCGATCCCTTATAACTTTGATCCCAAGGATGTGTCCCACTTCTCCCAAGTCCTTCATATCAAATTATTTGGACAACCATACCCTTACGTCTGATAACACTTTGACATTGTTGCCAATGAGCAAAATGTCATCTATGTATAGTACAAGAAATACCACTATGTTTCCATCACATCTCTTGTATACACAAGACTCATCTGGACTTTGAATAAATCCATATGACTGGATTACCTCATCAAAGCAGATGTTCAAAGATCTTGAAGCTTGCTTCAATCTATAAATGGACCGATTAAGCTTGCACACAAGATGCTCTTTGCCCTTTGCAATGAATCCCTCTGGTTGCTTCATATAGATGTTTTCCTTAAGACTTCCATTAAGGAAAGTTGTCTTGACATCCATCTGCCAAACCTCATAATCCATATGAGCAACAATAGACAAGAGAATCTGAATAGACTTAAGCATGGCTACCGGCGAAAAAGTCTCCTCATAATCGATACCCTCTTTCTGAGTATACCCTTTCACAACAAGCCTTGCTTTGAATGTCTCTACCTTCCCATCTATTCCTCTCTTTCTTTTGTAGATCCACTTGCATCCAATGGCTTTTACACTATTGGGTGGTTCTACTAGCTCCCAGACCTGATTTGAATCCATAGATTTTATCTCAGAATTCATTGCCCTTTGCCAAGATACCGCATCTTTATCTTGGATTTCCTTGTATGTCCAGGGATCAGTTTCATGTTCGCCAGGGACCAAATCAGAAGATTCTCCCAAGAACATAAATCTATCAAGTTGTCTAACAACCCTCCCACTACGACGAGGTATCACCTGTGTATCCTTTGTGACACATGGTGCAGTCACTTGTGGTATGTCCTCTTGTATTGTTGGTACTAAAGTAGTGACTTCCCCTCTTAATTCCTCCAGAACAAGCTTGCTCATGGGCTTGTGGTTCATCACATAGTCTTCCTTTAAAAATTGAGCGTTCGTGCTAACGATCACCCTTTGATCTCTAGGACTATAGAACAAACCACCTTTCGTTCCTCTAGGATAGCCTACGAACAGGCGCACTTCTGTACGAGGTTCCAACTTACCAGCATCTCCCTTTAGCACATATGCTGGACTACCCCAAATCCGAATATGTCTCAGACTAAGCTATCGCCCAGTCCACAATTCTGTGGGAGTAGAAGGTACTGATTTAGATGGTACTAAGTTCAGAATATACATTGCTATTTCTAGAGCATACCCCCAGAACAAATCTGGTAACTCAGAATAACTCATCATCGATCTAACCATCTCCATAAAAGTCTTATTTCTTCGCTCCACCACACCATTCTACTGAGGTGTACTAGGTGCAGACAGTTGGGATTGAATCCCAGCCTTTGATTAGTAACTCCTAAACTCTCCCAAGAGTTACTCACCACCACGATCAGATCGTAGTGTCTTGATACTTTTACCTTGACGTTCTCCACATTTGCCTTGAATTCTTTTAACCTGTCAAAGCATTCAGACTTGCGGCACATCAAGTAAATGTATCTATATCTTGAATAATCATCTATAAAATAGATAAAATATTCAAAACCATCTCTAGCCTGGATAGACATAGGACCACACAAATCAGAATGAACCAATTCCAACACATCTTTGGCTCTATACCCCTTGGCCTTAAAAGGCCTCTTAGTCATTTTACCTTCCAAGCAAGATTCGCAGGTTGGGAAATCTTCCACCACCAATGAACCCAAAGGTCCATCAGCTATCAATCTTTGAATTCTACTCAGGTTAATATGACCTAACCTTAGATGTCAAAGATATGTTTGGTTCATTTTCAAAGGTTCTTTTCTCTTATTAGATTTAGAAGATGAGTTATTTATTTCTACTTGCATCGTGAGAGCTTTTGGTTCAAGAGTGTATAAATTTCCTACCAATGCACCAGAATAGATAATCTTCCTATTCCTTTTTATAACAACTCTGTCATTAAAAGAAATAGAATATCCATCCAAAAATAATTTAGAAACTAAAATCAAATTCTTTCTAAATGTAGGTACATAAAGGCAATTTCTCAAAACAAAAGTTTTATTCCTATCAAAAGATAAATAAACATCTCCCACTACAATAGCCACCACCTTCGTAGCATTGCCCATGTAGATGTTAATCTCTCCCTCTGCTAGTCGTCTGGTTTCCTGGAACTCCTACAAAGAGTTGCAGACATGATCAGTGGCTCTTGTATCTACACACCAGGTACCGGTAGATAACACCGCTAAACATGTTTCAACGACTAAACTAAAAGATATACCTTTGTTCTATTTACGATTAGGGCAGTCCGCCTTCTAATGTCTAGTCTGCTTGCAAGTGAAGCACTTGCCTTTCGGCTTCTTCACTCCTGCTTGAGGTCCTACAGCCATCATTGCTACACTGTGTTTCTTCTTCTTCTTGCCTTTTGGCTTAAAAGTAGAAACCTTCTGAGCAACCATAGCCTGAGCACTCTGACGAAAAAGCCCCTCTGCCGCCTGAAGTTCTGTCAGAAGCTCCGCCAATGAATACAACCTCTTATTCATGTTGTAGTTCAGGCGGAACTGCTCAAAACTTCTAGGTAGAGATTGAAGAATGATATTGACCTAGGTTTCCCTATTGATCTCTGCTCCAAGGACTTCTAGCTCATTCAAATGAGTCATCATCTTGAGAACATGATCCTTCACGGGTGTTCCCTCAATCATGGTGGTCGTCATCAAGTTCCTCATAGCTTCCTGCCTAGCAGCCCGATTCTGGTGTTTGAAAAGTTCCTTGAGATTGAGCATCATGTCATAGGCAGTATTTATAGCTTGATGTTGATGTTGCAATACATTTGACATAGAAGCCAAAATGTAACACTGCGCCATCTCATCAGCCTTGATCTACTTCTTATAACTCTCTTTCTCCTTTTCACCAGAATCATCCGTAGGCTTAGGAGGATACTTTTCGAAGAGTACATATTTGTACTCCTCAGTAGTCAAGACAATATTCAGATTCCATTTCCAATCAACATAGTTAGGCTCAGTAAGTTTGTTTTCTTTCAGAATCACAGCAAGTGGGTTGAAAGCAATTTTGAAAAAACCTAAGAATCATAGTGATCAAAACATTAGATTTCAAAATTTATTGATTCCTCAAACAATAAAATTTTAAAATTAACCAACACCTCAAAACCCCAAGAATATCGTATGCCACGATAGTGTGGACATATACGAATTCTACATTTGTAAGAGGAGGTTTTACCCATTAATTTTATTATCCTGTCAACCTTACTTTTTGACAAATAAAATTAATAGTTGGTTCCTCTTCGACCCTACAAATAAAAGTAGTGACTCCGATGTTGAGGTTACTTTTATTTCCATCTAAGTGTTTACCATTACCTGATACTAAGACAATTACCTCGGATTATGTGCCTTCCGATGGGGAAGTACACATGCTCCTAAATAATTTCCTATAATCTTATTTGACCTAGTGATCCTCAAAACAAACTCATCCGATATGGAGGAAGACACTCAGAGCCAACGCGCAAGTTTGTTCGCATCACATGTCAAATTGTAATGGAGGTTGCGGGAATTAAAAATATACCTCTCCCACTTAGTAATTTAAAATTGAGGAATTTTCACACAACATGCATATCAAACAATAAGCAATAAATATGAAAAAAAAACTTTCCAAGTATTATGACTTTTGTTTTCCAATATGCTTCTCGTCATGTCGCCACCTCGTCCGCTCCTCCCTTTACCATGTGCAAGTCACAAAAAGGATCCGAGCCGAGATAAACTATTTTAATTTACATCCATCGATCCTATACTCCATGAAGGAGTGTACAACATAACTAGATCGAAAGTAAATTAAAATGAGCGGCTAAACAGTGCCATATTTAATTACAAAAATTAAATACTAATTAGCCTCGTCAACCCTGAGGATTCAAATAATTAGTTACAATCACACACACACAATCACATACAATCACATAGCCATAATAGTTGGATCTTATTCCTACAAACAAAAAGTTAGCCTACGCACATCCTACTATTATCCGGCATAAATAATATATGATAAATGCATGAAAGTAATCGAATCCAAACACACAAAATCAGAAACCGTGGCTCTGATACCACTTGAGGGGAAACGATGTGTTTCACTTATTCGCTTCGGTCGCTTGTGCATGGCGATCCTATCTCGCATCCCTGGATTAAAATTTTATTAACTAAAAATAATCCAAATGGAGATGGATTACCCAAGAAATCGATCCATCATCGTGCTATTTGATTTGAGTAGTCGCTTGAACAAACTTGTTGTTCAAGCAACCTAACTCTTTTCCTCGATTAGCCATGGAATAGATGATGAATGGATCACCGATTTTTGTGTTTATCATCGGGGTCCATGTTAATCAATAACATACAAAATACAAAATAAGTAAAATCAAAATCAAATAAGATTATTTGGTGCAATCGGCCCGGACTCGAGTTTGACTCGAACTGTATTTTGATGTTAGACAAAACGCATGACATGGGATTGTCATGGGAAGTCCAACATGGGTTGGCCATGTAAATCCAAGTGTGTAGCCTTGGTGGTGAAAAGTCCAAGCATGGGGCTTGTTGTTGGAAAAATTCAAGCATAGAGCTTGGTGTTAGAAAGTCCAACATGGGTTGGCCACGTATGTCCAAGTGTGTATCCTTGGCAGTGAAAGTCCAAGCATGGGGCTTGACATAGAAAATCCAAGCATGAGGCTTGGTGTGGGAAGTATTGAGGACTTGGCAAGTTCACTAGGCTCGAGGTCCTTGAGTCGGAAAAAGGATGACATTGCGAAGCAGTGTGCTTGGTGCATCCGAGGGACCGCCGGACGGGGAGCGAATGGAGTGAGGCCCAAGGGAAGCATACTTCGAGGGCAAGAGACACGAAGGATGACATTGCGAAGCCATGCGCTTGGTGCATCAGAGGGACGTAGGCCGAGGGAAGAGAGCTTCGGTGGGGAACTCCATGAGAAGATGAGGTGGACTTGGCCAAGTGGCTAAGACTAAGTGTCAGAGGCTCAAACGTGGTGTTTGAAGGTTTACCCGACGGTCGAATGCTCAAACAACTTAGTGTTTGAGGATTTTACCCGACATCAGTTGACTGACATAGGTGCCAGTTGACTGCTCTAGGTCAATTGGACTCGACCGGTGTTCGACTGACCAGGTTCTGGCCGAAAAATTGACTACCGAGGGAGGGCAGTCGATTGCTGACACCATCAGTCGTCTGATGAGGGATATCTGTCGACTGATCGAGGTGTTTTTGGCCACAGAAGGTCTTCCAGTCGAGTGATCACGGCGACCACTCGACTGATGGACATGATCAGTCGACTGATGATGGATCCATTGGAACTTGGCTAGCGTGGATCGAGTCATTGTGAGACAATGGCTATAGGACCAGTTGACTGATGGTCACGATCAATCGACTAACAGGCATGGAATCAGCTCGATGCAGGTTATAAATGGAGCTTGAGATAGAGGATTTTGCCAAGGATTTTGGCTAATCAAGATTATGTTGTAATGGGTGGATGTACCAATACACCTTTTATGGTATGCTTAGCAATACGTAATCGAACGATCCATTGTTGTAAAGTTTTCTTTACGTATTTCATTGTTGTATTTGTATTTGCTTGTATTACATTTGTGTATTTGCTTTTATGAGGTTTCTCCACCTCCGACGTGTTGTTGAGAAGGAGTTGTTGTTAGTGCCGTGCACATAACACGAGCTTGTTGAGCTCACCCGTGGAGTAGGAACCCTAAGGTTCCGAACCACGTATATCCTTGTTGTCTCTTGTGCGCTTGTGTATATTTGTATATCTTGTTAGTATTATTATTGTTATTCCACTGCGCTAACAAGATTGTAGATGCAAGAACGATCGAATTCCATGTTAGTGCAATCAACCCGTGATATGGTTTTGATGTGTGTGGCAAAGGTTTTAAGTTAGGATGTTTGGATTTGATATGTGTGTTGGAGTCATACAAGACATAGTAATTCGCACATGGAGCATTGGCGAGTTTCACCTCTCATGACTCAGTCCTTGAGTCGGTGAAGGATAGCTTTGCGGAAGTCGTGCGCTTGGAGCATCCGAGGGACCGCTGGACGAGGAGATTGGAGTTAAGCCGGAGGAAGTAGACTTCAGGGCGAGACGTGAAGGATGGCGCTGTAGAGCCGTGCGCTTGGCGCATTCGAGGGACGTGGTCGGACGAAAACAACTTCAAAGGCGAGGGACTCCAAGGAATGAGAGTGAGCGAATGTAACCCGAGAAGGGGTAGTACGCTTAGGTGGAACTTGGCCAATTGGCTAAGTGTCGGATGGGATTTCCCGACATCAGTCGACTGCCATGTTATGGTAGTCGACTACTCTAAGTCGACTGTGACTCGACTAGTGTTCGAGTCCGGTTCGTGTGCCAACAGTCGACTGCCATGGATTGGCGATCATTGCGACCACCACCGATCGATGAAGGCATCATCGGATCGTCGCCACGATCACCATGTTATGGTAGTCGACTACTCTAAGTCGACTGTGACTCGACTAGTGTTCGAGTCCGGTTCGTGTGCCAATAGTCGACTGCCATGGATTGGCGATGATCGCACCACATCGGATGAAGGCATCGACCGGTCGCATGGTTTCGGGAATGGAGTGCTCGCTTTCGGCACTCGACTGGTAGCTCCATCAGTCGACTGATGGGAAGATCAGTCGACTGATGTAGGAGTCGTTGGGTGAAATCCAATGTGGAAGAAGCCATTATTGGGCAACGGCTACAGGATCAGTCGACTGATCGGGGAATCAGTCGACTGGTCCTGTGTTAACGGGAAGAAACCCTCTTCTCTATAAAAAGAAGGGGTGAGGGCATTTGGGAGCCTAATGCTTTAACTCCTAACAACTCTCAAAGTGCTCTAAAGGATTCCCACTCTTCTTACTTGCTATTATTCCATTCTATTGTAAGAAGAGGGATTGTAAAGAGGTTACCTCCATCTAGCTTGGTGCAAAGGAGAGAATAGTGAAAGCTTGAGGCGTGATTCACCTTGGACAAATCGGACCGTGGATTAGCGATGAGGCCGTGAACCACATTACATTGTGGTGTTAGCGGTTGTGCCTCTATTCTTTACTTTGCTTTGTATTAATTGCATATTAGTATATTCCGCTTGCGCTAATAGTGTTTGTAGATGAGCAACGAACAAACGACTTCCACCGTCTACGATAAAGGCTATTCACCCCCCCTCTAGCCGACCACCATCGACCCTACAAGTGGTATCAAAGCCAAGTCGCTTGTCGAGGACTAACCACCGCAACAAGCATTTCATTAAGAGATGGACAGCTCCAACATTCACCCACCGAAATGTGAAGGAGAATTCTCTTGGTGGAAGAAGAGAATGGAGGTATTTTTCAAAACCGATTTCGAAATTCTATTAATAATGGAAAATGGTTTCAAGATACCTAAGGGTAAAGATGGGGAGCAAATAGAGAAGACAAGATGGACAAAGAGACAAAGAGAGGAGTACTTGGTAAATTCGAAGGCCAAGCATCACTTGTACAACGTACTCCCCCAACAAGAAGTAAACTGGATAGGAGAATGTGCAAGTGCCAAGGAAATGTGGGAGAAGCTCATAGAACTCCATGAAAGCACTTCCGAGGCCAAGCTTGCAAGGAGAGACCTCCTCCACTCCCAACTAACGAATATCAAACTTGAAAAGGGAGAAAAGGTAACCTCACTACACTCTCAATTTAAGGAAATTTTAATTGGGCTAACAAGTGTAGGAGAAAGACTTTCGAACCGGGATATGCTCATGAAAGCAATCGATGCTTTTCCCCGATCATCGAAATGGAGCTCAATGGTGGACTCCTTCTACATGTCAAAGAACCTAGAAGTGAGCACCTTGGAGGAGTTCTTCTCAACCATGGAGCTCCATGAAACAAGGCTTGAAGGAATAAATGAAGAATCGAGTATCAAGCCATCAAGAGGAGTAGCCCTAGTAGCCAACAAGGGAAAGAAGAAGAAGATAGAGACTCCCTCCTCCTCGGATGAAGCATTCTCTTCCTCCTCCATGGATAGCACGGAAGAAGCTTACATGGTAAGGAAGGTAAGACGTGCTTTGAAAAATTTTAAATTTAATAAATCTAATGATAGGAGGAGAAGACCAAGGGGGAAGGTGATTTGCTATAATTGCCAAGGAGAGAGACACATAAAGGATAATTGTCCCCTCTTGAACAAGAGCAAAGAAGAGAGGAGAAAGAAAGAAGAAAAGAAGAAGAAGGGGAGCAAGAAGAAGGAAGAAGAGAAGAAGGGCAAGGAAAAGGGGAAGGCTAAGGCACTAAAAGCAAGGACATGGGATGATTCTTCTTCATCATCATCATCATCCGAAGAAGAAGAACGTGTCTACTCAAACTTGCCCTAATGGCATTTGATGACCTACACTCCACCTCCTCCTCCGAGCAAGAAGAAAGAAGCACTAGTGAGGAGAGCTCAAGTGAAGGGGGAGCTTCATCCTCATCATCATCGGAATCGGAGAAAGAGGACATGGAAACTATGGTAATAAATCTCTCACCCAATAAAATAGTTTCCATGATTTCTAGCCTTACTAAGGACTTATTTAGGGCAAAGAAGAAAAATAAATGCATGCTTGATCAAATTAAGGACTTAGAAAATAAACTAGAAAAAGCATGCTTAAATATTAATGATGATACTTCTTCTAGTCATGATGATGCATGCTCACATTGTTGGATCGATCGGATCGCTAGAGGGGGGGGTGAATAGCGATAGAAATTTTTCGTTAAAACGCGAGTAGACACAGCGGAAGATAAAAACAAAAATAGAGACAATAGACACAAAGGTTTTACTTGGTTCGTAGCCGAAGGCTACTACTCCAAGGCCCTAGTGGTCCTTGACCACGTACGGAGGGCAAACTACTAAAAATCTCCTCCTCGTTGGAGGTAGGAGTTAGACGGATACACAAGATGATAAAAGCTCAAGGTAGAGGGACACTCCCCCTCTCCTTGATATGATTTAAAGCTCGAAATAAGAACAACTTATAAACTGAAATATGATTCAAACTTTCGTTACCGACGACTTTAAAGGATGGAGGTTGAAGCTCTAGTCGTCGTCTCGGCAGCGCTTCATCGTAGGGATGTCGGAGAGTCGGAGCGTATCGGAAGCACTTGGAAGCTTTTTAATTGATGAAAAACCCTAAGACAAGCCCTCCTTTTATAGCCTTTGAGCCCCTCATCGAATGGGTCTTCAACCAATCACAAACGGACACAAAACCTCCTTGAAATGGGGTGATAAGCCTTGACTCCTCGAAGCTGATCATTGACCATCAGTCGACTGATGGCCATCATCAGTCGACTAATGGCGACATCGATCGAGTCTTGCGACCTCGGCGATCGGTGATTGATGGCGATCGAGTCCTCAAGTGAAGTCTGATGCTTGCTGCAAGTCAAAGTTAGCTCAACAAAAACATAATTTCGACGGTCGTCGACCGTCCGATCTCGACCTAGACCATCTATAGGATGTCTTTGGTCGGATCTACGCTTAAGATCATCCCCGTAACGAGGATACGACCTCACTTACGCTCGCACACACGAGCTTACCTCGATACTTACGTGTTGCTTTTGCTTCCGGCCTTCCACTCGATTCCTTCGGCTCCCTCCGAAGTCACTCGAGTGTCGCCCGACCACCGCGGCTTCCTCCGGGTGTCGCTAGCCTTCAGCTCCAGCTATAGTAATCTACTACACACTCGATTCAGCTCGTGAGATAACGACATGAGCTTAACTTTGTATCGTTTGCTATAATCAAAACTCAGGTTCGACTTAGGTGCCTACTGCACCAACAATCTCCCCCTTTTTGATTTATGGCAAACCCACATACAAAGTTAAGTAAATAGCAAGCATGAAGAATAATGTGCATTAGAAACAAACAAAAAATAAAGAAGATTAAGTTGGAGTAGTAAGGATTTTCTTCAAGTACTCCCCCTTGAGGAAACCTCCCCCTTGACCGAGGGTGAGTCTTGAAGAAAGACCTTAATCCTCCCCCTTGAGGGTTGCTTTAAGTAATTACTTAAAGTTGGCCTTAATAAAATGTTTAAGTTAAGAGTTCTTCTTAACTTGGCCCTTTCTCCCATTTAAGTAAAGCATTAACGGCATAATGTTTACGTTGACGGCACACATAAGTTTAAGTTAAGAATTCTCTTAACTTGGCCTTTACTTCCTTTTGTTTAAATAAGTTTTCAAAAACTTAGAGTTAACTTTTGGTTTAAATATGAAGTAAGAGTTAAGTTATAAAAAAAAATTTGACCCCTTAACTTTGGCCTTTTTCTCCCCCTTTTGCCATATATCGAAAAGAGTGAGGGTGTGTGTGGAAAACAAAAATAAGTGTTAAATTTAAAGTCCAAGCATGTTACACATTATTTTGAAAATAATATACTGAAAATAAGTTCATCTATAAAATGTTCGACTCATATTAGGCTTGATTGATATGAAAGATCAACCAGTCCTGGTCAGAGTCGGTTAGTATGTATAATTATACTCCGTGGTTCATAACGATGCACTAGCTCTACATCTGGAACCAGGAGTAAGGTCCTAACATCTCACACCCATCTACGTGGCTAAGTACACAAACACATTAGTCCTATGTGTTGTGAGATGTATTGGCTCCTTAAATCTATAGGTGCATGATATCTAAGGTATGTCCTATGCTAGTTCCATAAAAATGAAAATTTAAGAAATAGTAGTAAGAAAATATAATTTGCAAGTTCCTATTCTACTACGCACATGCCCAATTTTCGTCTTAATAGACTAAATTCGCTTGGGTAGGGGTTTAGTAAATAGATGCGCTAAGTTAGACTTTGATTCGGCGTATTGAGTTGTATGACTCCATTGGCCACATGTTCTCGAATGAAATGGTCTTTGACCTCTATATGTTTGGTCCTAGAGTGACATATTGGATTCTTAGTAAGATTAATTGAACTAATGTTATCTAAGTTTTGTGTTGGTAAAGTCTAACTTAAAATCGCGGAGAGTGTGCTTCATCCAAAGAAGTTGCGTGACACACTCACCCATCGCGATGTATTCGGCTTCGGTGGTAGATAAGGCAACATAGTGTTGCTTCCTACTGCACCAACTCACTAGACTCGAGCCGAGAAGTTGACAACAACCACTCGTACTCTTTCTATCGAGCTTACTACGGCATAGTCGAATCGGAGTGGCGATTAGTTCGAACTCGGTAGATCTGGGGTACCGTCGTGCTCTTTCTATCGAGCTTACTCGGCATAGTCCAATCGGTGTAGGTTAGTTCGAACTCGGTAGATCTAGGGTACCAAATACCGACATTAAGTGTACCCTTTAGATATCTAAGGATACGCTTGACTAGAGTTAGGTGAGACTCCTTGGCACCGGTTTGGAACCTTGCGCACATACTTACTGCAAATAGGATATCAGGTCGGCTTGCAGTTAAGTAAAGGAGACTCCCTATTATGCTCCTATAGTATTTTAAATCAATTGAGTTTCTGATTAAATCTTCTTCTATATTCACATTAGTTGCCATTGGGGTATTAATAATTTTAGCGTCTTGCATTCCAAAGCGTTTAATTAATTCCCTAGTATATTTGCGTTGATGTAGGTATATTCCATCTTTAGTTTGTTTAATTTGTAGACCTAAGAAGAAACTTAACTCGCCTACTAAATTCATTTCAAATTCACTTTCCATAAGTGAAATGAACTCATTTAGTAGGATTGAGTTGGTGGTTCCGAAAATAATATCATCTACGTAGATTTGGGCTATGAATATGTCTTTACCTAAGGTTTTTACGAAAAGGGTTGGGTCAACTACACCTTGGTTAAAGCCTTTGGACTTAAGATAAATCGAAAGTCTCTCGTACCAAGCTCGAGGAGCTTGTTTAAGTCCATAAAGAGCTTTCTTTAACCTAAGGACATGATCGGGTTTGTCTAAACTTTCGAAACCGGGGGGTTGACTAACGTAAACTTCTTCTTTAATGTATCCATTTAAGAATGCAGATTTCACATCCATTTGAAACAATTTAAATCCTCGATGTGCTGCATATGCTAATAGCATTCGAATGGACTCTAATCTAGCTACTGGGGCATAGGTCTCGTCGTAATCTAAACCTTCGACTTGACTAAACCCTTTAGCAACTAGTCTAGCTTTATTTCTAACTACTTCACCTTTATCATCAATTTTATTTCTAAACACCCACCTTGTTCCAATGATTGTTTTATCTTTAGGTGGTGGTACTAATTCCCATACTTCGTTCCTAGTGAATTGAGCCAACTCTTCTTGCATTGCAATAATCCAATCGGGATCAAGAAGAGCTTGGTCAATAGTTTTGGGTTCAATTTTAGAAATCAAAGATATTTGACTAAGGTTTCTGTATGAGTCTCTAATTCGAACTCCTAGACTTGGATCACCTATCACTTGGTCGATAGGATGATTCGTTTGGGTCCTAGTTGGATTTGGGTTTGAGTCTACAACTTGATCCATAGGATGGCTTATTTGAGTTCTAGTTTGGTTGGAGTCATCTATCACTTGGTCGATAGAGTGACTTGGTTGACTTAGGTTAGGATTAACACTAGACCTGATCTCCGGATCAGAGTTAGGTCTAGTATGAGTCGGCTCGCTAATTGGGGTTGCCGGGGGTTTTGTAGGTGTTGGGATGTATACTGAAAGCCTAGCTCTTTTGTATGAACATCTTTATTTTGAAATAAGAATCACATGATCATTGTTTGCACGTTATATTTATATGTGTGCATATTGTCTAATATTTTATATTGTAGATAACATGGTGCCTGGGTGCGGCACAGAAGATCATGTTATCAGTCCCTTGTAGAATATAAGTAAAGGCTCACAACCAAGATGGTTTTGGACAAACCATTGGCATGGTTGTAGTGTAGCTTGGTATTGTTTTGTCTTGAACATAGAGTTACACTAGTACACTTAGGTGTATTGAGCAGGACCGACATAGAGGTGATTCAATTTGTTGCTGACTACATAATTGAATCGGACCTCGGATATTATGTTGTACATGCTCTTAATCCCGATATAATAACGGGCACATGTACTTAATATTTATTTCTTTGATTTACCAGAGGGTGAGATTTCTATGGATTAAATCAATATGCCCGGTAAGTTGGGAAATGATATTATTTACATGGTGTGTCGTTGATTATAGGAGGAAATCGTGTCCTATATATTAGGTTGATGATGTCCCCTTGAGGAGCTCATAAGGTTCATCATGTAAACCCTGCAAGTTGACTTAGTCAACATGATGATAAGGTTGAGTGGTACTACTCGAGGATTTAGATGTTAATTAATTGATGGTCAGTAAATCAATTAATTTACGGACATTCGATATCTTAAACACGGGGAGATGGATGTACAAATAATATATGGAGCCCATATTAATTTATGGGGGTTGGTGAGGTAGTTCGATGATGATCCTCTAGTGGAATGGAACATCATTGATGGATCAAGTTTGTGTGGTTCCGATCCATCGGGTGGCCAAGACCCAACTCCTCCTCATGGTCCCTATCGTAGCCTAATATAAACCTCATGAAGTCTAGATCAAATGATTGAGATTAAATCTCTAGATCTGACGGTTGGGATTAAAACCCTAGAACCGACGGTTGAGATTAAATCTCTAAATCCGACGGTTGAGATTAAAACCCTAGAACCGACGGTGGAGATTAAACCAAGTCCTAAACCTAACTCTATATAAAAGGGAGAGGAAAGGTTGGATATGGTGGGCGGCAAGTTTAAAAGATTGATAAAAAAATTTTCCTAATTCTATGCCACCTTGGGCGGCAAGATTAGAATTAGTTAAAAAAAAAATTTAAGATTAGAATTGGTGAAAAAAAAAATTTCCTATGCCACCTTGGGCGGCAAGATTATAGGAAGAAAAAAAATTTTACTAATTCCTTGCTACCCTTGGGCGGCAAGAAAATTGGGAATTAGTTCCTATATTTTTGGCTACCTCATCAATAACCAACTTTCTCCTAAGTTCTATAAATAGGGGCTTAGGCTTGGGCGGTAGATAAGAGATATGGATTAGGGTTAGAGTTTGGTTGATGGGGTTAGGCGGCTAGGGTTAGGGTTTTGGGATTAGGTTGGGCGGCAACATGGAGATGAAGATCTTCTTCTTCTTCCTTCTAAGTGTTGGCCGACCACTATCCATGTTCCCTATACCTTGGCCGGAGCTCAACCTATTCTCCTTCCCTTCATCCTTGGCCAGAAATTAGGAAAGTTTTGTCTATGGTTTGGGCGGCAACAAGGAGGAGGATTGTTTTCCTTTCCTTTCTCCAAGTGTTGGCCGGCGCCAATACCCTTGGTGTTTCTCTTTCGGTTGGCTTCCATACTCCATTCCATCTTCTCTTTGGACCGGCGGTAAACATCATGCTTGGAGCTTGATGGTTGGTCCTAGATAAGAGATGAGTTTTGTTTCCATTTTGTTCTATCTATTCTTGGGGCTGGCGGCATCAATCCTTTGTGGATTGGTGGTTGGCTCAAGCAAGAAGGGAAAGAGAGTTCTTCTTTCTTTGGATTGAAGAAGATATAGGATGCTTCAACTTGTGGAGGATCTTCGCCCACACGAAGTCTACAAGGAGGTTAGGACATACGATAGAAGATCAAGAGGTATAAAAGTTTTATAACTTTTATTATTGTTCTTTGCATGTTCTTATTTGATATGCTAGCTTATGTTCTTTATGTTAGTATATGTTGATTATACTAGTTTACATTTGCATGTATTTGTATAATCATGGACCCCGATAAGAAACACAAAAACCGGCGATCCGTCCGTCGTCTCTTCCGCGGCTAACCGACTAGAAGAGTTGTGTTGCTTGAACAACTAGTTTGTTCAAGTGATCGCTCGAGTCGTTAGCACGACGACGAATTGGTTGTGCTTAAGAAACTCATCCCATCCGGATTAGTTTTCATTAGTGAAAATTTTAATCCGGGGTCATGGGAGCCAATGAGCCTCCGAGGAATAGCACGATTGCCAACAGTAGGTTCGTGTCCTTCATCAAATACTACATTGATAGTCTCCTCGACTCTAAGTGTGTCGTGATTATATACTCTATAAGCTCTGCTTGTAGTCGAGTATCCTAGAAAGATTCAGGTCATGGTTTTGGATGTAAATTTCCCTAGGTAATCCTTAGTGTTTAGGATATGTACCTTACATCCAAATACCCTAAAGTATTGTTGGGGATTTGAGGCCGCTAGAGGGGGGGTGAATAGCGTAGATGACCGTACGTAGATGAAAATCGTTCGCGTGCTTGTCTACAATTCGTGTTAGCGCAGCGGAATAATAATAATAAAAGCAATACACGAAATACAATCACACACGAACACGATGATATAACGTGGTTCGGAACCGTAATGGTTCCTACTCCACGGATCGGGCTCAAACGAGCCCTAGCGATGCCAAACACACACCACTATCAAATAACTCCTTCTCGACACAAGTCGGAGGTGGAGAAACCTCTTACAATAAGATTACAACAATAATCTAAATACAACAAGCAAATATAATAGGAAATACAATAAGAGAAGTAAAGAACACTTTACAAAAACTCTTTAGATCGCTTGCTTGTTGATCGCTTGAATCGTGGTTGAAGACCACGATTTGCGGCGACAAATCGCCTCAAAAATGTCAAGAAATCTGCTGAAACCCTTCTTCCGTGCCTTTATAACCTCGTCGGGTGAATTTCGCGCCTATCGATCATTGCCACCAAGTCACCGGTCGTGATGAGACAACGGATCGATCCACTGGAAAAACTCCAGCGGATCTCTTGGCGGTCGCGCCAACATTGGCGATCGGCAGCGCCCGTAGTCGATCGGCCCGGATCGGCTACGAGGCGTTCATGCTCGACACTCATTGGCGGTCAGCGAGCCATCGATCACCTCCCATGAGCGATCGCCGAGCAATCCGGCTCTAACTGGCGGTCGAACTCAAGTCGACTTACGGTCGAACCGCCATAATGTCGGTCGGCCAACCTCAAGAATGAGGTTTTAACCCAAGTATGGTGCCCCATACTTGCTAGACCACCCTTAGCCTAGACCTAAGCCTTCTAGCCACCTCCATCACCTCACGCCTCTCGATCCCTCCAAGTCATCCATGACTTGTTCATCCATCGCGCTAGCTTCCGGGTGCTTCCATCGGCTATGTCATGCTAATCGGTGTCTACACCGCCAAGGCACATTGGACTTACGCCGCCAAGACTCCGCTTGGACTTTACGCCGCCAACCATTGGACTTATCCGCCAAGACTCCGCTTGGACTTTACGCGCCAACCATTGGACTTATCTTGCCAAGACTCCGCTTGGACTTTCGCGCCAATATCAAACCCTTGGACTTCTCAAATGCCAAGACTCAAGCTTGGACTTTCCCTTGCCAACCCATGTTGGACTTTTCATGCCAAGACCATGCTTGGACTTTCCTTGCCAACCAATGTTGGACTTTACATTGCCAAGACCCATGCTTGGACTTTTACATTGCCAAGACCCATGCTTGGACTTTTCCTTGCCAACCCATGTTGGACTTTTCCTTTGCCAACCCATGTTGGACTTTCCATTTGCCAAGACCCATGCTTGGACTTTCCCATAATCACATGGTCAACCCTAGTCAACCATCAAAGTCAATTATAACCTGGGTCGATTGTATAAACAATCTCCCCAACATATTAACCGACATCAATGTCCAACATCAATGTTAATCCATTTTGTCAAATCCCTTTGTCAAACATCAAAACATCACTCGAGTCAAACTCGAGTCTGGTCAATCGTGACCTGTGCCGATTGCACCAACAAGTACTTGATGTTAGGTATTTTATCTTGATAAATCTCGTATGAGGTCTTAAGGTGCCTCTTTACCATAAGGATTCTATTTTGGACATAGCATGTCGTACTCACGGCTTCCGCCCAAAACCTATCGGGTAGGTTATACTCATTTAACATTGTCCTAGCGGCTTCTTGTAGGGTTCTATTTTTGCGTTCTACTAGGCCATTTTGTTGTGGAGTTCTAGGGCAAGAGAACTCGTGGTGGTATCCATTTAGGTTACAGAATTCTGTAAACCTATGGTTTTCAAATTCACCACCATGATCAGTCCTAAGTCTTTTGATTTTAATGCTTTGTTGATTTTCTATTAACTTAAATAGATTGATTAATTGATCTAGGGTATCATTTTTGTGTTTGATGAACCTAACCCAAGTAAATCTAGAATAGTCATCAATTATGACTAAGCAGAATTTACTTCCGTTAAGTGACTTAGCTCCGTGTGAATCAAATAGATCCATGTGTAGGAGCTCAAGCACACTTTTGGTTCATTCTTGACTAGTTAGTTGATGTTGTGTCCTAGATTGTTTACCTTGTTGACAAGCATTACATATTTTTTTATCCAAGTTGTTGAGGTTAGGCAAACCTCTGACTCATCTTGTGGATGAGTCTTGGGTGTGAGTGATCGAGTCGTCGGTGCCACAACCACGATTCCTCTTGTCGTGTCATAAGACACTTAGTTGAGGAGTTAGTTATGTTGATCGTGTAAATGTTGTTATTTCTAGTCCCTTTAAGAATTGTTTTAGAGGTTTCGTTGGTATTAATTACGCATTCATTTTTTAGAAATATGACCTTATAGTTATTATCACACAATTGGCTTACACTAAGTAAATTATATTGAAAATTTTCTACTAATAAAACATTTTGAATAAAAAAATTTGAATTGAGCTCAATATCACCTGATCCGATGATTTTGAGCTTGCCGTTATTTCCGAAGGCTACCGATACTTGTCGTTTGAATCGAAGCTTCGAAAACTTGAGTTGATCCCCGATCATGTGTCGGGAGCAACCACTGTCCAACATCCATTGATCCTACACGCAAGGTAGTTGGATCAGATATTGGATTTATTAAAAATTGGTTGAAAAATTATTAACCTAAATCATCTCACCCATGTCTACATGATCAAACATGTTAATCCTATATGTTCTTGTGAGATGACTTCCAATTTTAGTTGAATTAAATTTAATGACTTAAACACTTGTCAACCTTGCGTTAGATTCGGATTTGACCTTAGGCTCATCAAGTCACCTTTTCAAGATCATGGCTTCCAGGTCGTGGCAAGGCACAGAGGCCTTCTTTGATCGGAACAACGACCACTTCCTTAGACAAAGCCATTTTCAAGAAAATAGAGACTTGACTCACCTAAGACCACTTCCTGGTCTAACTAGTCTAGGATACGGCGAGGTAGCTTCATCTAGTTCCGCTCGGTCAAGTGCACCGAACTAGATACGCCTTATCTAGCCCGAATACACAAGACTCCGCTTTCCTAGCGTACTATCATCTCGCCGGCGTTATTGACGAGTTATAGTCCTATCTAACCATTCTAAAAAGGAAAATCAAACTAAATAAAAACCTAAGCATGCAATTTCTAAGTTAAAACACAAACAAATTTCGTACTAGCTCCCCCTAGACCGTTGAATCGATTCGGTCTCTCCACATAGTGGATTTGGTCCTTGGGAACCCAGTACTGGTTTGATCCTAAGTTTGAAATCAAGGTGGTATTAGGGACCCATGCTTGGACACGTTTTCTATGTCTACTTACGATTGACATATACGACTTATTGGTCGTGTTTGAGCTAAACCCTAGCGCGGCCTTGTTGTACACGGCCCTTTGAGATCGAAGTAGGAGGTCAAGTCCTTTGGATCCCAAAGTAAACCTTTCCAACGTATTCCTAAGATCTTCGACTTGACTTTTCAAGAGTGAGTTTTTCAACTCGAGTTGAGTCCTTCTCTTGAACTCGACTAGTCGAAGAGGTTAGGGAGACCTCGTGTTTGAGGAGTTTAACTTCCTCAACCAGGGTCTCGACCTTGGACTCGGACATAGCTAACTTTTTATTTAAAAACTTAATTGCACTATAAAGAGTAGTAATAAGAGACCGACTTACCTTGAGTGTATCTTTTGAACCAGATGCGTATCCGTGGCTTGTCTTGAATAGTGTTTCGTAGTCCAACTCGTCTTCGGTTTCTGATTCTGGTTCCGGTTCTGACTCCGTCTCCGATTCCACCGGTTTAGCCATAAGGACTCGATCGTTGTCTTCTTCCTCGGAGGCTTCTTCCCAAGTAGCGTTGAGTGCCTTTTTATGTTTTGGTGCCTTGCTCTTGAGTTTTGGGCACTCGGACTTAATGTGTCCAAACCTGTTGCATTCATAACATCTTATGTTTGAACTTTTAGGCTTACCTTCGTTGGGTCGAGTGACGGCTCATTTTCGGCCCATGACTATCCTCCGAACTAGGTTGACTAGTTCGGCTTCCATTTCCGAGTCGACCTCCGAATCCGACTCATCCTCTTCTTCCTTCGGGGGTGGCTTGCTTGCGGTTTTCTTCCTCGAACCTGCAAAAAGTGCTATACCCTTCTCGGGTTCCGAGTTAGACTACTCATGAAGTTCGAAATCAGAAAAGAGTTCATCTAACCTAATTTTAGAAAGATCCTTGGAGACCTTGTAGGCATCGACCATGGATGCCCACAAGGTAGTCCTCGGAAAAGAGTTTAGGACATACCTTATAAGGTCGCGGTTTTCGACCTTTTGCCCGATTGCGTGTAGGTTGTTGACTATGTCTTTGACATGGGCGTGGAGTTGCGTCACGGACTCGTGTTCCTGCATTTTTAGGTTATATAGTTTATTGAATAGAAGATCACGCTTACATACCTTGGCTTCATCGGTCCCTTCGTGTAGCTCCACTAGTTTTGTCCAAAGATCCTTTGCGCTTATGAAGGGGCCGACGCGATTTAGCTCCTCCTTGGATAGGCCGCATTGAAGGATTTGAGTTGCCTTAGCGTCGGCTTCGACTTGTCTTTTTGTCGCAATGGTCCATTGGTCATAATCCAAGGATTCACCCACTTCGTTAGTCGGAAGTGTGAATCCCATTTGGATTATGATCCACATCTCGATTTGGGTTTTAAGAAAGCATTCCATCCGACCCTTCCAATAATGGAAGTCATCTCCATTGTAAAACGGAGGTCGGACGGTGCTAAAACCCTCGAGATGGGCCATTTGGAAGGAAAACCTTGCACAAAAAAATACAAAAAACACGAAAAAGGGTTCCAAGACTTCTCCTTGGATTAGTGGTGCGGGAAATAAAAAGAAACAAACGAGAAATAGAAAGTTAAGCAAAGAAATAAGAAACTAAATAAATAGTAAGTACTCACAACCTTCGATATCCCCGAAAGGCTACTAAACGTCGATTTTTGAGGATGAAAATAGCTTGTTACAGGGGTAAACCCCAGTAAGAAGTGTATATCTCTCATAGAGCTTCGATTTGGTGGGTAGATCATTTCGTGAGTCCCCTTGTAGCAAAAGTTATGCTCGTTTGATCGTGAGGTACTCCGAAGGCGATTAGTACTTGCAAAAAACACAACCAAAAACTATGTACCAAGACTTGGTCTTGGATTAGTAGTGTGGGAGAAATCTTAAAACAATAAATACGAAAAGAAAATTTCTTGATTGGTGGTTGCACTGAATCTGAGCGCCCCCGGCTCTGATACCAATTGTTGGATCGATCGGATCGCTAGAGGGGGGGTGAATAACGATAGAAATTTTTCGTTAAAACGCGAGTAGACACAGCAGAAGATAAAAACAAAAATAGAGACAATAGACACAAAGGTTTTACTTGGTTCGTAGCCGAAGGCTACTACTCCAGGCCCTAGTGGTCCTTGACCACGCGACGGAGAACAAACTACTAAAAGCTCCTCCTCGTTGGAGGTAGGAGTTACGGATACACAAGATGATAAAAGCTCAAGGTAGAGGACACTCCCCTCTCCTTGATATGATTTAAAGCTCGAAATAAGAACAACTTATAAACTGAAATATGATTCAAACTTTTCATTCCGACTTCAAAGGATGGAGGTTGAAGCTCTAGTCGTCGTCTCGGCAGCGCTTCGTCGTAGGGATGTCGGAGAGTCGGAGCGTATTGGAAGCACTTGGAAGCTTTTTAATTGATGAAAAACCCTAAGACAAGCCCTCCTTTTATAGCCTTTGAGCCCCTCATCGAATGGGTCTTCAACCAATCACAAATGGACACAAAACCTCCTTAAAATGGGGTGATAAGCCTTGACTCCTCGAAGCTGATCATTGACCATCGATGATGGCCATCATCGATCGTGATGGCACGATCGATCGAGTCGCGACCTCCGGATCGGCCCGATTGATTGGCGATCGAGTCCTCAAGCGATCGGCTAGTTCAACAAAAACATAATTTCGACGGTCGTCGACCGTCCGATTTCTACCTAGACCATCTATAGGATGTCTTTGGTCGGATCTATGCTTAATATCATCCCCGTAACGAGGATACGACCTCACTTACGCTCGCACACACGAGCTTACCTCGATACTTACGTGTTGCTTTTGCTTCCGGCCTTCCACTCGATTCCTTCGGCTCCCTCCGAAGTCACTCGAGTGTCGCCCGACCACCGCGGCTTCCTCCGGGTGCCGCTAGCTTTCAGCTCTAGCTATAGCAATCTACTGCACACTCGATTCAGCTCGTGAGATAACGACATAAGCTTAACTTTGTATCGTTTGCTATAATCAAAACTCAGGTTCGACTTAGGTGCCTACTGCACCAACACACATGATAACTATATGTCATTTGATGTAAATGATGCATGCATTGAAGAAAATAGGGCTTTAAGGGAAAAGGTAGATCATTTAACCAAAGCCCTAGAAAAATTCACCATAGGCTCCAACACCCTTAATATGATTATAGGGAGACAAAGGGCAAGTTTCAATAAGAAAGGCCTAGGATATAAGGAAAATAAAAATGAAAAGGCCTATAAATGTTTAATTGCTAGGGGTCAAGATAAAAAGAAAACAATAGCTAGAAAATGGATCCCTAAGGAATTTTTAGTGAATCCCATAGGAAAGAATTTGTTTTGGGTTCCTAAATCCATCCTTAAGGGTTAGGAAATCCCTAGGATAGTCAACCATGTGAACTTTACCTATATCATATTTTTGGTTGACTTAGGATGGTGGGACTTAATTTTAGAAATAGTGTTGGGTGATGATAATGCACCCATAAATAGTTTAAATCATACTCAACACTTAGTGTTATTTGATACTCATACTTTTTTAGCATAGTGTTGGGTGATGATAATGTGCCCATAAATTGATAATAATGCTTAAATCATGATGATTAATGTAATTGTTATAAATGTTTGCAATCATGATTTATGATCTTGATATTTGATAGATAATCATGGGCAATAGGGTTTAGATCATGCTTTAGGTGATATTTGACTTATTATCATAATTCATACCTAATGCATGCTTATTAATTGATGAATACATTTGTTTCATGATCATAATGTGGAATCAATACATATATGTCTTTATGATCATGTGGGATGTTAGGATGATACTTAACCTTGTGTAGAATTGCATTAAATTAATGGTTAAGTATATATAAATACCTTTAGGATACATCTCACACTCACCATAGGCTACCTTGATTGAAAACTTAGCATGGGTGAGATGATAGGATGATACTAATGGTCCACTAATGCCTATGGCATTTAGATGGTCATTTAAGGTATCAAATAGCAATAATAGACCAATCATGGGGAAGGCTTATGTTTAATTCATAGACATATTGCACAAAGATCATGGTTGGATATTTCATATGTTTTTCAAAACATTTTATTACTTTAAAATCTGTGTGTTCATGTTTTGAAACAATCCAAAGCAAAACTAGGTGTTAAAATTGATACAAACTTGATCAAAAACCTAGTTGATTTGGAAACTTTTGGATTTTTGGAAAATCTTCGAAAATATAATGATTTTTCATGAAAAGATATTTTTCATTGATAAATACACTTACAAGAAATATGTTCCTCAAATTTCATGATTTTTCGAATTTTGTAAAAATTTTAATGCATTTCTGAAATTCACCCCGAAAATTAAAAAAATCTGAAATCAGAGTGTCAGTCGACTGGTAGTCTGAACCAGCTGACTGATCAACTGATAACATGCCCAGCAACCTTCTTAAGGCATATTTTGGTAATTTTTGTTCCCTATAGTTGATGTCATGCTTGTATAAACTCTGTTTAATATTTTTGATGGTGTCAAAGGGAGAGAAATATGCATGTTTAAGTAAGGGGAGAATTGTATTTAGGGGGAGTTTAATGTATTAAGGGAGAGAGTTGATAATCATGCTTATTTACATGCTTTCTTACCTTAATATTTTATCAAATGTTTACCTAACTTAAACGGATTGCCACACATCAAAAAAGGGGAGATTATTAGTGCAATCAACCAGTGATATGGTTTTGATGTGTGTGACAAAGGGTTTAAGTTAGGATGTTTGGATTTGATATCTGCGTTGGAGTCTTGCAGGACTTAGTAATTCGCACATGGAGCATTGGCGAGTTTCACCTCTCATGACTCAGTCCTTGAGTCAGTGAAGGATAGCTTTGCGGAAGTCGTGTGCTTGGAGCATCCGAGGGACCGCTGGACGAGGAGATTAGAGTGAAGCTGGAGGAAGTAGACTTCAGGGAGAGACGCGAAGGATGGCACTACAGAGTCGTGCACTTGGCACATCTGAGGGACGTGGCTAGACAAAGACAACTTCAAAGGCGAGGGACTCCAAGGAATGAGAGTGAGCGAATGTAAACCGGGAAGGGGTAGTGTGCTTAGGTGGAACTTGGGCAATTGGATAAGTGTCGGATGGGATTTCCCGACATCAATCGACTGCCATGTTATGGTAGTCGACTACTCTAAGTCGACTATGACTCAACTAGTGTTCGAGTCCGGTTCATGTGCCAACAGTCGACTGCCATGGATTGGCAGTCGACTGCGAGACCACCAGTCGACTGATGAAGGCATCAGTCGACTGGTCGCAAGGGTTTTGGGCACAGAATGGAGTGCTCGCTTCTGGCACACGACTGGTAGCTCCATCAGTCGACTGATGGGAAGATCAGTCGACTGATGTAGGAGCCGTTGGGTGAAATCCAATGTGGAAGAAGCCGTTATTGGGCAATGGCTACAGATCACCGATCGATCGTGGGAATCAAACCCTCTTCTTCTATAAAAAGAAGGGGTGAAGGCATTTGGGAGCCTAATTCTTTAACTCCTAACAACTCTCAAAGTGCTCTAAAGGATTCCCACTCTTCTTACTTGCTATTATTCCATTCTATTGTAAGAAGAGGGATTGTAAAGAGGTTGCCTCCACCTAGCTTGGTGCAAAGGAGAGAATAGTGAAAGCTTGAGGCGTGATTCACTTTGGACGAATCGGACTGTGGATTAGCGGCGAGGTCGTGAACCATGTTACATTGTAGTGTTAGCGGTTGTGCCTCTATTCTTTACTTTTCTTTGTCTTAATTGCATATTAGTATATTCCGCTTGCGCTAATAGTGTTTGTAGACGAGCAACGAACGAACGACTTCCACCGTCTACGATAAAGGCTATTCACCCCCCCCCCTCTAGTCGGCCACCATCAACCCTACATTCCACCGCACACGCGATTAGGGCTATTCACCCCCCTCTATCCGGCCACTGACTTTCCAACAAGTGGTATCGGAGCAGGTTGCTTGTCGAGGACTAACCGCCAACACAAGCATGACAAGATGGCCGGCTACAACATCCATCCACCAAAATTCGATGGAGACTTTCCTTGGTGGAAGAAAAGGATGTAGGTATACTTCAAAACTGATTTCGATATTATGATAATCATGGAAAGCTGTTTTGAAGTGCCTAGGGACGAAGAGGGAAAGTCGATGGAAAAATCTAAATGGACACAAGAGCAATGGCAAGAATTCAAGACAATGGTTAAGGTAACAAAAATGCTATTAGATTTAATACCTAACCATATCTTGTGCAAGCTAGGTGAATACCGGGATGCCAAAGATTTATGGGACAAATTAGTCAAATTCCATGAACATCCCGAACGGACTCAATTGGAGAAGGAGGCCAAGGAAGAACATCCATCAACATCCGGATCCGAGGATGTTGAAGAATCATCATCTAGATTCGACGATGTGGATGATTTGGTGGAGACCTCCACCTCTAGCATTGAGGGGGAGGAGAGGCCTTCCATCCCATAACAAGATCAAGAAGAAGCTTCAACATCTGCAAGAAGTGAAGATCAAGAGGCTTCCACCTCCCTAGGTAACTCATGCATTATAATTAAAGATAAAAATCACATTATATGCTTTGAGTGTAGGGAGAAAGGGCATTACAAGAGTAAGTGCCCAAAATTAGCTAAGGAAAAGACACCGGCACCAAAAGTCAAAGGATGCCGGAGTCCTCGCTAGCCAGAATATTTATTAGAGCAAATAAAATAAAATACCACAAGGTAAATGAAGTTAAGCTACCCATGGAAATAACTCATAAAAGAAAACTCTAAAAATACTACTAAGGTAGCTTAAAGATAGTAAAAATTAAGTACTAATGAAACTAAAAACTCTATGTATGAAAAAATGAATGCTAAATAAAACAAATGCAAATGACAGGAAAGAAACTATCACGCCCTCCCTTTTTCCAAGGGTCCGGAGAGGCTGCGCATGACGCGATCGTACATACATACATTACAGCGGAAGACTACCTATACTTCTTACAGCGGAAGACTTTAGACTTTTTTTTTCTTTTAAACATAAACATGCATCGTCATTTCGTAGATACTTCTTCTTAAACATAGGGCATGCATCATCAGTTCAAAAGTACTTAGTTCAAATTCATAAACAAAATCATCTTAGGGGAAAACATGCATAAAGAACATAACAAATCTCCTCCACCATGCCACTACCACACACACTTTGCCCCTCCTGCTGCTCCCTTTAGTTTAGCCACCCTTTACCCTTATTTGCAGTACAAGGGAACATAAACTATAAGCACATAGGCTTAGTAAGATCCTGTCCTACTCACAAAAACCATATGTAAGCATAACATGTAAACATACAAAGACATAAGCAGGAATAACTTGAATATAACATCGTAGAACATAAGCAGGCATAACATGAACATAACATCATAGACATAAGCAAGCATAACATAATTATAACATCGTAGAACATAAGCAGGAATAACATAAATATAACATCATAGACATAAGCAGGCATAACATGAACATAACATCATAGACATAAGCAAGCATAACATAAATATAACATCATAGACATAAGCAGGCATAACATAAAGGTATATGCAGGATGCTCTTCGAAACATATATTATAGGTATTTGAACATAAATCTCAACATATTGGGCCCGGCTTTGTACCACATCATCATCATCATAGCGCGCATCCCTAAATAGGCCCGAGGTAGCTAATCCCGAACCTACTAGGTTACTAGGCCCGTACTATATCCATCGACCTGGGGGCCATCATCATAACATAGAAGCCAATCCTAGGCCCGTACTTATGACCGTCGGCCTAGGGCATCTGGGAGCTCATCCCATACTAGGTCCGTACTATGACCGTTGACCTAGGGGCAATCATAACATAGAAGTCCATCCTAGGCCCGTACTATGATCGTCGGTCTAGGGCAACTTAGGAGCCCATCCCTTTGGACCTTGTTAGGGTCCTGGTACAAGCCATGCAGAAAGTAAAATACTTATCATGCTTCATATCATATTTCATTTCATAAACATAAACATATCATGTTCTTTATCATGGCATATCGTGTTTCTTCTTCATCTTCATAACATATCGTATTGCTTCTTCATAACACATCATACATCATAGCATATTTCTTCTTCATAACATATCATATTGCTTTCATAACATATTTATTCTTCATAACATATCATATTTCTTTTCATGCATATCATGGTTCTTCTTTATAAAACATCATACATTCGTACAATCACAAGGGAATGAGCATAACAAGATCATATATTTAACATGGTAATGAGCAGAAACTTATCATGCATCCCTACTATTAACATAGACATATGGAGTGACCTAAACTTCATGGAGCTCTATTAAAGTTTTAAACACCAAACAACTTATACATGGTCTAATTAACTACATAACATATAAATCATGGCATGGGAGGGCACTTAGGGTTGTAGATAAGCCTTGGCCGAGAGTTCCAAGACAACCTAAGATCCATTTCTTAAATCTAGCTTAACTTTCACATGTTACCTATATCTACATTCAAAACATGACATGGTAATTTATAGATCATAGCATGATAGGCCTAAATGGGTCTTGGCCGAATGGTCCAAGGGCTTAAAAGTTCATCCACTTAAATCTAGGTTAACCAAACATCATGTTATCTTCTTTTACCATCAAAACATAGCATGAACTTATCTATAGCATGGCATAGAACATGTTATCTTCTTCTAACATCAAACATGGCATGAACTCATTTAAAAGCTAGCATTAGAGCATGTAACCTTCATCTAACATCAAAAGTTATCATGAGCTCATCTAAAGCATGGCATAAAAAGAACACATAGGGGTCTAAAGGGACTTGGCCGAATGGTCCAAGGCTTAAAAGTTCATCCACTTAAATCTAGGTTAACCAAACATCATGTTATCTTCTTTTACCATAAAAACATAGCATGAACTTATCTATAGCATGGCATAAAAAGAACACATAGGGGTCTAAAGGGACTTGGCCGAATGGTCCAAGGGCTTAAAAGTTCATCCACTTAAATCCAGGTTAACCAAACATCATGTTATCTTCTTTTACCATCAAAACATAGCATGAACTTATCTATAGCATGGCATAAAAAGAACACATAGGGGTCTAAAGGGACTTGGCCGAATGGTCCAAGGGCTTAAAAGTTCATCCACTTAAATCTAGGTTAACCAAACATCATGTTATCTTCTTTTACCATCAAAACATAGCATGAACTTATCTATAGCATGGCATAAAAAGAACACATAGGGGTCTAAAGGGACTTGGCCGAATGGTCCAAGGGCTTAAAAGTTCATCCACTTAAATCTAGGTTAACCAAACATCATGTTATCTTCTTTTACCATCAAAACATAGCATGAACTTATCTATAGCATGGCATAAAAAGAACACATAGGGGTCTAAAGGGACTTGGCCGAATGGTCCTTGGGGTTTTTAAGGTCAAACACTTAACCTAATCCATCTAGCATCCTATCTTCATCATGTTCATACAAGGTATGGCATGGATCTTCATGGAAAACTCAAATAAAAGTCTTGGTCGAATGGTTCAAGAAGAGGTTGACACCATAACATCAATCGAAACAACTACTTGTTTGCAGGTGAGGGGATACTTACATCCTTCGCTTTGCTATTAGTTGGTAGATACCCTAAGTGATGTCAAACCTAGCCTTCTTCTTGCTTGGATGGATCTCGGAGAATGGAAGAAGAGAAGATTGGTTTCGGTGAGGAAGAATAAGAGAAGGAGAAGAGAAGTGGAGAATGAGAATTTGCTTTTCTCTTGTCTCCTCATTCCCTATTTATTCTCTTGAAGTGTCCCTTAGCCTCCTTTACCCTTAACTATCATTTCCCATATTCCTCTAATAGCACAACCCTGCTGGGCTTCTGGTTATTGGATGTTGTTTTAGGGCTTAGGTATCTACTAGAGGTTTGGGGTTCAATTCCTAGGCCTTGCATCCTTTTTGGCTCTATTTCTTTTATTTTTGAAAGAACCCACATAAAGCCTATTATATTCATGCTAAAAATTCTTGTAAAATTGCTAGAATTTTTACGGGCGTTACAATCCTTCATACCTTTTAAAAGTTTCATCCTCAAAACTTAGAACAATTCTGGGTACTTCTGTTTTATGTCCTCCTCGCGTTCCCAGGTAGCTTCTTTGTACCGTTGATTTTGCCACAGGACCTTTACTAAGGGCACCTCTTTATTCCTTTGCCTCTTGACTTCTCGGTCTAGTATCTGGATAGGTCGACTTTCATAACTCAGGTCCTCTTGAACTTGCACTGTCTGTGGCTCGATCACTTGATCCGTACTGGAAATGCACTTCTTGAGCATTGAAACGTGGAACACGTTGTGAATAGCCAACATCTCTTGAGGTAGCTCTAGCTCGTAAGCTACCTTGCTGACTCTCTTCAGTATCGGATACGGTCCCATATAGCGCGGACTTAGCTTACCCTCCTTCCGAATCTCATCACTCCCTTCATAGGGGCCACTTTGAGGAATACCAGATTCCCGACTTCGAATTCCAATGGTCTACGCCGCATATCTGCATAGCTCTTTTGCCGGCTCTGAGCAGTTTCAATTCTTTGACGGATGTTCTGTATAGCTCGGGTGGTGTCGTCAATGAAGTCTGTCTGGAGTCCCATCCCCTTCTTTTCACCACCCTCGTACCAGCATATAGGAGATCTACATTTCCTCCCATATAGAGCCTCGTAGGGTGCAATTCCAATAGTAGCTTGGTAGCTATTGTTGTAAGTGAATTCTGCCAAGCATAAGTATCGGTACCAGCTACCTTTGAAATCTAGGGCACAAGCTCATAACATATCCTCCAGTACTTGATTTACCCTTTCGGTCTGTCCGTCTGTCTGAGGATGGAAGGCAGTACTGAACAATAGCTTTGTGCCAAGGGCCTTCTGAACACATTCCCAAAAATGGGAAATAAAGCGACCATCTCTGTCAGAAATGATGGTCTTAGGAATCCCATGTAATCTGATAATTTCCTTAGCATATAATTGAGTCAGTTGCTCAGTCGAATAGGTCATCTTGATGGCTAAGAAATGGGCCGACTTCGTCAATCTGTCCACAATTACCCATATAGCATCATATCTGTTTGTCGTCTTGGGCAATCCTGAGATGAAATCCATAGAAATATCCTCCCATTTCCATTCTGGAATCTGGATCGGCTGCAGTGTTCCTCTAGGCCTCTGGTGTTCTGCTTTAACCCTCTAGCAGGTCTGGCAGGTATTGACATACTGAGCCACATCTCTTTTCATTCCGAACCACCAAAATTTTCTTTTCAGGTCTTGGTACATCTTGGTGGTTCCAGGATGCATCGCATAAGGAGTTCCGTGAGCTTCCTTGAATATCTTCTTTCGTAATTCTGGATCATTGGGAATACACAAGCGGTCCCTGAGATAGAGTATCCCACTATCAGAGATACGGAACCCATCATCCTTTCCTCCTAGGACCTCCTGCTTGATCCTCTGAATGCTCGGGTCACGGGTTTGCTTTTCCAAAATATCGTCGAATAGCGTCGGTGCTATCGTCATGGTCGAGAGCTGTCTGAAAATGATTTCAACCCCATAACGCATAATTTCCTTTTCTAAGGTCCGAGATAGTACTGATAGAGACATTAAGGTGGCGCAGGACTTTCTGCTGAGTGCATTAGCCACCTTGTTCGCTTTTCCTGGATGGTAGAAGATCTCGCAGTCATAATCCTTGACGAGCTCGAGCCATCTGCGTTGTCTCATGTTCAGGTCCTTCTGTGTGAAGAAATATTTCAGACTCTGGTGGTCTATATAAATCCTACACTGAGCTCCATATAGATAATGCCTCCATGTTTTTAGAGCAAAGACCACGGCCGCTAACTCTAGATCGTGAGTGGGATAATTCCTTTCATGTTCTTTAAGTTGCCTAGAGGCGTAGGCAATGACCTTGCCGTTCTGCATGAGTACAGCTCCGAGTCCCAACTTGGAAGCGTCGTTGTACATGTCGAAGCCTTCATTACTGTCCGGAAGAGCAAGGATTGGAGTGTTGGTCAGTCTCTTTTTCAATTCTATGAAACTCTTCTCGCAGGCGTCCGTCCATTCATACTTTTTGTTCTTTCTGGTGAGGACTGTCATAGGGGATGCAATTCTAGAGAAGTTCTCTACAAACTTCCTATAGTAGCTTGCTAGCCCAAGAAAGCTTCTGATCTCGCTGGCATTCTTTGGTCGGTTCCAATTACTCATAGCTTCAATCTTTATTGGGTCTACCATCACTCCGTGCTTAGATATAACATGACCCAGAAATGATACTTGATCGAGCCAGAATTTGTATTTGGAGAACTTTGCATACAGCTACTTTTCCCAAAGAATCTGTAATACCAAATTCAGGTGTTTGCGTGCTCTTCTGGGGTTCTCAAATATATCAGTATATCATCGATGAAAATGATTACAAATTTGTCGAGGAATGCCGAGAATACCCGATTCATCAGATCCATGAATATATCAGGTGCATTCGTCACTCCGAAGGGCATAACTACGAACTCGTAATGTCCGTATCTTGTTCGAAAAGTCATCTTTGGTATATCATCTGGTTTCACTTTCACTTGATGATAGTCAGACCTCAGGTTGATCTTAGAGAAGACGGTGGCACCCTTTAGCTGGTCGAACAGGTCATCAATCTGCGGTAAAGGGTATCGGTTCTTGATCGTCACATTATTCAGCGCTCGGTAGTCTATGCACATTCGCATAGACCCATCTTTCTTCTTCACCAACAGCACTGGAGCTCCCCATGGAGAGCGACTTGATGCAGAGGGCAGGGTGATTAAGAACTTGCGATCCAAAGCTTGTGGTGGCATGTCTATCTTTTCCGTGAAGGGTGTAGAAACATACAAATGTATTGCACCAGTATCAAATAATGCAGTAGCATGCTGACAGAAAATAAATATCTGACTTGTGACAATCGTAGAAGCGTTCGCCACATCTTCTTGGGTGAGAGAGAATACCCTGGCATCTGTCATAACTGGCGGGGCTTCCAATCTCCCTTGACTGATCGGGGTTCCCTCGATTGCAGCCTGCATCTGGTGTAGCTGTGGAGGAGCACCTCTCATCGCCATACTGGCGAGGAGGTGCACGAACTGAATAGGCGATCCTTGACTCTATGCCCTTCCCGTCCACAGTTGTAGCATCTATTTGTGCCTCGGTAGCATACTCCAGGATGTATCTTCCCGCATGTAGCACACAGAGGGATCTTGGGCTGCTTGTTCGTTGGACCACCTTTAGAGTCATCCCATTGCTTTCTCTTACCAGTGTGGTTCCCTTTCCAAATACTCTGGTTTCTCTGACCTCCTGACTGGGCTTGGTTCCTGCCTTCACTCAGTGCCTTCTTTTGCTGGTTAATATTGTTCAAATAATGTTCGATAATCAGGGTACTACTGAACAGCTCCTCTGCGGTCTATGAACTCCGCCAGCCACATTCAGAGCTATTTCTGGTCGGAGCATCTTCAGCATGAGTCTGACCCTTTCTCTTTCCGTGCTGACCAACTCTGGGTATAGGCGTGCGAGTCGGTTGAATCTCTTCACGGGTTCACTGACTGATAGGTCACCTTGTCGGAACCCAGTGAACTCGTCATAATGCTTGTTCGTCACCCTCATATGGAAGAATTCTTGGAAAAATTCATACTCGAAATCCGTCCATCTCATCTGATTTACTTGCCACTTTGCTTTAACCCGTTCCCACCACATCCGAGCATCTCCCGAAAGGAAAAATGACGCGCACTTAATCTTCTCGCATTCGGGCCAGTCCAGTAGCTCCATGATGCTTTCCACTGTCTTGAACCAAGCCTGGGCATCCCATGGTTCACCAGTACCAGAGAAATTTTTCTGGCTTCATCCTCTGCCACTGGATCAGGTAAGCTTCCTGTCGAACCATTGGGTCAGGGCCTTGGTGGGCGGTAGGGTTTCCTCGCTGATTCATTAAGGTATTTATTACTTGTTGTTGCTCTGTGACTTGACGTTGGAGTTTAGTAACCACATGCGTAAGGTCATGTGGGGGTGCTATCTAGTCGACTCTACTACTGTGTCTCCCAGCCATGTTTATCTTCACATATTAGAGTAAGGCTAGTATAAGATTATCGTTCATTTATCTATGCATAGTTAAACTAAAAGCTAGCATAAGGGGTATCATACATATTTTCAGGCATATTTAAGCTAGAAGCATTTCTTATCATACATGAACAAAAAAAATAGAGTAGGCATAGAAATTCTTACTTGGAGCGGCAGGATTTGGAGCTTGATGTGTGTGTAGTGGAAAGGCAAATCTGCTCTAATACCAACCTGTCACGCCCGCCCTTTTTCCAAGGGTCCGGAGAGGCGGCGCGTGACGCGATCGTACATACATACATTACAACGGAAGACTACCTATACTTCTTACAGCGGAAGACTTTAGACTTTTTTTTTTCTTTTAAACATAAACATGCATCGTCATTTCGTAGATACTTCTTCTTAAACATAGGGCATGCATCATCAGTTCATAAGTAATTAGTTCAAATTCATAAACAAAATCATCTTAGGGGAAAACATGCATCAAGAACATAACAGATCTCCTCCACCATGCCACTACCACACACACTTTGCACCTCCTACTGCTCCCTTTAGTTTAGCCACCCTTTACCCTTATCTGCAGTACAAGGGAACATAAACTATAAGCACATAGGCTTAGTAAGATCCTGTCCTACTCACAAAAACCATACGTAAGCATAACATGTAAATATACAAAGACATAAGCAGGAATAACTTGAATATAACATCGTAGAACATAAGCATGCATAACATGAACAAAACATCATAGACATAAGCAAGCATAACATAATTATAACATCGTAGAACATAAGCAGGCATAACATAAATATAACATCATAGACATAAGCAGGCATAACATGAACATAACATCATAGACATAAGCAAGCATAACATAAATATAACATCATAGACATAAGCAGGCACACCATAAAGGTATATGCAGGATGCTCTTCGAAACATATATTATAGGTATTTGAACATAAATCTCAACATATTGGGCCCGACTTTGTACCACATCATCATCATCATAGCGCGCATACCTAAATAGGCCCGAGGTAGCTAATCCTGAACCTACTAGGTTACTAGGCCCATACTATGTCCGTCGACCAAGGGGTCATCATCATAACATAGAAGCCCATCCTAGGCCCATACTTATGACCGTCGACCTAGGGAATCTGGGAGCCCATCCCGTACTAGGTCCGTACTATGACCATCGACCTAGGGGTAATCATAACATAGAAGCCCATCCTAGGCCCGTACTATGACCGTCGGCCTAGGGCAACTTAGGAGCCCATCCCTTTGGACCTTGTTAGGGTCCTGGTACAAGCCATGCAGAAAGTGAAATACTTATCATGCTTCATATCATAACATATCACATTTCATTTCATAAACATAAACATATCATGTTCTTTATCATGGCATATCGTGTTTCTTCTTCATCTTCATAACATATCGTATTGCTTCTTCATAACACATCATAGCATATTTCTTCTTCATAACATATCATATTGCTTTCATAACATATTTCTTCTTCATAACATATCATATTTCTTTTCATGCATATCATGGTTCTTCTTTATAAAACATCATACATTCATACAATCACAAGGGAATGAGCATAACAAGATCATATATTTTACATGGTAATGAGCAGAAACATATCATGCATCCCTACTACTGACATAGACATATGGAGTGACCTAAACTTCATGGAGCTCTATTAAAGTTTTAAACACCAAACAACTTATACATGGTCTAATTAACTACATAACATATAAATCATGGCATGGGAGGGCACTTAGGGTTGTAGATAAGCCTTGGCGAGAGTTCCAAGACAACCTAAGATCCATTTCTTAAATCTAGCTTAACTTTCACATGTTACCTATATCTACATTCAAAACATGACATGGTAATTTATAGATCATAGCATGATAGGCCTAAATGGGTCTTGGCCGAATGGTCCAAGGGCTTAAAAGTTCATCCACTTAAATCTAGGTTAACCAAACATCATGTTATCTTCTTTTACCATCAAAACATAGCATGAACTTATCTATAGCATGGCATAGAACATGTTATCTTCTTCTAACATCAAACATGGCATGAACTCATTTAAAAGCTAGCATTAGAGCATGTAACCTTCATCTAACATCAAAAGTTATCATGAGCTCATCTAAAGCATGGCATAAAAAGAACACATAGGGGTCTAAAGGGACTTGGCTGAATGGTCCAAGGCTTAAAAGTTCATCCACTTAAATCTAGGTTAACCAAACATCATGTTATCTTCTTTTACCATAAAAAAATAGCATGAACTTATCTATAGCATGGCATAAAAAGAACACATAGGGGTTTAAAGGGACTTGGCCGAATGGTCCAAGGGCTTAAAAGTTCATCCACTTAAATCCAGGTTAACCAAACATCATGTTATCTTCTTTTACCATCAAAACATAGCATGAACTTATCTATAGCATGGCATAAAAAGAACACATAGGGGTCTAAAGGGACTTGGCCGAATGGTCCAAGGGCTTAAAAGTTCATCCACTTAAATCTAGGTTAACCAAACATCATGTTATCTTCTTTTACCATCAAAACATAGCATGAACTTATCTATAGCATGGCATAAAAAGAACACATAGGGGTCTAAAGGGACTTGGCCGAATGGTCCAAGGGCTTAAAAGTTCATCCACTTAAATCTAGGTTAACCAAACATCATGTTATCTTCTTTTACCATCAAAACATAGCATGAACTTATCTATAGCATGGCATAAAAACAACACATAGGGGTCTAAAGGGACTTGGCCGAATGGTCCTTGGGGTTTTTAAGGTCAAACACTTAACCTAATCCATCAAGCATCCTATCTTCATCATGTTCATACAAGGTATGGCATGGATCTTCATGGAAAACTCAAATAAAAGTCTTGGTCGAATGGTTCAAGAAGAGGTTGACACCATAACATCAATCGAAACAACTACTTGTTTGCAGGTGAGGGGATACTTACATCCTTCGCTTTGCTATTAGTTGGTAGATACCCTAAGGGATGTCAAACCTAGCCTTCTTCTTGCTTGGATGGATCTCGGAAAATGGAAGAAGAGAAGATTGGTTTCGGTGAGGAAGAATAAGAGAAGGAGAAGAGAAGTGGAGAATGAGAATTTGCTTTTCTCTTGTCTCCTCATTCCCTATTTATTCTCTTGAAGTGACCCTTAGCCTCCTTTACCCTTAACTATCATTTCCCATATTCCTCTAATAGCACAACCCTGCTGGGCTTCTGGTTATTGGATGTTGTTTTAGGGCTTAGGTATCTACTAGTGGTTTGGGGTTCAATTCCTAGGCCTTGCATCCTTTTTGGCTCTATTTCTTTTATTTTTGAAAGAACCCACATAAAGCCCATTATATTCATGCTAAAAATTCTTGTAAAATTGCTAGAATTTTTATGGGCGTTACAATCCTTCATACCTTTTAAAAGTTTCATCCTCAAAACTTAAAACAATTAAGGTATACATTTTTATGTCCTCCTCGCGTTCCTGTGTAGCTTCTTTGTGCTTGATTTTGCCACAGGACCTTTACTAAGGGCACCTCTTTATTCCTTTGCCTCTTGACTTCTCGGTCTAGTATCTGGATAGGCCGACTTTCATAACTCAGGTCCTCTTGAACTTGCACTGTTTGTGGCTTGATCACTTGATCCGTACTGGAAATGCACTTCTTGAGCATCGAAACGTGGAACACGTTGTGAATAGCCGACATCTCTTGAGGTAGCTCTAGCTCGTAAGCTACCTTGCCAACTCGCTTCAATATCGGATACGGTCCCACGTAGCGCGGACTCAGCTTACCCTTCCTTCTGAATCTCATCACTCTCTTCATAGGGGCCACTTTAAGGAATACCAGATCCCCGACTTCGAATTCTAACGCAGTCACGCCGCGCATATCGCATAGCTCTTTTTTGGCTCTGGCGGTTTCAATTCTTTGTGGATGTTGTATAGCTCGGGTGGTGTCGTCAATGAAGTTTGTCTGGAGTCCCATCCCCTTCTTTTCACCACCCTCGTACCAGCATATAGGAGATCTACATTTCCTCCCATATAGAGCCTCGTAGGGTGCAATTCCAATAGTAGCTTGGTAGCTATTGTTGTAAGTGAATTCTGCCAAGCATAAGTATCGGTACCAGCTACCTTTGAAATCTAGGGCACAAGCTCATAACATATCCTCCAGTACTTGATTTACCCTTTCGGTCTGTCCGTCTGTCTGAGGATGGAAGGCAGTACTGAACAATAGCTTTGTGCCAAGGGCCTTCTGAACACATTCCCAAAAATGGGAAATAAAGCGACCATCTCTGTCAGAAATGATGGTCTTAGGAATCTCATGTAATCTGATAATTTCCTTAGCATATAATTGAGTCAGTTGCTCAGTCGAATAGGTCATCTTGATGGCTAAGAAATGGGCCGACTTCGTCAATCTGTCCACAATTACCCATATAGCATCATATCTGTTTGTCGTCTTGGGCAATCCTGAGATGAAATCCATAGAAATATCCTCCCATTTCCATTCTGGAATCTGGATCGGCTGCAGTGTTCCTCTAGGCCTCTGGTGTTCTGCTTTAACCCTCTAGCAGGTCTGGCAGGTATTGACATACTGAGCCACATCTATTTTCATTCCGAACCACCAAAATTTTCTTTTCAGGTCTTGGTACATCTTGGTGGTTCCAGGATGCATCACATAAGGAGTTCCGTGAGCTTCCTTGAATATCTTCTTTCATAATTCTGGATCATTGGGAATACACAAGCGGTCCCTGAGATAGAGTATCCCACTATCAGAGATACGGAACCCATCATCCTTTCCTCCTAGGACCTTCTGCTTGATCCTCTGAATGCTCGGGTCACGGGTTTGCTTTTCCAAAATATCGTCGAATAGCATCGGTGCTATCGTCATGGTCGAGAGCTGTCTGAAAATGATTTCAACCCCATAACGCATAATTTCCTTTTCTAAGGTCCGAGATAGTACTGATAGAGACATTAAGGTGGCGCAGGACTTTCTGCTGAGTGCATTAGCCACCTTGTTCGCTTTTCCTGGATGGTAGAAGATCTCGCAGTCATAATCCTTGACGAGCTCGAGCCATCTGCGTTGTCTCATGTTCAGGTCCTTCTGTGTGAAGAAATATTTCAGACTCTGGTGGTCTATATAAATCCTACAGATAATGCCTCCATGTTTTTAGAGCAAAGACCACGGCCGCTAACTCTAGATCGTGAGTGGGATAATTCCTTTCATGTTCTTTAAGTTGCCTAGAGGCGTAGGCAATGACCTTGCCGTTCTGCATGAGTACAGCTCCGAGTCCCAACTTGGAAGCGTCGTTGTACATGTTGAAGCCTTCATTACTGTCCGGAAGAGCAAGGATTGGAGTGTTGGTCAGTCTCTTTTTCAATTCTATGAAACTCTTCTCGCAGGCGTCCGTCCATTCATACTTTTTGTTCTTTCTGGTGAGGACTGTCATAGGGGATGCAATTCTAGAGAAGTTCTCTACAAACTTCCTGTAGTAGCTTGCTAGCCCAAGAAAGCTTCTGATCTCGCTGGCATTCTTTGGTCGGTTCCAATTACTCATAGCTTCAATCTTTATTGGGTCTACCATCACTCCGTGCTTAGATATAACATGACCCAGAAATGATACTTGATCGAGCCAGAATTTGTATTTGGAGAACTTTGCATACAGCTACTTTTCCCAAAGAATCTGTAATACCAAATTCAGGTGTTTGCGTGCTCTTCTGGGGTTCTCAAATATATCAGTATATCATCGATGAAAATGATTACAAATTTGTCGAGGAATGCCGAGAATACCCGATTCATCAGATCCATGAATATAGCAGGTGCATTCGTCACTCCGAAGGGCATAACTACGAACTCGTAATGTCTGTATCTTGTTCGAAAAGTCATCTTTGGTATATCATCTGGTTTCACTTTCACTTGATGATAGTCAGACCTCAGGTTGATCTTAGAGAAGACGGTGGCACCCTTTAGCTGGTCGAACAGGTCATCAATCTGCGGTAAAGGGTATCGGTTCTTGATCGTCACATTATTCAGCGCTCGGTAGTCTATGCACATTCGCATAGACCCATCTTTCTTCTTCACCAACAGCACTGGAGCTCCCCATGGAGAGCGACTTGGGCGTATGAGTCCCTTGTCGAGTAACTTCGTTAGTTGTCCCTGAAGTTCCTTCAATTCAGCCGGCGCCATATGGTAAGGTGCTTTAGAGATCGGGTTAGTACCAGGAATCAATTCGATCTCAAATTCAATTTCTCTATCTAGGGCTAACCCTGGTAGTTCATCTGGGAATACCTCTGGGTAGTTGCATACAACTCTGATATCTTCTAGCTTCTGGTCCTCAGCTTGACTTGTATCGACCACAAGTGCTAGAAACCCAGTGCATCCACTGTCTAACATCTTGTGCGCTTGTAGAGCTGATAGAAATTTATCGATTCTTCTCCTTGGCTCTCTAATAAATTCAAACATAGGTTCTGCCTCCAGCTGGAAGACCACTTTTCTTTTACGGCACTCGATCGAAGCATCGTACTTGCTTAAGAAATCCATGCCTAGTATGACATCATAATCCTGCATGTCGAGCACTATCAAATCACAGTAGAATTCTCTGTCTGCGATTCTGATGGGTGCAGCTTGCAGCATATGAGTGGAGGGCATTACTTCTCCCGAGGGCAGGGTGATTAAGAACTTGCGATCCAAAGCTTGTGGTGGCATGTCTATCTTTTCCGTGAAGGGTGTAGAAACATACAAATGTGTTGCCCCAGTATCAAATAATGCAGTAGCATGCTGACAGAAAATAAATATCTGACTTGTGACAATCGTAGAAGCGTTCACCACATCTTCTTGGGTGAGAGAGAATACCCTGGCATCTGTCATAACTGGCGGGGCTTCCAATCTCCCTTGACTGATCGGGGTTCCCTCGATTGCAGCCTGCATCCGTGTAGGCGGAGGAGCACCTCATCATATACGAGGAGGTGCTCAACCTGAATAGGGCAGTCCTTGACTCTATGCCCTTCCCGTCCACAGTTGTAGATCTATTTGTGCCTCGTAGCATACTCCGGATGTATCTTCCGCATGTAGCACAGAGGATCTTGGGGCTTGTTGTTGGACCACCTTTAGAGTCATCCCATTGCTTTCTCTTACCAGTGTGGTTCCCTTTCCAAATACTCTGGTTTCTCTGACCTCCTGACTGGGCTTGGTTCCTGCCTTCACTCAGTGCCTTCTTTTGCTGGTTAATATTGTTCAAATAATGTTCGATAATCAGGGCACTACTGAACAGCTCCTCTGCGGTCTATGAACTCCGCCAGCCACATTCAGAGCTATTTCTGGTCGGAGCATCTTCAGCATGAGTCTGACCCTTTCTCTTTCCGTGCTGACCAACTCTGGGCATAGGCGTGCGAGTCGGTTGAATCTCTTCACGGCTTCACTGACTGATAGGTCACCTTGTCGGAACCCAGTGAACTCGTCGTAATGCTTGTTCGTCACCCTCATATGGAAGAATTCTTGGAAAAATTCATACTCGAAATCCGTCCATCTCATCTGATTTACTTGCCACTTTGCTTTAACCCGTTCCCACCACATCCGAGCATCTCCCGAAAGGCAAAATGATGCGCACTTAATCTTCTCGCATTCGGGCCAGTCCAGTAGCTCCACGATGCTTTCCACCGTCTTGAACCAGGCCTGGGCATCCCATGGTTCACCAGTACCAGAGAAATTTTTCGGCTTCAGCCTCTGCCACTGGATCAGGTAAGCTTCCTGTCGAACCATCGGGCCAGGGCCCGCTGGTGGGGCGGTAGGGTTTCCTCGCTGATTCATTAAGGTATTTATTACTTGTTGCTGCTCTGTGACTTGACGCTGGAGTTCAGTAACCACATGCGTAAGGTCATGTGGGGGTGCTATCTCGTCGACTCTACTACTGCGTCTCCCAGCCATGTTTATCTTCACATATTAGAGTAAGGCTAGTATAAGATTATCGTTCATTTATCTATGCATAGTTAAACTAAAAGCTAGCATAAGGGGTATCATACATATTTTCAGGCATATTTAAGCTAGAAGCATTTCTTATCATACATGAACAAAAAAATAGAGTAGGCATAGAAATTCTTACTTGGAGCGGCAGGATTTGGAGCTTGATGTGTGTGTAGTGGAAAGGCAGATCTGTTATGATACCAACCTATCATGTCCGTCCTTTTTCCAAGGGTCCGGAGGGGCGACGCGTGACGCGATCGTACATACATACATTACAGCGGAAGACTACCTATACTTCTTACAGCGGAAGACTTTAGACTTATTTTTTTCTCTTTTAAACATAAACATGCATCGTCATTTCGTAGATACTTCTTCTTAAACATAGGTCATGCATCATCAGTTCATAAGTAATTAGTTCAAATTCATAAACAAAATCATCTTAGGGGAAAACATGCATCAAGAACATAACAGATCTCCTCCACCATGCCACTACCACACACACTTTGCACCTCCTACTGCTCCCTTTAGTTTAGCCACCCTTTACCCTTATCTGCAGTACAAGGGAACATAAACTATAAGCACATAGGCTTAGTAAGATCCTGTCCTACTCACAAAAACCATACGTAAGCATAACATGTAAATATACAAAGACATAAGCAGGAATAACTTGAATATAACATCGTAGAACATAAGCATGCATAACATGAACAAAACATCATAGACATAAGCAAGCATAACATAATTATAACATCGTAGAACATAAGCAGGCATAACATAAATATAACATCATAGACATAAGCAGGCATAACATGAACATAACATCATAGACATAAGCAAGCATAACATAAATATAACATTATAGACATAAGCAGGCACACCATAAAGGTATATGCAGGATGCTCTTCGAAACATATATTATAGGTATTTGAACATAAATCTCAACATATTGGGCCCGACTTTGTACCACATCATCATCATCATAGCGCGCATACCTAAATAGGCCCGAGGTAGCTAATCCTGAACCTACTAGGTTACTAGGCCCATACTATGTCCGTCGACCAAGGGGTCATCATCATAACATAGAAGCCCATCCTAGGCCCATACTTATGACCGTCGACCTAGGGAATCTGGGAGCCCATCCCGTACTAGGTCCGTACTATGACCATCGACCTAGGGGTAATCATAACATAGAAGCCCATCCTAGGCCCGTACTATGACCGTCGGCCTAGGGCAACTTAGGAGCCCATCCCTTTGGACCTTGTTAGGGTCCTGGTACAAGCCATGCAGAAAGTGAAATACTTATCATGCTTCATATCATAACATATCACATTTCATTTCATAAACATAAACATATCATGTTCTTTATCATGGCATATCGTGTTTCTTCTTCATCTTCATAACATATCGTATTGCTTCTTCATAACACATCATAGCATATTTCTTCTTCATAACATATCATATTGCTTTCATAACATATTTCTTCTTCATAACATATCATATTTCTTTTCATGCATATCATGGTTCTTCTTTATAAAACATCATACATTCATACAATCACAAGGGAATGAGCATAACAAGATCATATATTTTACATGGTAATGAGCAGAAACATATCATGCATCCCTACTACTGACATAGACATATGGAGTGACCTAAACTTCATGGAGCTCTATTAAAGTTTTAAACACCAAAAAACTTATACATGGTCTAATTAACTACATAACATATAAATCATGGCATGGGAGGGCACTTAGGGTTGTAGATAAGCCTTGGCCGAGAGTTCCAAGACAACCTAAGATCCATTTCTTAAATCTAGCTTAACTTTCACATGTTACCTATATCTACATTCAAAACATGACATGGTAATTTATAGATCATAGCATGATAGGCCTAAATGGGTCTTGGCCGAATGGTCCAAGGGCTTAAAAGTTCATCCACTTAAATCTAGGTTAACCAAACATCATGTTATCTTCTTTTACCATCAAAACATAGCATGAACTTATCTATAGCATGGCATAGAACATGTTATCTTCTTCTAACATCAAACATGGCATGAACTCATTTAAAAGCTAGCATTAGAGCATGTAACCTTCATCTAACATCAAAAGTTATCATGAGCTCATCTAAAGCATGGCATAAAAAGAACACATAGGGGTCTAAAGGGACTTGGCCGAATGGTCCAAGGCTTAAAAGTTCATCCACTTAAATCTAGGTTAACCAAACATCATGTTATCTTCTTTTACCATAAAAACATAGCATGAACTTATCTATAGCATGGCATAAAAAGAACACATAGGGGTCTAAAGGGACTTGGCCGAATGGTCCAAGGGCTTAAAAGTTCATCCACTTAAATCCAGGTTAACCAAACATCATGTTATCTTCTTTTACCATCAAAACATAGCATGAACTTATCTATAGCATGGCATAAAAAGAACACATAGGGGTCTAAAGGGACTTGGCCGAATGGTCCAAGGGCTTAAAAGTTCATCAACTTAAATCTAGGTTAACCAAACATCATGTTATCTTCTTTTACCATCAAAACATAGCATGAACTTATCTATAGCATGGCATAAAAAGAACACATAGGGGTCTAAAGGGACTTGGCTGAATGGTCCAAGGGCTTAAAAGTTCATCCACTTAAATCTAGGTTAACCAAACATCATGTTATCTTCTTTTACCATAAAAACATAGCATGAACTTATCTATAGCATGGCATAAAAAGAACACATAGGGGTCTAAAGGGACTTGGCCGAATGGTCCTTGGGGTTTTTAAGGTCAAACACTTAACCTAATCCATCAAGCATCCTATCTTCATCATGTTCATACAAGGTATGGCATGGATCTTCATGGAAAACTCAAATAAAAGTCTTGGTCGAATGGTTCAAGAAGAGGTTGACACCATAACATCAATCGAAACAACTACTTGTTTGCAGGTGAGGGGATACTTACATCCTTCGCTTTGCTATTAGTTGGTAGATACCCTAAGGGATGTCAAACCTAGCCTTCTTCTTGCTTGGATGGATCTCGGAAAATGGAAGAAGAGAAGATTGGTTTCGGTGAGGAAGAATAAGAGAAGGAGAAGAGAAGTGGAGAATGAGAATTTGCTTTTCTCTTGTCTCTTCATTCCCTATTTATTCTCTTGAAGTGACCCTTAGCCTCCTTTACCCTTAACTATCATTTCCCATATTCCTCTAATAGCACAACCCTGCTGGGCTTCTGGTTATTGGATGTTGTTTTAGGGCTTAGGTATCTACTAGTGGTTTGGGGTTCAATTCCTAGGCCTTGCATCCTTTTTGGCTCTATTTCTTTTATTTTTGAAAGAACCCACATAAAGCCCATTATATTCATGCTAAAAATTCTTGTAAAATTGCTAGAATTTTTATGGGTGTTACAATCCTTCATACCTTTTAAAAGTTTCATCCTCAAAACTTAAAACAATTCTGGGTACTTCTGTTTTATGTCCTCCTCGCGTTCCCAGGTAGCTTCTTTGTACCGTTGATTTTGCCACAGGACCTTTACTAAGGGCACCTCTTTATTCCTTTGCCTCTTGACTTCTCGGTCTAGTATCTGGATAGGCCGACTTTCATAACTCAGGTCCTCTTGAACTTGCACTGTTTGTGGCTCGATCACTTGATCCGTACTGGAAATGCACTTCTTGAGCATCGAAACGTGGAACACGTTGTGAATAGCCGACATCTCTTGAGGTAGCTCTAGCTCGTAAGCTACCTTGCCAACTCGCTTCAATATCGGATACGGTCCCACGTAGCGCGGACTCAGCTTACCCTTCCTTCTGAATCTCATCACTCTCTTCATAGGGGCCACTTTAAGGAATACCAGATCCCCGACTTCGAATTCTAACGGTCTACGCCGCATATCTGCATAGCTCTTTTGCCGGCTCTGAGCAGTTTCAATTCTTTGACGGATGTTCTGTATAGCTCGGGTGGTGTCGTCAATGAAGTCTGTCTGGAGTCCCATCCCCTTCTTTTCACCACCCTCGTACCAGCATATAGGAGATCTACATTTCCTCCCATATAGAGCCTCGTAGGGTGCAATTCCAATAGTAGCTTGGTAGCTATTGTTGTAAGTGAATTCTGCCAAGCATAAGTATCGGTACCAGCTACCTTTGAAATCTAGGGCACAAGCTCATAACATATCCTCCAGTACTTGATTTACCCTTTCGGTGCATCGTGCATGCGAGGATGGAAGCGATCTTGAACAATAGCTTTGTGCCAAGGGCCTTCTGAACACATTCCCAAAAATGGGAAATAAAGCGACCATCTCTGTCAGAAATGATGGTCTTAGGAATCCCATGTAATCTGATAATTTCCTTAGCATATAATTGAGTCAGTTGCTCAGTCGAATAGGTCATCTTGATGGCTAAGAAATGGGCTGACTTCGTCAATCTATCACAATTACCCATATAGCATCATATCTGTTTGTCGTCTTGGGCAATCCTGAGATGAAATCCATAGAAATATCCTCCCATTTCCATTCTGGAATCTGGATCAGCTGCAGTGTTCCTCTAGGCCTCGGTGTTACCTTTAACCCTCTGGCGGTCGGCAGGTATTGACATACTGAGCCACATCTATTTTCATTCCGAACCACCAAAATTTTCTTTTCAGGTCTTGGTACATCTTGGTGGTTCCAGGATGCATCACATAAGGAGTTCCGTGAGCTTCCTTGAATATCTTCTTTCATAATTCTGGATCATTGGGAATACACAAGCGGTCCCTGAGATAGAGTATCACTATCGAGAGATCACAACCCATCATCCTTTCCTCCTAGGACCTCCTGCTTGATCCTCTGAATGCTCGGGTCACGGGTTTGCTTTTCCAAAATATCGTCAAATAGCGTCGGTGCTATCGTCATGGTCGAGAGCTGTCTGAAAATGATTTCAACCCCATAACGCATAATTTCCTTTTCTAAGGTCCGAGATAGTACTGATAGAGACATTAAGGTGGCGCAGGACTTTCTGTTGAGTGCATTAGCCACCTTGTTCGCTTTTCCTGGATGGTAGAAGATCTCGCAGTCATAATCCTTGACGAGCTCGAGCCATCTGCGTTGTCTCATGTTGAGTCCTACGTGTGAAGAAATATTTGGACTGGTGGTCTATATAAATCCTACACTGAGCTCCATATAGATAATGCCTCCATGTTTTTAGAGCAAAGACCACGGCCTCTAACTCTAGATCGTGAGTGGGATAATTCCTTTCATGTTCTTTAAGTTGCCTAGAGGCGTAGGCAATGACCTTGCCGTTCTGCATGAGTCTGACTCAGAGTCCCAACTTGGGCGTCGTTGTACATGTCGAAGCCTTCATTACTGTCCGGAAGAGCAAGGATTGGAGTGTTGGTCAGTCTCTTTTTCAATTCTATGAAACTCTTCTCGTAGGCGTCCGTCCATTCATACTTTTTGTTCTTTCTGGTGAGGACTGTCATAGGATGCAATTCTAGAAGTTCTCTACAAACTTCTGTAGTAGCTTGCTATCCCAAGAAAGCTTCTGATCTCGCTGGCATTCTTTGGTCGGTTCCAATTACTCATAGCTTCAATCTTTATTGGGTCTACCATCACTCCGTGCTTAGATATAACATGACCCAGAAATGATACTTGATCGAGCCAGAATTTGTATTTGGAGAACTTTGCATACAGCTACTTTTCCCAAAGAATCTGTAATACCAAATTCAGGTGTTTGCGTGCTCTTCTGGGGTTCTCAAATATATCAGTATATCATCGATGAAAATGATTACAAATTTGTCGAGGAATGCCGAGAATACCCGATTCATCAGATCCATGAATATAGCAGGTGCATTCGTCACTCCGAAGGGCATAACTACGAACTCGTAATGTCTGTATCTTGTTCGAAAAGTCATCTTTGGTATATCATCTGGTTTCACTTTCACTTGATGATAGTCAGACCTCAGGTTGATCTTAGAGAAGACGGTGGCACCCTTTAGGGGTCGAGCAGTCGTCATCAATGGTAAAGAATCGGTTCTTGATCGTCACATTATTCAGCGCTCGGTAGTCTATGCACATTCGCATAGACCCATCTTTCTTCTTCACCAACAGCACTGGAGCTCCCCATGGAGAGCGACTTGGGTGTATTAGTCCCTTGTCGAGTAACTTCGTTAGTTGTCCCTGAAGTTCCTTCAATTCAGCTGGCGCCATATGGTAAGGTGCTTTAGAGATCGGGTTAGTACCAGGAATCAATTCGATCTCAAATTCAATTTCTCTATCTAGGGCTAACCACGGTAGTTCATCCGGGAATACCTGCAGGTAGTTGCATACAACTCGATATCTTCTAGCTTACGGTCCTCGGACTTGACTTATCGACCACAAGTGCTAGAAACCCGATGCATCCATAACATCTTGTGCGCTTGTAGAGTGATAGAAATTTATCGATTCTTCTCCTTGGCTCTCCAATAAATTCAAACATAGGTTCTGCCTCCAGCTGGAAGACCACTTTTCTTTTACGGCACTCGATCGAAGCACCGTACTTGCTTAAGAAATCCATGCCTAGTATGACATCATAATCCTGCATGTCGAGCACTATCAAATCACAGTAGAATTCTCTGTCTGCGATTCTGATGGGTGCAGCTTGCAGCATATGAGTGGAGAGCATTACTTCTCCCGAGGGCAGGGTGGTTAAGAACTTGCGATCCAAAGCTTGTGGTGGCATGTCTATCTTTTCCGTGAAGGGTGTAGAAACATACAAATGTGTTTCCCCAGTATCAAATAATGCAGTAGCATGCTGACAGAAAATAAATATCTGACTTGTGACAATCGTAGAAGCGTTCGCCACATCTTCTTGGGTGAGAGAGAATACCCTGGCATCTGTCATAACTGGCGGGGCTTCCAATCTCCCTTGACTGATCGGGGTTCCCTCGATTGCAGCCTGCATCTGGTGTAGCTGTGGAGGAGCACCTCTGTACTGGCCATACTCGAGGAGGTGCACGTATGCCCTTCCGTCCACGATTGTAGCATCTATTTGTGCCTCGGTAGCATACTCGGGATGTATCTTCCGCATGTAGCACCACAGAGGATCTTGGGTGCCTTGTTCGTTGGACCACCTTTAGAGTCATCCCATTGCTTTCTCTTACCAGTGTGGTTCCCTTTCCAAATACTCTGGTTTCTCTGACCTCCTGACTGGGCTTGGTTCCTGCCTTCACTCAGTGCCTTCTTTTGCTGGTTAATATTGTTCAAATAATGTTCGATAATCAGGGCACTACTGAACAGCTCCTCTGCGGTCTATGAACTCCGCCAGCCACATTCAGAGCTATTTCTGGTCGGAGCATCTTCAGCATGAGTCTAACCCTTTCTCTTTCCGTGCTGACCAACTCTGGGCATAGGCGTGCGAGTCGGTTGAATCTCTTCACGGGTTCAGCGGTGATAGGTCACCTTTATCGAACCCGTGAACTCGTCGTAATGCTTGTTCGTCACCCTCATATGGAAGAATTCTTGGAAAAATTCATACTCGAAATCCGTCCATCTCATCTGATTTACTTGCCACTTTGCTTTAACCCGTTCCCACCACATCCGAGCATCTCCCGAAAGGAAAAATGACGCGCACTTAATCTTCTCGCATTCGGGCCAGTCCAGTAGCTCCATGATGCTTTCCACTGTCTTGAACCAAGCCTGGGCATCCCATGGTTCACCAGTACCAGAGAAATTTTTCTGGCTTCATCCTCTGCCACTGGATCAGGTAAGCTTCCTGTCGAACCATTGGGTCAGGGCCCACTGGTGGGGCGGTAGGGTTTCCTCGCTGATTCATTAAGGTATTTATTACTTGTTGTTGCTCTGTGACTTGACGTTGGAGTTTAGTAACCACATGCGTAAGGTCATGTGGGGGTGCTATCTAGTCGACTCTACTACTGTGTCTCCCAGCCATGTTTATCTTCACATATTAGAGTAAGGCTAGTATAAGATTATCGTTCATTTATCTATGCATAGTTAAACTAAAAGCTAGCATAAGGGGTATCATACATATTTTCAGGCATATTTAAGCTAGAAGCATTTCTTATCATACATGAACAAAAAAAATAGAGTAGGCATAGAAATTCTTACTTGGAGCGGCAGGATTTGGAGCTTGATGTGTGTGTAGTGGAAAGGCAGATCTGCTCTAATACCAACCTGTCACGCCCGCCCTTTTTCCAAGGGTCCGGAGAGGCGGCGCATGTCGCGATCGTACATACATACATTACAACGGAAGACTACCTATACTTCTTACAGCGGAAGACTTTAGACTTAGTTTTTTTTCTTTTAAACATAAACATGCATCGTCATTTCGTAGATACTTCTTCTTAAACATAGGTCATGCATCATCAGTTCATAAGTAATTAGTTCAAATTCATAAACAAAATCATCTTAGGGGAAAACATGCATCAAGAACATAACAGATCTCCTCCACCATGCCACTACCACACACACTTTGCACCTCCTACTGCTCCCTTTAGTTTAGCCACCCTTTACCCTTATCTGCAGTACAAGGGAACATAAACTATAAGCACATAGGCTTAGTAAGATCCTGTCCTACTCACAAAAACCATACGTAAGCATAACATGTAAATATACAAAGACATAAGCAGGAATAACTTGAATATAACATCGTAGAACATAAGCATGCATAACATGAACAAAACATCATAGACATAAGCAAGCATAACATAATTATAACATCGTAGAACATAAGCAGGCATAACATAAATATAACATCATAGACATAGCATGAACATAACATCATAGACATAAGCAAGCATAACATAAATATAACATCATAGACATAAGCAGGCACACCATAAAGGTATATGCAGGATGCTCTTCGAAACATATATTATAGGTATTTGAACATAAATCTCAACATATTGGGCCCGACTTTGTACCACATCATCATCATCATAGCGCATCCCTAAATAGGCCGAGGTAGCTAATCCGAACCTACTAGGTTACTAGGCCCATACTATGTCCGTCGACCTAAGGGTCATCATCATAACATAGAAGCCCATCCTAGGCCCATACTTATGACCGTCGACCTAGGGAATCGGAGCCCATCCCGTACTAGGTCTACTATGACCATCGACCTAGGGGTAATCATAACATAAAGCCCATCCTAGGCCCGTACTATGACCGTCGGCCTAGGGCAACTTAGGCCCATCCCTTTGGACCTTGTTAGGGTCTGGTACAAAGCCATGCAGAAAGTGAAATACTTATCATGCTTCATATCATAACATATCACATTTCATTTCATAAACATAAACATATCATGTTCTTTATCATGGCATATCGTGTTTCTTCTTCATCTTCATAACATATCGTATTGCTTCTTAGTAACACATATTTCTTCTTCATAACATATCATATTGCTTTCATAACATATTTCTTCTTCATAACATATCATATTTCTTTTCATGCATATCATGGTTCTTCTTTATAAAACATCATACATTCATACAATCACAAGGGAATGAGCATAACAAGATCATATATTTTACATGGTAATGAGCAGAAACATATCATGCATCCCTACTACTGACATAGACATATGGAGTGACCTAAACTTCATGGAGCTCTATTAAAGTTTTAAACACCAAACAACTTATACATGGTCTAATTAACTACATAACATATAAATCATGGCATGGGAGGGCACTTAGGGTTGTAGATAAGCCTTGGCCGAGAGTTCCAAGACAACCTAAGATCCATTTCTTAAATCTAGCTTAACTTTCACATGTTACCTATATCTACATTCAAAACATGACATGGTAATTTATAGATCATAGCATGATAGGCCTAAATGGGTCTTGGCCGAATGGTCCAAGGGCTTAAAAGTTCATCGACTTAAATCTAGGTTAACCAAACATCATGTTATCTTCTTTTACCATCAAAACATAGCATGAACTTATCTATAGCATGGCATAGAACATGTTATCTTCTTCTAACATCAAACATGGCATGAACTCATTTAAAAGCTATCATTAGAGCATGTAACCTTCATCTAACATCAAAAGTTATCATGAGCTCATCTAAAGCATGGCATAAAAAGAACACATAGGGGTCTAAAGGGACTTGGCCGAATGGTCCAAGGCTTAAAAGTTCATCCACTAAAATCTAGGTTAACCAAACATCATGTTATATTCTTTTACCATCAAAACATAGCATGAACTTATCTATAGCATGGCATAAAAAGAACACATAGGGGTCTAAAGGGACTTGGACTAATGGTCCAAGGGCTTAAAAGTTCATCCACTTAAATCTAGGTTAACCAAACATCATGTTATCTTCTTTTACCATCAAAACATAGCATGAACTTATCTATAGCATGGCATAAAAAGAACACAGAGGGGTCTAAAGGGACTTGGTCGAATGGTCCAAGGGCTTAAAAGTTCATCCACTTAAATCTAGGTTAACCAAACATCATGTTATCTTCTTTTACCATCAAAACATAGCATGAACTTATCTATAGCATGGCATAAAAAGAACACATAGGGGTCTAAAGTGACTTGGCCGAATGGTCCTTGGGGTTTTTAAGGTCAAACACTTAACCTAATCCATCTAGCATCCTATCTTCATCATGTTCATACAAGGTATGGCATGGATCTTCATGGAAAACTCAAATAAAAGTCTTGGCCGAATGGTTCAAGAAGAGGTTGACACCATAACATCAATCGAAACAACTACTTGTATGCAGGTGAGGGGATACTTACATCCTTCGCTTTGCTATTAGTTGGTAGATATCCTAAGGGATGTCAAACCTAGTCTTCTTCTTGCTTGGATGGATCTCGGAAAATGGAAGAAGAGAAGATAGGTTTCGGTGAGGAAGAAGAAGAGAAGGAGAAGAGAAGTGGATAATGAGAATTTGCTTTTCTCTTGTCTCCTCTTTCCCTATTTATTCTCTTGAAGTGTCCCTTAGCCTCCCTTACCCTTAACTATCATTTCCCATATTCCTCTAATAGCACAACCCTGCTGGCTTCTGGTTATTGGATGCATCTTTAGGGCTTAGGTATCTACTAGAGGTTTGGGGTTCAATTCCTAGGCCTTGCATCCTTTTTGGCCCTATTTCTTTTATTTTTGAAAGAGCCCACATAAAGCTCATTATATTCATGCTAAAAATTCTTGTTTACGGGCGTTACAGAAACTATTGCTAGACCCAAAATAAATCAAAACTTGGGGGCCCCAGACTTATATGTGACCGTATAGCTAATATGGTGGCCGAGGTGGGAAGTCCGGCTGTCTCGGCATGTCAGGCTCCTCGGAAAACCTGGTGCTCAGCCGCTGATGTCACATGTACATATGATCGATCTGGGAGCTGGTGGATGCAGCAGCCACTCTGTGCTCCTCCTCCCGGGACCACTATGCCTGCTGTGCATGCATGTGTTGTCGTATCTCCTGGCAGTAGGTGGCCTCATGTAAAATATCGGGAAAAAAAATAATATTCCTTGTTAATTGATAAATTATCATGTGGAATTTTTCAGGAGTTTTTATAAATTTTTCTGGAATTGAATGGAGTTCATATGATCGAATCGGAGGAAGATTAAGGCTTAAATAGATGATTGGGTTAGACTTGAGCTAGTTGTACCATTTTGGTCGATTTCTAAAAAAAAAAAGAGAACCGTTTCTTTTTTTTTCTCATTTCTCCGTTACAAACTCTCGATTCCACTTCTCCGCCTGATCCTTTTCTTCTCATCACGTCCTCGATCCCTTCTTCCCCTCCGCCCAAACTATTCCTCCTCCACGTCGCTCGCCACCACGCCGTTGCCGTTACGAGAGCGATCCATTGCCGCCACCGCCGTGTGTCTGGTCGTGCAGTCGACAAAGCTGGTTTTTTTTCCATGAGCCCTGGTTGTCGTTGCCTCCATGTTCGGTCGCCGCCTATCTCGTCGGCGAGCTGATCACCGTTGCTTCAACATATCACGCACCTCCAGATTGACTGCCATTTTCGATCGTGAGCTTTCCTCACAAGATCTCGATCTCGAACTCTTCCCCATTTCTGTATTTTCTCTTCTCTATTGTTGATCTGTGTAAGTTTGTCTTCAGTCGCTGCGTGACCACTTCGAGTGAGCACCGCTCCTCAACGCTGGCTCGAGACAACCTAGCATCCGAGAGGAGCTAGCGACCTAGTATTCTTAGCGATGACACGATACGATGCGCCACAGTCTTGAGCAACCTCTTTTCCTCTTTGTCATTTTCTGCTTGATGATGAGTATTGATCCGAAGCAGCATTGCCTCTTGAGATGACCTTGAGGCTAAGAGGAAGAGCTTCCATATTCAGATTTACTGTTGTTTCCCCGAATTGATTTCGATTTGTAGGGGTGTAGCTGCACTCCCATTGGAGAAGGGAGGTAAGGTTGTGGAATTGATTTTTGGGTTAAATTAGTTGGGTATATTGTTGGTGCAGTAGGCACCTAAGTCGAACCTGAGTTTTGATTATAGCAAACGATACAAAGTTAAGCTCATGTCATTATCTCACGAGTTGAATCGAGTGTGCAGAAAATTATTATAGCTGGAGCTAAAGGCTAGCGACACCCAGAGGAAGCCGCGGTGGTCGGGCGACACTCGAGTGACTTCGGAGGGAGCCGAAGGAATCGAGTGGAAGGCCGAAAGCAAAAGCGACACAGTAAGTATCGAGGTAAGCTCGTGTGTGCGAGCGTAAGTGAGGTCGTATCCTCTTTACGGGGATGATCTTAAGCGTAGATCCGACCAAAGACATCCTATAGGTGGTCTAGGTCGAGATGGGATGGTCGGAGGCCGTCAAAATAATATTTTTGTTAAGTTAACTTTGCCTTGCAGCTAGAATCGATCATTGCCCGGCTTGGAGGACTCATTGCCGTCAGCGATTATTTGCACGAGGTCGACGATTCGGTGATGCTACCATCAGTCGACTGATGATGGCCATCAGTCGACTGATGGTCAAGGATCAGCCTCGAGGATTCGAGCCTTATCACCATTTTTCAAGGAGCCATGTGCCAAAACTCTATTGGGTGAAGTTCCTCTCGAAAAGGGGCTCAAAGGCTATAAAAGGAGGGCCAATCCTAGGGTTTCTTAATCAATTCTAAGCTTCTAAAAGCCTCCGCCAAGCTGCAACTTTCCGACAACGAAGTGCTTCCTCTCCGACGTCTAGGTCTTGATTGCTTTCTTTTTATAACGTCGATTTAATCTTTTATTTCAGTTCATTACTGCAATTTCTCGGAGCTTTTATCGTAACGAGGAGAGGGGGAGTGTCCCTCTACCTCAAGCTTTGTTTTTATTTGTTTCGATCAACTCCTACCTCTAACGAGGAGGAGTTCTTTAGTGTTTTTGCCCTCCGTACATGGTCAAGGACCGCTAGGGCCTTGGAGTAGTAGCCGAAGGCTACGAACCAAGTAAAAATATTTTTCTCCTTTATTTATTGCTTATCTTTCCGCTACAATTATTTATCTACTTGGGTTTTAACGAACAAAATAAAAAAAAGGTTTTATCGCTATTCACCCCCCCCCCTCTAGCGATCCGCTACGATCCAACATATATGAGTTTGGTTGATGTATTGTATAGGGCCAAGATACCGGATCCAGAAGTTCAATTGATGCTAAGTGAAGCTAGTAAGGTTGGAATTGGATTGATGATACTATAAAATTGGATTAAGAGGTTGTTGTGATTTCAGGTGAAGGAGTTGGGTTGTTACCTATGTTCACTTGAATTGTATAGGTCGGTGTTGTTCCCGTAGTGGATCAAGAAGTTGCGATAGATTGATGTAGGTAGAGGTAAGGATTTTGTATGTTAACTAAGTTAACATATTCCTATAGGATGAACAGATCTCCTATAGCAGATCCAGGAGTTGTGCAACTGCGATTGTGCAAGGTAAGTTAGGTTGGATTAATTTATACTGAATACCATTACCCTTGTAATTTAATTGATCTAGTGATAGTTAATGTCAGAAGTTGACCTGGATTTTGATATGGTTATTGATTCGATATGATATGTTACAGTAGTATTATTTGTAAAGTAATCATAGATCAAATATGATTAGTAAATGAAGTGTAGAGGAGTACACTACTACAAGATTAAATTGACTAATCAAGGGTTAGGATGTGATTTATAGAATTATTCTAGCATTAGGGTTATGCTAGCAGGTAGTTACTCTTTATGTTTTGTAACTGTAGGACCTTGATTCAAAATAGTCTTTTGGACGTGAAGACAGTTATGGTTTATATAGCAAGTGGGTAATTTCCTACCCTGGTCAGGTAGATATAATTGCATTCAGATTTAGACATAGATATGAGCATGTTATATGTTCATATTATCTTGACCCTGCTCTTATTATCTTTATGCTTGATACTTGTCGTTGGCTATATATGCTCAAATAATTATATCACATTTTCCTTTATCATGATTGAGGAGTTATAGATGTGATGTACGTAGATCTATAAATATTTAGCAGGGTGTAGATGTTGGAGTATGGATGATGACCTGATTTGTAAATTGGGTAAAAGGTCATCCGTGGGTAGGTAATGCCCTAAATATAGGATTTATTCCAATACCCATATGTTTCATACTTATTATCAACCAAGTGTTTTGTAATGGTTAGGTGAATTGTGATTAGTGTGTCGCTATGGACCGGTGGTCCTAGCTTGTATGATCAGTTGAGTACGACTCTCTATAGGATAGAGAGTATGTCGATTAGTTGAGTACGACTCTCTATAGGATAGAGAGTGCATCGATCGGTTGAGTACCACTCTTTGTAGGATAGAGAGTGCATTGATCGGATTGGTATGACTCTCTGTTGAACAGAGAGTCTGGGGTAGATGTTTGTATGTGACACAGTACATTCATGTCATTGCATGTATACTGACGACATAGTCTCCTTTGGGGTTGAGAGAGTCGTCAGTCATCCTGTCTCCCAGGTTACTCCCAGAGAAGTAACTGGTGTAAGGGAAGAGCATTTGTTGTGACGCACTCTACCACTATAGACGGTGGTAGTTGGAGTTGCGTGCAGTTGTCCTGGGTGCATGACACTCGACACTCATAGGTAATGTCAGTCGGAGTGGCTAGAAGCAGGGACCCCCATTGTGTAGCGAGCTCTTTATTCTCATATGTTACTCGATCATACTGCCCACTCGGCCACTCTAGAGCAGTGGTTGGTGTTGAGTTGGGACAGTTGTCATGTCGTGCCACCTAGGTCACACTGGGGTCATGGTAGCGAGTAGGGGTGCACAGGCATGACCATGCATGCTGCATTGTCGTATCTTATAGCGCTTTGTATATTTCCATATATATACATATATGCATGTATATATATATATGGTTGGTTGTGATTAGTATATATATAGATGCAGTCTATAAATATATGCTTATTGTGATGTTGCATTTGATTGTACTATGCTTGCTGCATTTGGTTGTACATCATCTTCATACATGCTACTCGCATTTGTTATTTGGTTATGTCAAATACTTGTCTACTTGTTGGTCGGACCAGTAGATACCTTTGACCAGTATTTATGATGTTATAAAGGTTTAGACCAGATTTCCTGTGATATATATACATATATATTGTGGATATGTGCTCAGGTTGGATAGGTGTAGCGTAGAAGACTTTCAGGTATGTCTGCATTTTACATTGTTCACTTGGTTAGAAGGTATATGCATGTATATGATTATCTTACTGGTGTTTACCTGATGTACCTATAGATTTTACTATTGAATGACATGTGATATTTGATATATATACATGTTCTCTCTTATTACCTACTGAGTTTTACTCACCACCATGGACCCTGGGTTTTTCTGTCGCCCAGGTAATAGGTAGAAGTCTTCATGATGGCTTAGAGCACCGCTGGCTGGCATCGTCTCATCTCAACTCCGAGGGTCCGAGCTTTTGGGATTTTTCGTTGATGTTCCGATGTCTTTTGTTTTTATGTGATGATTTGTAGTCTGTGACGCTATTGTTGTTGTACTTTTCTTTTCTGGTTTTGTTAAAGTGTTTCTTAGTTTTTGTGTTAGTCATACCGGTATACATGGTGTGTGGGATTGTATTATTGTTGTGTTGTTTCCGCTGTGTTTTGTTATGTTGTTATTTTTCTTCAGTTGTATATGTTATGTTTATTGTGGTCCTACAGGCCTTGTATTAACACGATATGTTGCCACAGGGGAGATGTCGTTCATTTTCTTTTCAGCACGGCATACTCTCGGGGCATGACAACTTTAGTGGTAACAAAGCTCTAGGTTATGCGATGTCATGCAATGTTGTTTTTGTGTCGAGTCTTGGATTCTTGGGAGTCAATTTTTTTCGGTTTTTGTTTTTTGAGATGAGACTGACAGCGGCCTGAGCTCCAAGCAAGAAGAAGTAAGTATTCATGATGACTTATTTTCTAGTTAGATATTTATCTAAACTTGATCAATAGGTGTATACAGTGTTGGTGCAGTAGGCACCTAGGTCGAACCTGAGTTTTGATTATAGCAAACGATACAAAGTTAAGCTCATGTCGTTATCTCACGAGCTGAATCGAGTGTGCAGAAGATTGCTAAAGCTGGAGCTGAAGGCTAGCGACACCCAGAAGAAGTCGGGTGGTCGGGCGACACTCGAGTGACTTCGGAGGGAGCCGAAGGAATCGAGTGAAAGGCCGGAAGAAAAAGCGACATGGTAAGTATCGAGGTAAGCTCGTGTGTGCGAGCGTAAGTGAGGTCGTATCCTCCTTACGGGGATGGTCTTAAGCATAGATCCGACCAAAGACATCCCATCGATGGTCTAGGTCGAGATCGGACGGTCGAAGGCCGTCGAAATAATGTTTTCTTTGAGCTAACTTTGCCTTGCAGCTAGTATCGACGATCGCACTTGGAGGACTCATCGTCAAACAATGATCGCTTGCCTGGTCGATTCGACTGATGCTGCCATCAGTCGACTGATGATGGCCATCAGTCGACTGATGGTCAATGATCAGCTTCGAGGAGTCAAGGCTTATCACCCCATTTCAAGGAGATTGGTGCTCAATTTTGATTGGCTAGGGTTCCTCTCGAAAAGGGGCTCAAAGGCTATAAAAGGAGGGTCAATCCTAGGGTTTATTCATCAATTCAAAAGCTTCCAAAAGCCTCCGCCAAGCTACAACCTTTCCGACAACGAAGTGCTTTCTCTCCGACGTCTAGGTCTTAATTTCTTTCTTATTGTAACGTCGGCTTTAGCTTTTATTTTAAGTTCATTTCTTTAAATCTTTCGGAGCTTTTATCGTATACGAGGAGAGGGGGAGTGTCCCTCTACCTCAAGTTCTTTCCTTCTTGTATCGATTAACTCCTACCTCCAACGAGGAGGAGTTCCTTTAGTGCTTTTGCCCTCTGTACGTGGTCAAGGACCACTAGGGCCTTGGAGTAGTAGCCGAAGGCTACGAACCAAGTAAAAAGAATTGTCTCTTTTACTTATTGCTTATCTTTTCCACTACAAATTAATTATCTACTCGGATTTTAAACGAACGAACGAAAAAAAAGTTTTAACGCTATTCACCCCCCCCCCTCTAGCGTTTCAAATTGATCCAACAATTGGTATCAGAGCCGGGGGTTGCTAAGATGTGGATGACTTGGTGGAGACCTCCACCTCTAGCATTGAGGGGGAGGAAAGGATTTCGATTCCGGAGCAAGATCAAAATGAAGCTTCTACCTCCGGAAGAAGTGAAGAGGCCTCCACCAACTCCCTAGGTAACTCAAGTGTTGTAATTTTAAATAAAAATCACATAATATGCTTTGAGTGTAGGGAGAAGGGGCATTACAAGAGCAAATGCCCTAAATTGGCTAAGGAAAAGGCATCAACACCAAAAGTCAATCCAAAGTCAAAGGATGCCGGTGTTCCCAAAATCAAGAGCAAAGAGCACATTGTGTGCTTTAAATGCAACCAAAAGGGACACTATCGAAGCCAATGCCCTAGGGGGAGGAAGAAAGGGCAAGAAGGTGCAACTCATGTAGGGGGAGCTCCTAAAGCTAACCCTAAGGTAAATTTACTTAATGCACCTTTAATTTCTAGAGTCAAAAAGCATGCTAAGAATTATTTTAGTTCTCTTGCAATTATAAATGAAAAGCATGCTAAGAGAAATAATAAGGTTTATTGCTTAGGTGCCAAGCATGTTCATATAACTAAGGATAAACCTAGGAATCATAATTCTAGACCTATTTTACCTAGGGAGTCAATTAGGAGAATTGAAGAAAACTTGGGTGTTAATCCCAAGAAATTTAGGCATATGCCTAAAAGGAAAAAAATTTCCCAAAAACCTAATGAAAATTCAAAAATGGGAAAATTAGAGCTAGAGAACCAAGTCTTGAGGTCAAGACTTGAGAGAATGGAGAAAGCCCTTAGAATCATAGAAAATTCAATTCTAGGGTCTAATGCCCAAAAGTCAAGACCTAAGGTTCAAAAACGGTCTAAGGGCAAGGAAGGTTTGGGTCACAAACCTAAGCCCAAGAAGACTTATCATAATGTTCCATTTAATTATGGAACTATTTCTAGGTCTAGGAAAACCAAGGCTAATAGGGAAGTCATCCCTAAGACTAGTCATGGTGTGTGCTTAGTGACTAAGTACTTAAGGAAAACCAAGAAAGCCACTAAGAAGGTCAATGGAGGAGTCACCTCTAGAGTTGACCCAAGTAAGACCCATTTGACTAAGGCTTCAAATCCAAAAAGGGTCATTAGAAAGGTATCTAGGGAAGTTATCCCTAGGGAATGCCTTGTTGACCCAAGGAGCTCCAATAGATATTGGGTTCCTAAGAGCGTGATTGATTCACGCTAAATGGGTTAGGGTGTGTCAACCCTAAGTGGATGGGTGGTTAACCTAGCTATTGTGAGTTGACACATTAGGGTGTGCCAATATGGTTTGAAAAGTTAAAAATGATTTAAATTGGCACAATTAGGTCATAGAAGTCATGGTGTGCCATTTTGGATTTTTGGCACACTAGAGAGATGAATGGCATTAAGGCAAAATTGGTTTAATCTCTAGAAATGGCAAATTGATTTTAACACTTAGGTATTCTATACCTTAGTATATTTTAGTTGCCATGATTTGTTTGCCTTGCCATGTCATGACATCATTTTCATTTTTATCTATAAAAATGTCATGATAATGTTTAGACTTATTTTTAGATGTCATGTATGCTTAAATATCATTCACATGCCATGACATCATGATTTTGGCATATGCATTTCTTTATATCTTATCTATGCCATAATCATTATCATGCATATAACTAAAATGAAATTAAGGACTATGACATGATTTGGTGGGAATCAAATAATGTTGCCTAGAAATATACATGAAACCATTAAAAGAACAAAAACCCACATCTCATTAGAAATTTGACTTGTATGTGTTTTACACATCTAGATATTGGTGAGATGTTTAGGAAAAAGAAAATAAAGATTTTGAAAACATTTTGAAAACATCTTGAAAAACCTTGGTGAAGCCTATCTTTTGATAGCTATCACCATTGAATGAGATGATACAAAGAGGGCTCTTTATTGAAGCTTTTCTTAAATTTTGAACTTTGTATCAATCTCCTAGTTTAATGGGTAAAATAATTTTCTAATATTTTTCACCCATAATGTTTGTGATAAGTAGTATACATACCAAATTTCAAGATTTATCTACTTATGTATATTTACTTATGAATTTCGAAAACTCATTTCTGAAATTCAGAAAACTAAATCTGAGTATCGATCGCCAGGAGGCGATCGGTGATAGTGTCGATCGGCCCGTTTCTGACGCAATCGACTGAAAATGCTGATTTCGGGTAAACTTGATAGTTAGGCCCATGTTCAGCTATGTTTTGGTCCCCTAACCACTCCTAACCCTAGGATATGCTTGGGAGAGCATTAGAGAGGGTGAAAATCCATTGGATATGGATTAGGAGTTGGGTTGAGGGTGAGTATCAATTTTAAGGTGGATGAGAGTTCATTGTTGAACTTTGCCTTAATTTTGTTTGGTTTAATGTTCCTATTGGCTTAGGGACTCTCCAAGTATATTGTTGGTGCAATGGTCAAGGGGGAGCAAGCCTCTAGGGGGAGGTATCCATCATGGGAAGATGGATGTGTATTTCCTCATGGGAGGAAAATTGGGTTGCCTCTCTTTAAGTGATATGGGATCACTAGAAAGATGGTAGGCATGTGTTCCTCCAAGGGAGAGATATAAGATCTCATTGGGATATGAGACATTCATACCCTTGGGGAGGACCTTTTTGATGTAATGTCAAAAAGGGGGAGAAGTTACCAAGTTACCAATTAGGGTTCATTGGAATTCTCATCGGGATATGAGAATTACCAATATGGGAGAATTGGTAGACTTGAGATGGTAGTTTTGTCAATCATCAAAAAGGGGGAGATTATTGGTGCAATCGGCCCAGGTTGACTCGAGTTTGACTCGAGCAGTACCTTGATAGTATTTTGATGATAGACAAAACTCATGACATGGGATTGTCATGGGAAAGTCCAAAGCATTGCGAAGCCGTGCGCTTGGTGCTTGGCATGGGAAATCCAAAGCATTGCGAAGCCGTGCGCTTGGTGCTTGGTGAGAAATGCATTGCGAAGCCGTGCGCTTGGTGCATTTGGGAAGTCTTGAGAACTTGGCAAGTTCACTAGGCTCGGGTCCTTGAGTCGGTGAAGGATGGCATTGCGAAGCCGTGCGCTTGGTGCATCCGAGGGACCGCCGGACGGGGAGCGAATGGAGTGAGCCCAAAGGGAAGCATACTTCTAGGGTATGAGACGCGAAGGATGGCGTTGTGAAGTCGTGCGCTTGGCGCATCCAAGGGACGTAGGCCGAGGGAAGAGAGCTTCGGTGGGGAACTCCATGAGGGATAAGGTGGACTTGGCCAAGTGGCTAAGACTGAGTGTCGGAGGCTCAAACTTGATGTTTGAGGGTTTACCCGACGGTCGGATGCTCAAACAACTTGGTGTTTGAGGTTTTGCCCGACGTCAGTCGACTGGCATAGGTGCCGGTTCGACTGGTCCAAGTCGACTAGGGTTCGACTGGTGTAAGGCTAGGGTTTTATGCTTGGCACGGATCGCCATGGATCGGATCGACGATGATGACGGCGATCGGCTACGCGAGGGATGGCGATCGGTGATGGGAGTATCGCGAGCACGAAGCGCTCCATAGCCGATCGGCAGGCGACGATTAGGTCACGGTCGATCGATGGGCATCATCGATCGTGACCGGTAGGTGATCCGTTGGAACTTGTCTCGACGTGGATCCGCCGTTGTGAGACAACACTCTGATGATCGGGCCTTTGGCAATCATCGCTAAGGCGAAAACAGCTCGATGCAGGTTATAAAAGGAGCTCGAGATAGAGGTTTTTGCAATAGTTTTTGTGGAGCTATTGGAGGGGAATTGCTGCTGCATTCCAGTCCTTCAAGAGCCAATTAAAGCAAGCAACAAGCAAAGCGATCAAAGCAATCGGTGAAAGTTTTCTTGTGTATTGTATTTGTGTATTTGCTTGTATTTCTATATTACATTGTAATTGCTTATGAGAGGTTTCTCCACCTCCAACGTGTAGTCGATAAGGAGTGTTGTTAGTGTCGTGCGCATAACACGAGCTCATTGAGCTCACCCCGTGGAGTAGGAACCATTCAGTTCCGAACCACATATATGCTTGTGTATTGATTGTGCTTGTATTGTTGTTATTTCTATTGTTATTCCGCTGCGTATATTAACGACAATCATAGACAAGCACACGAGAACGAACGAATTACGACATCCAATGAACGAGGGCTATTCACCCCCCTCTAGCCGGCCAATCGATCTCCCTACATAACCGGCTACTCCGATTCGGACTATGTCGGTAGTAAGCTCGATAGAAAGAGCACGAGTGGTTGTTGTCAACTTCTCGGCTCGAGTCTAGTGAGTTGGTGCAGTAGGAAGGAACACTGTGTTGCCTTATCTACCACCGAAGCCGAATACATCACGATGGGTGAGTGTGTCACTCAACTTCTTTGGATGAAACACACTCTCCGCGACTTTAAGTTAGACTTTACGAATACTAAACTTCACGTAGATAACATTAGTTCAATTAATCTTACTAAGAATCCGATATGTCACTCTAGGACCAAACATATAGAAGTCAAACACCATTTCATTCGAGAACATGTGGCCAACGGAGCCATACAACTCGAATACGTCGAATCGAAGTCTAACTTAGCAGACCTATTTACTAAACCCCTACCCGAAGCCGAATTTAGTCTATTAAGACGAAAATTGGGCATGTGCGTAATAGAATAGGAACTTGCAGATTATATTTTCTTACTACTATTTCTTAAATTTCATTTTCATGGAACTAGCATAGGACATACCTTAGATATCATGCACCTATAGATTTAAGGAGCCAATACATCTCACAACACATAGGACTAATGTGTTTGTGTACTTAGCCACGTAGATGGGCGTGAGATGTTAGGACCTTACTCCTGGTTCCAGATGTAGAGCTAGTGCATCGCCATGAACCACGGAGTATAATCATACATACTAACCGACTCTGACCAGGACTGGTTGATCTTTTATATCAATCAAGCCAGATATGAGTCGAACATTTTATAGATGAACTTATTTTCAAAATAATGTGGAACATGCTTGGACTTTAAATTTAACACTTATTTTTGTTTTCCACATACATCCTCACTCTTTTCGATATATTGCAAAAGGGGGAGAAAAAGGCCAAAGTTAAGGGGTCAAATTTTTAAATTTTTTGGTTTAACTCTTACTTTATATTTAAACCAAAAGTTAACTTTAAGTTTTGAAAACTTATTAAAGGCCAAGTTAAGATAATTCTTAACTTAAACTTATTTGTGCCATCAACGTTTTACTTATTTTTAATGTTTTACTTAAAGGGGAGAAAGGGCCAAGTTAAGAAGAACTCTTAACTTAAACGTTTTACTAAGGCCAACTTTAAGTAATTACTTAAAGCAACCCTCAAGGGGAGGATTAAGGTCTTTCTTCAAGACTCACCCTCGGTCAAGGGGGAGGTTTCCTCAAGGGGGAGTACTTGAAAAAAATCCTTACTACTCCAACTTAATCTTCTTTATTTTTTGTTTGTTTCTAATGCACATTATTCTTCATGCTTGCTATTTACTTAACTTTGTATGTGGGTTTGCCATAAATCAAAAAGGGGGAGATTGTTGGTGCAGTAGGCACCTAGGTCGAACCTAAGTTTTGATTATAGCAAACGATACAAAGTTAAGATCATGTCATTATCTCACGAGCTGAATCGAGTGTGCAAAAGATTGCTAAAGCTGGAGCTGAATGCTAGCGACACTCGGAAGAAGCCGGGTGGTCGGGCGACACTCGAGTGACTTCGGAGGGAGCCGAAGGAATCGAGTGGAAGGCCGGAAGCAAAAGTGACATGGTAAGTATCGAGGTAAGCTCGTGTGTACGAGCGTAAGTGAGGTCGTATCCTCCTTACGGGGATGGCCTTAAGCGTAGATCCGACCAAAGACATCCCATCGATGGTCTAGGTCGAGATCGGACGGTCGAAGGTCGTCGAAATAATGTTTTCTTTGAGCTAACTTTTCCTTACAGCTAGTATCGGATCATTGCCCGGCTTGGAGGACTCGACCGACAAACAATCGACTACGAGGTTAGCATTCGACGATCTTGCCATCGATCGATCGATGATGGCCATCGGTCGATGGTCAATGATCGACCGAGGAGTCAAGGCTTATCACCCCATTTCAAGGAGATTGGTGCTCAATTTTGATTGGCTAGGGTTCCTCTCGAAAAGGGGCTCAAAGGCTATAAAAGGAGGGCCAATCCTAGGATTTATTCATCAATTCAAAAGCTTCCAAAAGCCTCCGCCAAGCTACAACCTTTCCGACAACGAAGTGCTTTCTCTCCGACGTCTAGGTCTTAATTTCTTTCTTATTGTAACGTCATCTTTAGCTTTTATTTTAAGTTCATTTCTTTAAATCTTTCGGAGCTTTTATCGTATACGAGGAAAGGGGGAGTGTCCCTCTACCTCAAGTTCTTTCTTTCTTATATCGATTAACTCCTACCTCCAACGAGGAGGAGTTCCTTTAGTGCTTTTGCCCTCCGTACGTGGTCAAGGACCACTAGGGCCTTGGAGTAGTAGCCGAAGGCTACGAACCAAGTAAAAAAGAATTGTCTCTTTTACTTATTGCTTATCTTTTTCGCTGCAAATTAATTATCTACTTGGATTTTAAACGAACGAACGAAAAAAAAGTTTTAACGCTATTCACCCCCCCCTCTAGCGTTTCAAATCGATCCAACATACAGTCAGAGTTAAGACACCTGTGCAGACTTGTAGTAGGGTTCGCCCACCGAGGCGACTAACTGGAGTTACCTTTAGTGTTTATACTCTTGGTTTTGTTGGCTATGCATTTAGTGTATATTACAGGGAATAACTTGTAGTGTGTTGGTTATTATTCGTAACCGCAGTATGAGTTAACCACGGGAATGACCTGTTGAGTCTGTGAGTCTTGAACCTATGTCAAAAAGGTGATTTACCTTTGAGAGCCGATTGATACTGAGTCAGAAAATAGGAGTCAAGTCATCACATTTCTTGTGGAAATCAGAGACTACAGTCTTAGAGATTTTCACTAACGGTGCTAGTCAGATGATTACCCGTGGGGTAATGGACTAGACATGTATACCATTATTGCTACAGCAAGTGGAGGGTTAGTATAAGGTGTTTCATAGGGATTTTGATCCCTGAGTTGTTAATACTGGGTTGTATAACTTTGAGGGTACTTTTGAGTACTTAACTTGGGTTATACAAAGGAAGTAGAGTTAGTTGCATACCATTATCGGGATTAAGCCGGTATTTGGTGGTAAATGCAAAAAATAATCTTTGGGGAATAATATATCACTTGATCATGGTTTAGTTATGTTGAAAGAGAGTATTTCCCCGCGTCACTTTCAGTGACACATTGTAGGGAATTCTTGAGCTTCAAGTAGGGTGATCATCGATAACGTGAATACCATGCAGAGTCATTAGACTTGCAGAGTTTATGCTTACCTAATAGCTCAAGAATATGAATGGATGTTTTAAGCCACCCATGGTTGTTGGCTTACTGTTGGATTAAGATGACTGGATCTTCTATCAGATCCTGCCGAAAGATATTGGATTGAGTCAGGAGTTTAGAAATGACTCCGTACAAGTGTTTAAGAGTTGAAGACCGATAAGCAGATATTACAGGTCAACTTATTAGAGTCAGAAGTCTCTAACTATTGGATAAAAGGAGCAAGATTGGAGTCATAGGCCTGGAGCTACTTTACGATTATAGAAGACCAACCGCAGATCATCAGGATGTTCTCGTGCACATCAGCGAAATTAGAACAAAGACTCCGAAGGGATTATGTGTGTGCAGTGCAGATCACGAAGACACGCGAAGTCAGATTATCTGTTGGATCAGTTCATCTATTTCTATTGTAAGAAACCAGTATAAATTGACGAGGTGTATTTTGAAGACTCAGTTGAAGACTATCGATGGTGTTCCGAGAGGATGATGCACCATCTCGACAGCAGAGATCAGTATAGAAGATTGGGTTATCTCATCAGCAGCAACCTACTACCTCAGGCGTGGTTGGAGTTCTGTGATACTTCTCTTCAAGGGAAGTGATTTACGCAGCTATATCAACAGAAGACATCATAGAAAACTCATGCAGACAACAACAACAGTTGCCCCCAGATATGGATTGGCATTGTACAGAGGAGAGAGTATACGATGATGGTCGTATCTATTCGATATTCTGTAGTTGCAGCTCATAGGATTAAGTAATGAGATCAGATGATCTAGAAAAATCCCCGGATTATTCGTCGTAGAAATGTGATCGCTTTGTCGCAGACTGTTGGATCTGATCTTGTTCTCTTCGGATAAAGGCCGAGACCTGCGGGGAGCCTTTGGATCGGATCGGCAAATAATTGATTGTTCAAGGTATTACTTTAGTTTACCCTCTATGTTAATATATTGAGAGATGCTTGTAGTTACAAGTATCTTTGTCTAGAACATTCTTAGTTTGGATTAGATGGATTACATCGACTTGTGGGTCAGTGGTATCTCTACCGTCTGGTGAGATGTGAAACAACAATTGAGAAGTCAAGGGATGCCTTTAGACTTTGACAGACATACATTTACGGTAGACATATCCTTATGGATGGTTAAATTGTTGAAATTATGGTATTATATGTCTCTCGGATGTGTGTATAATCCGAGAGTATTCGGATGTAGTTTCGGAGGAACTCCAAGGCTTGCTGTGTCACGCCCGCCCTTTCCTAGGGTCCAGAAGGGCGGCGTGACGCGATCGTACATACATACATCGTACTACTTACAGCGGAAGACTTTAGACATTTTTTTTTCTTTTAAACATAAACATGCATCGTCATTTCAAGTCCATAAACAAATCATCTTAAGGAAAACATGCACAAGGGTCATAACAGATCTCCTCCACCATGCCACTACCACACACACATTGCCCCTCCTGCTGCTCCCTTTAGTTTATCCACCCTTTACCCTTATCTGCAGTACAAGGGAAAATAAACTATAAGCACATAGGCTTAGTAAGATCCTATCCTACTCACAAAACCATACATCGACATTAAGCATAGCGTGTAAACATTCATAACATATAAGCAAACATAACATGTAGCATATGTAACATAAGCTAACATAACATGCAACACATATAACATAAGCAACATATCATGTACATATATGACATAAGCAAACATAACATGTAACATATATAACATAAGCAAACATAACATGTAACATATATGACATAAGCAAACATAACATGTAACATATATGACATAAGCAAACATAACATGTAGCATATGTAACATAAGCAAACATAACATGCAACACATATAACATAAGCATGTAAACATTCATAACATATAAGCAAACATAACATGTAACATATATGACATAATAAAACATAACATGTAACATATGTAACATAAGCAAACATAACATGCAACACATATAACATAAGCATGTAAACATTCATAACATATAAGCAAACATAACATGTAACATATATGACATAAGCAAACATAACATGTAACATATGTAACATAAGCAAACATAACATGCAACACATATAACATAAGCATGTAAACATTCATAACATATAAGCAAACATAACATGTAGCATATATGACATAAGCAACCATAACATGTAGCATATGTAACATAAGCAAACATAACATGCAACACATATAACATAAACATGCATAACATGTAACATATATAACATAAGCAAACATAACATGTAACACAAATAACATAAGCAAACATAACATGTAGCATATATAACATAAGCAAACATAACATGTAACATATATAACATAAGCAAACATAACATGTAGCATCTGTAACATAAGCAATCATATCATATAACATATATAACATAAGCAACATATCATGTACATATATGACATAAGCAATCATAACATAAAGGTATATGCAGGATGCTCTTCGAAAACATATATCATAGGTATTTGAACATAACTCTCAACATATTGGGCCCGGCATTGTACCACATCATCATCATCATAGCGCGCATCCCTATATAGATCCGAGGTAGCAAGTCTCAAATCTACTAGGTTACTAGGCCCGATCTTAGTCCGTCGACCTAGGGGCCATCGTCATAGCATAGAAGCCCATCCTAGGCCCGATCTTAGTCCATCGACCTAGGGCATCTGGGAGCCCATCCCGTACTAGGCCCGATCTTAGTCCGTCGACCTAGGAGCTATCATACATAGAAGCCCATCCTAGGCCCGATCTTAGTCCGTCGGCCTAGGGCAACTTAGGAGCCCATCCCTTTGGACCTTGTTAGGGTCCAGGTACAAGCCATGCAGAAGGTAAAATACTTATATGCTTCTTATCATAACATATCATATTTCATTTCACAAACATATCATTCATTTCATAACATATCATATTTCACTTCATGAACATATCATATTTCATTTCATAAACATATCATACTTCATTTCATAACATATCATATTTCATTTCGCAAACATATCATACTTCATTTCAAAACATATCATATTTCACTTCATGAACATATCATATTTCATTTCATAAACATATCATACTTCATTTCATAAAATATCATATTTCACTTCATGAACATATCATATTTCATTTCATAAACATATCATATTTCACCTCATAATATATCATATTTCATTTCATAATCGCATCATATTTCATTTCATAACATATCTTAAATATCACACACATATAGGGCATGGCATAAGGCATAAACATCAAGAGTGAGTAGACACTAACCTAGAGCATGTTATCTTCATCTAGCATCATTTAACATCACAAGTTAACATGAACTCACCTAAGCATAAAACACATGTTAACCTAACCTAGAGCATGTTATCTTCATCTAGCATCATTTAACATCACAAGTTATCATGAATTCACCTAAAGCATGGCATAAGGAACACCTTTGGGGTCTTGGCCGAATGGTTCAATGGGTTCCATGGATCAACCACTTAACTAACTCATCTAAAAAAAAAATCCCTCATCATCATATTAATACAAGATATAGCATGGATCATCATGGTAAGCCCTAGTTATGGTCTTGGCCGAATGTTTCAAGGGGAATTTAGGGTTAAACTCTTAACCTAATCCATCTAGCATCCTAACATCATCATATTCATACAAGATATGGTTTAGAACTTCATTGATAACTCAAGAAAAAGGTTTGGCTGAATGGTTCATGGAGAGTTTAGGGTTAAACTCTTAACCTAATCCATCTAGCATCCTAACATCATCATATTCATACAAGATGTGGTTTAGAACTTCATTGAAAACTCAAGAAAAGGGTTTGGCCGAATGGTTCATGGAGAGTTTAGGGTTAAACTGTTAACCTAATCCATCTAGCATCCTAACATCATCATATTCATACAAGATATGGTTTAGAACTTCATTGAAAACTCAAGAAAAGGGTTTGGCCGAATGGTTCATGGAGAGTTTAGGGTTAAACTCTTAACCTAATCCATCTAGCATCCTAACAACATCATATTCATACAAGATATGGTTTAGAACTTCATTGAAAACTCAAGAAAAAGGTTTGGCCGAATGGTTCATGGAGGATTTGATATAACAACTTAAATCGAAAAGCTACTTGTATGCAGGTGAGGGGATACTTACATCCTTCGCTTTGCTTTTAGTTGGAAGATGACCTAAGGGAAGCCAAACCTAGCCTTCTTCTTGCTTGGATGAGTTTCGGACAAAGGATGAAAAGGGAGGGGAAATGGATCTCGGTGAGGAAGAAGATGAGAGGAGAGAAAAGCAATTTGATCACTCATGTCTCCTCATTCCCCTTATTTATTCACTTGAAGAGTCCCTTAGTCTCCCTTACCCCTAACTATAATTTCTCATATTCTTCTAATAGTACAACCCTGCTGGGCTTCTGGTTATTGGATGCATCTATAGGGCTTGGCTATCTCTAGAGGTTTGGGGTTAAATTCCTAGGCCTTGCTTCCTTTTTGGCTCATTTTCTTTTATTTTTGAAAGAGCCCACATAAAGCCCATCATAATCAACCAAAAATTCTTGTAAAATTGCTAGAAATTTTACGGGCATTACAATCCTTCATACCTTTTAAAAGTTTCGTCCTCGAAACTTAGAACAATTCTAGGTACTTCTGTTTCATGTTCTCCTCACGTTCCCAGGTAGCTTCTTCGTACTGTTGATTTTGCCATAGGACCTTTACTAAGGGCACCTCTTTATTCCTTAGTCTCTTGACTTATCGGTCTAGTATCTGGATAGGCCGACTTTTATAACTCAGGTCCTCTTGAACTTGTACTGTTTGTGGCTCGATCACTTGGTCCGCACTGAAAATGCATTTCTTGAGCATCGAAACATGGAACACGTTGTGAATAGCCGACATCTCTTGAGGCAGCTCCAGCTTGTAAGCTACCTTGCCATTCTGCATGAGTACAGCTCCGAGTCCCAACTTGGAAGCGTCACTGTACATGTCGAAGCCTTCATTATTGTCCGGAAGAGCAAGGATTAGAGCGTTGGTCAGTCTCCTTTTCAATTCTGTGAAACTCCTCTCGTAGGCGTCCGTCCATTCATATTTCTTGTTCTTCCTGGTGAGGACTGTCATAGGGGCTGCAATCCTAGAGAAGTTCTCTACAAACTTCCTGTAGTAGCTTGCTAGCCCAAGAAAGCTTCTGGTCTCGCTGGCATTCTTTGGTCGGTTCCAGTTACTCACGGCTTCAATCTTTATTGGGTCTACCATCACTCCGTGCTTGGATATAACGTGACCCAAAAATGGCACTTGATTGAGCCAGAATTTGCATTTGGAGAACTTTGCATACAGCTACTTTTCCCGAAGAATCTATAATACTATCTCCAGGTGTTCTGCGTGCTCTTCGGAGGTTCTCAAATATATCAGTATATCGTCGATGAAAACGATTACAAATTTGTCGAGAAATATCAAGAATACCCGATTCATCATGTCCATGAACAGGGCAAGTGCATTCGTCACTCCGAAGGGCATAACTATGAACTCGTAATGTTCGTATCTTGTTCGAAAGGCCGTCTTCGGTCAAGTTTATCTAGGCTTTCGAATCCTGGGGGTTGGCTAGCGTACACCTCTTCTTTACTAAGTCCATTTAAAAACGCTGACTTGACATCCATTTGAAATAACTTAAATCCTCGATGTGCAGCTTAGGCTAACAACATTCGGATGGATTCTACTCTAGCTACGGGGGCATAGGTTTCATCGTAATCTAATCCTTCGACTCGACTAACACCCTTGGTGACTAACCTTGCTTTATTTCTAACTACTGGTTTCCTCGCTGGTTCATTAAGGCATTTATCACTTGCTGTTGCTCTGTGACTTGACACTGGAGTTCAGTAACCACATGCGTAAGGTCAGGTGGGGGTGTTATCTCGTCAACTCTACTATTGCGTCTCCCAACCATGTTTATCTTCACATATTAGAGTAAGGCTAGTATAAGATTATCGTTCATTTATCTATGCATGGTCAAACTAAAAGCTAGTTCATTTAGCTATGCATGGTTGAACTAAAAGCTAGCATAAGGTTATCTTATATATTTCAGGCATACATATTTTCAGGCATATTTAAGCTAGAGGCATTTGTTATCATACATGAAAGAAATAAAGTAGGCATAGAAATTCTTACTTGGAGCGGCAGGATTTAAAGCTTGATGTGTGTTTAGTGGAAAGGCAGATCTGCTCTGATACCAACCTGTCACGCCCGCCCTTTCCTAGGGTCCGAAAGGGCGGCGCGACGCGATCGTACATACATACATCGTACTACTTGCAGCGGAAGACTTTAGACATATTTTTTTTTTCTTTTAAACACAAACATGCATCGTCATTTCGTAGGTACTTCTTCTTAACATAGAGCATGCATCGTTATTTCATAAGTACTTAGTGCTTAATTCAAGTCCATAAACAAATCATCTTAAGGAAAACTTGCACAAGGGTCATAACAGATCTCCTCCACCATGCCACTACCACATACACTTTGCCCCTCCTACTGCTCCCTTTAGTTTATCCACCCTTTACCCTTATCTGCAGTACAAGAGAAAATAAACTATAAGCACATATGCTTAGTAAGATCCTGTCCTACTCACAAAACCATACATCGACATTAAGCATAGCTTGTAAACATTCATAACATATAAGCAAACATGACATAAGCAAACATAACATGTAGCATATATAACATAAGCTAACATAACATGCAACACATATAACATAAGCAACATATCATGTACATATATGACATAAGCAAACATAACATGTAACATATATAACATAAGCAAACATAACATGTAACATATATGACATAAGCAAACATAACATGTAACATATATGACATAAGCAAACATAACATGTAGCATATGTAACATAAGCAAACATAACATGCAACACATATAACATAAGCATGTAAACATTCATAACATATAAGCAAACATAACATGTAACATATATGACATAAGCAAACATAACATGTAGCATATGTAACATAAGCAAACATAACATGCAACACATATAACATAAGCATGTAAACATTCATAACATATAAGCAAACATAACATGTAACATATATGACATAAGCAAACATAACATGTAACATATGTAACATAAGCAAACATAACATGCAACACATATAACATAAGCATGTAAACATTCATAACATATAAGCAAACATAACATGTAGCATATATGACATAAGCAACCATAACATGTAGCATATGTAACATAAGCAAACATAACATGCAACACATATAACATAAGCATGCATAACATGTAACATATATAACATAAGCAAACATAACATGTAACACATATAACATAAGCCAACATAACATGTAGCATATATAACATAAGCAAACATAACATGTAACATATTTAACATAAGCAAACATAACATGTAGCATTTGTAACATAAGCAATCATAACATGTAACATATATAACATAAGCAACATATCATGTACATATATGACATAAGCAATCATAACATAAAGGTATATGCAGGATGCTCTTCGAAAACATATATCATAGGTATTTGAACATAACTCTCAACATATTGGGCCCGGCATTGTACCACATCATCATCATCATAGCGTGCATCCCTATATAGACTCGAGGTAGCAAGTCTCGAACCTACTAGGTTACCAGGCCCGATCTTAGTTCGTCGACCTAGGGGTCATTGTCATAGCATAGAAGCCCATCCTAGGCCCGATCTTAGTCCATCGACCTAGGGCATCTGGGAGCCCATCCCGTACTAGGCCCGATCTTAGTCCGTCGACCTAGGGGCTATCATACATAGAAGCCCATCCTAGGCCTGATCTTAGTCCGTCGGCCTAGGGCAACTTAGGAGCACATCCCTTTGGACCTTGTTAGGGTCCAGGTACAAGCCATGCAAAAGGTAAAATACTTATATGCTTCTTATCATAACATATCATATTTTTTTTCGCAAACATATCGTACTTCATTTCATAACATATCATATTTCACTTCATGAACATATCATATTTCATTTCTTAAACATATCATACTTCATTTCATAACATATCATATTTCATTTCGCAAACATATCATACTTCATTTCATAACATATCATATTTCACTTCATGAACATATCATATTTCATTTCATAAACATATCATACTTCATTTCATAACATATCATATTTCACTTCATGAACATATCATATTTCATTTCATAAACATATCATATTTCACTTCATAATATATCATATTTCATTTCATAATCACATCATATTTCATTTCATAACATATCTTAAATATCACACACATATAGGGCATGGCATAAGGCATAAACATCAAGAGTGAGTAGACACTAACCTAGAGCATGTTATCTTCATCTAGCATCATTTAACATCACAAGTTAACATGAACTCACCTAAGCATAAAACACATGTTAACCTAACCTAGAGCATGTTATCTTCATCTAGCATCATTTAAAATCACAAGTTATCATGAATTCACCTAAAGCATGGGATAAGGAACACCTTTGGGGTCTTGGCCGAATGGTTCAATGGGTTCCATGGATCAACCACTTAACTAACTCATCTAAAAAAAAAATCCCTCATCATCATATTAATACAAGATATAGCATGGATCATCATGGTAAGCCCTAGTTATGGTCTTGGCCGAATGTTTCATGGGGAATTTAGGGTTAAACTCTTAACCTAATCCATCTAGCATCCTAACATCATCATATTCATACAAGATATGGTTTAGAACTTCATTGAAACTCAAGAAAAAGGTTTGGCCAAATGGTTCATGGAGAGTTTAGGGTTAAACTCTTAACCTAATCCATCTAGCATCCTAACATCATCATATTCATACAAGATGTTGTTTAGAACTTCATTGAAAACTCAAGAAAAGGGTTTGGTCGAATGGTTCATGGAGAGTTTAGGGTTAAACTGTTAACCTAATCCATCTAGCATCCTAACATCATCATATTCATACAAGATATGGTTTAGAACTTCATTGAAAACTCAAGAAAAGGGTTTGGCCGAATGGTTCATGGAGAGTTTAGGGTTAAACTCTTAACCTAATCCATCTAGCATCCTAACATCATCATATTCATACAAGATATGGTTTAGAACTTCATTGAAAACTCAAGAAAAAGGTTTGGCTGAATGGTTCATGGAGGATTTGACATAACAACTTAAATCGAAAAGCTACTTGTATGCAGGTGAGGGGATACTTACATCCTTCGCTTTGCTTTTAGTTGGAAGATGACCTAAGGGAAGCCAAAACTAGTCTTCTTCTTGCTTGGATGAGTTTCGGACAAAGGATGAAAAGGGAGGGGAAATGGATCTCGGTGAGGAAGAAGATGAGAGGAGAGAAAAGAATTTGATCACTCATGTCTCCTCATTCCCCTTATTTATTCACTTGAAGAGTCCCTTAGTCTCCCTTACCCCTAACTATAATTTCCCATATTCCTCTAATAGTACAACCTTGCTGGGCTTCTGGTTATTGGATGCATCTATAGGGCTTGGCTATCTCTAGAAGTTTGGGGTTCAATTCCCAGGCCTTGCATCCTTTTTGGCTCATTTTCTTTTATTTTTGACTTGGATAGGCAAGTGGAGTAGGCGATCAAAATGATTGCGGAAATAGTTCTAGTATCGAATATCACATACCGGGTGATAGTTTTGTTAGTAATAGTGTTTCTAAACACTATAGAAATTGGAAGAACGTGAGTTGCGATTATAGGAGATGTTGGAAGGGATATTTATCTATCCCAGTATTCCTCCTTGAGAAGATCCGGAACTCTTTGTTAAAAGAGAGATGGACCTTTGAGATTATACATCGATTATCGATGATGAAATACAATAGTTGTTATGAATGAATATCCTTCGTTGTGAATAGATGATCTATTTAGATCAGCTAAGGACACCTGTGTATACTCTAGGGTTGATTTACGACTGGAGTGTTGATATTATAGTGACATGATGTCATACAATTATCATTGTCGTTGTGATGATTGATATCATCCGTATAGAGTAAAAAGGATGCAGGTGTGTAAAGACGACAATTTCATACTTAGTATGAATTTTATGAGTTTTGATTATGTTGTTAGACTATTTAACGATTTAGTCACCCCTGGATTTGATAATCGTGTATTCTGGACACAATTGGATCATTTTGTGGTTGTTGGAGTTGCGTAACCTGGCCATTGTTGATTGTGGTAGTTGGAGTTGCGCACTCGGCCATCGTAGATGGTGGTTTGCCTTGTATGATTTGGTTATTACTGTAGATGTGGATATAATATTTTAGCATTACTATACCACGGACTTGTTTGACAATGGTGATGATGGAAATCATTTAGTCGGAAGCTGGTGAAACCAGTTTATAGGACCTAGACGACGGTTAACTTTTACACGAGTATTAGTTAATTCTTCCGGGGTGGATAAAAGGATGTTGTATGCAAATGCATCGTTTCAGGGATCGGAGCGATTTCGATGCAGTTGAATGAGGCGTATCTTATGCTTACGACAATTAAGAAACTACGAGATAGGCTGTCATATACATGATGTGGTTTTAGTAGTTATTACTAGATTTGTGGATGTATGGAGCAGAAGTGCTCATTGAATTTAACTAGCTATTGGGTAGCTACTATAGAGTTGTGGGAACGCGAACAATTGCAATAAGTGAGACTGGTCGCTATAGTCTTCCATGCACTTACAGAGTGTATGGAGTGGATTTTGGACGGTAGATGGGCTTCTCTTGTGAGAAGATAATTTTCCGTCTCTAATATAGATATGTGTTCTAGACACGCATCCACTTAAAAAAAAAAAGAAAAGAGTTGCATTAGCTAAGGAAGAGTTGCTACAGGAAGCACAACATTCTAGATTTGTTATACATCCTGGTGGTACTCGGATGTACCAAGATTGAAATGTTTATACTAGTGGAACGGTATAAAAGAGATAGTGCAGACTTGGTTGCTCGATGTTCAGTATGTCAGCGGGTAAAGGCTGAACATCAGAAACCCGCTAGGTTGCTCTAGGAAATTTTAATTTCCGAAATGGAAGTGGGAGCATATCACGATGGACTTTCATTGTGGGATTACCTAGAACCCAAAAAGGACATTATGCGATTTGGGTGATCGTGGATCGACTAACCAAATCAGCTCACTTTCTGCCTATTCGTGGAATGGACTTGTGGGATCGTCTGGTAGAGTTGTACTGTCGAAAGATTTCATACTGCATAGGGTACTTTTGAGTACTATATCTGATAGAGACCCACGATTTACCTCGTGATTTTGGTAGAGTCTGCATCAGACCATGGGCATAGAGCTTTGGCTCAATATAACATTTCATTCGCAGACAGACAGACAATCTGAGCATACCATTTAGACTCTGGAGGATGTATTTAGATCTTGTGTCATGGATTTCGGAGGTAGTTGAGAGGATCACATTCATTTAGTGGAATTTGCCTATAATAATAGCTACCACTCTTATATTCAGATGGCTCTATTCGAGGCCCATTTGAGATATTGGTATTGATTGGAGGTGTAGCTTATCGGTTGGCTTTACCTCCGATACTGGTAGGTGTTCACAATGTATTTCCTGTTTCTATTCTAAGGAAATACGTGTCGCATGTTGATCATATTCTGAAAGAGGTTCCGATTGTACTTCAGTCTAATGCGACTTACGAGAAGATTCCAGGGTGGATCCTGGGTCGCAAGGAGCGATAGTAGTGAGACAAAACCATCCGACTCATAAATGATGGATGACAGTATCATACTGATGAGGAGGCTATGTGGGAGCAGGAAGATACTATCCGAGCTCAATACCCTCATCTGTTCACTTGAGGAATGTATGTGGTCCTTTCAGAAACTTGCTTGAAGTAATTTTTGCATGTTAGTATGAAATTTCGGAACTAAATTTTTATTAGTAGGAGAGAATGTAAAATACTAGAAAAAAATAATATTCCTTGTTATTTGATAAATTATCATGTGGAATTTTTCAGGAGTTTTTAGAAAAATTTTTGGAATTGAATGGAGTTCATATGATCGAATCGGAGGAAGATTAAGGCTTAAATAAATGATTGGGTTAGACTTGAGCTAGCTCAACCATTTGGGCCGATTTCTTAAAAAAAAAGAGAGAGAGAACCATTTCTTTTTTTTTCTCATTTCTCCGTTACAAACGCTAGACTCCTCTTCTCCGCCCGATCCTCTTCTTCTCATCACGTCCTCGATCCCTTCTTCCCCTCTGCCCAAACTGCTCCACCTCCATGTCGCTCGCCACGACGTCACTGCCGTCGCAAGAGCGATCCATTGCTGCCACCGCCGTCTGTCTGGTCGTGCAACTGGCAGAGCTAGTTTTTTTTCCGTGAGCACTGGTTGTCATTGCCTCCACGTTCGGTAGCCGCCTATCTCGTCGGCGAGTCGATCACCGTTGCTTCAACGGATCACGCACCTCCAAATTGACTGCCATTTTCGATCGTGAGTTTTCCTCACCAGATCTCGATCTTGAACTCTTCCCCATTTCTGTGTTCTCTCTTCTCTATCATCGATCTATGTAGGTTTGTCTTCAATCGCTGCGTGACCACTTCGAGTGACTACCGCTCCTCGATGCTGGCTCGAGACAACCTAGCATCCGAGAGGATCTAGCAACCTAGTATTCTCAGCGATGGCATGATATGGTGCGCCACCGTCTTGAGCAACCTCTATTCCTCTTCGTCGTTTTCTGCTTGACGATTAGTATTGATCTGAAGCAGCACTGCCTCATGAGCCGACCTTGATGTTAAGAGGAAGAGCTTCCATATTCAGATTTGTTGTTGTTTCTTCAAATTGATTTCGATTTGTAGGGGTGTAGCTACACTGTCATTGGAGAAGGGAGGTAAGGATGTGGAATCAATTTTTGGGTTAAATTAGTTGGGTATATGAGTTTGGTTGGAGTATTGTACAGGGCCAAGATACCGGATCCAAAAGTATAATTGATGCTAAGTGAGGTTAGTAAGGTTGGAATTGGATTGATGATACTATAAAATTGGATTAAGAGGTTGTTGTGATTTCAGGTGAAGGAGTTGGGTTGTTACCTCTGTTCACTTGAATTGTATAGGTCGGTGTTGTTCCTGCAGTGGATCAAGAAGTTGCGGCTGATTGATGTAGGGAGAGGTAAGGATTTTGTATGTTAATTAAGTTAGCATATTCCTATAGGATGAATAGATCTCCTATAGCAGATCCAGGAGTTGTGCAACTGCGATTGTGCAAGGTAAGTTGGGTTGGATTAATTTATAATAAATACGATTACCCTTGTAATTTAATTGATCTAGTGATAGTTGATGTCAGAAGTTGACCTGGATTTGGATATGGTTATTGATTCGATATGATATGTTACAGTAGTATTATTTGTGAAGTAATCATAGATCAAATATGATTAGTAAATGAAGTGTAGAGGAGTACACTACTACAAGATTAAATTGACTAATCAAGGGTTAGGATGTGATTTAGAGAATTATTCTAGCATTAGGGTTATGCTAGCAGTTAGTTACTCTTTATGTTTTGTAACTACAAGACCTTGATTCGGAATAGTCTTTTGGACGTGAAGACAGTTACAGTTTAAATAGCAGGTGGGTAATTTCCTACCCTGGTCAGGTAGATGTAATTGCATTCAGATTTAGACATAGATATGAGCATGTTATATGTTCATATTATCTTGACCCTGCTCTTATTATCCTTATGCTAGATACTTGTCGTTGGCAATATATGCTCAAATGTTGATATCACATTGTCCTTTATCATGATTGAAGAGTTAAAGATGTGATGTAAGTAGATCTATAAATATTTAGCAGGGTGTAGATGTTGGAGTACGGATGATGACCTGATTTGTAAATTGGGTAAAAGGTCATCTGTGGGTAGATAATGCCCTAAATGTAGGATTTATTCCAATACCCATATGTTCCATACTTATTATCAACCAGGTGTTGTGTAATGGTTAGGTGAATTGTGATTAGTGTGTCGCTACAGACCAGTGGTCCTAGCTTGTTATGATCAGTTGAGTATGACTCTCTACAGGATAGAGAGTCCGTCGATTAGTTGAGTACGACTCTCTACATGATAGAGAGTGCATCGATCGGTTGAGTAACACTCTCTGCAGAATAGAGAGTGCATTGATCGGATTGGTATGACTCTCTATTGAATAGAGAGTCTGTGGTAGATGTTTGTTTGTGAGACAGTATATTCATGTCATTGCATGCATACTGACGACATTGTCACTCTTAGGGTTGAGAGAGTCGTCAGTCATCTTCCCTCCTAGGTTACTCCCAGAGGAGTAACTGGTGTGAGGGCAGAGCATTTGTTGTGCCGCACTCTACCACTATAGACGGTGGTAGTTGGAGTTGCGTGCAGTTGTCCTGGGTGCATGGCACTCGACCACTCTCAGGTAGTGTCAGTCGGAGTGGCCAGCAGTAGGGACCCCCATTGTGTAGCAAGCTCTTTACGCTCATATGCTACTCGATCATACTACCCACTTGGCCACTCTAGAGTAGTGGTTGGTGTTGAGTTGGGACAGTTATCATGTCGTGCCACCTAGGCTACACTGAAGTTGTGTGAGCGAGTTGGGGTGCGCAGGCATGACCATGCATGTTGCATTGTCGTATCTTATGGCACTTTACATATTTCCATATATACACATATATGCATGTATATATATATGGATGGTTGTGATTTGTATATATATAGATGTAGTCTATAAATATATGCTTATTGTGATGTTACATTTGATTGTACTATGTTTGTTGTATTTGGTTGTACATCATCTTCATACATGCTACTCGCATTTGTTATTTGGTTATGTTAGATACCTGTATACTTGTTGGTCGGACCAGTAGATACCTTTGACTAGTATTTATCATGTTGTATGGTTTCGACCAGATTTCCTGTGATATATATACATATATATTGTGGATATGTGTTCAGGTTGGATAGGTGTAGCGTAGTAGAATTTCAGGTATGTCTGCATTTTACATTGTTCACTTGGTTAGAAGGTATATGCATGTATATGATTATCTTGCTAGTGTTTACCTGATGTACCTGTAGATTTTACTGTTGAATGACATGTGATATTTGATATATATACATGTTCTCTCTTATTACATGCTGAGTTTTACTCACCACCACGGACCCGGGGTTTTTCTATCGCCCAGGTAACAGGTAGAAGTCTTCATGATGGCTTGGGGCACCACTGGCTGGCATCGTCTCATCTCAACTCCGAGGGTCCGAGCTTTTGGGATTTTTCGTTGATGTTCCGATGTCTTTGGTTTTTATGTGATGATTTATAGTTTGTGACGCTATTGTTGTTGTGGTTTGCCTTGTATGATTTGGTTATTACTGTAGATGTGGATAGAATGTTTTAGCATTACTATACCACGGACTTGTTTGACAATGGTAATGATAGAAATCATTTAGTCGGAAGCTGGTGATACCAATTTACAGGACCTAGATGGAGGTTAACTTTTACACAAGTATTAGTTAATCCTTCCGGTGTGGATAAAAGGATGTTGTACGCAAATTCATTGTTTCAGGGATCGGAGCGATTTCGATGCAGTTGAATGAGGCGTATCTTATGCTTACGATAGTTAAGAAACTACGAGATAGGCTGTCATATACATAACGTGGCTTTAGTAGTTATTACAGGATTTGTGGATGTATGAAGCAGAAGTGCTCATTGAATTTAACTAGCTATTGGGTAGCTACTATAGAGTTGCTGGAACACGAATAGTTGCAACAAGTGAGATTGGTCGCTATAGTCTTCCATGCACTTACAGAGTGTGTGGAGTGGATTTTGGATGGTAGATGGGCTTCTCTTGTGAGAAGATAATTTCCCGTCTCTAATATGGATATGTGTTCTGGACATGCATCCAATTAAAAAAAAAGAGTTGCATTAGCTAAAGAAGAGTTGCTACAGGAAGCACAACATTCGAGATTTGTTATACATCCTGGTGGTACTCGGATGTACCGAGATTGAAACAATTATATTGATGGAACGGTATAAAAAAGATAGTGCAGACTTGGTTGCTCGATGTTCAGTATGTCAGCGGGTAAAGGCTGAACATTAGAAACCCGTTGGGTTGCTCCAGGAAATTTCAATTTCCGGAATGGAAGTGGGAGCATATCACGATGGACTTTCATTGCGGGATTGCCTAGAACTCGAAAAGGACATGATGCGATTTGAGTGATCGTAGATCCACTAACCAAATCAGCTCACTTTCTGCCTATTCGTGGAACGGACTCGTGGGATCATCTGGCAGAGTTGTACTGTCGAAAGATTTTTCAGACTGCATGGGGTACTTTTGAGTACTATATCTGATAGAGACCTGTGATTTACCTCATGATTTTGGTAGAGTCTGCATCAGACCATGGGCATAGAGCTTCGGCTCAGTATAACATTTCATCCGCAGACAGACAGACAGTCTGAGCATACCATTTGGACTCTGGATGATCTATTTAGATCTTGTGTCATGGATTTCAGAGGCAGTTGGGAGGATCACGTTCATTTAGTGGAATTTGCCTATAATAATAGCTACCACTCTTATATTCAGATGACTCCATTCGAGGCCCATTTGAGATATTGGTATTGATTGGAGGTGTAGCTTACCAGTTGGCTTTACCTCCGACACTGGCGGGTGTTCACAACATATTTCCTATTTATATACTGAGGAAATACGTGTCGCATGTTGATCATATTCTGAAAGAGGTTCCGATTCTACCTCAGTTTAATGCGATTGACGAGAAGATTTCAGAGTGGATCCTGGGTCGCAAGGAGGATAGTAGTGGGACAAAACCATCCGACTCGTAAAGGTTGGATGACAGTATCATACCGATGAGGAGGCTATGTGGGAGCTGGAAGATACTATCCGAGCTCAATACCCTCATCTGTTCACTTGAGGAATGTATGTGATCCTTTCGGAAACTTGCTTGGAGTAATTTTTGCATGTTAGTACGAAATTTGGAGACCAAATTTTTATTAGTAGGGAAAAATATAAAATATCGAAAAAAATAATATTCCTTGTTAATTGATAAATTATCATGTGGAATTTTTTAGGAGTTTTTAGAAATTTTTTTGGAACTGAATGGAGTTCATATGATAGAATCGGAGGTAGATTAAGGCTTAAAAAGGTGATTGGGTTAGACTTGAGCTAGCTCAACCATTTGGGCCGATTTCTTAAAAAAAAAAAAGAGAGAGAACTGTTTCTTTTTTTTTCTCATTTCTCCGTTACAAACGCTCGACTCCTCTTATCCGCTCGATCCTCTTCTTCTCATCACGTCCTCGATCCCTTCTTCCCCTCCACCCAAACTGCTCCACCTCCATGTCGCTCGCCACCACACCGCTGTCGTCGCGAGAGCGATCCATTGCTGCCACCGTCGCCTGTCGGTCATGCAGCCGGCAGAGCAGGTTTTTTTTCCGTGAGCCCTAGTTGTCATTGCCGCCACGTTTGATCACCGCCTATCTTGACGGTGAGCCGATCACCGTTGCTTCAACGGATCGAGCACCTCTAGATTGACTGCCATATTCGATCATGAGTTTTCCTCACCAGATCTCGATCTTGAACTCTTCTCCATTTCTGTGTTCTCTCTTCTCTATCGTCGATCTGTGTAGGTTTGTCTTCAGTCGTTGCGTGACCACTTCGAGTGAGCACCGCTCCTCAATGCTAGCTTGAGACAACCTAGCATTCGAGAGGAGCTAGCGACCTAGTATTCTCAGCGACGACACGATACGGTGCACCACAGTCTTGAGCAACCTCTGTTCCTCTTCGTCGTTTTCTGCTTGACGATTAGTATTCATCCGAAGCAGCACTGCCTCATGAGCTAACCTTGAGGCTAAGAGGAAGAGCTTCCATATTCAGATTTGCTATTGTTTCCCTGAATTGATTTCGATTTGTAGGGGTGTAGCTGCACTGCCATTGGAGAAAGGAGGTAAGGCTGTGGAATCAAATTTTGGGTTAAATTAGTTGAATATATGAGTTTGGTTGATGTATTGTATAGGGCCAAGATACCGGATCTAGAAGTTTAATTGATGCTAAGTGAGGTTAGTAAGGTTGGAATTGGATTGATGATACTATAAAATTGGATTAAGAGGTTGTTGTGATTTCAGGTGAAGGAGTTGGGTTGTTACCTCTGTTCACTTGAATTGTATAGGTTGGTGTTGTTCCCGCAGTGGATCAAGAAGTTGTGGCTGATTGATGTAGGGAAAGGTAAGGATTTTGTATGTTAATTAAGTTAACATATTCCTATAGGATGAACAGATCTCCTATAGCAGATCCAGGAGTTGTGCAACTGCGATTGTACAAGGTAAGTTGGGTTGGATTAATTTATAATGAATACCATTACCCTTGTAATTTAATTGATCTAGTGATAGTTGATGTCAGAAGTTGACTTGGTTTTGGATATGGTTATTGATTCGATATGATATGTTACAATAGTATTATTTGTGAAGTAATCATAGATCAAATATGATTAGTAAATGAAGTGTAGAGGAGTACACTACTACATGATTAAATTGACTAATCAAGGGTTAGGATGTGATTTAGAGAATTATTCTAGCATTAGGGTTATGCTAGCAGTTAGTTACTCTTTATGTTTTGTAACTACAGGACCTTGATTCGGAATAGTCTTTTGGATGTGAAGATAGTTACGATTTACATAGCAGGTGCGTAATTTCCTACCCTAGTCAGGTAGATGCAATTGCATTAAGATTTAGACATAGATATGCATATGTTATATGTTCATATTATCTTGACCCTTCTCTTATTATCCTTATGCTTGATACTTGTCGTTGGCTATATATGCTCAAATGTTGATATCACATTTTCCTTTATCATGATTGAAGAGTTACAGATGTGATGTATGTAGATCTATAAATATTTAGCAGGGTGTAGATGTTGGAGTACAAATGATGACCTGATTTGTAAATTGGGTAAAAGGTCATCCGTGGGTAGGTAATGCCCTAAATGTAGGATTTATTCTAATACTCGTATGTTGCATACTTATTATCAACCAGGTGTTGTGTAATGGTCAGGTGAATTGTGATTAGTGTGTCACTATGGACCGGTGGTCCTAGCTTGTTATGATCTGTTGAGTATGACTCTCTGCAGGATAGAGAGTCCGTCGATTAGTTGAGTACGACTCTCTACAGGATAGAGAGTGCATCGATCGGTTGAGTACCACTCTCTACAGGAAAGAGAGTGAGTTGATCGGATTGGTATGACTCTCTGTTGAACAGAGAGTATATGGTAGATGTCTGTATGTGAGGCAGTACTTTCATGTCATTGTATGCATACTGACAACATAGTCTCGCTTGGGGTTGAGAGAGTCGTTAGTCATCCTGCCTCCTAGGTTACTCCCAGAGGAGTAACTGGTTTGAGGGCAGAGCATTTATTGTCCCGCAAAGGTCAGATACCTATATATGTTAGGGCAATCAACCCGTGATATGGTTTTGATGTGTGTGGCAAAGGGTTTAAGTTAGGTTGTTATTGTGATTTAATATGTGCGTTGGAGTCTTGCAGGACTTAGTAATTCGCACATAGAGCCTTGGCGAGTTTCACCTCTCATGACTCGGTCCTTGAGTCGGTGAAGGATGGCTTTGCGGAAGTCGTGCGCTTGAAGCATCCGAGGGACTGCCGGACAAGGAGCTTGGAGTGAAGCCGGAGGAAGTAGACTTCAGGGCGAGACACGAAGGATGGCGCTGCAGAGTCGTGCGCTTGGCGCATCCGAGGGACGTGGTTGGACGAAGACAACTTCGAAGGCGAGGGACTCCAAGGGATGAGAGTGAGCAAATATAACCCGGGAAGGGGTAGTGCTCTTAGGTGAAACTTGGCCATTTGGCTAAGTGTCGGATGAGATTTCCCGACACCAGTCGACTTCCATGAAATGGCAGTCGACTGCTCTGAGTCGAACGGGTTTGAATGGTATCTGACTGAAGAGTTTTTGGCTCAGCAGTCGACAGCCAAGACCATCAATCCACTACTGATGGCAGCAGTCGACTGGTCAAGAGGGTTTGGGCCACAGAACCTCTCGTAGTCGACTGGGCAGTCAACTACGAGGCATCAGTCGACTGATGGATACATCAGTCGACTGCCAAGGGTTCCGTTGGACTGCAACGGTCAGGATCTGACGTGCTCAGAGGTCGTTCTAGTGGCGACAGTCGATTGCCAAGGGCAACAGTCGACTGGTGGCGGCCAACGGGAAGAAATCAGCCCTCTCTATAAAAAGAGAGGGTGTTGGGCTTTGGGAGGCTAATGCTTCTATTCTAAACATCTCCCATAGTGTCCAAACGAATTTCCTCCTCTTCCTTGTGCTTATATTCATCTTATTGCAAGAGGAGTGATTTTGTAAGAAAAGGTTACCTCCACCTAGCTTTGTGCAAAGGAGAGAATAGTGAAAGCTTGCGGAGTGATTCACCGTGGACGAATCGGACCGTGGACTAGCGGCGCAGCCATGAACCACATTATATTCTCTTGTTAGCAATGTTTGTTTCCTTTGCTTTGTCTTTCTTTGTTTGTATTTGCATATTCCGCTTGCGCTAATAATTTTGTAGATGAGCAAATTCAATCATCGTATGAAGAGGGCTATTCACCCCCCTCTAGCCGGCCAACACACACCGATCGATCCCCTACAAGTGGTATCAGAGCCAAGGAAAGTTTGTCGAGGACTAACTGCCACAACAAGCACATTCAAGAATGGCCGGCTCCAACATTCACCCACCAAAGTTAGAAGAAGAATTCTCTTGGTGGAAAAAGAGAATGGAGGTATTTTTCGAAACTGATTTTGAAATTCTTTTAATTATGGAAAACGGTTTTGAAATGCCTAGGAATGAAGATGGGGAGCCATTGGAGAAATCAAGGTGGAGCAAGAGGCAAAGGGAGGAGTACTTGGCAAACTCAAAAGCCAAACATCACCTCTACAATGTACTCCCCCAACAAGAAGTCTGTCACGCCCGCCCTTTTTTCCAAGGGTCCGGAATCCGGAGGGGCAGCGCGTGACGCGACCGTACATACATACATTACTTACAGCGGAAGACTTTATACATTCTTCGTACTTCTTACAGCGGAAGACTTTAGACACATTTTTTTTCTTTTCTTTTAAAACATATACATGCATTGACATATATAGATACTTCTTCTTCTTAACATAGAGCATGCATCATAATATATATGGATACTTCTTCTTACTTCTTCCTTACTTCTTCTTATTAACATAGAGCATGCATCATAACATATATAGATACTTAGTGCTTAGTTCAAGTTCATAACTTCATCATCATAAGGAGACATAAATAAGGACATCCATAAACGTCATCATCATAGGGAAACATATATATAAGGACATAACGGATCTTCTCCACCATGCCACTACCACACACATTTGGCCCATCCTGTTGCTCCCTTTAGTTTATCCATCCCTTACCCTTATCTGCAGTACGAGGGAAAGATAAACTATAAGCACATAGGCTTAGTAAGATCCTGTCCTACTCACAAAAATCATACATCGACATTAATCATGGCATGTAACATTCATAACGTATAAGCAACATAACATGTAACATACATGACGTAAGCAACTTAACATGTAGCATAATTAACATAAGTAAACATAACATGAATCATCTATAACATAGCAGCATAACATGTATCATCTATAACATAGCAGCATATCATGTAAATATAGGACTTAATCAAACATAACATGCAACATATATAACATAGCAAATCAACATAACATACAACATATATAAACATAGAGGCATAAACATGACATTTCAAACATAACATGTAACATATATATAACATATCAAACATAACATACATCATATGTAACATAGAGGCATAAACATGACATTTTAAACATAACATGCAACATATATATGACATATCACATAGCATGTGAACATAGCAATCAAATCATGTAAACCTATGCAGGATGTTTTTGAAAATATATATTATAAGTACGTAAACATAATCTCAACATATTTGTGCAAGGCATTGTACCACTTCTTCATTATCATAGTGCGCATCCCTAAATAGACCCGAGGTAGCAAGTCTCGAACCTACTAGGTTACTAGGCCCGATCTTAGTCCGTCAACCTAGGGCAATCGTCATAGCGTAGAAGCCCATCCTAGGCCCGAGTCTTACTCCATCGACCTAGGGCATCTTAGAGCCCATCCCGTACTAGGCTCGATCTTAGTCCGTCGACCTAGGGGCAATCATACATAGAGGCCCATCCTAGGCCGGAGTCTTACTCCATCGACCTAGGGCATCTTAGGAGCCCATCCCTTTGGACCTTGTTAAGGTCTTGGTACGAGTCATGCAGAAGGTAAAATACTTATATGCTTTTATTATAACATAGCTTATTTCATTTTGCAAACATAGCATACTTCATTTCATAACATATCATATTTCACTTCATAAACACATCATACTTCATTTCATAACATGTCATGTTTCACTTCATGAACATATCATATTTCATTTCATAAACACATCGTACTTTATTTCATAATCATATCATATTCATTTCATGAACATATCGTTTTTCATTTTATAATCATATCGTATTTCATTTCATAACATATCTTAAATATCACATACACATAGGGCATGGCATAAGGCATAAACATCAAGAGTAAGTAAACACTAACCTAAAGCATGTTATCTTCATCTAGCATCATTTAATATCACAAGTCAACATGAATTCACCCAACATAAAACACATGTTAACCTAACCTAGAGCATGTTAAAGGACAATGGTTGGCCGAATGGTCCATGTAGGTTTTTAGGGCTAGTCTTTTAATCTAATTCAATTAACATACTAACAAAATCATATGCATACAAACATGGAATAAAACTTCATTGGAGCATCCATACAAGAGGGGTGGCCGAATGGTCCTTGTAGGTTTTTTTTTTTTTGGGCTAGTCTTTTAACCTAATCCAATTAACACACTAACAACATCATATGCATATAAAACATGGATTAAAGCTTCATGGAGTCATCAAAATAGAGGGGTGGCCGAATGGTTCAAGGGGCTTTTAGGGTTAAACCTTTAACTTAATCCATCTAACATACTAACATCATCATATGCATACAAATCATTGTATAAAACTTCATTGAAACATAAAACCAAGGGTGGCCGAATGGTCCATGTAGGCTTTTAGGGTTAGACTTTTAAACTAATCCCTCTAACATACTAACATCACCATATGCATACCATACATAGTATAGAACTTCAATTAATCACCAAAAATACATGATGGCCGAATGGTTCATAGAGGTGTTTAGGGTTAACTTTTAACTTAATTCATTCTACATCCTAATATCATCATTTGCATGTAAAATAAGATATAGAACTTCAATAAAACACTAAAAATCCATGTTGGCCGAATATATCATAGGGATTCCTAGGGTTAACTTTTAACCTAATTCATTCTACATCCTAACATCATCATTTACATGTAAAACAAGATATAGAACTTCAATAAAATACCAAAAATCCAAGTTGGCCCAATGGTTCATGGGGGTTCCTAGGGTTAACTTTTAACCTAATTCATTCTACTTCCTAACATCATTATTTGCATGTAAAACAAGATAAAGAACTTCAACAAAATACTAAAACCCATGTTGGCCGAATATATCATATGGATTTCTTTTACAAAACATCAATCGAAACTACTCGTATGCAGGTGAGGGATACTTACATCCTTCGCTTTGCTTTTAGTGGGAAGATGACCTAAGTAAAAACAAAACCTAGCCTTCTCCTTGCTTGGATGGGGTTCGGCCAAAGGGTGAAAATGGAGAGGGAGAGGAATAGATTTCGGTGAGGAAGAAGAAGAGAAGAGGAGAAAATGAATTGTGTAACTCATGCCCCCTCATTCCCCCTATTTATTCACTTGAAGAGTCCCTTGATCTCCCTTACACTTAACCATAATTTCCCCTATTCCTCTAATGATAAAATCCTATTGGGCTTCTGGTTAGTTGGTGCATCTATAGGGCTTGGCTATCTCTAGAGGTTTGGGGTTCAATTCCTAGGCCTTGCATCCCTTTTTGGCTTATTTTCTTTCATTTTTGAAAAGGCCCACATAAAAGTTTACGGGCATTACAATCCTTCATACCTTTTAAAAGTTTCGTCCTCGAAACTTAGAACAATTCTGGGTACTTCTGCTTCATGTCCTCCTCGCGTTCCCAGGTAGCTTCCTCGTATCGTTGATTCTGCCACAGGACCTTTACTAAGGACACCTCTTTGTTCCTTAGTCTCTTGACTTCTCGATCTAGTATCTGGATAGGTCGACTTTCAATACTCAGGTCCTCTTGAACTTGTACTGTTTGTGGCTCGATCACTTGGTCTGCACTGGAAATGCATTTCTTGAGCACAGAGACATGGAACATGTTGTGAATAGCCGACATCTCTTGAGGCAGCTCCAGCTTGTAAGCTACCTTGCCAACCCTCTGCAATATCGGATACGGTCCCACGTAGCGCGGACTCAGCTTACCCTTCCTTCCGAACCTCATCACTCCCTTCACAGGGGCCACTTTGAGAAATACCAGGTCCCCGACTTCGAATTCTAACGGTCTATGCCTCATATCTGCATAGCTCTTTTGTCGGCTCTAAGCAGTTTCAATTCTCTGACAGATGTTCTGTATAGCTCGGGTGGTGTCATCGATGAAGTCCGTCTGGAGTCCCATCCTCTTCTTTTCACCACCCTCGTACCAGCATATGGGAGATCTACATTTCCTCCCGTATAGAGCCTCGTAGGGTGCCATTCCAATAGTATCTTGGTAGCTATTATTGTAGGCGAATTCTGCCAAACATAAGTATCGACACCAGCCACCTTTGAAATCCAGGGCACAAGCTCATAACATATCCTCCAGTACTTGATTTACTCTTTCTGCATCTAAAGTCTGCGTGGGATGGAAGCGATCAATAATAGCTTCGTTCCTAGGGCCTTCTGAACACATTCCCAGAAATGGGAAATAAAGCGACTATCTCTGTTAGAAATGATGGTCTTAGGAATTCCATGTAGTCTGATAATTTTCCTAGCATATAACTGAGCCAGTTGCTCCGTCGAATAGGTCATCTTGATTGCTAAAAAGTGGGCGAACTTCGTCAATCTGTCCACAATTACCCATATAGCATCATAACCGTTTGTCGTCTTGGGCAATCCTGAGATGAAATCCATAGAAATATCTTCCCATTTCCATTCTGGAATCTGGATCGGCTGCAGTGTTCCTCCTGGTCTCTGGTGTTCTGCTTTAACCCTCTGGCAGGTCAGACAGGTACTGACATACTGAGCCACATCTCTTTTCATTCCGAACCACCAGAACTTTCTCTTCAGGTCTTGGTACATCTTGGTGGTTCCAGGATGCATCGCATAAGGAGTTCCGTGAGCTTCCTCAAATATCTTCTTCCGTAATTCTTGATCATCGGGAATACACAGGCGATCCCTGAGGTAGAGTACTCCACTATCAGAGATACGAAACCCTTCGTCCTTTCCTTCCAAGACCTCTTGCTTGATCCTCTGAATGCTTGGGTCACGAGCTTGCTTTTCTAGTATATCATCGAACAGTGTCGGTGCTATCATCATGGTCGAGAGCTATTCGGAAATGATTTCAACCCCGTAACGCATAATCTCCTTTTATAAGGGCCGAGATAACACTGATAGAGACATCAAGGTGGCGCAGGACTTCCTGCTGAGTGTATCAGCCACCTTGTTTGCTTTCCCCGAATGGTAGAAGATATCGCAGTCATAATCCTTGACGAGCTCGAGCCATCTGCGTTGTCTCATGTTCAGGTCCTTCTGTGTGAAGAAATATTTCAGACTCTGATGGTCTGTATAAATCCTACACTGAGCTCCATATAGATAATTCCTCCATGTTTTGAGAGCAAAGACCACGGCCGCTAGCTCTAAATCGTGGGTGGGATAATTCCTTTCGTGTTCCTTGAGTTTCCTAGAGGCGTAGGCAATGACCTTGCCATTTTGCATGAGTACAGCTCCGAGTCCCAACTTGGAAGCGTCACTGTACATGTCAAAGCCTTCATTACTGTCCGGAAGAGCAAGGATTGGAGCGCTGGTCAGTCTCCTTTTCAATTCTGTGAAACTCCTCTCGCAGGCGTCCGTCCACTCATATTTCTTGTTCTTTCTGGTGAGGACTATCATAGGGGCGGCAATCCTGGAGAAGTTCTCTACAAACTTCCGGTAGTAGCTTGCTAGCCCAAGAAAGCTTCTGATCTCGCTGGCATTCGTTGGTCGATTCCAGTTACTCACGGCTTCAATCTTTATTGGGTCTACCATCACTCCGTGCTTGGATATAACGTGACCCAAAAATGATACTTGTTCGAGCCAGAACTCACATTTGGAGAACTTTGCGAATAGCTGTTTTTCCCGAAGAATCTGCAATACCACATTCAGGTGTTCTGCGTGCTCCTCTGGGGTTCTCGAATATATCAGTATGTCGTCGATGAAGACGATCACAAACTTGTCGAGGAATGCCGAGAACACCCGATTCATCAAATCCATGAACAGAGCAGGTGCATTCGTCACTCCGAAGGGCATAACTACGAACTCGTAATGTCTGTATCTTGTCTGGAAGGCCGACTTTGGTATATCATCTGGTTTCACTTTCACTTGATGATAGCCGGACCTCAGGTCGATCTTAGAGAAGACGGTGGCACCCTTTAGTTGGTCGAACAGGTCGTCAATCTGCGATAAAGGGTACCGGTTCTTGATCGTCACATTATTCAACGCCCGGTAGTCTATGCACATTCGCATAGACCCATCCTTCTTCTTCACCAACAGCACTGGAGCTCCCCATGGAGAGCAACTTGGGCGAATAAGTCCCTTGTCGAGTAACTCCTGTAGCTGTCCCTGAAGTTCCTTCTATTCAGTCGGCGCCATACGGTAAGGTGCTTTAGAGATCGGGTTAGTACCAGGAACCAATTCGATCTCAAATTCAACTTCTCTATCTGGGGTTAACCCTGGTAGTTCATCCAGGAATACCTCTGGGTAGTTGCATACAACTCTGACATCTTCTAGCTTCTGATCCTCGGCTTGACTTGTATCAACTATGTGTGCCAGAAACCCAGTGCATCCACTGTCTAACATCTTGCATGCCTATAGGGCTGATAAAATCTTATTGACTCTTCTCCTTGGCTCTCCAATAAATTCAAACATAGGTTCCGCCTCCGGCTGGAAGACCACTTTTCTTTTACGACACTCGATTGAAGCACCGTACTTGCTTAAGAAATCCATGCCCAGTATAATATCATAATCCTGCATGTCGAGCACTATCAGATCACAATAGAGTTCTCTGTCTGCGATTCTGATGGGTGCGGCTCGCAGCATGTGAGTGGAGGGCATTACTTCTCCCGAGGGCAGAGTGGTTAAGAACTGGTGATCTAGAGCTTGTAATGGTATGTCTATCTTTCCAGTAAAGTGCGTAGAAACAAACGAATGTGTTGTCCCAGTATCAAATAATGCAGTAGCATGTTGACAGAAAATAAATATCTGACCTGTGACAACTGTAGAGGCATTCGCCGCATCTTCTTGGGTGAGAGAGAATACCCTAGCATCTATCATAACTGGTGGGGCTTCTAGTCTCCCTTAGCTGATCGGGGTTCCTTCGATTGCAGCCTGCATCTGATGTAACTGTGGAGGAGCACTCCTGGCCTGGGCATACGGCTGAGGAGGTGCCTGAACCGGGATAGGGTAGTCCCTGATTCTATGTCCTGTCCGTCCACAGTTGTAACATCTATTTGTGCCTTGGTAGCATGCTCCAGGATGTATCTTTCCGCAAGTAGCACACAGAGGGATCCTGGGCTGCTTATTTGCTGGACCACCTTTAGGATCCTCCCATTGTCTTCTCTTGCCAGTGTGGTTCCCTTTCCAAGTACTCTGGTTCCTCTGACCTCCTGACTGGGCCTGACCCCTGCCTTCACTCAGTTCTTTCTTTTGCTGATTAATGTTGTTCAAGTAATGCTCGGTAACCAAGGCACTACTGAACAACTCCTCTGCGGTCTGCGGTCTATGAACTCCGCCGGCCACATTCAAAGCTATTTCTGGTCGGAGCATCTTCAGCATGAGTCTGACCCTTTCTCTTTCCGTGCTGACCAACTCGGGGCATAGGCGTGCGAGTCGGTTGAATCTCTTCACGGCTTCGCTGACTGATAGGTCACCTTGTCGGAACCCAGTGAACTCGTCGTAATGCTTGTTGGTTACCCTCATGTGGAAGAATTCTTCGAAAAACTCGTACTCGAAATCTGTCCATCTCATCTGATTTACTTGTCTCTTTGCTTTAACCCGTTCCCACCACATCCGAGCATCTCTCGAAAGGTAGAATGATGCACACTTAATCTTCTCGCATTCAGGCCAGTCCAGTAGCTCCACGATGCTTTCCACCGTCTTGAACCAGGCCTGGGCATCCCATGGCTCACCAGTACCAGAGAAATTTTCCGGCTTCAGTCTCTGCCACTGGATCAGGTAAGCTTCCTGTCGAACCATCGGGTCGGGGCCCGTTGGTGGGGCAATACGGTTTCCTCGCTAATTCATTAGGGTATTTATTACTTGTTGTTGTTCGGTGACTTGTCGCTGGAGTTCTGTGACTACGTGTGTAAGGTCATGCGGGGGTGCTATCTCATCAGCTCTACTACTGCGTCTTCCAGACATGTTTATCTTCATATATTAAAGTAAAGCTAGTATAAGTTTTTCGTTCGTTTATCTACGCATAATTAAACTAAAGCTAGCATAAAGTTATCATTCATGTTTTCATGCATAATTCAAGCTAAAGGCATTTCATATCATACATGAACAAAATAAGCTAAAGGCATTTTATATCATACATGAACAAAATCAGCTAAAGTCATTTCATATCATACATGAACAAAATAAGCTAAAGGCATTTTATATCATACATGAACAAAATAAGCTAAAGGTATTTTATATCATACATGAACAAAATTAACAAAGTTAGAGTAGACAGAATTCTTACTTGGAGCGGCAGGATTTGGAGCTTGATGTGTGTGTAGTGGAAAGGCAGATCGGCTCTGATACCAACCTGTCACGCCCGCCCTTTTTTCCAAGGGTCCGGAATCCGGAGAGGCAGCGCGTGACGCGACCGTACATACATACATTACTTACAGCGGAAGACTTTATACATTCTTCGTACTTCTTACAGCGGAAGACTTTAGACACATTTTTTTTTCTTTTCTTTTAAAACATAAACATGCATTGACATATATAGATACTTCTTCTTCTTAACATAGAGCATGTATCATAATATATATGGATACTTCTTCTTACTTCTTCCTTACTTCTTCTTATTAACATAGAGCATGCATCATAACATATATAGATACTTAGTGCTTAGTTCAAGTTCATAACTTCATCATCATAAGGAGACATAAATAAGGACATCCATAAACGTCATCATCATAGGGAAACATATATATAAGGACATAACGGATCTTCTCCACCATGCCACTACCACACACATTTGGCCCATCCTGTTGCTCCCTTTAGTTTATCCATCCCTTACCCTTATCTGCAGTACGAGGGAAAGATAAACTATAAGCACATAGGCTTAGTAAGATCCTGTCCTACTCACAAAAACCATACATCGACATTAATCATGGCATGTAACATTCATAACGTATAAGCAACATAACATGTAACATACATGACGTAAGCAACTTAACATGTAGCATAATTAACATAAGTAAACATAACATGAATCATCTATAACATAGCAGCATAACATGTATCATCTATAACATAGCAGCATATCATGTAAATATAGGACTTAATCAAACATAACATGCAACATATATAACATAGCAAATCAACATAACATACAACATATATAAACATAGAGGCATAAATGTTGGATCAATGCGGTTCGCTAGAGGGGGGGTGAATAGCGAAAGAAAAAAACTTTTTCGAATTCGTTTCAAGACAAATATACGCAGCGGAAAGATAAGCAAAACAAAAAGTAAAGAAGACAATAGAAACAAGATATTTACTTGGTTCGTAGCCGAAGGCTACTACTCCAAGGCCCTAGTGGTCCTTGACCACGCACGGAGGGCAAATCACTAAACAAACTCCTCCTCGTTGGAGGTAGGAGTTAATCGATACAAAAAAACTTGAGGTAGAGGGACACTCCCCCTCTCCTCGTTACGATAGAAAAATAGCTTCGAAGAATGTAAATGAGCAACGACACTAAAATTAAAACCGACGTACAAAAATAAAGGAAATGAAACCTAGACGTCGGAGAAGAAGAAGCACGTTGTTGTCGGTAGCTTTGAGGAGACTCTTTGGAAGCTTAGAATTGTTGATGAAACCCTAGGTTTGGCCCTCCTTTTATAGCCTTTGAGCCCCTTTTCGAGTGGGTCTTCAACCAATCACAAATGGACACCAAACCGCTTTGAGGTGGAGTGATAAGCCTTGACTCCTCGAATCTGATCATTGACCATTGATATCATCGATCGTGATGGCAACATCGGTCGATCGATTGATGACCTTTCTCAGCCGATCGGCCCGATACACGGCTGATCGAGTCCTCAAGGCGATCGTGATGCTTGCTGCAAGTCAAAGTTAGCTCAATAAAAACATAATTTCGATGGTCGTCGACCATCCGATCTCGACTTAGACCATCTATAAGATGTCTTTGGTCGGATCTACGCTTAAGATCATCCCCGTAAAGAGGATACGACCTTACTTACTCTCGCACACACGAGCTTACCTCGATACTTACGTGTCGCTTTTGCTTCCGGCCTTCCACTCGATTCCTTCGGCTCCCTCCGAAGTAACTCGAGTATCGCCCGACCACCGCAGCTTTCTCCGGGTGTCGCTAGCCTTCAGCTCCAGCTATATCAATCTTCTGCACACTCGATTCAGCTCGTGAGAAAACAAAATAGACTTAACTTTTGTGTCTTTGCTATAATCAAAACACAGGTTCGATTTCGGTGCCTCACTGCACCAACAATAAACATGACATTTCAAACATAACATGCAATATATATATAACATATCAAACATAACATACATCATATGTAACATAGAGGCATAAACATGACATTTCAAACATAACATGCAACATATATATGACATATCACATAGCATGTGAACATAGCAATCAAATCATGTAAACCTATGCAGGATGTTTTTGAAAACATATATTATAAGTACGTAAACATAATCTCAACATATTTGGGCACGGCATTGTACCACTTCTTCATTATCATAGCGTGCATCCCTAAATAGACCCGAGGTAGCAAGTCTCGAACCTACTAGGTTACTAGGCCCGATCTTAGTCCGTCGACCTAGGGCAATCGTCATAGCGTAGAAGCCCATCCTAGGCCCGAGTCTTACTCCATCGACCTAGGGCATCTTGGAGCCCATCCCGTACTAGGCCCGATCTTAGTCCGTCGACCTAGGGGCAATCATAAATAGAGGCCCATCCTAGGCCCGAGTCTTACTCCATCGACCTAGCGCATCTTAGGAGCCCATCCCTTTGGACCTTGTTAAGGTCTTGGTACGAGTCATGCAGAAGGTAAAATACTTATATGCTTTTATTATAACATAGCTTATTTCATTTTGCAAACATAGCATACTTCATTTCATAACATATCATATTTCACTTCATAAACACATCATACTTCATTTCATAACATGTCATGTTTCACTTCATGAACATATCATATTTCATTTCATAAACACATCGTACTTTATTTCATAATCATATCATATTCATTTCATGAACATATCGTTTTTCATTTTATAATCATATCGTATTTCATTTCATAACATATCTTAAATATCACATACACATAGGGCATGGCATAAGGCATAAACATCAAGAGTAAGTACACACTAACCTAAAGCATGTTATCTTCATCTAGCATCATTTAACATCACAAGTCAACATGAATTCACCCAACATAAAACACATGTTAACCTAACCTAGAGCATGTTAAAGGACAATGGTTGGCCGAATGGTCCATGTAGGTTTTTAGGGCTAGTCTTTTAACCTAATTCAATTAACATACTAACAACATCATATGCATACAAACATGGAATAAAACTTCATTGGAGCATCCATACAAGAGGGGTGGCCGAATGGTCCTTGTAGGTTTTTTTTTTTTGGGCTAGTCTTTTAACCTAATCCAATTAACACACTAACAACATCATATGCATATAAAACATGGATTAAAGCTTCATGGAGTCATCAAAATAGAGGGGTGGCCGAATGGTTCAAGGGGCTTTTAGGGTTAAATCTTTAACTTAATCCATCTAACATACTAACATCATCATATGCATACAAATCATTGTATAAAACTTCATTGAAACATAAAACCAAGGGTGGCCGAATGGTCCATGTAGGCTTTTAGGGTTAGACTTTTAAACTAATCCCTCTAACATACTAACATCACCATATGCATACCATACATAGTATAGAACTTCAATTAATCACCAAAAATACATGATGGCCGAATGGTTCATAGAGGTGTTTAGGGTTAACTTTTAACTTAATTCATTCTACATCCTAACATCATCATTTGCATGTAAAACAAGATATAGAACTTCAATAAAACACTAAAAATCCATGTTGGCCGAATATATCATAGGGATTCCTAGGGTTAACTTTTAACCTAATTCATTTTACATCCTAACATCATCATTTACATGTAAAACAAGATATAGAACTTCAATAAAATACCAAAAATCCAAGTTGGCCGAATGGTTCATGGGGGTTCCTAGGGTTAACTTTTAACCTAATTCATTCTATTTCCTAACATCATTATTTGCATGTAAAACAAGATAAAGAACTTCAACAAACACTAAAACCCATGTTGAATATATCATATGGATTTCTTTTACAAAACATCAATCGGCTTACTCGTATATTGTGAGGGATACTTACATCCTTCGCTTTGCTTTTAGTGGGAAGATGACCTAAGGAAAAACAAAACCTAACCTTCTCCTTGCTTGGATGGGGTTCGGCCAAAGGGTGAAAATGGAGAGGGAGAGGAATAGATTTCGGTGATGAAGAAGAAGAGAAGAGGAGAAAATGAATTGTGTAACTCATGCCCCCCCATTCCCCCTATTTATTCACTTGAAGAGTCCCTTGATATCCCTTACACTTAACCATAATTTTCCCTATTCCTCTAATGATAAAATCCTATTGGGCTTTTGGTTAGTGGGTGCATCTATAGGGCTTGGCTATCTCTAGAGGTTTGGGGTTCAATTCCTAGGCCTTGCATCCCTTTTTGGCTTATTTTCTTTCATTTTTGAAAAGTCCCACATAAAGCTCATTATCGTCAAGCCAAAAATTCTTGTAAAATTGCTAGAAATTTTACGGGCGTTACAAAGTCAACCGGATAGGAGAGTGTGCTAGTGCCAAGAAGATGTGGGAGAAACTAATAGAGATTCATGAAGGCACATCTGAGGCGAAGCTAGCAAGGAAAGATGTCCTTCGCTCCCAATTATCCAATATCAAACTCGAAAAGGGAGAAAAGGTAAAATCCCTACACTCTAGATTTAAGGAAATTCTAACTGGGTTGACAAGTGTAGGTGAAAAACTCTCCATTCGGGATATGGTAATGAAGGCCATAGATGTCTTTCCCAGGTCATCAAGATGGAGCTCTATGGTGGATTCCTTTTACATCTCCAAGAACCTAGAAGTTAGCACCTTGGAGGAATTTTTCTCAACCATGGAGCTCCACGAAACAAGACTTGAAGGAATAATAGAAGATCCAAGAATTCAACCTTCAAGAGGAGTGGCACTTTTGGCCAAAAAGGGGAAGAAGAAGATGGAGACCTCCTCCTCCTCCGATGAAGCATCCTCATCTTCCTCCATGGATAGCACGGAAGAAGCATACATGGTAAGGAAGGTAAGGCGTGCTTTGAAAAATTTCAAATTTAATAAATCTAATGATAGGAGGAGAAGACTAAGGGGGAAGGTGATTTGCTACAATTGCCAAGGAGAGAGACATATAAGGGATAATTGTCCCCTCCTAAAAAAGAGTAAAGAGGAGAGGAAAAAGAAAGAAGAAAAGAAGAAGAAGAAGGGGAGCAAGAAGAAAGAAGAAGAGAAGAAGGTCAAAGAAAAGGGAAAGACCAAAGCACTAAAGGCAAAGACATGGGATGATCCTTCTTCCTCATCTTCATCCGAAGAGGAAGAACATGTTTATTCAAACCTTACCCTAATGGCCTTTGATGACCTAGACTCCTCTTCCTCCGAAAATGAAGAAGCAAGTTCAAGTGAGGAGAGCTCGAGTGAAGGGGGAACCTCTTCTACATCCTCATCATCGGAAGAGGATTTGGTAAGTGAGGTAACCAATCTTTCCCCCAAGAAAGTTATGTCAATTATTTCTAGCCTCACTAAGGACTTGTTTAGGGCAAAGAAGAAAAACAAATGCATTCTAGATCAAATTAAGGACTTAGAAGAAAAATTAGAAAAAGCATGCTTAAATGTAAATGATAATATTTCTTCTAGCTTAAATGATGCATGCTTACATGAATATATGTCATTTAATGTTAGTGATGCATGTATGGATGAAAATAGGGCTTTAAGGGAAAAGGTAGATCACTTGACCAAAGCCCTAGAAAAATTCACCATAGGCTCCAACACCCTTAACATGATCATAGGGAGCCAAAGAGCTAGTTTCAATAAGAAAGGCCTAGGATATAAGGAAAAAAAAAATGAAAAGGCCTATAAATGTCTAATTGCTAGGGGTCAAGATAAAAAGAAGACAATTGCTAGAAAATGGATCCCTAAGGAATTTTTAGTGAACCCCATAGAAAAGAACTTGTATTGGGTTCCTAAATCCATCCTAAAGGGTTAGGTAAACCCTAGGATAGTTAACCACATGGAATTTATCTATATCATATTTTGGTTGACTTAGGATGGCGGGACAATATTTTTGAAATAGTGTTAGGTGATGATAATGCACCTATAAATAGAGAAATCATGCTTTAGGTGATATTTGCCTTATTATCATGATGTAATACCTAATGCATGATCACAATTTGATGAATACATTTGTTTCATGATCATAATGTAAAATTAATACATATATGCTTTTATGATCATGTGGGATATTAGGATGATACTTAACCATGGGTAGAAATGCATGAAATTGATGGTTAAGTGTATACAAATACCTTTAGGATGCATCTCACACTCACCATAGACTACCTTGATTGAAAACTTAGCATGAGTGAGATGTTAGGATGATACAAATGTCCACTAATGCCTATGACATTTAGATGGTCATTTAAAGTATCAAAATAGCAATAATAGACCAATCATGGGGAAGGCTTATGTTTAATTCATAGAAATATTGCCCAAAGATCATGGTTGGATATTTCATATGTTTTCAAAATAATTTCTTACTTTAAAATCTATGTGTTCATGTTTTGAAACAAATCAAACCAAAACTAGGTGTTAAAATGGATACAAACTTGATCAAAACACTAGTTGTTTTTAAAGCTTTTGGATTTTTGGCAAATCTTTGAAAATATAATGTATTTTCATGGAAAACTATTTTCATTGATAAAGAACCCTAAAAGAAATGTGTTCCCCAAATTTCACTATTTTTCGAATTTTTTAAAATTTATAGTGCATTTCAAATTCCAAAATCAAATTTGATTTCATTGTGTCACGACGCCATAACGATATAGTGATCGATGTATCGTGTACCCGATCACAGTAACTTGATTTTCTCAGGATTTTAAGTGTTTTTGATTTTTTTCTTTTCACTAGACTTGATGTCATGCCATATAAACTCTGCTTAATCTTTTTGATGGTGTCAAAGGGGGAGAAAGATATATGTTTAAGTAAAGGGGGAATGCATTTATGGGGAGTTTCATGTATTAAGGGGGAGAGTTGCTAATCATGTTATTTACATGCTTTCCTTTCTTAATATTTTATCAAATATTTTTACCTAACTTAAACGGATGGTCACACATCAAAAAGGGGGAGATTGTTAGGGAAATCAACCCGTGATATGGTTTTGATGTGTGTGGCAAAGGGTTTAAGTTAGGTTGTTATTGTGATTTGATATGTGTGTTGGAGTCTTGCAGGACTTAGTAATTCGCACATGGAGCCTTGGTGAGTTTCACCTCTCATGACTCGGTCCTTGAGTCGGTGAATGATGGCTTTGCGAAAGTCGTGCGCTTGGAGCATCCGAGAGACTGCCAGACGAGGAGCTTGGAGTGAAGTTGAAGGAAGTAGACTTCAGGGCGAGACGCGAAGGATGGTGCTGCAGAGTCGTGCGCTTGGCGCATCAGAGGGACGTGGTCGGACAAAAATAACTTCGAAGGCGAGGGACTCCAAGGGATGAGAGTGAGCGAATGTAACCCGGGAAGGGGTAGTGCTCTTAGGTGAAACTTGGTCATTTGGCTAAGTGTCGGATGAAATTTCCCGACACCAGTCGACTTCCATGGAATGGCAGTCGACTGCTCTAAGTCGAACGGGTTCGACTGGTATCCGACTAAAGGGTTTTTGGCCCGAATGATCGCCATATGTTGGCAATGACCGCTAAGACCATCAATCCACCGGCCGATGGTAGCATGATCGTCAAGAGGGTTTGGGCCACAGAACCTCTCGTAGTCGACTGGGTAGTCGACTACGAGGCATTAATCGACTGATGGATACATCAGTCGACTGCCAAGGGTTCCGTTGGACTACAACGGTCGGGATCTGACGTGTTCAGAGGTCGTTGTAGTGGCGGCAGTCGACTGCCAAGGGCAGCAGTCGACTAGTGGCGACCAACGGAAAGAAATCAGCCCTCTCTATAAAAATAAAGGGTGTTGGGCTTTGGGAGGCTAATGCTTCTATTCTAAACATCTCCCAAAGTGCCCAAACGAATTTCCTCCTCTTCCTTGTGCTTATATTCATCTTATTGCAAGAGGAGTGATTTTGTAAGAAAAGGTTACCTCCACCTAGCTTTGTGCAAAGGAGAGAATAGCGAAAGCTTGCAGAGTGATTCACCGTGGACTAGCAGCGCAGCCGTGAACTACGTTATATTCTCTTGTTAGCATTGTTTGTTTCCTTTGCTTTGTCCTTCTTTGTTTGTATCTGCATATTCCGTTTGCGCTAATAATTTTGTAGACGAGCAAATTTCATCATCGTACGAAGAGGGCTATTCACCCCCCTCTAGCCGGCCAACACACACCGATCAATCCCTTACAATATGCACCTCGGATGCAGCTTGGTCCTCCATCCTCTTCTGTTCAGCTCTCTGGCGATGATTGGTTCGTTCTATTTCTAGACTGATCGGAATCAAGGCTTCTGATCCTAAGCGTATATGCTTATGAGGAACCGTGCTACAAAATTAGGAGTATTACCTAATACTTAATTAAAAATAGAAAATAGCCTAAACTAATACTAAATCAAATGCAGAAAATTTAATAAAAAGTTAATGCAATGTAATTACTGAAATAAATCTAAACTTGCTCTAGATATTAAAAATCTAAAACTGAAGTAAATAAAAATAAACGAAAGAAATAAAAGTTAAGCAACTAAATAAACCTATCCTAAGTTCGATCCAATTAACTGCTTCTTGATTCGATATCAAATCAATCAGTCCCCGGCAACGACGACAAAAACATGATGCATACGAATGCGACCTCAAATCTCGCGACGGAGACCGTCGAGGACTCGAAGCACGTGCTCGCACTCAATGCCCACAAGTGTACGGATGTCGTCAAGTAATAAAAATATTATCGATTCCACAAGGACTGAAATTCGAGTACCGATTTGGTAAGTGAGGTTATTGTTCGGAATTCAGATTTAAGGGTTGTAAATGCGAGGGTTGACGGCGGTCCCAACTAAATATGGTGTCACACGGAAGAAGAAATAAACTATGTTGTGAGATTTTGGAAGGGATTCTAGGATTTCAATTTTGTTTGTGTGTCATAGAAGACGTTGTCAATTGGGTTTCGTCTAGGGTTCTAGCTATGATTTTGTGGAATGGACATCATACACTCCCCCGATAAGCCTTCGCATCTACGGGAAGCTACCTCTGCCATTACCAAGTTGACCCCTGGACTTATGACGGGATAGTCGATACGAGGATGCCAAATTGATCCCTGTGACGAGTCGAAAATGGGGTGCGTTTCCTACTCTATCGCATCCTTCTACCCACGATTACAGGTGATGAGGTCAACACCTAGGTTCCTCCTTGATTCTCCTAAATCTTAGATACAAGGGCTGTCACCCCTCGTATTAGGTAGCACAGTAAATAGAAAACCAAAACAATAACTATACCTCTAAAACCAAATGCCAATTGCAAATAGAAATTCAAGAACAGAATTCAAATTTGGAATAACATGTTCTACGCACACAAACTACTCCCTAATCCTAGAATCGAAAAGTCTACTCTATAGATAAGAAAGGAGAAACACAAAGCACGATCATGTTTGTATAATCAATAGAAATTAAGCAAGGAACAAAAATTATAATGCAATGTGGCTCTTCTCTCCGGCATTGAAGTGCAAAATTTGGATCTCCGACGACTTTCTTCCTCCCCGATGTGAGTTCTCGAAGCCTTTTAGGGCATTGGAGTGCCATCCCGACCATCGTGCCTCCTCTTTAGGGTTTGGGTGTAGCCTCCTTTATATAGACATCAACCTAGATCTCTCTAAAACCTAAAAAATAACTAACTCGTGTCGAGATCGCAAAGACCACCTGCAGTCGTGTGTTTCCACACGCCAGTGCCATGTGGTATCTTGGGGCTAATTTCGCCCCTTGGACACGGCCGTGTGTAGCCACATGTCCTGGTCGTGTCCCCTTCTGCGTCCAGCTACAAAATACCCTTCTTTTGCTCTAAAAGTGCACCTTTTTCTCCATGAAATGTTGTCCTGCACACAAAAGTATAAAAAGCAGATCTCCGAGCCAGATAATAGGAAATGCATGCAAAACAAAGTGAAATATGCATAAAACAAACATAAAATGTAATGAGATGCGAGCAAATACTACTCCTAAAATCCTATATGTTTTGCTCACATCAGGCATATAATGGTAGCATAAATAAAATATGCATCAATAATTATGATGTCATTGTTGGGAATTGGACCGTCACTAGAGGGGGGATTGAATAGCGTTTCGTACGTCGATGGAATTCATTCACGTGCTTGCTACAATTTGATTAGTACGCAGTGGAAATAATAGAAAAATATAAACAAAAACACAAACACACAATTACACAATCGATATAATGTGGTTCGGAACCTCAAGGTTCCTACTCCACGGGTTGGGCTCGAAGGAGCCCTAGCGATGCAAACAACACCACTAAACAATAACGCTCCTTCTCGACAACACGTCGGAGGTGGAGAAACCTCGTATAAGAGATTACACTAAGTAATATAATGAATACAAGAAAATACAAAGATGAAATACAATACAAGCAAAGAAAAATACTTTACGAGAAATCTTTGAATGCTTGCATTTTGTTGCTTGAGATTGGCCTTGAAGGTCTAGATTGCTGTAGTAAATCCCCTCCAAATCACCTCAAGAAACCCTTGCCAAATCCCTCTCCACAAGCTGCATTTATAACCTACATTCGGGTTGGATTTCTCCTAGCAGTCGACTAATCGCGACTATGAGTCGACTGCTCCTGTAGCCGTTGTCTCACAATGACCCGATCCACGTTGGACAAGTTCCAACGGATAGACCATCAGTCGACTGATCACACCCATCAGTCGAATGATGCACAGGTAGTCGAGTCGTTGGTCGAGCCTGCCTTGCATCTGTGGTTTTTCCTCAGCATCAGTCGACTGCCCCTAATTGGTAGTCAATTGATGGGCCAGTCGAGGCACCTTGCGTCTGTGGTCACCGCAGTCGAAGTCAGTCAAGGTGCCAGTCGAGGCGCCTTGCATCTGTGGCAGCAGCTTGACTACAGTCGATCATCGGTCGACTCATGGCAGTCGACTGTTCATAATCCCAATCGACTGTAACAAGTTGACTCAGCTGCCAAGTGTCAAAACACTTGACCAGTCGATTGGTCCAAAGTCCCAGTCGACTGTTAACCTCAAACATGAGGTTTAACCCCAAGTATGGTTTCCTCATACTTGCTAGACCACCCTTAGCCTAGACCTAAGCCTTCTAGCCACCTCCGTCAACCTCATGCCTATCGGATCCCTCCAAGTCATCCATGACTTGTTCATCCATACGCTAGCCTTCTGGTGCTTCCATCGTCTATTGTCATGCTAAGTTGGTCTATCTCACCAAGGCACATTGGGCTTACCCAGCCAAGACATACGCTTGGACTTTACACCGTCAACCATTGGACTTATGCTGCCAAGACTCCCACTTGGACTTTACACCGCCAATATCACCCCTTGGACTTCCCTTGCCAACCCATGTTGGACTTTACATTTGCCAAAACTCAAGCTTGGACTTTCCCTTGCCAAGACCCATGCTTAGACTTTCCATGCCAACCCATGTTGGACTTTTCCATTGTCAAGTGTCTCACTTGGACTTTTCATGCCAAGTAACCATGACTTGGACTTTCCCATGACAATCACATTGTCATACGTTTTGTTGAATATCAAAATATCGCTCGAGTCAAACTCGAGTCTGGTCAATCGTGACCTGGGTCGATTGCACCAACAGTCATGGCATGTGAATACAACCTAAGCACTAACATGATATAAAAGCTAACCTAAGAATTATCATGACATATTATATGATTTAAAAGAGATATGATGTCATGACATTGCATATGGTAAAAAAATTATGGAAAATAAAAAATACAAAGGTATAAAATACCTAAGTGTTAAGCCCAAAATGTCATTTCCAGAATTAAATCCATATTTTCCATAATGGTACCCATCTCTCAAGTGTGCCAAAAACACAAAATGATCAATTTTTCAAATTTCTCAAATTTAATTGGCACATCTTAAAATCTTTTAGAATATAAAATCAAACTTATTTCCAAGGTACCCATAACCTTGAAAATGTCCTAAAGTGTCAACTCTTCCATGGTTAGGTTAACTACTCATCCACTTAGGGTTGACACACCCTAACCAATCTAGCGTGAAGGAATCACACTCTTAGGAACTCAATACCTATTTGAGTTCCTTGGGTTTTCAAGGTATTCACTAGGGATGACTTCCCTTGATACCTTCCTAATGACCCTTTTAGGCTTCGAAGCCTTGGTCATTTAGGTCTTACTTAGGTTAACTCATCTTGTAACCTTTTTAGTGGCTTCCCTAGATTTCTTTGAAACCTTACTAGGCACCCACCATGATTAACCTTAGGGATGACCTTCCTAGTAACCTTGGTTTTCCTAGAGCTATGGATGGTTCCATAATCGAATGGAACACTATGATAGGTCTCCTTGGGCTTAGGTTTGTGACTCCAACCTTTCTTGCCCCTAGATGGTTCTTGTTTTATAGACCCTAATTTTTGTCCACTTGACCCTTGAATTGAATTTTGTATTTTCTTAAGTGTCTTCTCTAATTTCTTAAGTTTTGACCTTAAAACTTGATTTTTAACTCTAATTGCCCAATTTTTGAATTTTCATTTAATCTTTGGGCATTGTTCTTCCTTTTAGGCATATGCCTACCCTTCTTGAGGTTAATGCCCAAATGACTCTCTATCTTTCCAATTGATTCCTTAGGTAAGATTTTTCTAGGATTATCCTTAGACGAGTTTTGATACCACTTGTAGGGGATCGTACGTCACTAGAGGGGGGTGAATAGCGAAATCGTCGCTTGATATAATTCGATCACGTGCTTGCTACAATTGGGTTATTACTCAGTGAAAATAGAAAATACAATACAAATACAAATACAAACCCACAAGAACAATCAAAACACAAGAATATATGTGGTTCGAAACCTTAGGGTTCCTACTCAATGGGCCGAGCTCAACAAGCTATAGTGATGTACACACCACTAATAAATCTCCTTCTCGGTGACATACCGGAGGTGGAGAAACCACGTACAAGGGATTACTAAAGTAATACAATGAAATACAACAAGTAAACTAAGCAATAAACAAATACAAGTAAAGAAAACTTTACACTAAGAGTTTTGGATTGCTTACTTGTTGATTGCGTTGGTTTACTCTTGAAGGTTTGGAATGCAGTAGGAATTCCCCTCCAAATTTCCCCAAGAACCATTGGCAAAAACCTCCCTTTCATTCTCCTTATAAATTTGTAACTCAAGCTGATTTTCACTTAGCAGTCAACTGCTCATCCCCATCAGTCGACTGCTCCTGTAGTCGTTGTCTCACAACGACTTGATCCACACTGGAAGAACTCCAACAGATACCCAGCAGTCGACTGACCTTACCATCAGTCGACTACTGCTTTGATAGCCGACTGACTTGTCGTCTATCGAGGATTTTGTACATGTGACCAAAACTAGCACTCGACTGCCCTTCATGGCAGTCGACTACTCATATCCAATCGACTGCCCAAAGCTAGCAGTCGACTTCCAAGGAAACTTGTCGTAGTCAAACGCCAGTCGACTCATGACAGTTGATTGGTCATAATCCAAGTCGACTGCTCAGTATCAACTCGACTGCCTAATGTACACGAACGCGACCTCGACTCGAAGCGCACACTCTCGCTCAATGCCCGCAAGTGCACGAATGTCATCAAGTAATAAAAAGATTATCGATCCAATAGGGACTGAGATTCGAGTACCGATTTGGTTAGTGGAGGTTATTGTTCGGAATTCAAATATAATGGTTGTAATTGCAAGGGTTGATGACAGTCCCAACTCAATACAGTGTCACACGAAAGAAGAAAGAAACTAGTTGCGAGTCATTGAAAAGGATTCTAGGATTTCGATTTCATTGTGTGTCACAGAACACGTTGTCAATTGGGTTTTGTCTAGGTTTCTAGCTATGATTTTGTGGAAAGGACATCATACACTCTCCCGATGAGCCTTCGAATCTATCGGAAGCTACCTCTGCCATTACCAGGTCGACCCCTTGACTTAGGACGGGATAGTCGGTATGAGGATGCCGAATCAATCCCTGCAATGAGTTGAAAATGGGGTGCATTTTCTACTCTATCGCATCCTTCTATCCACGGTTACTGGAGATGAGGTCAACCCCTAGGTTCTTCCTTAATTCTCCTAAATCTTAGATACGAGGGTTGTCACCCCTCGTATCGGCTAGCACAATAGATAGAAAACCAAAATAATAGTTATAGCTATAAACCAAACGTCAATTGCAAATATAAATTTAAGAACGAAAAGATATTTGAACCAACATGTTCTAACTCAACACAAACTACTCCCTAGTCCTAGAATCAAAGAGTCTACTCCATAAATAAGAGAGGAGGAACACAAAGTACGATCATGTTCGTATAAACAATGAAAATTATGTAAAGAATAGAATTTACAATGCGATGTGACTCTTCTCTCCAGCATTGAAGTGCAGAATTTGGATCTCTGACGGCTTTCTCCCTTCACATTGCGGGTTCCCGAAGCTTTTTAGGGCGTTAGAGTGTCATCCCAGTTGTCGTGCCTCCCCCTAGGGTTTAGGAGCCCTAGGGCAGCTCCCTCGTAATCCCTCGCCTCTTAGATGAGTTTCCTATATATAGAGGCGGCTCCGGCTTTCCATAAATGCTTAAAAAATCCTATTTCTTTGAATTCGCGACGCCGCCATACGACCGTGTGAATTTCACATGACCTAGCCGTGTGCAAGGCTGGAAAATGACTGAAATCCAGGCTGAAAATTGAGCTGGAAAAAAGGCATGATCATGCTAATTCACACGGCCTGGCTGTGTCTTTTCTTGGAGCCTCCGTTTTGATCTGTTTCGCTTTGAAAACATGCCCAAGTTTTGAGGCATGGCCAATCTGTGTTCCCTAAGGTTCGTGCTCCACAAATTGCTCCATTTTTGCTCCAAAAACTCCGCCCTACACATAAATTAACAAAAGTAGATCTCCGAACTAGAAAATAAGAAAAGCATGCAAAACAAAGTAAAATATGCATGAAACAAATATAAAATGAAATGAGATGTGAGCGAAAACTACTCCTAAAACTCTATATGTTTTGCTCACATCAATTTCTCCAGACTTAGATCTTTGCTTGTCCTCAAGCAAACCTCAGTGCCATGAAATTTTAAAAATGTATTGCTTCATACTTAGCATGTTAACTAGATTTATCAAGTGGTATGACAATAAAAGCAAAATAGATATATTCTAGAAATTCACTAAGTTAGCTCCTCGTGCTCGTGCTAAGCGAATCTTCTTAGGGGATACTCGTTCCATGGTAAGTTAAGTCGTCATCCTATAGCTTTCCTAAGGTCTCCGACTCTTAGGCACTTACCTGCCCAAAGAGAGGGTCGTTCTCTAGATCTAGCACAAAGTCTCAAAGGCGTGCTCCGTATTGAGAGAAATTGTAGGTGTTTCCCCAGTAACCTAACTCGGTCTCAAAAAGTCATCTATCCATTTCCACCCACGACAACTGTTTCTTTATACCTCATAATTTTTTTTCTTATTCTCTTTTTCTTTCTTTTTTCTTTCTTTTCTTATTCCATATTTTTTTCTTCTCTCTCTCTTAGGATTTTGATTTTTCTGAATGGGCTTCCACAATCTGAGCATCTCCAGTAACTAAAATGCTAAATCTAGAGTCACATATGGATTCCAAAGTACTAGACTATTGAGATGAATCATAACTAGGTACGTACTAGATTTTTCCTTTCAGAATGTTCGTCATTTGTAGGTGTAAAAATAAAAGCTAACCAGTGTAAGTCTAGAACATTCATTAGAGCAAATAAAATAATATTTCATGAGGTAAATGAAGTTAAGCTACCTATGGAAATAACTCATGAAGATATCTTAAAAATACTACTGAGGCAACTTAAAGATAGCAAAAACTAAGTGCTGAAAGAAACTAAACACTCTATGCATGAATAAATGAATGCTAACTAAGACTAAAATGCAAATATCAAGAAAGGAACTACTGCTAGAAATAAAATAAATTAAAACTTGGGGTCTCCCCTAGACTTAAGCGAAGCAGTATCTCTAATATGGTGGCCGAGGTGGGAAGTCTGGTAATCTCGGTATGTCTGGATCCTAGAAAATCTAGTGCTCAGCAGTTGGTGCCACATGTTCATGTGGTCGATCTGAAAGCTGGTGGATGTAGCGGTCACTCTGTGGTCCTCCTCCCGAGCCCACTGTGCCTGCTGGGCATGTCTGTGCTGCCGCATCTCCTGGCAATAGGTGGCCTCATCCTTGCGACAGCCAGCCTCCTCCTGGAAGTATATGTAGGCCTCATTGTAGGACTCCTCAGCGCGCTGGAAGTGCTCCCAGAAGCCCTGAAACTCTACCTGTGTGTAAGCTCTCTGCTCCTCCCATCGCTGCCTCTGCGTCTGCTGCTCGACATATATGTCATCGAGCCTGCATCAGGCTCAAAAGTAGAAAAAGGTGGTGGTGCAGGTGCAGGCTCATGTCGATGTGGACTAGGTGGGCTCCTATACATGCGTGGACTAGAGGGAGAGTGGTGTATAGGGGGAGAGATGGGTGTCGATGTGGATTGTCCCTCATATGGCAGGGACTCCACTATCAGGTCTAAACGCTAGTTAGCACGTGTGGTGATGGTGGTACGATCGGGGTCGGGGAGCCAACAGGATGATAGGTTTTTCCTTATAAAACACAAGGAGTGTCCCTCTCTCACTATCATCTTCATGATCATACACACTCCTAAGTCGATCCTAGGGCTCCCCTCTATGCTATCTAGCGCGGTGTAGTCATACCCAATCCTATGACAAATGTGGGTAAATAAGCCCCCCACAATGATCACTCCTCTCACTGCTTTGTCCATTTTTACTAGGTGTCTAATGAAATGAGACCCTACATCAATACTACTCCTTTCTTGTAGCATGTTCCACAAGCAAAGTAGCTCACTAGCTCGCACTACACTGTTACTCTCCCCACGACCAAAAATAGTACTTGCCATGATTCGGTTTAAGTACATGAAAATGGGGTTTTGGAGACGCGATGTTTTGACCCTAGAAGGGTCGTAAGCGTGTTCTCGTGTCAACTCGGTCCAAAAGATCCGAGAGTTAAACCCAATAGGGGTTCTTCTCTCTCCCCCCATTAGGCAAGCCAAAACATGTGTTCCATTGGTGTAGTGTCCATTCATGCTCAATGTTGAATAACCTAAAGGTAATCCTACCCTCTTCGCTCTCTCTACCCGTTAAAACCTCGATCAGCTTCTAAATCCTTGTGTTTCCACTTGTGTTTCCAACATCCTTGTGTAACTTGCAAGACCGTGAACAGTGGCCTTCAAATCCTTAAGTGACTCTTCTGTTTTCTAATGTTGGCGTCAAAACTCTTCATTGGCCTTTGTTTGGGTAGCAATGAAGTCTTCCATCATCAATTCTAGCCTAGACTTTTGTGGTTGTTGCTACCCATTGCCCTATTGCTGCCCATACCCTCCTTATGATTGGAAATTCTTTGAGTTATTCCGATAGGAAAATTTTGGGTGGTTCTTCCATCTGGGATTATAAGTACTGAAGTATGGGTTGTTGGACCTTTGATTATATTCCCCAACCACGTCGACATGCTCAATCTGCTCTTCTGAGCCACTCGACTCTCCATAGTAGTCCTCTCGATATGTTGCTGCTCCTTCTACAAAGTCATTGGCCGCACATGCAGAAATAGGATTGAAAGAGTCGAATCGTCTGCTAAGCGCGTCCAACCTCGCTATCATGTGGTCCACGAAGTTTACAACATATCGTCCTGCGACAGGAGTTGGGTGACTACGTTCGAAAGTCCATTGATGGTGGTTTTGGGCCACCTCTTCTATTAGCTCCTCCACTTCCTCGATAGTCTTGTTCATAAGTGCTCCTCTTGTGGCAGAATCGAGGGACATCTTTGTGGCGTACGTGATCCCATTATAGAAGATGTGGATCACTGATAACTACCATTTATCGTGTTATTTTGATCCGTAATATCACTGTTTTTATCCTCTCGAGTAATTATTTATCGATTATTATCATGTTTTATGAGTTAAATTTATTTTTGGACCTTATTGTAAATTCTCCTTAATTTTGAACTTATATGCAAATTTTACATCTTAATTGTAGGAGATCGAGATGAGCCACTGGACTAGACTCAAATTGGATCAAATATGACTTCATCTAAAGCTAGAAGGATATTTTAAGCTGGATCAATCTGGACCTTTTATCATGATCGAGGGCAATTTAATCAAGAGATCATATTTGAGCGATATAGATCGTCCGATGAAAGTGGCTTGATTCTGAGCCATCTACCCAGATCTGGAGAGATCCGGTCCATACATATTGATCTTTACATCTGAGCCCTTCATCCAGATTCGACCGATTGTGATTATCTTTTCAAATGGATCAGATCCATTCATTTAAAGTCGGAGAATTCTCAGCCGTTAGATCACTGCATAGTTCATGGATTAATCAGATTCAATTAAACTAGGTTTAATGGACGTCTGGGATTAGGTGACCATTCAATCGGACGGCTGCTAAAATGAAGCATATAAATCCAAACATTTTCCCATCGCTCTTCTTCATCGCGCAACACAGCTCTTCAGCAGCTCACGCCTCCGCCATCTTCACCGCCGGCCGTCCACTTCCTCCGCCAAGGCCGGCGGTGGTCCACCCATCTCCTCCTCTATCCGGCCAGCATCTCACAGCTCCGCCCGATCACAGCGCCGGCAGCAGCTCACGCCTCCGCCATCTTCACCGCCGCCGCACCATCTCCTCCGCTCTGAGCTCTGTCGCCGCTGATCACCGGAGAGGGGATTCCCCTCCGGTTTCATTTCATTTCCAGTCCACTCTCCATCCGCTCCGGCCAGCAGACCAGCAGCTCTCCGACAGCTTCTTTGTTTCGTCCGGAAGATCCTCTTTTAAGTTTCCGGCAAATTATTTCTAGCTTCCGATGGCAAATTTAGCTTCTGATGTGTTTTGATTATCTCTATTGCTTAATTTGTTGAATGCTTGTAATCAATTTACCTTGCATGTTTTGAATTGCATGTATTTAGTTTAATTCGTTTAATGCTTACATCTTGTTCGGTGAAATGCTTCTTAAGTAATTAGGTTGTAGTTGGTTAGTTTAGATTAGGTTCGTACTTTACTTTACATCATATTCATGTATTAAATTTCGTTAATGCATTGCTTATTTTATTTAGTTGTTAGTTAAATCTTTTCTTCCCTTGAGCCTTAGCAGCCGCCTTCACCTTCCTTCCATCCATTTTCCTTCATGGATTCGAGGAGGAACTGCTTCATCGAGAGAATTCGACGACGTCCTCCATCTCCACAGTTCATCCACCATCTCCTTCGGATTCGAGGAGGAGTCCAACCCAACGACACTTCTTCGAGCTCAACCGGATCCGCGAGAGTTCGGAGTATCCAGTATCTTTGGATTGAAGTTTATGTCATCTCACATCATTTGCCATTTGAGTCTCGTCGAGCCGTTGGACTTAATTAGCTGAGAACCTTGTTCATTCACCGGGCCTATCTTGGGTTGATTAGATTATTTCTTTCCTTTTCAAATTTTTATTGATTTAATTCCTGTTTTGTTTGATTTAGTTGTTGCATGTTAGTTTAGAGTTTTAATTAACTTGCATTGTCTTTTCGTTCAGTAGATTAGAGCTCAAAAACCCAAACCCCTAATCTTCAATAGAAAATCCAGAGCAATAATTAATGATCCTAAGTTTACTATTCTGTCGATTACACTCGTTGGAAAACGATCCGGGTCATCCATTATACTATATTAGTGTAATTAGGGGGTTCGATAATTAATTTGAAACTGTACCGCGACAATTACTCATTATCAAATTTTGACGTTGTTGCCGGGGGGTATAATGATGCTTGGTAGACTTAGGATTGCTTACCCATTTTTTTGGAAAAAAAAAATCAAAATTCAAAAACTTTTGTTTAGGGCCTCATTCTTTCATTCTGTTATATATCCATGTATTTTATCATGTATACTTCCTGTTTCTTTTGATAATGTTTGTTAGTATTTCAGGAAAGGACAGGAAATTTCTTTGAGCATGGATCTATATTATCATCAGTGTGGAGACTTCAGTGATGCTTACTATTCAGGCACTGGGCAACAAGAGTATTACCAACCTGAAGATGAGTATTATCAGTACCAGCCACAATATCATCAGCCTGTTCCTCAGTATCATTAGCCTTATCAGCAGGATAGGTATAATTCAATTTCTGGTACATCTTTTCATAATTTTGACTCAGATTTCAGGTATGGGCACACACCACCCTATGTTTATGAAGCAGCCTGATCTATCTACCCCAATCGCTCTATTGATTCTTACATGCTCAGATGGGGTGATCAATCAAGTATCAGTTACGAAGAAGCACATCAGGAAGAGGCTCAGAATTTTTCAGCTTATCAGAGTTCATTGGGATATCAAGATAACACAGTGTGCGATGGACTACAACCATTCCAACAAGCTGAGTCAACTACAGAGATATTAGAAAAGCTTTTACAGCTAGGATCATTGCAGCAATAGATGCAACAACAAATTAGTGATAGACATCAACAACAGCAACAGTGGATACATAACATGTAAATTCAGCTGGATCTAATTGCATCATCCATCAGTCAGACACAAGCACAAGATTCCTTTCAGTTTTCCTCAGAGATCATTTCTGATGGTAGTGATGTGCTTAAGGAGATGGATTGCAGAGTTGGTGATATGTACGCTTCTACCTCTACAGCTCTACAGGACTCCTCTGCTGATGTGTATGATGATGATGTACTATCTGATGCTCCATATATTGATGAAGTTGCTATTATGGCAGATGATGTGGATGATGATACTAGTGGCTTAGATTTACTTTGTGATGTTATTTGTGTCCTAAATTATTCTAAAGAAGAGGAGCAGTTTTTAGATATCAGTGCCCAGGCATGTCAACCAGACCAGAAGTTAATTGAGATAGCAGTGGCAAGCAATTGTGATGAGCTGATTCCCATGGAAGTGGTGGATAGCTGGAGGCCCCCAGACTGGACACTTCCATCTCAGCCAGATTCTCCAACACCTTTGCTGATGAAAGCCCTGACAACACATGCAATAATCCAGCCCCAAGGTTGGACACTTTTTCTGAATAGCCTCTGACCGCCAGAGATTACATATGATGAGGCGATCATATTGGAGGGAGCAGCACAGTACTATCCTGATAACACCGTGAAGGCACTCAACCTCATTATGTCCATCTCACTCTCACCGTGGATGTTAAAGCTGAATCTTCTTCAACCACCAGGATGAGATTTCTTTCGGAGCACTCCACTACCTGAGTGGCTTCTCCTACTGAACCTTCTTCAACCGCCAGGACCAGAGTTTGCTCCATCTCACCTCTTTTCTTTTTCTTTGTATATATGTTTCTTTTACTTCATTTGTTTTCTTTTGTTTTAGTTGTTATGTTTTGTTTGTTAAGTTTTTGTTTTACCGATTTTTCAAATAAATTTCCTATGCATTCCTTTATATCTTCTTAGAAATTGTGAAAGCTAGTTAAATTTGATTGTTGAGTTTTGGGATTTATTGTCATGAATAGATTATTTGATTGCATGTGGTTACTACGTGGTGATGGATTCTATGTTGGTAGACTAAGTTGATTATTTTTGTTTACCAAGTGAGGATTGAGCCTATTTTTATTGCTTGTGTGTGGTGCACTTGTGGTTATTGTAACTCTAGAACTTGCTTTGATTCTTTCGAGACCACACAACAGTAGATTTGCATGATTATTATGAAGGCAATCACATTTGTTTTCCTTCACTTCTTTTATCATCACATGCTTATTGAATAACATTCTAGTCATTCATCCTTGCATTTTTCTTTCCTTACTTTCTTCTCCATTTCTATTTCTGGATGTGGAATACTTGGATGTTTCATGATGAGTGTTTTGCCTAGGATGGACAAAAATTTAAGTGTGGGGGAGAGGAGTAGCTCAGGGAAATTTAGTGTTAGTATAGACAAGTCGTGCTTGATCACCATGAATTAGCCATGCTCTTTATCTTTTTAGCTGAGCTTGATGCTGGAGCATAGGGAAGTGCATTACATGTCAGAGAAAAAAAAGTTTGAAAAAAAAAGAAAAAAAAACTGAAAAAAAATAAATTGGGTGCCCATGAAATAAAAAAAATTGTGAAAATTTTGACATGTTATACCATTTTTATTTATGTGTGATAGTATTTTTTGTTAACGACATCTCTTGTTGTAATCATTGAGAGATTTATTGTATATCTTGAGTAGATTTGTATTGAAGAATGTGATGAGGGTTGTTTACATATTTATTGGGTTGGAAAAAAATTTTTTAGGGCAATGCTTTCTTGTACTCATCTATGTAGCATTCCAGTATTTCCATATCTTCTACTTGCATTTCTTTAGCTATTTCATTATATATATATATATATATATATATATATATATATATATATATATATATATATATATATATATATATATATATATATATATATATTTCCCTTTCACACATACCATTATTTGCTTTTATTCATGTTTCTCTTATATTCTTAATAAGTCTTCAATGATTGTGCATTCTTATGTGTATATAGTAGTGAAGGTAGAAGAAAAGCAAGCATATGGTAGTTCATAAACCATGAGTAGCTTGAGGTAACTCCACTATTACATGCTTAAGAGAGCAAGAGAAACCACTACTTACCTTATGAGGCTTAATCATTCTTAGTCTATTCATGATGGATTGAAGTCACCATTTTTGTTAACCTGTGTAAGATTTGAGTCCATGATTGCTTGAGTCTTTGAGAGTTGACAATCCTAGGTAACTTTCTTTCATAATTTTCTATGTATGCTTGGGAATTGCTAGGGAAATACACTTTCAGTTTACTTTTAATTTTATTTACTTGCTCGGGATGTGCAAGAATAAGTGTGGGGAATTGATAACTATCATTTTGTTGTGTTATTTTGATCCTTAATATCACTATTTTTATCCTCTCGAGTAATTATTTATCGATTATTATCATGTTTTATGAGTTGGATTTATTTTTGGACTTTATTGTAAATTCTCCTTAATTTTGGACTTATATACAAATTTTACATTTTAATTGTAGGAGATCGAGATGAGCCACTGGACTAGACTCAAATTGGATCAAATATGACTTCATCTAAGGCTAGAAGGATATTTTAAGCTGGATCAATCTGGACCTTTTATCATGATCGAGGGCAATTTAATCAAGAGATCATATCTGAGCGATATAGATCGTCCGATGAAAGCGGCTTGATTCTGAGCCATCTACCTAGATCTGGAGAGATCCGGTCCATACATATTGATCTTTACATCTGAGCCCTTCATCCAGATTCGACCGATTGTGATTATCTTTTCAAATGGATCAGATCCATTCATTTAAAGTCGGAGAATTCTCAGCCGTTAGATCACTGCATAGTTCATGGATTAATCAGATTCAATTAAACTAGGTTTAATGGACGTCTGGGATTAGGTGACCATTCAATCGGACGGCTGCTAAAATGAAGTATATAAATCCAACATTTTCCCATCGCTCTTCTTCATCGCGCAGCACAACTCTTCAGCAGCTCACGCCTCCACCATCTTCATCGTCGGTCGTCCACTTCCTCCGCCAAGGCCGGGGGTGGTCCACCCATCTCCTCCTCCATCCGACCAACATCTCACAGCTCCGCCCGATCACAGCGGCGGCAGTAGCTCACGCCTTCGCCATCTTCACCACCGCCGCCCATCTCCTCCGCTCCGAGCTCTGCCGCCACCGATCACTAGAGAGGGGATTCCCCTCTGGTTTCATTTCATTTCTAGTCCACTCTCCATCCGCTCCGGCCAGCAGACTAGTAGCTCTCCGGCAGCTTCTTCGTTTTGTCCGGCAGATCCTCTTTAAGTTTTCGGCAAATTATTTCTAGCTTCCGATATCAAATTTAGCTTCTGATTTGTTTTGATTATCTCTTTTGCGTAATTTGTTGAATGCTTGTAATCAATTTACCTTCCATGTTTTGAATTGCACGTATTTAATTTAATTCGTTTAATGCTTACATCTTGTTCGGTGAAATACTTCTTAAGTAATTAGGTTGTAGTTGGTTAGTTTAGATTAGGTTCATACTTTACTTTACATCATGTTCATGTATTAAATTTCGTTGATGCATTGCTTATTTTATTTAGTCGTTAGTTAAATCTTTTCTTCCCTTGGGCCTTAGCAGTCGCCTTCACCTTCCTTCCATCCATTTTCCTTCACGGATTCGAGGAGGAACCGCTTCATCGAGAGAATTCGGCGACATCCTCCATCTCCACAGTTCATCCACCTTCTCTTTCGGATTCGAGAAGGAGTCCGCCCTGACGACACTTCTTCGAGCTCAACCGGATCCGCGAGAGTTCGGAGTATCCATCAAACTACTAGATTCAGGAGTTTGTATCATCTCACATCCACTGTCATTTGCGGAGTCTCGATCGAGCTTCGTTGGACTTAGCCGGAGGACCTTGTTCATTCACCGGACCTATTTTCGGTTGATTAGATTATTTCTTTTCTTTTCCAGTTTTTATTGCTTTAATTCCTTTTTTGTTTGATTTAGTTGTTGCATGTTAGTTTAGAGTTTTAATTAATTTGCATTGTCTTTTCGTTCAGTAGGTTAGAGCTCAAAAACCTAAACCCCCAAACTTCAATAGAAAATTCAAAGCAATAATTAGTGATCTTAAGTTTACTATTCTGTCGATTACACTCGTTGGGAAATGATCCGGGCCATCCACTATACTATATTAGTGTAGTTAGGGGGTTCGGTAATTAATTTGAAATGGTATCACAACAATTACTCGTTATCAATCACCAGCCACCTTTCTAGTCCATGGTGGGGGCATTGGTAGAGTAGCCCCTTGTAGCGATCTCAGGCTTCAAATAGTGACTCCCCTTCCTTTTGACGGAAGCTCGTTATTAGATGGCGCATGTGAGTAATCTTGCTAGTTGGGAAGTATTTATTCAAGAACTGCTGCTCACATTGCTCTCATGTAGTAATGCTTCCCGAAGGCAGGGAGTGAAGCCATGCCTTAGCCTTAGCCCGCAATGAGAATGAGAATAGGCTCAGGCGGATCGCGTTTGCAAGGACTCTATTCTTCATTATTGAGCAGATTTCCAAAAACGTCTCTGTAACGCCCGTGAAATTCTAAACTATGCAAAGTAATTATATAGGTTTTAAGGCTATAAAAGGTTTAACATAAAATAAAATAAAAGATGGTCATAGGTAGGATTTGAACCATAAACCCCCTAATAGGAAGGTAGCCTTGACACCACTAGACCATAGGATGATTCATGGATAAGATATATAAAGAATATACAAAGAATATAGATGGGAAGATGAGAAGTGGGTTCATCCCCTCCCATGAAAGGATGGAGAGTGTTCATTCCCTAGGTATTAAAGAGGAGAATTAAGAAAAGAGAGGAAGTAAAATCCTACCTTCCTTCTTCATTTTCCTTCTTCCTCATCCTTGGCCGAATTCCCCATTTCCCTTTCCTCCCTTTTCATCCCAAGCTCTAGAAATTTTATAATAATTTTTGTATAAAATTTAATTTCATGTCTAGGAAATTATATATGGAATCTTGGAAAAATGATAAAAGGATAAAAAGTGGAGAGGTGAGGTTTGAACCTTAAACCTCTTGGTAAGAGTTAATTCTTACCATGCATGTGATGACCAAGTGCTCAGCAGTAGCTTACTGTTGGAGAAAGAGGGGAAATTGTAGGTAAGTGTGATGAGGGTAAATGAAGAGGCATGAAAAGAGAAGAGACACTTCTCTTCCTCCCTTTATAAAGAAGAGGGAAGGTTCCACTTGGCCACTTCTTCTTCCTTCTTCCTCCTTCCACCGAAACCCTAAGCCTCCTTCCTTGAAGTTTCGGCCAAAACAAAATAGGGTTCCACCCTAGAGAGTTAAGCAAGGGAAGGCTAGTTCTTGGCTTCCATTAGGTCATCTACCAACTAAAAGCAAGCGAAGGATGTAAGATTCCCTCACCTGCAGTATATTAGTTCTTGTAGGACATGATACATGAAAGGAATAGGATGCTTGATACCCTACATGTTTCGGCCAACCAAGGTTTTTGGGGGCTAGGGTTGCATGAAAATGATTCTAAGATATTTTATAGATTGTATGCTTTATGTAGGAATTTTAGGGACAAAATACAAGTCTTGTTGCCCTTGCAAGTTTCGGCCAACCAAGTATTTTTGGGCTAGGGTTGCATGAAAATGTTTCTAAGAAAACCTTTGATATGTTGTATGCTTCATGTAGGAATTTTAGGGACAAAATACAAGTCTTGTTGCCCTTGCAAGTTTCGGCCAACCAAGTATTTTTGGGCTAGGGTTGCATGAAAATGCTTCTAAGAAAAACTTTGATATGTTGTATGCTTCACGTAGGAATTTTAGGGACAAAATATAAGTCTTGTTGCCCTTGCAAGTTTCGGCCAACCAAGTATTTTTGGGCTAGGGTTGCATGAAAATGCTTCTAAGAAGAACTTTGATATGTTGTATGCTTCATGTAGGAATTTTAGGGACAAAATACAAGTCTTGGTGCCCTTACAAGTTTCGGCCAACCAAGGTTTTTGGGGCTAGGGTTGCATGAAAATGCTTCTAAGGAAATTTTGATATGTTGTATGCTTAATGTAGAAATTTTTAGGTGACAAAAATCCAAGCTTTGTGCCCCTATATGTTTCGGCCACCAATGGTTTTAGGGTTAGGGTTTCATGAAAATACCCCTTATGAAGTTATGTTATGTCATATGCCTTCATGTATGAATTTATGTAACAAGAATCAAATTTTGGTACCCTACATATTTCGGCCAACATTGGTTTAGGGTTAGGGTTTCATGAAAATACCCCTTATGAAGTTGTATTAGGTGGTATGCCTTCAAGTAGGAGTTTATGTAACAAAAAAATAAAGAAAATGGTGCCCTACATGTTTCGGCCAACATTAGGTTTAGGGTTAGGGTTTCATGAAAATACCCCTTATGAAGTTGTATTAGGTTGTATGCCTTTAAGAAATATGTTTATGTGATGAACATGATTATGATTTTTATGTGCCATGAAATAAGTTTATGTGATGAACATGATTATGATTTTTATATGCCATGAAATATGTTATGTGGATGATTATAATATGCCATGAATTATGCCTATGTGATGAACATGTTTATGATGTAATATGCCATGAAATATGCCTTTGAGATGAATATGTTTTATGATTTAATATGCCATGAATATGCCTATGAAATATGCTTATGTGATAAACATGTTTATGCTTTAGGACCCCTTTAGGGTACTCTTATGTTATGAATGTATGTATGCTATGAAATGTCTAAGATGGAGATGCTTCCCTTTCAAGTAGGGATTAAGAGCTCTCTTTATGATAAGATAAGATGGAGATGCTTCCCTTTCAAGTAGGGATTAAGAGCTCTCCTTATGATAAGACAAGATTGAGATGCTTCCCTGTTTATGTTGGGGATTAAGAGCATTCTTTATGATATGATAAGAAAGAAAGGAATTAAGTATTTTACTTTGTAAGAGGTTAAGTACCCGACCCGTCAGGTGGTCGTTAATCAAATCCATAGGGACATAAGAAGACATAAGAGGTCTTGCCCTGGTAAGACGTAAGAGGTCTTGCTCTAGTAGGTCTGGTGGCTCGCTACCCCAGCCTATTAGGGAACGCGCATTATGTGGTACTTAACCTGGGGCCCCCCATTCAAGTTATGATTATGTTAAAGTACCTATATGTATATGTTTTGAAAAGAAAGGACTTTTATGAATGCTTATGTTAAGGTTAAGAATGCTTATGATCATGTCCCTGATGCTTGTCTATGATTTATGAAATTATGAATGCTTATGTTCAGTTTAAGAATGCTTATGATCATGTCTCTGATGCTTGTCTATGATTTATGAAATTATGAATGTTTATGTTAAGTTTAAGAATGCTTATGATTATGTCCCTGATGCTTGTCTATGATTTATGAAATTATGAATGCTTATGTTAAGTTTAAGAATGCTTATGATTATGTCCCTGATGCTTGTCTATGATTTATGAAATTATGAATGCTTATGTTAAGTTTAAGAATGCTTATGATTATGACCTTTATGCATGTTAGAATTGAGGAAATTATGAATGCTTATGTCAAGTTTAAGAATGCTTATGATTATGTCCTTTATGCATGTTTAGGGTTGATGATGCCATGAATGCTTATGGTTTAATTTATGCCCTGCTTAGATTTAATTATGTTTAGCATGCTTATGTGTTGGTAAGTTGATACATAGTGTTGTTATGAAATACTTATGCTATTTATGCTAGTATGCTCCTGTTTTTCTAATTGTTCGATGAGGTTTGTGGCTTTTGTGAGTAGGCAAGAATCTTACTAAGCTATATGCTTATAGTTTATGTTGTCCATATACTGCAGATAAAGGAAACATGAACTAAGAGGAAGTAGCAGGAGGGGCCAAGTGGGTGTGATAGTGGCATGGTGGAAAAAGACCCTATTACTATCTGCTTATATTTATATGCTCAGTGAACACCTTAAGACATTTGCTTCCGCTTATAAGACTTGAGATTTATTAGTACCATGTTGAATGTTGCTTAGTTATGTTACTGTTCAGTTACTTATAAAAGTTTGATATGCTAGAACTCATGAATGGATATTTTATGTTATGCATGTTATAAAAAGAGATAAGAGATGTTAACATGCTTATTATGAATATGATAGGTAATGCATGTATAAGAGAAGGTTTATGCCATGAAAACACATTAAGTACGTAGATTGTGAAATGATCCCTATATGTCATGTTATAAAAAAAAAAAAAAAAAAAGTAGCGCCGCCCTGAGAGCAGATAAGGGCGGGCGTTACAGTCTCCAGGTGCCGGTTCGAGTCTTCAATTGCAACTCCCCCGAATTGACTCTACTAGACCATGTGTATGAGTGCTAGTTTTAGCTCAAAGTTGTTTGCTAAAATGGATGATCCAGCTATACTCACCCTAAAGCCTCTAGCACTAGGGGCTGCGTAATCCCACAAAGGTCAGCTACCTATATTCACTTCGGATGCGGCTTGGTCCTCCATCTTCTTCTGTTCAACTCTTCGACGATGATAGGTTCGTTCAATTTCTAGATCGATCGAAATCAGGTCACCCGATCTTAGGCGTCTAAGCATACAAAGAACTGAGCTACAAAATTAGGAGTATTACCTAATACTTAATTAAAATAGAAAATAGCCTAAACTAATACTAAATTAAATGCAAAAAATTTAACTAAAGATTAATGCAACGTAATTATTGAAATAAATCTAAACTTACTCTAGATATTAAAAATATAAAACTGAAGTAAATAAAAATAAACGAAAGAAATAAAAGTAAAACAAGCAAATAAATCTACCTTAAGTCCGATCTAATTATCCGCTTCTTGATTCGATATCGAATCAATCAGTCCCCGGCAACGGCGCCAAAAACTTAATGCACGCAAGCGTGACCTCAAATCTCGTGACGGAGATGGTTGTGTGAATTTCACATGGCCTAGCCGTGTGCAAGGCTGAAAAATGGCTGAAATTCAGGCTAAAAATTGAGTTGGAAAAATGGCACGCCCATGCTAATTCACATGCCCTAGTCGTGTCTTTTCCTGGAGCCTCCGTTTTGATCCGTTTCACTTCGGAAACATGCCCAAGTCTTGGGATATGGCCAATGGGTGTTCTCTAAGATTCGTGCTCCACAAATTGCTCCATTTTTGTTCCAAAAATGCCGCCCTACACATAAATTAACAAAAGTAGATCTCCGAACTAGAAAATAGGAAATGCATGCAAAACAAAGTAAAATATGCATGAAACAAACATAAAATGAAATGAGATGTGAGCAAAAACTACTCCTAAAACCCTATATGATTTGCTCACATCACTGTCAAGTGTCAAATCACTTGACCAGTCGACTGGTCCATAACCTCAGTCGACTGATACACCTCAACCATGAGGATTGCCCTAAGTATGATGCCCTCATACATGCTAGACCACTCTTAGCCTAGACCTAAGCCTTCTAGCCACCTCCATCATCCTCACGCCTATTAGATCCCTCCAAGTCATCCATGACTTGTTCATCCATATGTTAGCCTTCAGGTGATTCCATTGGCTATTGTCATGCCAAGCTAGTCTATACCGCCAAGGTACATTTGGGCTTACGCTGCCAAGACTACCACTTGAACTTTACACCACCAATATCGAACTCTTAGACTTCCCAATTGCCAAGTACCCATGACTTGGGCTTTCACCGCCAAGATTACACACTTGGACTTACGTGGCCAAGACTACACCCTTGGACTTTCCATGCCAACTCTATGTTGGACTTTCCAAATGACAAGACCCATGCTTGGACTTTCCATTGCCAAGTACCCAAGACTTGAACTTTACCATTGCCAAGACCCATGCTTGGACTTTCCATGTCAAGTACTCAAGACTTGGACGTTACCATTGCCAAGACCCATGCTTCGATTTTCCATGCTAATTACTCATGACTTGGACTTTCCCATGGCAAGTTTCCCACTTGGACTTCTCCATTATATGGTCAACCTCTTGTCAATCATCTCCCCAAACCATTGTCAAACAATTATCACTCCTTTATCAAACATCAAAACACTACTCTAGTCCAGTAAATCATGACATAGGCTGATTGCACCAACACATAAGAAGCCGCAACTGGTCCAAGAAATAGAGGAGTCCAAGGAGGAAGAATCGAGATCATCTTCTCTAGAGGTTGAAGAATCAGAGGTTGAGAGATGCTCAACGTCCGAGGTAGAAGATGTCTCAGAAGCCTCTACTTCAAGGATTGAGGGGGAGGATAGAGCTTCAAAGTCGGAACAAGAAGAGGAACCTTCCACATCCAAGTAATGTGAAGAACAAGCTCAAGACCCATCCATAGGTAACTCAAGTACTTTTCATAAAAATAAAAATCATATAATGTACTTTAAGTGTATGGAACATGGGCATTACAAGAGTAAATATTCAAAATTGGCTAAGAAGAAGATTCCCATGACACCTAAAATTAAGGGCAAGTCAAACGAGGCCGGAGCCTGACACAAAAGAGCAAAGAGTATATTGTGTGCTTCCAATGTCAATAACGGGGTCACTATTTGAGCCAATGTCCTAGGGGGAGTCACTCCAAGAAGGACAAAGTAAGGAGCTCAAATGTAGGGAGAGCTAAGGAAAACCCTAAAGTATCATTTAATTATGCACCTACTAGTTTTCATAATAAAAATAAGCATACTAATAATTTTATTACTATTGATCATGAACAAAAGCATGCTAGGAATAGATTTTATTACTTAGGTGCTAAACATGTCAATTTTCCTAAGGACAACTCTAGAGTAATTAACTCTAGGGACTACCACACCTAATGATATGAAGGTAGATAACCTAGGTATTAATCCAAAGAAAAGTAGATATATGCTTAGGAAGAGGAATTCCCAAAAGAAGAATGAAAAAACACAAATCAGAAAATTAGAGGTTGAAAATCAAACTTTGAGGTCAAAGCTTAAGAAAATGGAAAACACCCTTAGGAAAATGAAAAATATGATTCAAGGGTCAAATAGTCAAAGTCTAGGTTCTAGGAGGAAAGACCTACCTAAGGACAAGAAGAGTTTAGGTCACAAACCTAAGTCCAAGAAGGTAATGCTATCCTACCATAGTGTTCCATTTAACTATGGAACCACCTCTAGGTCTAGGAAAACCAAGGTCACAAGGAAGGTCATCTCTAGAGTTGACCATGGTAAGTATCTAGTGGCCAAGGTTTCAAAGAAACCTAAGAACGACACTATCAAGGTTACAAGGGAAGTTATCCCTAGGGTTAACCTTGAGAAGACCAAAATGACCAAGGCTTCCAAGCCTAGAAGGGTCATTAGGAAGGTACTAAGGGAAGATATCTCTAGTGAGTACTTATTAACCCAAGGAGCTTAAATAAGTTTTGAGTTCCTAGGAGCATGATTCCCTCACGTGAGATAGGCTTAGGGTGTGTCAACTCTAAATGGATGAGTAGTTAACCTAATCATAGTGGAGTTGACACTTTAAGATATTTTCAAGGTTATGTGATACTTTAAAAATAAATTTAAATTTAAATCCTAAAGGAATTTAGGATGTTCTAATATAAATTATGGAAGTTGAAAAATTGATCAAAATTGATACTATTAGATTTTAGAGTCATAGTGTGTCATTTTGAGTTTTTGGCACACTTGAGAGAAATTGAGTATTATGACAAAATCAACATAATCCTAGGAAATAGCAATTAGACTTAATACTTAGGTATTTCTATACCTTGATATTATAAAATTGTCATGATTTGTTTATCATATGTCATGTCACGACATCATATTCCATATGATTATTTTAAATGTCATGATAATGCTTAGTTTAGTTGTACCATGCTATGAGATCATGAATCATTGGCACATGCTTTAATTAATACACATCAATTATTCCATGATCATATCCATGCATTTAGGATAATTAATTTGAAATTAAGAATAATGACATTGATTTGAAGTCTCAAGATAAGGGAATCAAATCGGATATGCCTAGATATATACATGAACCCTTAGATTTTGGGAAGAACAAATCCACATCTCACAAGGACTATTAATTGACATGTGTGTATATTGATGCACCCTAAACACATGTGAGATGTTAGAAAATGTGAGTTAAGTTCAAGGTTCTTAGATGTTGCATCTAGATGAACTCAAACTCATAATATGACATTAAGGAATCATGAGGAAAGCTAATCTATAAGTCATGTATATCTAACCCATAGACTATGATTCAAAATAGATTTTGAAAAATATTTTAAAATCATTTTAGAAAACCTTGGGAAGCCTATCTTTTGATAGCAATCACCATTGAGAATGTTGATACAAAGGCAAAATATTGAAGTTTTCAATGCTTTTGAACCTTTTATCAATCTCTTAATTTAATAGGTATTTTATTATGAAACAATTTTTTACCTATTGTATTTCATGCAAGTAATGCATATATGAATTTTTATTATTTTTTAAATTACGTATAATTACTTATATATTTTTGAAATCCAATTCTAAAACTTGATTTTTGCATTTTGCAGAAACTAGTCGACTACTAGGTTAGCCAGTCAACTAGTGGTGGTGCAGTCGACTGATTTCTATTTCAGTCGACTACTGATAGAGCGGTTAATGAATTGTCGTAATACCGTTCCCAAATTATTTACCGAACCCCCTAACTACACTAATGCAGTATAGGACTGACTCGGGTCATCTCCCAACGAACCTAATGGCTGGACGTTTGTTTTTAAACAGAAGTAAACACTGGGGGTTTTTACAATTATCAAAACAATTAAAATGCAAAATCAAAAACAAACATGAGAATTAAACATGCAAGAAGTAAATCTAACTACCAAATAATAAGTAACAAGCAACTATCCTAATGCGCAAAAGTAAGTGATCACGCACCGCACTGTCACTATACGGTACAATGATTGAACAAATGTGAACAATTCAACCAAGCACCGTACTGTCACTATACGGCACAGTGATCAAACAGTCACTGAAAAACTAAACTAACAGACAGAAAGAAAAGCGACCAAGTACCGCGCTTTGTCACTATACGTACTCGATCAAAGAAATGTGAACTATTCAACCATGCACACCGCTTGTCACTATCTACACAATGATCAAGCGACACATCAAAATCGCAATAAGCGAAAGCAATTCAACCGAGCACCGCCTTACTTTGTCACTATCGATCGTCGAATGTAAAGGAAATCTACCCTAATAAAGAAAGCACTCCAAACAAAACACCATACTGACACTATACGATGCATTTATTGGACAATTTTAAATTAAAAAAAAACTAAACATGATCAACATAACAAATTAACCGTAATAAAACAAACATGATAAAGTAAAATATCCAATTAAATGGACTAAATCCAAACATAAGCAATCGGTAACCCCACGATAGCGACAATAAACCGAACAGCCCCTCCGTCGATGGATTACGGATGCGGTCCTAATCCCGGCACCGCGGAAAAGAGCTGAATGCGGAGGGATGTCAACACTTCTCCGGCGGCTGTGGATGGCGGAGCTCCTAGTCCCGGTAGCTAGTGGATGGAATGTAGAAGCGGTGCGGCCTAATCCCGGATGAAGCGGCCTAATCCCGGTCACCGGAAAGGAATGGAATCGCCGGTGATGGAGCTGGACTCGCCGGAATCCCGCGCTCGCCCCTCTTCCGGTCAGCTGTCCGAATCACGGCATCTGATCGTCCGCCGAGGCTCGCCTGGGATCATCGCCGGCTGTCGGAGGGGAGGTCGCCGGAAGGGGATGCCGGACTGTCGCCGCCGATCGTGGGGAAGAAACTCTGCCGCGCGTGAAAATGGGGGAAAAAACGCTGTGGCTCGAGTTGCGCTGCTCGTCGAGATATGGAAGGACCTTCTTCTGCGCGTCGCCGCCGGCTGCCTGTGCAATCCCGCCGCCCATGCCGCTACGCATTGCGGAAGAAGCCGCCGTATTGCGCTCTCATGAGAGGTAAGGTTTAATTAAATGAAATTTGTGAACCGTCCGATCATTTCGCCCACTCAATCTCAGCCGTTCCTTAGATCTAGGGCTTGATTAATCGATTAAATAGGCTTCATTTGGCTGCTCAATCCAACGGCTGAAATCAGTCTGATTTGAAATGGACGGATCTAATCCGTCTGAAGGTATAATCACGATCCAACGGTCCGGATGAACGACCAAGACGTGTAGATCTTAATGTACGGGCCGGATCGCTCCAGATCCAGATGGATGGCTCAGAATCAATCACTTTCCTCGGACGGTCCATAATGCTCAGATCTGAACCCTTGATTTAATTTGTCTTCTGATCTGGATGAAGGGCTCAGATTAAATTATCTTGAAATGTCCATTATGACCCCAGATGAAGCCATATTTGATCCAACAGGTCTCTAGTCCAAAGGGCTCATCTCGATCTCCTACAAATAAAGATAAAATTCGCAAATAAGTCTAAAATATAGGAGAATTTACAAAAAGGTCCAAAATGAATCCAAACTCATAAAACATGCAGATAATCAATAATAAATCACTCGAGAGGATACAAACAGTGATATTAAGGACCAAAATAATACAACAAAATGACAGTTATCAATTCCCCCACACTTATTTTTGCGCGTCCCGAGCAATAATGAAAATAAAGAAATACTAACACCCTAACTCATTCCCTAGCAATACCTAGATCAATAATTCGAGAGAAAAATAAGTTACTTAGGATCACCAAATTCATCAGATCTAGGGTATTCAAAAGATCCGACTCTACAACAATCAACATGTATGATGATTTACCAAATCAAATAGACTAAGCCCGATACAAAACCTCCCAAAATGGATATATGCACCGATGCTCACATAATAACGTAGGAGTGGGGCGCCTCAAAACAACATGTAATTTTGTACTACCATATGCTTTATCATCTACTTTCATCGCTATCAATACATCTCATACATGAATCAAAAGGATTTAACATGAATCAGAATAAGATCAAAAGTAGAGTGCAGATAAAGTATGCAAAGAGAAGTACAAGACAAAGGTACAAATGAATAGGGAACAAGAGAAGAATTGGAGAAATAAACCTGATGAGTTGCTCTGTGAAATACTCAAGAATCCAAAGAATATGAGAAGAGGCTAGGATAATTGGAAACTTTAGAATTAGATTCAGATCAAATGACTCTATCCAACACATTACAATCTCATTTGCGACAATTTTTTTTTTTTTTTTTTACAAAAGAAACATCAATGGCGCCATTTTTTTTTCTTTTGGTGCGTAAACTCAAGTACTAATCACGCAAATATATCTCAGAACCAATGACCTCAAAACTATATCTTCCATATCATATTTCCAACAAAAATAATATAACTCCTCACTTAAAATTTTGTCCGTCTGACAATACAACCCATCAAACTATTCCTCCAACATGGAAAGCAATAGATATGAAAAGATAATCCACAAAGATACAAAGACAATGAATAGCAAATAAAGAGATATGACAAGACATGGAATAAATAAGTATCACGTGGATTAGACAAGCAAACCAAGTCAGAAAAAGAGTCAAGAATGAAATCCTTCATCATATTCATGCAAGTAAATGTTATCGTAGTTTGAAAAGACTCAAAGCAAGTTCTAGAGTAACAAGAATCACATGTTATCACACAAAAGTGGGTAGATGATAAAATGGCTTGCAACCTCACTAGGTGAATAAACATCAAGCTTAGACTATCAATAAAAAGTTCACCATCATAACAAGTGACTGCATGCAAGTGAAGTCTCCTATCATATGCAAAAATCCATATGATCAAACTTAACTAATTTTTACCATCTCTAAATGATACTAAGGCATGCATAAAGAATATTATTTGACTCAACAATGCATAAACAAACCTAGGTAAACAGCAAACAAACACACAACCCATACAATTTATTCCAAACATGAAAGGAAGAAAATAAATGTTGTAAATAAAAGAACACACTCCCTTTCATGTTGAGAAGAAGCATCATCATGTCCGCCCCACCGTATTCTCTAGAATAGACTTGATCTCATTGCTTAACACTTCATGAGGTCTGCAAAAGTGATACCCTTGATCGCTAATGATCACCTGGGAACTCCAAATGCAAAAATATGTGAGACCTAACAAAATCCACAACAACTAGAGAATCATCAGTGGGGATGGCTCCACCCATTTAGAAACATAATCATATGCCAAAAGAATATATGGAAATCCAAAAGATACAGGAAAAGGACCCATAAAAGTAATACCTCAAATATCGAAAATCTCACAAAATAACAAAAGTTTTTGAGGCATTTCATTTCTACGTCCTATGTTCCCTGTTCGTTGACATCGCTCACAAGACTTGTAGAATTCAGAGACATCATGAAATAAGGTGGGCCAATACAAATCAAACTCTAAAACTTTCCTAGCAGTTCTTTGGGGTCCAAAATACCCCCCACAAGCCAGAGAATAACAAAAAGTAAATACATATGGAATGAAACTCATAATCAAGTGCACATCATCTAATAATCTGATCATTACAAAATTTTCAATGATAAAGATCATCCCATACATAATTGGCATCACTTTTCAATTTCTGGACTTGTGCATGAGTAAAATGTGAAGGTACAACACGGCAACTAAATAAATAGCAAGATCTGCATACCATGGTGTCTTACCCTACAGGTGAAAAAGTTGCTCATCTGGAAAAGAATCGCATGGGGGTGGGCTGATCTCTATCGCAACTCGCACAAACTGAAATACCACCTCCTTCTGCAATAATTTGGTCAAGGGTAGGGCAATCTGACTGAAGTCTCTGATAAAATGTCTGTAGAAACTTGCATAACCTAGAAAAGCACAAACTTCCCGCACAGAAGCGGGGTAAGATAAAGAAGATATAACATGAATTGTAGCAGGATCTACTTCAATAACATACACAGAGATGATATGACCTAAGACTATCCCATGCTCGACCATGAAATGACATTTCTTACAAACATCTGATGGAAGTGATCCTTGGGGCATCGCCTGAAGAGCGCTAGTCCCTACACAATCCATATCCCTGTCTACATAAAAAGAGGGCCCACAGATAGGTCATAACAACAAATCATTATCAACATCAGAATCAACAGAATCAATAAAATCATAACAAAATATAGAAGGTGCAGAGATATCCAAATGAAAAATAGACTAAGAAATAAAATTCATGCAGTCCAACTCATCAGCTATAACCACGCTAAGAATAGAATGATCCTCCATCGGGTACCTCATAGCGTCCAAAATACTGAACCAAACCACAGTATCTCCTACCTCCATAGAAAGAGTACAACTTCTCGTGAAACAAAACCTCGGCATACTTGGGAATCTGCTTCCCTAGCCTTTTCTTCAACAACCCCCTTCCTAGGCTGGGCCTCTGAGGGAAGAGAAAAACTGCTGCAAAATTCAAGTAGATGATCACCTGAAGACCTAGTCATCCACACAAACAAATATAATGAGAAACAAATATAAATGATAAGAAAGACAATAATAACAAAAGAAAAAGAAAACAAACAAACAAACTACAATTTAAAGACAAACGAACCCATTAGAGTTGCCCGGCAACGGTGCCAAAATTTGATAGAGCGGTTAATGAATTGTCGTAATACTGTTCCCAAATTATTTACCGAACCCCCTAACTACACTAATGCAGTATAGGACTGACTCGGGTCATCTCCCAACGAACCTAATGGCTGGACGTTTGTTTTTAAATGTATAAACATGGGGTTTTACAATTATCAAAACAATTAAAATGCAAAATCAAAAACAAACATGAGAATTAAACATGCAAGAAGTAAATCTAACTACCAAATAATAAGTAACAAGCAACTATCCTAATGTGTAAAAGTAAGTGATCATGCACCGCACTGTCACTATACGGTACAATGATCGAACAAATGTGAACAATTCAACCAAGCACCGCACTGTCACTATATGACACAGTGATCAAACAGTTACTGAAAAACTAAACTAACAGACAGAAAGAAAAGCGACCAAGCACCGACCGTCACTACTATACTGATAATCGATCAAAGAAATGTGAACTATTCAACCATGCACCGCATCGCTACTATACGCACAATGATCAAACAAACCATCAAAACTGCAATAAATGAAATGCAATAAACGAAAGCAATTCAACCAGGCACCGCACTGTCACTATACGGTAACTGGTCGAATGTAAAGGAAATCTACCCTAATAATGAAAGCACTCCAACCAAAACACCATACTGTCACTATACGATGCATTGATTGGACAATTTTAAATGAAAACTAACCTAAACATGATCAACATAACATAACAAATTAACCGTAATAAAACAAACATGATAAAGTAAAATATCCAATTAAATGGACTAAATCCAAACATAAGCAATCGGTAACCCCACGATAGCGACAATAAACCGAATAAAATTTCTTCGTCGATGGATTACTGGATGTGGTCCTAATCCGATCACGGAAAAGAGATGAATGCGAGGGATGTGAACACCGCTATGCGGCTATGGATGGCGAGAGCTCCTAGTCCCAGAGCTAGTGGATGGAATGTCGGCAGTGCCTAATCCGGCATCGGAAGGAATGGAATCACGAATGGGTGGAAAACCTCTTCACCCGGCTGGATGACAAGTCAAACCGCTTAATCCCGGTGATGATGGCGGAGATGAAGGCCCTAATCCTCGCCACGGAAAGGAATGGAATCACCGGTGATAGAGCTAGACTCGCCGGAATCGCGCCGCCTCTTCCGGCCACCGTCCGAATCACGACATCCGATTGTCCACCGAGGCTCGCTCGGGATCATCGCCGGTTGTCGGAGGGGTCGCCGGAAGGGGATGCCGGACTGTCGCCGTCGATCGTGGGGAAGAAACACTCTGTCGCGCGTGAAAATGGGGGAAAACGCCGTGGGCTCGAGACGCTCATCGAGATATGGAAGGACCTTCTTCGCGCGTACGGCCGCCAGGTAATCCCGCCGCCACGGCCGCGAAGAAAACGCCACCGCCGCGAGGAGGAAGACGCACGCCGCGACGATTCTGTCGAGCTCCTTCTGCCGATTCTGCCGATTCGATGAGGTAAGGTTTAATTAAATGAAACTTGTGAACCGTCCGATCATTTCGCCCACTCAATCTCAGTCGTTCCTTAGATCTAGGGCTTGATTAATCGATTAAATAGGCTTCATTTGGCTGCTCAATCCAACGGCTGAAATCAGTCTGATTTGAAATGGACGGATCTAATCCGTCTGAAGGTATAATCACGATCCAACGGTCCGGATGAACGGCCAAGACGTGTAGATCTTAATGTACGGGCCGGATCGCTCCAGATCCAGATGGATGGCTCAGAATCAATCACTTTCCTCGGACGGTCCATAATGCTCAAATCTGAACCCTTGATTTAATTTGTCTTCTGATCTGGATGAAGGGCTCAGATTAAATAATCTTGAAATGTCCATTATGACCCCAGATGAAGCCATATTTGATCCAACTTGAGTCTAGTCCAGTGGCTCATCTCGATCTTCTACAAATAAAGATAAAATTCGCAAATAAGTCCAAAATATAGGAGAATTTACAAAAAGGTCCAAAATGAATCCAAACTCATAAAACATGCAGATAATCAATAATAAATCACTCGAGAGGATAAAAACAGTGATATTAAGGACCAAAATAATACAACAAAATGACAGTTATCAACTACCATATCTGATATTAGCTGAACAAGATTTGTTTGGCTAGTTATTAGCACCCCTAGGTACCCTAACATCTCCTAACCCTAGGATATGCTTTGGAAAACATTAAAAGGGTGAAACAATCATTAAAAATGATTAGGAGAGTTATATAGGGTGGAATATCGAATTTTAAGAGAGATTAAAGTTCAAGTTTGAACTTTTACCCTTATTTTTTATGGTTTAAATTTCCTATAGGCTCAGGAACTCTCCAAGGACATTATTGGTGCAATGGTCAAAGAGGAGCAAACTTTTAGGGGGAGTTTTGTCCATCTTAATATAATGGATAATCTTTGATTACAAAAGGAGGAGAAGTGAGGGTTAGGTAAACCTTCATTGTGGATTACCTCTCATTTAGTGATATGGGTCTTATCACTATGAAGAGTGAAGGCATCCTAGATGATTTTGGACCAAGGGGGAGAATGTAGGATCTCATTGGGAGATGAAACATTGAAAACCTTGGTAGACTTTTTGATGTATGTCAAAGGGGGAGAAGTGAATGTTTAAGTTAGGAAAACCTTCATTATGCTTTGGCATAGGAAGAGGCAAGTTGGGCTTGTTGGTTAGCTTAACTTAAATGTATTATTAAACATCAAAAAGGGAGAGATTATTGATGCAATCGGTCTAGGTCATGATTGACCAGACTCGAGTTAGACTCGAGTAGGGTTTGTATGTTTGACAATGGGGTGACAATGGGTTTGACCATTGTTTGACAATATGGTTTGACCATATGTTGACCATATGACTAGTGGATGATTGGGATATCCAAAGTCATATGGGAGAGATTATTTGAGGGAGATTGTTGAAGCAATCAAACCTCAAGTCAAGGTTGACCAGACTTGTTGGGAAGTCTAAGTTTGAATACTTGGCATGGAAAGTCCAAGTTTGGATACTTGACATAGAATGTCCAAGAATGGTCTTGGCATGAAAAGTCCAAGAATGACTTTTGCATGGAAGTCCAAGTTTGGATGCATGACATGGAAAGTCCAAGTATGGTCTTGGCATGGAAGTCCAAGTTTGGTAACTTGGCATGGAAAGCTCAAGTTTGAAGTATTGGTCACATAAGTCCAAGTGTCTAGTCTTGGCGCTGAAAGTCCAAGCATTGAGGCTTGGCAATTGGAAAGTCGCAGGATGAGGTGTTGGCAGCGTAAAGTCAAAGTATGTAGTCTTGGCGATATAAGTCCAAATGAACTTTGGCAAAGGAGACTCGGTTAGCATGACATAGCCGATGGAAGCACCTGAAGGCTAACGCTAAGGGTGAAAGAGTTGTGGAAGACTCGGATGGACCTTGAGGTCGTGAGACTGATGGAGGTGGCTAGAAGGGTTAGGTCTAGGCTATGAGTGGTTTGTCGAGTGTGAGGAGATCATGCTTAGGTTAATTCATGGTTTAGGGTTACCAGTCGACTAGGGATATGGACCAGTCGACTGATCGAGTGTTTGACACTCAGAAGGCTTAGTTGACTCAAGCAGTCGATTGGAGTTATGACCCTGTTGACTGGTCGTATAGTCGACTGAGGCTCGACTGATCTATGGCTCTAGCAGTCAATTGCTAGGGTTTAGCAGTCGATTGGCCACTAGCAGTCGACTGCTAGGGTTAAGCAGTCGACTAGAATTAAGTGGTCAGGGTACAAAATGTTGAGCAGTCGGCTGCTGGCCTATGATAGTCGACTGATGCCTATTGCAGTCAACTGCTAGGTAAGGGCAGTCGACTTAATCTGATGTGGATTAAGCCATTATGAGACAACAGTACAGTGACCAGTCGACTGCTAGGTAAGAGCAATAAACTTGAAGGCAGAAAATCAACCCGAGCGGAGTTATAAAAGGAGCTAAATGGGAAGATTGAAGAAAGTGATTCTTGGTGATCTCGAAGGGGATAAGTTAATGCTTTCCAGACCTTTTAAGCTATCAAATGCAACCAAAGCGTGATCAAGAAATCAAAGCTCATTTGTAAAGTGTTTTTACTTGTATTTTGATTTACTTAGTGTATTTGGTTGTATTTTTTATTATTGTAAGAATTTGTATAAGATTTCTCCACTTTCGGTGTCATACCGGGAGGAGAGGTTCATAGTCAAGTTAGATCACTATTGAGCCGTTGTGGAGTATGAACCATAGTTCTGAATCACGTAAAATCATGTGTATTGTGCATGTGTGTTCGTCTTCTGTTATTTCTTTATATGTTTTATTTCCTCTATGCTAACACTTTATAAACGAATATGATTCATCGAAGAAAGTGAAAAACTCTATTCACCCTGTCTAGCGCATCTAACGATCCCCTACCATATATATAGTGTGCACCCCGTGTGCACCTATGCATTGCACAATACTCTCGTTGTGCGTCGTTGTTCCGATGAACACTATTTCTAATCCCTTGAGACTTCAAGGTTGTTGCGCCGTCCCTTATTGGGATGTATACTAAACGCCTAGCTTTTGTATGAACATCTTCTTTTGAAATAAGAATAACATGATTATTGTTTGCATTTTATATTTATACATGTTATCTGATACTTTACATTGTAGATAACATGGTGTGTGGTATCACACAGAAGATCATGTTATCAGTTCCTTGTAGAGTATAAGTAGAGGCTCACAGCCAAGATGATTTTGGACAAACCATTGGCATGGTTGTAGTGTAATTTGGTATTGGTTTATCTTGACTATAGAATTATACTACTACACTTTGTGTGTATTGAGCACGATCGATTTAGAGGTGTTTCAATTTATACTAACTATATAATTGAATCAGGCTTCAGATATTATGGTGTACATGCTCTTAATCCCGATATAATAACGGGCATATGTACTTAGTATTTATTTCTTTGATTTACCAATGGGCGAGATTTATGTGTTAAATTGATAGGCCTGGTAAGTTGAGAAATAATATTATTTACATGGTGTGTCGTTGATTATAGGAGGAAACCGTGTCCTATATACTAGGATGATGATGTCCCCTTGAGGAGCTCATAAAGTTCATCATATAAATCCTGCAGGTGGACTTGATCCAACATGATGATAAGGATGAGTCGTACTACTCATGGAGTTAGATATTGATTAATTAAATTATCAGTAATTTAATTAATTAATGGACATTCGATATCTTAAACATTGGGAGATATTTTGTACAAATAATATGTAGATCCCATATTTAATTATGAGGGTTTGTGAGGTAGATCAATGATGATTCTCTAGTGGAATGGATCATCATTAATGGATCGGGTTATATGTGATTCGGATCCATTGGGTGGCCAAAATCCAACTCTTCCTCATGGTCTCTATTGTAGCCTATTATAAATACCTCATGAAGCCTAGACCTAAAAAAAAAGTGGTGGACGTGGAGAGGCTTGGGCGGCAAGGGTTAGGGTTTTCCTTCTTTGGTCGGCAGCAACAAGAGGAGAGCAAGGGTTTTTCCTCCCTTTCTTTCTCTTTGGCCGATGCCACCCTCTCCCTCTCCTAGGACCAACAGCAAAAGGAGCTAGGGTTTAGTCCCTTCTTCCTTTCTTTGGTCGGCGCCTCCCTCTCCTTGTCCTAGGGTCGGCGGCAAGAGGAGCTAGGGTTTAGCCCTTTCTTCCTTTCATTGGCCGGCGCATCCTTTCCTCTCCTTAAGGCCGGCGGACACCAAACTTGGAGTTTGGTGGTCGACACAAGCAAGGAGAAAAAGGGAGGATTTTCTTCCCTTGTTCGGAGCGAGCAAGAAAGCGAAGATACGTGGTCTAGGAGGCTTCAATTCTTGAAAGATTGTCATCCACACGATGTCCAACAAGAGGACAGGGATACAATAGAAGATCAAGAGGTAAAACAAGAGATATAATCTTGTTTAATTTTGATTCTTGTTCTTTTGTATTTTGTATGTTGTTAATTGACATGGACCCCGATCATAAACACAAAAATTGGTGATCCGTACATCATCTATTCCACGGCTAATCGAGGAAAAGGGTTAGGTTGCTTGAACAACAGGTTTGTTCAACTGACCGCTCAAATCGAATAGCACGATGATGAATCGGTTGCTTGGGCAATCCATCTCCATCCGAATTAGTTTTAATTAATAAAATTTTAATCCGGGGACGTGAGATAGGATCGTCATGCACAAGCGACCGAAGCGAAGCGAAGAAACAACCTCTTCCCTTCAAGTGGTATCAGAGCCACGGTTTCCGATTTTGTGTGTTTGGATTTGGTTACTTTCACGCATTTATCATATATTGTTTATGTCGGATAATAGTAGGATGTGCGTAGGCTAACTTTTTGCTTGCATGCATACGATCCAACTATTATGGCTATGTGAATGTATGTGATTGTGTATGTGTGATTGTAATTAATTATTTGAATCCTCGGGGTTGACGAGGCTAATTAGTATTTAATTTCTGTAATTAAATACGACATTGTTTATCCGCTCATTTTAATTTACTATCGATCTAGATATATTGTACACTCCTTCGTGGAGTATAGGATCGATGGATGTAAATTAAAATAGTTTATCTCGGCTCGGATCCCCTTGTGGCTTGTGCATGGTAAAGGGAGGAGCAGATGAGGTGGCAGCACGACGGGAAGCATATTGAAAAACAAAAGTCATAATAGTTGGAATTTTTTTTTCATATTTATTGCTTATTGTTTGATATGCATGTTGTGTGCGTTTGAAAATTCCTCAATTTTAAATTACTAAGTGGGAGAGGGATAATTTTTTAATTCCCGCAGCCTCCATTACAATTTGACATGTGATGTGAATAAACTTGCGCATTGGCTCTGAGTGCCTTCCTCTATATCGGATGAGTTTGTTTTGCGGATCACTAGGTCAAATATGGTTGTGGAAAATTATTTAGGAGTGTGTGTACTTCCCAATCGGAAGGCATATAATTCGAGGTAATTGTCTTAGTATCGGGTAATGGTAAACACTTAGATGCAAATAAAAGTATCCTCCCCATTGGAGTCACTACTTTTATTTGTAGGGCCAAAGAGGAACCAACTATTAATTTTATTTGTCAAAAAGTAACGTTGACAAGATAATAAAATTAATGGGTAAAACCTCCTCTTACAAATGTAGAATTCGTATACGTCCACACTATCGTGGCATACGATATTCTCGGTGTTTTGAGGTGTTGGTTGATTTTGAAATTTTATTGTTTGAGGAATCAGTAAATTTTTGAAATATAATGTTTTGATCACTTTGATTCTTAGGTTTTTCAAAATGACTTTCAACCCACTTACTGTGATTCTAAAAGAAAACAAACTTACTAGCCCTAATTATGTTGATTGGAAACGGAATCTGGACATTGTCTTGACTGTTGAGTACAAATATATGCTCTTCGAAGAATATCCTCCTAAGCCTACGGATGATTCTGGTGAAAAGGAGAAAGAGAGGTATAGGAAGTGGATCAAGGCAGATGAGATGGCACAGTGTTACATTTTGGCTTCTATGTCAAATGTATTGCAACATCAACATCAGGCCATGACTACTGCCTATGACATGATGCTCAATCTCAAGGAACTTTTCAGACACCAGAATCGGGTTGCTAAGCAGGAAGCTATGAGGAACTTGATGATGACCACCATGATTGAAGGAACACCCGTGAGGGATCATGTTCTCAAGATGATGGCTCATTTGAATAAGCTGGAAGTCCTTGGAGTAGAGATCGATGGGGAAACCCAGGTCGATATCATTTTCCAATCCCTACCTTGAAGTTTTGGGCAGTTTCGCCTGAACTACAACATGAATAAGAGGTTGTATTCATTGGCGGAGCTTCTAACAGAACAACTGGCGATAGAGGGGATTTTTCGTCAGAGTACTCATGCCATGGTTGCTCAAAAGGTTTCTACTTCTAAGCCGAAGGGTAAGAAGAAGAAGAAACAAGGTGTAGCAAAGATGACAGCAGGATCTCAGGCAGGAGTAAAGAAGCCGAAAGGTAAGTGCTTCACTTGCAAGCAGACTGGACATTGGAAGGCGGACTATCCCAATCGCAAATAGAAAAAAGGTATATCTTTTAGTTTAGTCGTTGAAATATGTTTAGCGGTGTTATCTACCGGTACCTGGTGTGTAGATATGGGAGCCACTGATCATGTCTGCAATTCTTTGCAGGGGTTCCAAGAAACCAAACGACTAGCTGAGGGAGAGATTACCGTCTACATGGGCAATGCTACGAAGGTGGAGGCTATTGCAGTGGGAGATGTTTATTTATCTTTGGATAGGAATAAAACTTTGGTTCTGAGAAATTGCCTTTATGTACCTTCATTTAGAAAGAATTTGATTTCAGTTTCTAAATTGTTTATGGATGGGTATTCTATTTCTTTTAATGACAGAGTTGTTATAAAAAGGAATAGGGAGATTATCTTTTCTGGTGCGTTGGTAGGAAATTTATACACTCTTGAACCAAAAACTCCTACAATGTAAATAGAAATAAATAAATCATCTTCTAAGTCTAATAAGAGAAAAGAACCTTCGAAAGTGAACCAAACATATGTTTGGCATCTAAGGTTAGGTCATATTAACCTGAGTAGGATTCAAAGGTTGATAGTTGATGGGTCTTTCGGTTCATTGTGTTGGTGCAATCGGCACAGGTCACGATTGACCAGACTCGAGTTTGACTCGAGTGATGTTTTGATGTTTGACAAAGGGATTTGACAAAATGGATTGACATTGATGTTGGACATTGATGTCGGTTAATATGTTGGGGAGATTGTTTATACAATCAACCCAGGTTATAATTGACTTTGATGGTTGACTAGGGTTGACCATGTGATTATGGGAAAGTCCAAGCATGGGTCTTGGAAATGTAAAAGTCCAAGCATGAGTCTTGGCAATGTAAAGTCCAACATTGGTTGGCAAGGAAAGTCCAAGCATGGTCTTGGCATGAAAAGTCCAACATGGGTTGGCAAGGGAAAGTCCAAGCTTGAGTCTTGGCATTTGAGAAGTCCAAGGGTTTGATATTGGCAGCGTAAAGTCCAAGCGGGAGTCTTGGCAGCATAAGTCCAATGGTTGGCGGCGTAAAGTCCAAGCGGAGTCTTGGCGGCGTAAGTCCAATGTGCCTTGGCGGTGTAGACACCGTTAGCATGACATAGCCGATGGAAGCACTTGGAAGCTAGCGCAATGGATGAACAAGTCATGGATGACTTGGAGGGATCCGAGAGGCGTGAGGCTGATGGAGGTGGCTAGAAGGTTTAGGTCTAGGCTAAGGGTGGTCTAGCAAGTATGGGGGCACCATACTTGGGTTAAAACCTCATTCTTGAGGTTGGCAGTCGACTGGCATTATGGCCGGTTCGACTGCCGTGAGTCGACTTGAGTTCGACTGCCAGGTTAGAGCTGGGATTGCTCTGGCAATCGACTGCTCATGGGAGCAATGATCGATGATGGCTGTCCGACCGCCAAGGATGGCGGCCGACCGCCAATGAGTGTCGAGCATGAACGCCCAGAGCGACGGCATGATGGGCGCTGGCAACGATCGCTAATGTTGGCAACGATCGCCAAGAGATACGTTGGAGTTTTTCCAGCGTGGATCGAGCCCTTGTCTCACGACAACAGTGGCATCACTCGACTGGTGACATATGGCAATGACCGATAGCGGAAATCCACCCGACGCAGTTATAAAGGCAAATGAATGAGGGTTTTAGGCGATTTCTTGGACGTTGAGGCGATTCTCGCCGCAAATCGGGTCTTCAACCACGATTCAAGCGATCAACAAGCAAGCGATCTAAAGAGTTTTTGTAAAGTGTTCTTTACTTCTCTTGTTGTATTTCCTATTATATTTGCTTGTTGTATTTAGATTATTGTTGTAATCTTATTGTAAGAGGTTTCTCCACCTCCGACTTGTGTCGAGAAGGAGTTATTTGATAGTGGTGTGTGTTTGGCATCGCTAGGGCTCGTTTGAGCCCGATCCGTGGAGTAGGAACCGTTACGGTTTCGAACCACGTTATATCATCGTGTTCGTGTGTGATTGTATTTCGTGTATTGCTTTTATTATTATTATTCCGCTAACACGAATTGTAGACAAGCACGCAACGATTTCCATCTACGACGGTCACACGCTATTCACTCTAGCGCGGCCAAATCCCCAACAAGTGGTATCAGAGCCTGGTGGCTCTTCAACGGATTAACAACCGGGAGCAAGACGCTAGAGGGTAAAAGATGGAAGTCCAAGATCAATTAGGATGGGACATCAACACACCGATCCCTTATTCATTCTATGGACGAGAAGGTTTCAATTCTTGGAAGGCGAGAATTGAAGGGTTTTTGATGATGAGAGACCTTGAGGAATGGTCCGCCTTGATGGAAGGATTTGAGTATCCTAAGGGACCAAAGGGAGGGTTTCTCAAGAAGAAGAAATGGAGTGAGGAGCAACTCCGGCAATTTGAGAAAAATAAGAAGGTAATCAAATTTATTTTTGATTTAGTACCTAATGACATCTTGTGTAGCCTAGGTGACTATGTGGATTGTAAAGACGCCAAAGAGGTATGAAACATTTTGGCGAAATTCCATGAAGAACCTCATTCAATCCAAGAAGACAAGGAGGATGAAGAAGAGAGCTCATCCTCAAGTGAAAGTGAGGAATCGGAAGAAAGTGAGGAGTCAACTTCCGGATCGGAAGAGAAAATAGAAGAGGTGGGAGAAGCATCCACCTCCGTGATTGAGGGGGAGAGACCATCTACACCGGGGCAACCTCAAGAAGTGCCTTCAACATCCGGTCAAGATGAGGAAGCTCAAAATTCAACTCCGACACCTACCACGGACCTAGGTAACTCGAGCATTTCAAATAATAATAAAATTCATATTATATGCTTTGAGTGTAGGGAGCAAGGACACTACAAGAGTAAGTGTCCTAAACGGGTTAAGAAGGCTCCACCGCACCAAAAAGTCAAGGATGCCGGTTCCCCAACACCTAAAGGCAAGGAGCACATCATATGCTTCAAGTGCAATTCGAAGGGGCATTATCGGAGTCAATGCCCTAGGGGGAAGAAGAATGGGCAAGAAGGAGCATCATATGTAGGGGGAGCCTCCAAGGCAAACCCTAAGGTATATTTCAATAATGCACCTTCTAGATTTAATAGGCAAAAGCATGTTAGAAATAATTTTAATTCTCTTGCAATTTATGAAAAGCATGCTAATAGGAATGAATATTGCTTAGGAGCTAAAAATATTCACTTAGATAATAGGAAGAAATTTGGGACTAATGTCCCTAAAAATAATTCATCTAAGGATAAACCTAGGTCAAATAACACTAGACTAATTTTACCTAGGGAGACCATTAGAAAGGTGCAAGAGCACCTAGGTATTAACCCTAAATGGACTAGGCATATGCCTAGAAAGTCCCATGCCCATGGTCTAAATCAAAATTCTAAAATCGGGCAATTAGAATTAGAGAACCAAGCCTTGAGGTCAAGGCTTGAGAAATTGGAGAAGACCCTTAAAATTATACAAAATCAATTTAAAGGGTCAAATGATCAAAAGTCAAGGTCCAAAAGTCAAAGTCAACACCAAGGACCTAAGAGTCAAAAGTCAACCAAGGGCAAGCAAGGTTTGGGTCACAAACCTAAGCCTAAGGTAGCTTATCATAGTGTTCCATTAGATTATGGAACACTAACTAGGTCTAGGAAGACCAAGGTCAATAGGGAAGTCATCCCTAGAGTTGACCAAAGGGTGTGTCTAGTGGCTAGGGTTTCAAGGAAACCTAGGGTGGCCACTAAGAAGGTTGCAAGGGGAGTTACCCCTAGAGTCAACCTAGGTAAGACCCAAATGACCAAGGCTAATAAGCCTAGGAGGGTCATTAGGAAGGTATCTAGGGAGGTTATCCCTAAGGAATACCTAATTAACCCTAGGAGCTCAAATCGGTTTTGGGTTCCTAAGAGCGTGATTGATTCACGCTAGATGGGTTTAGGGTGTGTCAACCTTGATTGGATGGGTAGTTAACTCAATCATGGTAAAGGTGGCACTTTAGGATGTTTTCAAGGTTATGGATACCTTGGAAATAGATTTGAATTATCATCCTAAAAGATTTTAGGGTGTGCCAATATTATTTGAGAAGCTTGATAAAATGGTCAAATTGGCACAATTTGTTGGGAGTATGAAGAATACAATCAAAGTCCCACATTGGTAAGACATGGAAAAGATCATGTGCTTATAAGAAAAAAGATATCTCCATTGGTATGAGGCCTTTTGGGTAAAGCCCAAAAATAAAACCATGAGGGCTTAGACCCAAAGTGGACAATGGAGATAGGAGCTTATAAGCACTAACACCATGGTCCGCCATGAACGGAAGAGCTCCCACGTCCGGATCAAGAGAACCAGACATCAGGAAGGAAGTCTAGTTGGGTCGGGGGGACCGAACAACTGGCAGGAAGTCCTGGTGGGTTGAAGATCGGACATCAAGCAGAGAAAATCCTTCGAGGAGGGATAGGCTTGAGGGGGGGCCCAATGTGGTCCTTCGTTTGAGGGGGGGATTGTTGGGAGTATGAAGAATACAATCAAAGTCCCACATTGGTAAGACATGGAAAAGATCATGTGCTTATAAGAAAAAAGATATCTCCATTGGTATGAGGCCTTTTGGGTAAAGCCCAAAAATAAAACCATGAGGGCTTAGACCCAAAGTGGACAATATCATGCCATTGTGGAGATATGTGGAGCTTATAAGCACTAACACAATTTAGGTTTAGAGTGTTAGTGTGTCATTTTGGGTTGTTGGCACACTAGGGAGATTAATGATAATATGGCAAAATATATCTAACTATATCAAATGATAATTAATATTAAAATTTTGGTATTACTATACATATATATTTTATATGCCATGTTTTGATTGTCATATGCCATGTCATGACATCATGCCTATTTCTATGATTTTATATGTCATGTTCATGTTTAGGATTAAGGATTAAATGTCATGTGTTTTTAGATTTCATATTATGCCATGACATCATGATTATGAGCATGTGTTTATCTATATCATCTCTAATGCCATAATCACTCATGCATTTAAGATAATTTGATTGAAATTGATTTAAGGACAATGACATGACTTGGAGTCCCATTTATAACGGAATCAAGTAGGGTTGCCTTAGAAAAATGCATGAAACCCTAGTTTAGGGAGATCAAAAGCCACATCTCACATCCAATTGACATGTATGTGTATTTATACACCCTAGATACATGTGAGATGCTAGGATATGAGTTGAGTTCAAGGTGCATAGTTTTTTGCATCTAGTTGAACCAAAACTCATCTAATTTTATTGGTGGATCATTGGGAAAGCTTGTGTACAAGTCATGTACTTAGAGCCCAAGGAGTATGATCCAAAATAAGGTTTTGAAATCATTTTAAAATCAATTTAGAAAACCTTGGTGAAGTCTATCTTTTGATAGCAATCACCATTGATGAAGTTGATACAAAATAGGGCCAAAACATTAAAAATTTCAATGGTTTTGAGTTTTGTATCAAACTCACTATTTTATAGGTAAAATATTTTTCAAACATTTTTTACCCATTGTTTTGGTCATAAGTATTATACGTATCAAATTTCGTGATTTTTTGATATACGTAAAATTAGTTATGATGTTACGAAGTGGATTCGATAGTGAATTTAGGAAAATTACTACCGATCATTGCCATTGGTGGCAGTCGACTGATGTATGTGGCAATCGACTGATTACTGTCAGGAGTCGACTGCCAGGTCTGATTTCGGGTTAACAAGATTGTTTAGCCCATTTTCAGCCATGGTAAAGGTCCCTAACCACTCCTAACCCTAGGATATGCTTTGGGAAGCATTATGAAGGGTGAAAATTCATTGGATATGGATTTGGAGAGGTGTTAGGTCAAAGTATCAATTTGAGGTGGTGGAAAGTTCAATGTTGAATTTCCAACCTTAATTTTGATGGTTTAGAGTTCCTATTGGCTTAGGGACTCCCCAAGGACATTGTTGGTGCAATGGTCAAGGGGGAGCAAGCCTTTAGAGGGAGGTATCCATCTTGGGATGATGGATGTATTTTTCTCCTTGAAAAGGAGAAGTTATTGGGAAAGTATCATCAATTGGGAAAATTGATGATTTTTGATACCCAATTTGGAAATTGGGAGAGTGAATAGGATTGCCTCTCTTGAGTGATATGGGACTTATCACTAGGAAGATGGTAGGCATCCTAGATATTTTTAAATCAAGGGAGAGATTGTAAGATCTCATTGGGACATGAGACATTGACCTCCTTGGAGAGATAACCTTTTTGATGTTAGTCAAAAAGGGGGAGAATGTTTGGGAGAACATTTGGTTTACATTTTCACTTGAATGTTTGGGGGAGAACATTTGGTGAGTATTTACCAATTTGGGATAATTGGTAAGGGATTTGAGTTAGTGTTCTAACTCATAATTTGATTTGGTTTTTGTCAAACATCAAAAAGGGGGAGATTGTTGGTGCAATCGGCCCAGGTCACGATTGACCAGACTCGAGTTTGACTCGAGTGATGTTTTGATGTTTGACAAAGGGATTTGACAAAATGGATTGACATTGATGTTGGACATTGATGTCGGTTAATATGTTGGGGAGATTGTTTATACAATCGACCCAGGTTATAATTGACTTTGATGGTTGACTAGGGTTGACCATGTGATTATGGGAAAGTCCAAGCATGGGTCTTGGCAAAGGAAAAGTCCAACATGGGTTGGCAAGGAAAAGTCCAAGCATGGGTCTTGGCAATGTAAAAGTCCAAGCATGGGTCTTGGCAATGTAAAGTCCAACATTGGTTGGCAAGGAAAGTCCAAGCATGGTCTTGGCATGAAAAGTCTAACATGGGTTGGCAAGGGAAAGTCCAAGCTTGAGTCTTGGCATTTGAGAAGTCCAAGGGTTTGATATTGGCAGCGTAAAGTCCAAGCGGGAGTCTTGGCAGCATAAGTCCAATGGTTGGCGGCGTAAAGTCCAAGCGGAGTCTTGGCGGCGTAAGTCCAATGTGCCTTGGCGGTGTAGACACCGTTAGCATGACATAGCCGATGGAAGCACTTGGAAGCTAGCGCAATGGATGAACAAGTCATGGATGACTTGGAGGGATCCGAGAGGCGTGAGGCTGATGGAGGTGGCTAGAAGGTTTAGGTCTAGGCTAAGGGTGGTCTAGCAAGTATGGGGGCACCATACTTGGGTTAAAACCTCATTCATGGGAGCCGATCATGATGGCTCTGTCGGTCGACCGCTAAGGATGGCGATCGCGCCCGGTCGAGTGTCGAGCAAGAATGCTCCGTGCCAGTCAAGCCGCCGATTAATGGCGTTGGCGATCGGCGCGCCAATGTTGTGATCGACTGCCAAGAGATCCGTTGGAGTTTTTCCAGCGTGGATCGATCCGTTGTCTCACGACAACAGTGGCATCAGTCGACTGGTGACTTATGGCAGTCGACTGATAGGCGGAAATCCAGCCCGACGCAGGTTATAAAGGCAGCTCGGAATAAGGGTTTTAGAAGCGATATCTTGGACATTTTGAGGCGATTTGTCGCAAATCGTGGTCTTCAACCACGATTCGCGATCAACAAGCAAGCGTTTATCTAAAGAATTTTTGTAAAGTGTTCTTTACTTCTCTTGTTGTATTTCCTATTATATTTGCTTGTTGTATTTAGATTATTGTTGTAATCTTATTGTAAGAGGTTTCTCCACCTCCGACTTGTGTCGAGAAGGAGTTATTTGATAGTGGTGTGTGTTTGGCATCGCTAGGGCTCGTTTGAGCCCGATCCGTGGAGTAGGAACCGTTACGGTTTCGAACCACGTTATATCATCGTGTTCGTGTGTGATTGTATTTCGTGTATTGCTTTTATTATTATTATTTTAACACGAATTGTAGACAAGCACGCGAACGATTTCCATCTACGTACGGGTCACACGCTATTCACCCCCCCTCTAGCGGGCGTCAAATCCCCAACAAGTGGTATCAGAGCCTGGTGGCTCTTCAACGGATTAACAACCGGGAGCAAGACGCTAGAGGGTAAAAGATGGAAGTCCAAGATCAATTAGGATGGGACATCAACACACCGGTCCCTTATTCATTCTATGGATGAGAAGGTTTAAATTCTTGGAAGGCGAGAATTGAAGGGTTTTTGATGATGAGAGACCTTGAGGAATGGTCCGCCTTGATGGAAGGATTTGAGTATCCTAAGGGACCAAAGGGAGGGTTTCTCAAGAAGAAGAAATGGAGTGAGGAGCAACTCCGGCAATTCGAGAAAAATAAGAAGGTAATCAAATTTATTTTTGATTTAGTACCTAATGACATCTTGTGTAGCCTAGGTGACTATGTGGATTGTAAAGACGCCAAAGAGGTATGAAACATTTTGGCAAAATTCCATGAAGAACCTCATTCAATCCAAGAAGACAAGGAGGATGAAGAAGAGAGCTCATCCTCAAGTGAAAGTGAGGAATCGGAAGAAAGTGAGGAGTCAACTTCCGGATCGGAAGAGAAAATAGAAGAGGTGGGAGAAGCATCCACCTCCGTGATTGAGGGGGAGAGACCATCTACACCGGGGCAACCTCAAGAAGTGCCTGCACCATCCCCAAGATGAGGAAGCTCAAAATTCAACTCCGCACCTACCACGGACCTAGGTAACTCGAGCATTTCAAATAATAATAAAATTCATATTATATGCTTTGAGTGGAGCAAGGACACTACAAGAGTAAGTGTCCTAAACGGGTTAAGAAGGCTCCACGGCACCAAAAGTCAAGGATGCCGGTTCCCAACACCTAAAGGCAAGGAGCACATCATATGCTTCAAGTGTAATTCAAGGGGCATTATCGAGTCAATGCCCTAGGGGAAGAAGAAGGGCAAGAAGGAGCATCATATGTAATGGGAGCCTCCAAGGCACACCCTAAGGTATATTTCAATAATGCACCTTCTAGATTTAATAGGCAAAAGCATGCTAGAAATAATTTTAATTCTCTTGCAATTTATGAAAAGCATGCTAATAGGAATGAATATTGCTAAGGAGCTAAAAATATTCACTTAGATAATTAGAAGAAATTTGGGACTTATGTCCCCAATAATAATTCATCTAAGGTTAAACCTAGGTCAAATAACACTAGACCAATTTTACCTAGGAGACCATTAGAAAGGTGCAAGAGCACCTAGGTATTAACCCTAAATGGACTAGGCATATGCCTAGAAAGTCCCATGCCCATGGTCTAAATCAAAATTCTAAAATCGGGCAATTAGAATTAGAGAACCAAGCCTTGAGGTCAAGGCTTGAGAAATTAGAGAAGACCCTTAAAATTATACAAAATCAATTTAAAGGGTCAAATGATCAAAAGTCAAGGTCCAAAAGTCAAAGTCAACACCAAGGACCTAAGAGTCAAAAGTCAACCAAGGGCAAGCAAGGTTTGGGTCACAAACCTAAGCCTAAGGTAGCTTATCATAGTGTTCCATTAGATTATGGAACACTAACTAGGTCTAGGAAGACCAAGGTCAATAGGGAAGTCATCCCTAGAGTTGACCAAAGGGTGTGTCTAGTGGCTAGGGTTTCAAGGAAACCTAGGGTGGCCACTAAGAAGGTTGTAAGGGGAGTTACCCCTAGAGTCAACCTAGGTAAGACCCAAATGACCAAGGCTAATAAGCCTAGGAGGGTCATTAGGAAGGTATCTAGGGAGGTTATCCCTAAGGAATACCTAATTAACCCTAGGAGCTCAAATCGGTTTTGGGTTCCTAAGAGCGTGATTGATTCACGCTAGATGGGTTTAGGGTGTGCCAACCTTGATTGGATGGGTAGTTAACTCAATCATGGTAAAGGTGGCACTTTAGGATGTTTTCAAGGTTATGGATACCTTGGAAATAGATTTGAATTATCATCCTAAAAGATTTTAGGGTGTGCCAATATTATTTGAGAAGCTTGATAAAATGGTCAAATTGGCACAATTTAGGTTTAGAGTGTTAGTGTGTCATTTTGGGTTGTTGGCACACTAGGGAGATTAATGATAATATGGAAAAATATGTCTAACTATATCAAATGATAATTAATATTAAAATTTTGGTATTACTATACCTATATATTTTATATGCCATGTTTTGATTGTCATATGCCATGTCATGACATCATGCCTATTTCTATGATTTTATATGTCATGTTCATGTTTAGGATTAAGGATTAAATGTCATGTGTTTTTAGATTTCATATTATGCCATGACATCATGATTATGAGCATGTGTTTATCTATATCATCTCTAATGTCATAATCACTCATGCATTTAAGATAATTTGATTGAAATTGATTTAAGGACAATGGCATGACTTGGAGTCCCATTTATAAGGGAATCAAGTAGGGTTGCCTTAGAAAAATGCATGAAACCCTAGTTTAGGGAGAACAAAAGCCACATCTTGTTGGATCGAAAGTGTCGCTAGAGGGGGGGGGGTGAATAGCGATACGGTGTCGTTAAAAACTTTTGCAATAAGTAAAAAGCAAGTAGAGAATGCACAGCGGAAATATAAAGTAGACAAGATATTTTTACGTGGTTCACAATCTTTCGATTGCTAATCCACGGCCCTAGTGATCCTTGATCACGTACGGAGGGCAATTCACTAAAACCACTCCTCTTCGTTGGAAGTAGGAGCAACGATTACAAAAAGAAATCAAGGCAAAGGGACACTCCCCCTTTCCTTGTTACGATTAAAGCACAAAGACAATTTAAAGAAGTAGAACTTAAATAAATATACCGACAACTCTTATAAGTAGAAGCGTTGTCGGCGACTTCGTCAGAGCAAATGTGAGTAGTAGTAGCGGCGCATTACCGTGTTGAGAGCTCTTGAATTCTTGTTATTTGCTTGGCTTGAACATGTCTATTTATGGATATTGATCTATGAATTTAGACATAGGTAGTGTCCAAGGTGAGGTTCTTATCCCCAAGACTTGTTCATCCACATCCTTTGCGCCAACTCAAGGATGAGGTGTTTCATCCAACCACCTTGTGCCACCTCCAACCTCCTTGTGCGCCAACTCAAGGATGAGGTGTTTCATCCAACCACCTTGTGCCACCTCCAACCTCCTTGGGCGCCAACTTGAGGATGAGGTGTTTCATCCAACCACCTTGTGCCACCTCCAACCTCCTTGGGCGCCAACTTGAGGATGAGGTGTTTCATCCAACCACCTTGTGCCAACTCACCTTATTTTGGGCGTCCACCACAAGGAAGCTTGGTGATGGTTTGGATGTCCACCTTGATGCCACATCACCCTTTGTACCAAAACACGAGTCAAGTCCAAATTCACTTGAAATTCGAGCTCTCGAGGTCGAACTTGACTAGTTGACTGTAGTCAAAGGGTTTTGGACCGCATACAAGTTAGCTTAAAATATAAAGTACGATGGTTCTAACCATTTGATCTCGACCTAGACCTTCCATTGGAGGTATTGGGTCGGATCTACGCTAACGACCTTGCTTCGCTTTCACACGAGCTTACCTTGTAGCCTCGCTCGGTCTTCACCGAGTACCTCGGCTTCCTCCGGTCCCTCGGCGTTGCGACCACCTCGGTTCCCACCGGTGTCATGAACCTTCGCTCAACTTTAGCATTTCTGCACACTTAATTGAGCTCGTAAGATAACAAATATACCCTTAACTATTGAGCCTTTTGCCATAATCAAAATACCGGTTCGACTTTGGTGCCCACTGCACCAACAATCTCCCCCTTTTTGATTCATGGCAAACCGACACAAAAGTTAAGGAAAAATTAAGCATAACAGTAAGCTAGCATAATGATTAAGCATGAATGAGCTAGCATAAAGATTAAATATGAATGAGCTAGCATAATGATTAAGCATGAATGAGCTAGCATAAAGATTAAATATGAATGAGCTAGCATAAAGATTAAATATGAATGAGCTAGCATAATGATTAAATATGAATGAGCTAGCATAATGATTAAATATGAATGAGCTAGCATAATGATTAAATATGAATGAGCTAGCATAATGATTAAGTATGAATGAGCTAGCATAAAGATTAAGCATGAGTGAGAAATATTATTGTTTCAAGTTCTCCCCTTTGAGGTAACCTCCCCCTTGACGAAGGTGAGTTCTTGAAAATAATTTTTACTCCCCTTAATAGTTGCTTAAGTAAACGGAATTACTTAATATAAAAGGTAATAATTTTGTTTACTTTCTTCCTTACTTTTGTGACTTTCTCCCCCTTTTGCCTTAACTCAAAAAGTTTGTAAATATATTTTAAGGTTTGTAAGTCCAAGCAAGTTCCCAATATAAATATTTTTTTTTTTTAAAATAATAATAAGCTTGAAAATATGTTCATCTAAAATGTACAACTCCGGTTGGACTTGATTGATATAGAATGATCAATAAGTCTTGAAGGAGTTGATTAATTTTAAATAATTATACTCCATGGTTCATGTCGATGCACTGAATCTACATCTGGAACCAGGAGTAAGGTCCTAACATCTCACGCCCGTCTACGTGGCTAAGTACACAAACACATTAGTCCTATGTGTTGTGAGATGTGTTGGCTCCTTAAATCTATAGGTATATGATTTCTAAGGTAAGACTTAGGCTAATTTCATAAAAAGAAGCAAAAGTAGAGTACATATATAGAAAAATTTAAATCCTACTCTATTACGCACATACCTAACTTTCGTCTTAATAAACTAAATTCGGCTTCGGGTAGTGGTTTGGTGAAGATGTCCGCTAGGTTTGATTTGGACTCAACATACTCTAGTTGTATAGTTCCATTAGTTACATGTTCCCTAATGAAGTGGTGTTTAACTTCTATATGTTTTGTCCTAGAATGACATATTGGATTTTTAGTTAAGTTAATTGAACTAATGTTATCTATGTAGGTTTTAATGTTGTTAAAGATTAAGCTAAAGTCTTGGAGAGTGTGCTTCATCCAGAGAGACACACTCACCCATCGCAACGTATTCGGTGGTAGATAAGGCAACGCTTCCTCGCACCAACTTACTAGACTCGAGCCGAGGATTTGACAACAACCACTCGTGCTCTTTCTATCGAGTTTACTACCGGCATAGTCGGAGTCGGAGTAGCCGATTAGATTAAACTCGGTAGATCTAGGGTACCAAATACCTACGTTTAGCGTGCCCTTTAGATATCTAAGGATACGCTTGACTAGGGTTAGGTGAGACTCCTTGGCACAGTTTTGTAACCTTGCGCACATACTTACCGCGAATAAAATGTCGGGTCGGCTCGCGGTTAAGTATAGGAGACTTCCTATTGCGCTCCTATAGTATTTTAGGTCAACGTGTTTTCCTTCTACATCTTCGTTTATATTAACATTAGTTGCCATAGGTGTATTGATTATTTTAGCATCTTGCATTCCAAATCGATTTATTAAGTCCTTAGTATATTTTTGTTGATGTAAATATATTCCATCTTTAGTTTGTTTAATTTGTAAACCTAAGAAGAAACTTAACTCTCCCACTAAATTCATTTCAAATTCACTTTCCATAAGTGAGATGAATTCGTTTAGCAGGATCGAGTTGGTAGTTCCAAAAATTATATCATCTACATAGATTTGGGCTATAAAGATTTCTTTTCCTACGGTTTTAACGAATAAGGTTGGGTCGACTAAACCTTGGTTGAATCCTTTGGACTTAAGATAGATCGAAAGCCTTCGTACAAGCTCTTGGGGCTTGTTTGAGTCCATATAGGGCTTTCTTAAGTCTAAGGACATGGTCAGTTTATCTAGATTTTCAATCCGGAGGTTGACGACGTAAACTTCTTCCTTAATGTATCCATTCAAAAATGCTGACTTGACATCCATTTGAAACAATTTAAGAGGCGTAGGTCTCATCGTAATCTAAACCTTCGACTTGACTAAACCCTTTTGCGACTAACCTAGCTTTATTTCTAACTACTTCACCTTTATCATAAAGTTTATTTCGAAATACCCACCTTGTTCCAATAATTGATTTTTCTTTAGGTGGTGGTACTAATTCCCAGACTTCATTTCTAGTGAATTGAGCTAGCTCTTCTTGCATAGCAATAATCCAGTCGGGATCAAGAAGTGCTTGTTCAATAGTTTTGGGTCGATTTTGGAAATTAACGAGATTTGACTAAGGTTTCGATATGAAGCTCTAGTTCGAACCCTAAATTTGGATCACCTATAACTTGATTGATAGGATGATTTGTTTGAGTCTTAGTGTGACGGGTTAGGTCATCTATCACTTGGTCGATAGGATGACTTGGGTGAGTTCTAGTTTGACTTGGGTTAGAGTCATCTATCACTTGGTCGATAGGATGACTTGGGTTAGGACGAGATTCAAGTTCAAGATCAGAGTCGGGTTCGCTATAAGTTGCTTTGCTAGTTGGTTTTGTTAAGGATTGAACGGGTTCGTGTCCTTCGTCGAAAACTATATTAATGGTTTCTTCGACTCTTATGTGTAGGATCAATGGAATTACTAAAGGGTTGTTTGTAAGTTTTTAAACCTAAATCATCTCACCAATATCTACATGATCAAAACATGTTATTCGTGTTATTGTGAGATGACTTTCAATTTTACTTGATTAATTTTAATGAATTTAAATTAACCAACATTAGGTTAGATTCGATTTAGTCTAAGCTCATCAAGTAATCTTTTCAAGAGATTAGCTTCTCGTGGCGAGGCACGAGAGGCCTTCTTTGATCGGAACAACGACCACTTCCTTAGACAAAGCTAATTTCAAGAAATTGATAACTCGACTTACTTGAGACTACGCCTTGGTCTAACTAGTTATTTTTGAAAAGAGGCTCCCGAGGCTCAATCTTTTCGTGAGGATTTTAGTTGATTTATTTTGAAAAGAGGCTCCCGAGGCTCAATCTTTCGCAGGATTTTAGTTGGTTATGAGTCCTATCTAACCATTCTAAAAATAAAGGAAAAACTAAGCATGCAATTTCTAAGACTTAACAAAAATACATTTTGTATTGGCTCCCCGACCATTGAATCGAGTGGGTCTATTCACATAGTGAATTTGGTCCTGGGAACCCAATACATGTTAGATCCTAAAGTTGAAATCAAAGTGGTCTTAGGGACCCATGCTTGACATTTTTCTTATGTTGGTTTACTATAGACATATATGACTTATTGGTTGTATTTGTCGCCTTGTTGTACACGGCCCTTTGTGATCCAAGTAAGAGGTCAAGTCCCTTGGATCCCAAAGTGAACCTTTCCAACGTATTCCTAAGGTCTTCGACTTGTGTTTTCAAAAGCGAGTTCTCAACTTCAAGCTTTTCAACTTGAGTTGAGTCCTCCTCTTGAATACGAGTAGTCGAAGAGGTTAGGGAGACCTCATGTTTGAGAAGGTTAACCTCCTCAATTAGGGTCTCGACCTTGGACTCGGACTTAGCTAGTTTCTTATTTAAAAATTTAATTGCACCATACAAAGTATTAAGTAACGACCGACTTACCCTTAATGATTCTTTTGAACCGGATACGGATCCGTGGCTTGTCTTGAATGGAAGCTCATCATCGGATTCGGACTCGGACTCTTCTTCGGTTTCGGAGTCGTGCTCGGTCGGCTTGGCCATTAGAGCTTGGATATCGTCTTCTTCCTCCGGGGGTGGCTTGCTTGCGGGCTTCTTCTTCTTGGAACCTGCAACTAACGCAATACTCTTCTCGGCCTGGACCACGTTAGTTTGCTCATGTAATTCAAGGTCAAAACAATTGCCTAACCTAATTTTAGAAAGGTCCTTGGAGACCTTGTAGGCATCGACCATGGATGCCCACAAGGTGGTCCTAGGAAACGAGTTAAGAGAATACCTGATAAGGTCGCGATTCTCGACCTTTTGTCCGATGGCATGGAGTTGGTTGACGATGTCTTGGATACGAGCATGTAGTTGAGTTGCGGTCTCGTTTTCCTGCATTTTCAAGTTATACTATTTATTTATAAGTAAATCTCTTTTACATACCTTCGTGTCGCTTGGTGCCTTCGTAGTTCCACTAGCTTGGTCCATAAGTCCTTTGCACTAATGAAGGGCCGACGCGGTTGAGCTCTTCCTTGACAACCCACATTGCAAGATTTGAGTTGCCTTGGCATCGGCTTCTACTTGTTTTTCATGGAATTTGACCATTGATCGTAACCCAAAGATTCACCATCTTCATTAATAGGAAGTGTGAAACCGGTTTGATTACGATCCACATCTCGATTTGGGTTTTAAGAAAGCATTCCATCCGACCCTTCCAATAACGAAAGTCATTACCGTTGTAAAACGGGTCTCAAGTGCTAAACCCTTCGAGATGGGCCATTTAAAAACAAGAAGAAGAACGATTTAAAAGAATCTTGCAAAACACACACGAAAGAATATTCCAAGACTTTCGCCTTGGATTAGTAAAAAGGGAAGTAAAAAGATATATAAAATGTAACTTGCAAAAAGAAATAAACAATCAAATGCGAATGTCGCTGAAGTTCCGAGGACAACCTTACTCGGATCTAACCCAAGGACAACCTTATCCGGATCCTAAAGCCTCTAATGCAATTCTATATGTAGGAGAAGATAAGCAAGTGAAATAATTATACGAAAACAGAAATAAATAAATAAAAATCTGTAAAAAAGAAAACAAAGCTAGATTGGTGGTTTCACGAATCTTAGCGCCTGCTCGATACCAATTGTTGGATCGAAAGTGTCGCTAGAGGGGGTGAATAGCGATACGTGTCGTTAAAAACTTTTGCAATAAGTAAAAGCAAGTAGAGAATGCATGAAATATAAAGTAGACAAGATATTTTTACGTGGTTCACAATCTTTCGATTGCTAATCCACGGCCCTAGTGATCCTTGATCACGTACGGAGGGCAATTCACTAAAACCACTCCTCTTCGTTGGAAGTAGGAGCAACGATTACAAAAAGAAATCAAGGCAAAGGGACACTCCCCCTTTCCTTGTTACGATTAAAGCACAAAGACAATTTAAAGAAGTAGAACTTAAATAAATATACCGACAACTCTTATAAGTAGAAGATGTAGCTTTGTTGTCGCGGCACTTCGTCGTAGCAAATGTGAGTAGTAGTAGCGGCGTTACGCGTGTGAGAGCTCTTGAATTCTTGTTATTTGCTTGGCTTGAACATGTCTATTTATGGATATTGATCTATGAATTTAGACATAGGTAGTGTCCAAGGTGAGGTTCTTATCCCCAAGACTTGTTCATCCACATCCTTTGCGCCAACTCAAGGATGAGGTGTTTCATCCAACCACCTTGTGCCACCTCCAACCTCCTTGTGCGCCAACTCAAGGATGAGGTGTTTCATCCAACCACCTTGTGCCACCTCCAACCTCCTTGGGCGCCAACTTGAGGATGAGGTGTTTCATCCAACCACCTTGTGCCACCTCCAACCTCCTTGGGCGCCAACTTGAGGATGAGGTGTTTCATCCAACCACCTTGTGCCACCTCCAACCTCCTTGGGCGCCAACTTGTTGGAGCCATTCAACTTGTGCCACATCATGGGAGCCAACCATCTTGTGCCAACTCACCTTATTTTGGGCGCCCACCACAAGGAAGCTTGGTGATGGTTTGGATGTCCACCTTGATGCCACATCACCCTTTGTACCAAAATACGAGTCAAGTCCAAATTCACCCCCTTGAAATTCGAGCTCTTCTCGAGGCTGGAACTTGACTAGCAGTTGACTGTAGTCAAAGGGTTTTGGACTGCAGTACAAGTTAGCTTAAAATATAAAGTACGATGGTTCTAACCATTTGATCTCGACCTAGACCTTCCATTGGAGGTATTGGGTCGGATCTACGCTTAACGACCTTGCTTCGCTTTCACACGAGCTTACCTTGTAGCCTCGCTTCCGGTCTTCACCCGAGTACCTCGGCTTCCTCCGAAGTCCCTCTGGCGTTGCCCGACCACCTCGGTTCCCACCGGGTGTCGCAGACCTTCCGCTCAACTTTAGCATTTCTGCACACTTAATTGAGCTCGTAAGATAACAAATATACCCTTAACTATTGAGCCTTTTGCCATAATCAAAATACCGGTTCGACTTTGGTGCCCACTGCACCAACACATCTCACATCCAATTGACATGTATGTGTATTTATACACCCTAGATACATGTGAGATGCTAGGATATGAGTTGAGTTCAAGGTGCATAGTTTTTTGCATCTAGTTGAACCAAAACTCATCTAATTTTATTGGTGGATCATTGGGAAAGCTTGTGTACAAGTCATGTACTTAGAGCCCAAGGAGTATGATCCAAAATAAGGTTTTGAAATCATTTTAAAATCAATTTAGAAAACCTTGGTGAAGTCTATCTTTTGATAGCAATCACCATTGATGAAGTTGATACAAAATAGGGCCAAAACATTGAAAATTTCAATGGTTTTGAGTTTTGTATCAAACTCACTATTTTATAGGTAAAATATTTTTCAAACATTTTTTACCCATTGTTTTGGTCATAAGTATTATACGTATCAAATTTCGTGATTTTTCGATATACGTATAATTAGTTATGATAATAGTTTACTACCGATCGCCATTGGTGGCCGATCGATGTATGTGGCAATCGATCGACATCGCGAGTCGACTGCCAGGTCTGATTTCGGGTTAACAAGGTTGTTTAGCCCATTTTCAGCCATGGTAAAGGTCCCTAACCACTCCTAACCCTAGGATATGCTTTGGGAAGCATTATGAAGGGTGAAAATTCATTGGATATGGATTTGGAGAGGTGTTAGGTCAAAGTATAAATTTGAGGTGGTGGAAAGTTCAATGTTGAATTTCCAACCTTAATTTTGATGGTTTAGAGTTCCTATTGGCTTAGGGACTCCCCAAGGACATTGTTGGTGCAATGGTCAAGGGGGAGCAAGCCTTTAGAGGGAGGTATCCATCTTGGGATGATGGATGTATTTTCTCCTTGAAAAGGAGAAGTTATTGAAAGTATCATCAATTGGGAAAATTGATGATTTTTGATACCCAATTTGGAAATTGGGAGAGTGAATAGGATTGCCTCTCTTGAGTGATATGGGACTTATCACTAGGAAGATGGTAGGCATCCTAGATATTTTTAAATCAAGGGGGAGATTGTAATATCTCATTGGGACATGAGACATTGACCTCCTTGGAGATAAAACCTATTTGATGTTAGTCAAAAAGTTGGAGAATTTTTGGGAGAACATTTGGTTTACATTTTCACTTGAATGTTTGGGGAGAACATTTGGTGAGTATTTACCAATTTGGGATAATTGGTAAGGGATTTGAGTTAGTGTTCTAACTCATAATTTGATTTGGTTTTTGTCAAACATCAAAAAGGGGGAGATTGTTGGTGCAATCGGCCCAGGTCACGATTGACCAGACTCGAGTTTGACTCGAGTGATGTTTTGATATTTGACAAAGGGATTTGACAAAATGGATTGACATTGATGTTGGACATTGATGTCGGTTAATATGTTGGGGAGATTGTTTATACAATCGACCCAGGTTATAATTGACTTTGATGGTTGACTAGGGTTGACCATGTGATTATGGGAAAGTCCAACCATGGGTCTTGGCAAAGGAAAAGTCCAACATGGGTTGGCAAGGAAAAGTCCAAGCATGGGTCTTGGCAATGTAAAAGTCCAAGCATGGGTCTTGGCAATGTAAAGTCCAACATTGGTTGGCAAGGAAAGTCCAAGCATGGTCTTGGCATGAAAAGTCCAACATGGGTTAGCAAGGGAAAGTCCAAGCTTGAGTCTTGGCATTTGAGAAGTCCAAGGGTTTGATATTGGCAGCGTAAAGTCCAAGCGGGAGTCTTGGCAGCATAAGTCCAATGGTTGGCGGCGTAAAGTCCAAGCGGAGTCTTGGCGGCGTAAGTCCAATGTGCCTTGGCGGTGTAGACACCGTTAGCATGACATAGCCGATGGAAGCACTTGGAAGCTAGCGCAATGGATGAACAAGTCATGGATGACTTGGAGGGATCTGAGAGGCGTGAGGCTGATGGAAGTCGCTAGAAGGTTTAGGTCTAGGCTAAGGGTGGTCTAGCAAGTATGGGGGCACCATACTTGGGTTAAAACCTCATTCTTGAGGTTGGCAGTCGACTGGCATTATGGCCGGTTCGACTGCCGTGAGTCGACTTTAGTTCGACTGTCAGGTTAGAGCTGGGATTGCTCTGGCAATCGACTGCTCATGGGAGCCGATCGATGGCTCATACCGATCGCTAAGGATGATACGACCGCCAATGAGTGTCGAGCACAGAGCACTCGTAGCCGATCGGGCCCGATTACGGCATTGGCGACCGCCAAGAGATCCGCTGAGTTTTTCCAGTGGATCGATCCGTTGTCTCACGACAACAAGTGGCATCACCGACCGGGTGACTTATGATGACCGATGATAGGCGGAAATCCAGCCCGACGCAGGTTATAAAGGCATCTCGGAATGAGGGTTTTAGAAGCGATTTCTTGGACGTTTTTGAGGCGATTTGCTGCTGCAAATCAGGGTCTTCAACCACGATTCAAGCAATCAACAAGCAAGCGATCTAAAGAGTTTTTGTAAAGTGTTCTTTACTTCTCTTGTTGTATTTCTTATTATATTTGCTTGTTGTATTTAGATTATTGTTGTAATCTTATTGTAAGAGGTTTCTCCACCTCCGACTTGTGTCGAGAAGGAGTTATTTGATAGTGGTGTGTGTTTGGCATCGCTAGGGCTCGTTTGAGCCCAATCCGTGGAGTAGGAACCGTTACGGTTCCGAACCACGTTATATCATCGTGTTCGTGTGTGATTGTATTTCGTGTATTGCTTTTATTATTATTATTCCGCTGTGCTAACACGAATTGTAGACAAGCACGCGAACGATTTCCATCTACGTACGAATTCAACGCTATTCACCCCCCCTCTAGCGGCGTCAAATCTCCAACACATTGGTGGTGGAAGATTTCTCAACCTGTAAATCTTTCTTGGAAGGTAAAATGACCAAGAGGTCTTTTAAGGCCAAGGGGTATAGAGCCAAAGATGTGTTGGAATTGGTTCATTCTGATTTGTGTGGTCCTATGTCTATCCAGGCTAGAGGTGATTTTGAATATTTTATCTCTTTTATAGACGATTATTCAAGATATGGATATATTTACTTGATGCGCCGCAAGTCTGAATGCTTTGACAAGTTCAAAGAATTCAAGGCTGATGTTGAGAAACGTCAAGGCAAAAGTATCAAGACACTACGATCTGATCGTGGTGGTGAGTACCTCTTGGGAGAGTTTAGGAGTTACTTATCGGAGACTGGGATTCAATCCCAACTGTATGCACCTAGTATACCCCAACAGAATGGTGTGGTGGAGCGAAGGAATAAGACTCTTATGGAGATGGTTAGATCGATGATGAGTTATTATGAGTTACCAAATTCGTTCTGGGGGTATGCTCTGGAAATGACAGTGTATATTCTGAACTTGGTACCATCTAAATCAGTACCTTCTACTCCCACAGAATTATGGACTGGGTGAAAGTCTAGTTTAATACATATTCGGATTTGGGGTAGTCCAATACATGTGCTGAAGGGAGATGCTGGTAAGTTGGAATCTCGTATAGAAGTGTGCCTGTTCGTAGGCTATCCTAGAGGAACAAAAGTTGGTTTGTTCTATAGTCCTAGAGATCAGAGGGTGATCGTTAGCACGAATGCCCGATTTTTAGAGGAAGACTATGTGATGAACCACAAACCCATGAGCAAGATTGTTCTAAAGGAATTAAGAGGGGAAGTCATTACTTCAGTACCAACGGTACAAGAGGACATACGACAAGTGACTGCACCGCGTGTCACAGAGGATACACAGGTGATACCTCATCGTAGTGGGAGGGTTGTTAGACAACCTGATAGATTTATGTTCTTAAAAGAATCTTCTGATTTGGTACCTAGCGAACATAAACCTGATCCTTGGACATATGACGAGGCACTCCAAGATAAAGATGCGGTATCTTGGCAAAGGGCGATGAATTCTGAGATAGAATCTATGGATTCAAATCAGGTCTGGGAGCTAGTACAACCACCCAATGGTGTAAAAGCCATTAGATACAAGTGGATCTACAAAAGAAAGAGAGGATCAGACGGGAAGGTAGAGACCTTCAAAGCAAGGCTTGTTGCGAAAGAGTATACTCATAAAGAGGGCATCGATTATGAGGAGACTTTTTCGTCGATAACCATGCTTAAGTCTATTTGGATTCTCTTATCTATTGCTGCTCATATAGATTATGAGGTTTGGTTGATGGATGTCAAGACAACTTTTCTTAATGGAAGTCTTGAAGAAGACATCTATATGGAGTAACCAGAGGGATTCATTGCAAAAGGCAAAAAGCATCTTGTGTGCAAGCTTAATCAATCCATTTATGGATTAAAGCAAGCTTCGAGATCTTGGAACATCCTCTTTGATGAGGTAATCCAGTCATATGGATTTATTCAAAGTCCAGATGAGTCTTGTGTATACAAGAGATGTGACAAAAACGTAGTGGTATTTCTAGTATTATACGTAGATGACATTTTGCTCATTGGCAATAATGTCAAAGTGTTATCAGACGTAAGAGTATAGTTGTCAAAACAATTTGATATGAAGGACTTGAGAGAAGTGGGACACATCCTTGGGATCAAGGTTATAAGGGATCCCAAGAAAAGGATGTTATGCTTATCTCAAGCTTCATACATAGACACTATTTTAGCTCGTTTTAGCATGTAGAACTCTAAGAAAGGCTTTCTACCTTTTCGACATGGAGTACCTTTATCTAAAGAGATGTGTCCTAGAACGTCAAAGGAGATAGAGGAGATGAAGGCGGTTCCTTATGCTTCGGCGGTAGGAAGCCTCATGTATGTTATGTTATGTATGAGGCCGAATATCTGCTTTGTCGTGGGCATGGTTAGCAGATATCAGAGTAATCCAGGACATGGATATTAGACTGCGATAAAGCATATATTGAAGTACCTGAGAAAGACTAGAGATTATATGCTGGTATACCAGGCAGATCAATTACTCCCTGTGGGTTACACAGATTCTGACTTCCAATCAGATAGGGATAACAATAAGTCTACCTTGGATTATGTATTTACTTTGGGAGGTGGAGCCATTGTATGGAGGAGTGTCACATAGAAATGCATGGCGGACTTCACCATGGAAGCTGAGTATGTGACAACCTCTGAGGTTGCCAAAGAAGTTGTATGATTCAGGAACTTCTAGATGGACTTGGATGCGATTCCTGGTTTGCCCAAAACTATCACAATTTATTGTGATAATAGTGGTGCAGTTGCAAACTCGAAGGAACCACGAGCCCATAAGGCAAGTAAACACATAGAGCGCAAGTACCACCTGATACGAGATATCGTAAAGTGAGGAGAAGTTGCTGTCGCCAAGATTACATCAGAGGATAACCTGACAGATCCTTTCACTAAGGCCCTTCCAGCGAGAGCTTTTGATAGGCATGTGGAGGGAATGAGAATCAGATGTATGGCAGTTTGATGGCAACATAGTCTTTTAGTATAAGTGGGAGATTGTTGGGATGTATACTAAAAGCCTAGCTTTTGTATGAACATCTTCTTTTGAAATAAGAATCACATGATCATTGTTTGTATTTTATATTTATGCATGTTATATGATACTTTACATTGTAGATAACATGGTGTGTGGTGTCACACAGAAGATCATGTTATCAGTTCCTTATAGAGTATAAGTAGAGGCTTACAACCAAGAGAGTTTTGGACAAACCATTGGCATGGTTGTAGTGTAATTTGGTATTGATTTATCTTGACCATAGAATTACACTAGTACACTTTGTGTGTATTGAGCAGGATCGATTTAGAGGTGATTCAATTTATACTAAATATATAATTGAATCAGACCTCAGATATTATGGTGTACATACTTTTAATTCCGATATAATAACGGGCACACTTAGTATTTATTTCTTTGATTTACCAATGGACGAGATTTATGTGTTAAATCGATAGGCCTGGTAAGTTAGGAAATAATATTATTTACATGGCGTGTCGTTGATTATAGGAGGAAACCTGTCCTATACACTAGGATGATGATGTCCCCTTGAAGAGCTCATAAAATTCATCATGTAAATTCTGCAGGTGGACTCGGTCCAACATGATGATAAGGATGAGTAGTACTATTCATGGAGTTAGATATTGATTAATTAAATTGTCAGTAATTTAATTAATTAATGGACATTCGATATCTTAAACACGGGGAGATATTTTGTACAAATAATATGTGGAGCCCATATTTAATTATAGGAGTTGGTGAGGTAGATCAATGATAATCCTCTAGTGGAATGGATCATCATTAATGGATCGGGTTATATGTGGTTCGGATCCATTGGGTGGCCAAGATCCAACTCCTCCTCATGGTCCCTTTTGTAGCATATTATAAATACCTCATGAAGCCTAGACCTAAAAAAAAAAGTGGTGGACATGGAGAGGCTTGGGCAGCAAGGGTTAGGGTTTTCCTTCTTGGGCCGGTAGCAACAAGAGGAGAGCTAGAGTTTTTCCTCCCTTTCTTTCCCTTTGGTCGGCGCCACCCTCTCCCTCTCCTAGGGCCGGCGGCAAGAGGAGTTAGGGTTTAGTCCCTTCTTTCTTTCTTTGGTCGGCGCCTCCCTCTCCTTGTCCTAGGGCCGACAACAAGAGGAGCTAGGGTTTAGCCCTTTCTTCCTTTCATTGGCCGCCGCATCCTTTCCTCTCCTTAGGGCCGGCGGACACCAAACTTGGAGTTTGGTGGTCGGCACAAGCAAGGAGAAGAAGGGAGGATTTTCTTCCCTTATTCGGAGCGAGTAAGGAAGGGAAGATACGTGGTCTAGGAGGCTTCAATTCTTGGAAAATTATTGCCCACACGAGGTCCAAGAAGAGGACAGGAATACAATAGAAGATCAAGAGGTAAAACAAGCGGTATAATCTTGTTTAATTTTGATTCTTGTTCTTTTGTATTTTGTATGTTGTTAATTGACATGGACCTCGATCATAAATACAAAAACCGGCGATCCGTACATCATCTATTCCACGGCTAATCATGGAAAAGAGTTAGGTCGCTTGAACAATAAGTTTGTTCAAGCGACCGCTCAAATCGAATAACACGATGATGAATCGGTTGCTTGGGCAATCCATCTCTGTCCGGATTAGTTTTAATTAATAAAATTTTAATCCGAGGACGTGAGACAGGATCGCAATGCACAAGTGACCGAAGCAAAGCAAAGAAACAACCTCTTCCCTTCATCCCTTTCACCGAATCATGATTGGATCATGCCTTTATTACTGTTTATTTATATATATATAGGTGCACACGGATGCACACGAGATGTTCCTCACCATATATATATATATATCCCAAGTCGAGTTTTAAAAAATATTATCAATAGATTATTTTTTAGATTCCTCCCTCGTATTAATTTCTAAGCCCATCTAAAATATGATTTAGATCTATTTAGAAACTGAGCCTGAGATGAGTGCCTCATGGGGCTCATCTCAAGTTCGACCATATATATATATATATAAATATAATTTTATTTTTAACTTTATTAAAAAACTTATTAATTAAGTCATATTAATATTATTATTCGATATATAATAAGTGCACCAAATATATAACTCTTGAATGTTTACTGGCGACTAAAAGTGCTATGGAGGTTTGGAAGGAGTTGTTTCTACGGAGATGGTGTTGTGGCTAAGGCACGACAATGCTTGGAGAAGTGACATGGATCAATTTCGGATAAAGTTTAAAGCTTTTTCTTAGATTCAGATAATCTCACGTGTCTTTGCTACCACGTCAAGACTCATAGAGCTCTCTGTGATTTAACTCCCTCATAATAGCTATGGGATAGATCAGTGAAAATCGCTAAATTGACGATTTTAATCTTTCGTAGAAGTTTAGAAGAAGTTGAACTCTTGGCCATTAAAATTATTTTCTTTCTATTAAACATAGCATAGGAAATATGAAACTTACATTATTTTTAGCACTTGTGAAACATTTATATGACTTTTAATCTAAATGGGTCTATTAATAAATTTATTGGAAAAGACATTTATATTAATAAAAAATGCATCTATTAATGCAACACGTAGGCACAAACCCACAAATTCCATGTTATAATAACAAAATGGATCAGAATTACTTTTTTTCCTTAGGAAAATATGATAAGATGTTTTCTTAAATTTAGTTAATTAGACTACCATTCACAGCTTCAATTAAGAATTTCCCAATACAAATGTTCATAATTTTTAAATATAAAACGAATATGTTCAAACTAAAAATATTTAGTTCGCATTCATGTCTGCATCAATTCGTTTGTTATGTTTCCAACCTAATAATTGGAGGTCCAGCATCACAACTGAAAGTGAATTCCTAATAAAGTAAATTTAAGTCTATCTTAAATACTAGAATAAATTTCACTAATTTTTTTTTAAATTAAAAGTGAAAATGAGATCAGAAAAGAGAAAGAGAGAAATGAGAGTGCTTTTTTTGTCGGGAAAACATTGTGCTTTTTAAACGAATAAAATGAGAAGATGCTTGGCTTGTCCTTTATGCCTACTCCACGGATCCAATTCCTTCCTTCCCGCTCTTCTTCCTTTATTCCCTTTTCTTCTCCTTTGTATAAATCTCTTCCCGTAATTGCAGGAAAAATCGACACTTTCAGCTCTGCTCAAGAATACGCAATGGTGTATGCAGAGTACCTCCAGGGCATCGAGAAGGCGCGAAGGGACCTCCGTGCTCTCATCTCAAACAAGAACTGCGCTCCCATCATTCTCCGTCTCGCGTAATTTTGCAGTCTTTGCTCCACTTCGATCCTAATGCTATTTTCTGTGTTTCCTTATGATTTCTCTTTGCGTTCTACTCTTTTGCGAGCTTAAACATGTTTTCGATCGTGAGGTTGAAGTCTTTTTGTCCACAATATCATTTCTCACATATTCTTTATTTTGCAGATGGCATGATGCTGGCACATATGATGCAAAAACAAAAACTGGCGGCCCTAATGGCTCGATAAGGTTGGAGGAGGAGTATTCCCATCGAGCAAACGCTGGACTTAAGATAGCGATTGATCTTTTAGGTGGACACACCCATCACTTCATTAAAATTTCTGTCTCAATGCAAAATTGCAAGTTATTGGACATTATATGTTGTTGGCTACAGAACCAGTAAAGAAGAAATATCCAAAAATTTCATATGCAGACCTCTACCAGGTTAGTTACTTTCCTGTTTCAGTTCCACTCGGTTGTCTTTCAATTTTTCTCTTTCCATATGCGTACCTCTACCACACCACATTGGATTTTTCGTTGGACCAACAAAGTTAAAGTTGTCTCTCATTCAATTTGCATATGTTTCATATGGACTAACTCTGATTTCAACTAGCATTGCTGATAGCAATTTTAGTAGTTTCATTTCCTTAGGATCAAAATAACTAGAATGAAAACACTGGCAGCTTGCTGGAGTAGTTGCGGTGGAGGTAACCGGTGGACCAACTGTTCAGTTTAAGCCAGGAAGAAAGGTATATTCGAGTGTTTCTGTTGAAGCTGCTACTATTTGTACATGGGGCTAAATTCTTATTGTATCAGTGTTTTCTATTCTAGGATTCATCTGTTTGTCCTGAAGAAGGACGTCTTCCAGATGCCAATCAAGGTGATCGGTGATTGTCACCATTTATGTTATAACTAATTAATGACCTGATGCAACCAATTGTTTACCAATTTTGATGGCTTAGCTTCAATTCTACGGAATGCTCATGAGCTATTTCATAACTTCGACAAATTTTTGAGAGCTTGAACTAAAACAGATTCAAGAGACATTTCACGAAGCTAACCAAAATACTCCTTTTGCCAACGGCTTGAAAATAAGAGGCAAAATGGTCATAGATCATTGTAGAGTTTGAATACTTGGCTAGAGCGATTAAACTGTTTTATCAATGTGCCTACTTTTGGCGATGAAAATTCTAGGTGCTTTACATTTGAGGGAAATCTTTTACCGCATGGGTTTGTCAGACAAGGATATTGTTGCACTGTCTGGTGGCCACACCCTGGTAAACTAGCAGCATTCTTGCATATGGATATTTAATTAACATGTAATAATACTGAAACTCATATTCATTGCAAAAGGGAAGAGGGCATCAAGAGAGATCAGGACATGAAGGTCCATGGACAAAGGATCCTCTCAAGTTTGATAACTCCTACTATATGTATGACTTATCTGACTATTTATCAGGAAATTGTGTTACCTGAGTATAAATTTTCATTTTTTTAGTTCATTTAACTAAAACTAATTTTAGTTGGATTTTGCATCTTCTCTTGATTGTTTGATACAGAGAATTGCGGGAAGGGGAAAAAGAGGGACTGCTGAAACTTCCTACTGATCTTGCTCTATTAGAAGATCCAGTTTTCAGAGACTATGTCGAGCTATATGCAGAGGTACTATATATTGATTATTATTTCATTTCTATTATTTTAAAAATTCTTTAAAACATGAGTGAATTTTGGGTTTCCATAGGACGAGGATGCGTTCTTCAAAGATTATGCAGAATCACATAAAAAACTTTCAGAGCTGGGCTTTACTACCAAAGGAAGCACAAGCTGTATAATACTACAAGGTGCAGTTGGGATTGCGCTAGCAGCTTTATTCCTCATTCCAGCACATATTTATGATATCAATGCGAAAATGAAAGATTTTTTTTGCTGATTGCTTATGCAGATCGGATATGTAATCTATTTATATGTGTGTCGATGAAATGTGAATTGTATTTTATGAATCCCAATAAAATTCGAATTTGATGTCCTGTTTTGATAAGTTTGACTAGACTTGAGAGGTTTAAGGGTTAAGGGATACAAGGCCAGATATTAACGGAATAAAATAGAAACTTCTTAGCTCCCTTTTACCTTTTTATCCTTTCCTACATAAATTTAATGCTTCTTTAATTGAACTTCTATCATAATAAAGGTGAATAGTTATCGCTAAACCGAGACCTCCACCTTTAAAAGAAGAACAATACTCTCTAACTCTACGTGAAAAAAAAAATTACAGATTGGCTTTCACCTCATATAACTAATACAATTGTGATTTTGAAAAAATGGCCTAACAAACTATCCTATATAGGACACACATGTATATATTTTGATTTTGAGAAATATATGTTAGAATACATGTGTTTCTTTAAATATATTCATACACGAACTCTTGGACATCTCTCACGCTGAAGACTGCTTTACACCATAATATAAAAAGTCATCTCACTTGGAATAATTCCACAGCACAAATTCATATAGAGAATAACTAATTCAGTGTAGACAATATAAGTAGATAAATAACCCTTTGGGCTACAGTACAACGATAAAGTACTCATATAATCTTTTAAATATTTATGATTCAAATATTAGTTATGGTGCATTGCAGGATATTTTCCTCCAATAGAATAAAAAATATGAAATATTAGGTTGTTGAATCGCCACTACAAAAAAGCTAATCTTTTGCAACGAATTTTGCAACGAAATTTGAGTCAAAATTCATTACAAAAATTTTTTACAATGAATTTTACGACAAAAATTATATCGTTGCAAATGGGTTGTCGCAAAAAAATTGCGACGAAAAACTCAAATTTGTCGCAATTTTTCTGACGAATAAAAATTTTATCGCAAAATTTGTTGCAAATTAGCGGCAAATTGTGCAACATAATAATATTCGTTGCAAAAATTTGCGATGAATTCATTTTTTGTCGCAAAAAATTGCGACGAAAAATGGATTTGTTGCAACTTTTTGTGACGAACTTTAGTATTCATTGTAAAATTTGATGACGAAAATAAGTATTAAGTCACCGAATTGAATTGAATATGGAGTTGTGCGAGGTTTATAAAAAGTTTCTGACGAAAACTTTTTGCGACAAAAACTAAATTTCGTCGCAAAATTTTGCGACTAAAAATGGATTAGTTGCAATTTTTTGCGACAAACTTTAGTTTTCGTCACAAAATTTGGCGAAGAAAATAAGTTTTCACCGCCAAATTAGGTAGATATGGGTTTGGAAGTTTATAAAAGTTTGCAACGAAAAATGGATTCGTCGCAAATTTTTGCGACCAAAACTAAATTCCGTCGCAAAAATTTGCAACAAAAATGGATTCATTGCAACTTTTTGCGACAAACTTTAATTTTCGTCACAAAATTTGGCGACGAAAATAAGTTTTCGTTGCCAAATTATTGAATTCGACAGGTTTATTTAATTTAGCGACGAATTAAATTTTCGTTGCAAAATGTGGACTAGCAATCGACTGCCAGTATCTATTAGCCGACTGATAATGGACCAATCGACTAAAAACAAATTATTGGTGCAATCGGCCCAGGTCACGATTAATCAGACTCGAGTTTGACTTAGCGATATTTTGAAGTTCGACAAAATGTATGACAATGTGATTGTCATGAAAAAGTCCAAGCTTAAGTCTTGGCAAATGAAAAGTCCAACATGGGTTGACATGGAAAGTCCAAGCATGGGTCTTGGCAAAGGAAAGTCCAAGCTTGAGTCTTGGCAATTAAAAAGTTCAACATGGGTTGACATGGAAAGTCCAAGCATGGGTCTTGGCAAAGGAAAGTCCAAGCTTGAGTCTTAGCAATTGAAAAGTCCAATATGGGTTGGCAAGGAAAGTCCAAGGGTTGATATTGGCGGCGTAAAGTCCAAGCGGAAGTCTTAGCAGCATAAGTCCAATAGTTGAAGGTGTAAAGTCCAAGCGATAATCTTGGCAGTGTAAGCCCAATGTGCCTTGACAGTGTAGACTAGCTTAGCATGACAAAAGCCGATGGAAACACCTGAAGGCTAGCATATGGATGAACAAGTCATGGATGACTTGAAGGGATCCGATAAGCGTGAGACTGACGGAGGTGGCTAGAAGGCTTAGGTCTAGGCTAAGGGTGGTCTAGCAAGTATGTGACCATCATACTTGGGGTTAAACCTCATGGTTGAGGTTATCAGACGACTGGAGCTTTGGACCAGTCGATTGGTCAAGTGTTTTGACACTTGATAGTCGAGTTGATTCTTGGCAGTCGACTGGGATTATGGCCAGTCGAACTGATCAGAGTTGACTGGTGTTCGACTGCAGAAAATGGCTTGGCAATTGACTACCAACATTGGGCAATCATCGATCAGTCGAGGGAGCAAAATGCTCTATAGCCGATCGTCATTCGACTCGCGACAATGAGTTGGGTAATGGCAGTTGGCTGTCAGTGTATTCGTTAGAACTTTTCCAACGTGGATCAAGCCGTTGTCTCACAACGGTACTGTTGGCAGTCGACTGAGGCCTTATGGCAGTTGGCTGTGTTGGTGCAATCGACCCAGGTAACGATTGACTAGAATCGAGTTTGACTCGAATAATATTTTGATGTTAGACAAAACATATGACATATGAGTGTCATGGGAAGTCCAAGCATGGGGCTTGGCATTGGAAGGCCAACATGGAGTTGGCATGGGAAGACCAAGTGTATAGCCTTGGCATGAAAAGTCCAAGCATGAGACTTGGTGTTGGGAAAATCCAAGCATAGGGTTTGGTATTGGTAAAGTCCAAGTGTGTAGCCTTGGCATGGAAAATTCAAGCATGGGGCTTGGTGTTGGTAAGTCCAAGTGTGTAGCCTTGGCAATGAGAAGTCTTGAGGACTTGGCAAGGTCACTAGTCTCATAGGCTTAGGGTCCTTAAGTCGGTGAACGATGACATTGCGGAAGTCGTGCTCTTGGTGCATCCGAGGGATCGCCGAACGAGGAGCGAATGGAATGAGGCCAAAGGGAAGTAGACTTCGAGGGCAAGACGCGAAGGATGACATTGCGAAGTCATGCGCTTGGTGCATTCGAGGGACGTAGGTCGAGGGAAGAGAGCTTCGGTGGGGAACTCCATGAGAGGATGAGGTGGAATTGGCCAAATGGCTAAGACGAAGTGTCGGATGCTCAAACATAATGTTTGAGGTTTTACTTGACAGTCGGATGCTCAAACAAAGTGTTTGTTTAAGGTTTTACCCGATAGCAGTCGACTGGTATTGGTGTCGGTTCAACTGATCCAAGTCGATGTGGTTCGACCGTGTCTGAGATTACTCGATGGTCGACTACTCATTATAGAGCATGATCGATGGCGCCGACCGCTATGTATGATCATGTTGGTTGGCGTTGGAGCATAGAACGCTCGTTAGCTGACTGGGCAGTTGGCTACGGGCATTGGCAATCGACAGCCAATGTTGGCAGTCGACTGATGAGCGGTCCGTTGGATTTTTCCAATGTGGATTGAACTGTTGTGAGACAATGGCTACAGGGGCAGTTCGACTGTGGCTTTTGGCAGTCGACTGCCAGACACAGAATCATCTTGAGACAAGCATAAAAGGATGAGCTTGGGGAGAACTTCCAAAACCATTTTGGGGAGATTTTGGAGGGGAATTACTGCTGCATTCTAGACCTTTAAGAGCAAACCAAAGCAAGCAACAAGCAAGTGATCAAAGCCAAGTGTTGTAAAGTTATTCTTTACTTGTATTTCATATCGTCTTTATATTTTTCTTGTACTTTTGTATTACCTATTGTAATTGCTTGTACGAGGTTTCTCCACCTCTGACTTGTTATCGAGAAGGAGTTTGGTTAGTATTGTAAACATAACTCGAGCTTGGTGAGCTCACCCTATGGAGTAGGAACTCTAAGGTTCCGAACCACGTATATCGTCATGTATTATGTATTCTTGTATATTTCCTTTGTGTTTGCATTTGTATTTCCACTGCGCATACGAACAAATTGTAGACGAGCATGCAAGAGCGAACGATTTCCATCAAGTACGCGAATTGGCCTATTCAACCTCTCTAGCCGGCCACTGATCCTCCAACAAGTGGTATCAGAGCGAGGAGCTTACCGTCGGACTCATCGCCACGATAAGCAACTGAAATGGCCAGCATCAACATCCGTTCACCGAAATTCGAAGGAGACTTTTCTTGGTGGAAGAAAAGGATGGAGGTATACATCGAAATCGATTTTGATATAATGCTAAAATTGAAGATGGTTTCGAAGTGCCTAGGGATGAAGAAGACAAGCTAATTGAAAAATCAAGATGGACCGAGGAGCAAAGGCAACAATTCAAGACAACGGTTAAGGTAACGAAAATGTTAATTAAATTAAAACCTAAACATATCTTATGCAAGCTAGGTTAATACCGGGATGCCAAGGACCTATGGAATAAGTTGGTAAAATTCCATGAGAATCTCGAACCGGCACATGTAGGGAAGTATGTCGAGAAAGAATTGCTATCAACATCGGAGAATGTTGATGAATTGGAGGAAACCTCCACCTCTAGCATTGAGGGGGAGGAAAGATCTTCCATCCCGGAGCAAGAACAAAAAGAAGTGTCTACATCCGGGAGAAGTGAAGACCAAGAGGCTTCCACTACCCTAAGTAACTCAAATGCAATTCCTAATAGTAAAGATCATATAATTTGCTTTGAGTGTAGGGAGAAAGGGCATTACAAGAGTAAGTACCCAAAATTGGCTAAGGAGAAAATGTCGGCACCAAAAGTCAAGGACAAGTCTAAGGATGTCGAAGTCCTCGCTAAGAAAAACAAAGAGCACATTGTGTGCTTCAAGTGCCATCAACGTGGACACTACCGAAGCCAATGCCCTAGGGGGAAGAATAAGGGGCAAGAAGGAGCTACACAAGTAGGGGAAGCTTCCAAAGCAAACTCTAAGGTATATTTTTAATGCACCTTCTAGTTCTAGGTTTAAAAAGCATGCTAGAAATTATTTTAGTACTCTTGCTATTGTTAATGAAAAGAATGCTAGTAGAAATAATAGATTTTATTGTTTAGGTGCTAAGCATGTAAATTTATCTAAGGACAAACCTAGGAACAATAACTCTAGACATATTTTACCTAGGGAGAGTATTAGGAGGATAGAAGAGAATTTAGGCATTAACCCTAAGAAGGGTAGACACATGCCTAAGAAGAAGAGTCCCTCCCAAAAGATTAATAAAAAATTAAAATTGAAAAAATTAGAATTAGAGAAACAAGTCTTGAGGTCAAGGGTTGAAAAATTGGAAAAGACCCTAGCAAAAATGACAAACTCATTTAAAGGGTCTAATGATCAAAATCCAAGACCTAGGAGACAAGAACCGTCCAAGGGAAAGAAAGGTTTGGGTCACAAACCTAAGTCCAACCATAATGTTCCATTTGATTATGGAACTAAATCTAGGTCTAGAAAACTAAAGTTAATAGGGAAGTTATCCCTAAGATTAACCATGGTGTGTGTCTAGTGGCTAAAAACTCAAGGAAATCTAAGGTAGCCACTAAGAAGGTTACTAGAGAAGCAATTCCTAAGGTTAACCTTGAAAAGACCCAAATGACTAAGGCTTCAAAGCCAAAAAGGGTCCTTAGGAAGGTATCTAGGAAAGTTATCCCTAGTGAATACCTTGTTAACCCAAGGAGCTTTAATAGGTATTGGGTTCCTAGGAGTGTGATTGATTCACACTAGATGGGTTAGGGTGTGTCAACCCTAAGTGGATGGGTAGTTAACCTAACCATAGTAGAGTTGACACTTTAGGATATGCCAATGTACTTTGAGAAGTTGAAAATTGATTAAATTGGCACAATTAGGTCTTAGAAGTCATGGTTGTTGGTGCAGTGGGCACCAAAGTCGAACCGGTATTTTGATTATGGCAAAAGGCTCAATAGTTAAGGGTATATTTGTTATCTTACGAGCTCAATTAAGTGTGCAGAAATGCTAAAGTTGAGCGGAAGGTCTGCGACACCCGGTGGGAACCGAGGTGGTCGGAACCAGAGGACCGGAAGCCGAGGTACTCGGGTGAAGACCGGAAGCGAGGCTACAAGGTAAGCTCGTGTGAAAGCGAAGCAAGGTCGTTAAGCGTAGATCCGACCCAATACCTCCAATGGAAGGTCTAGGTCGAGATCAGATGGTTAGAACCATCGTACTTTATATTTTAAAGCTAACTTGTACTGCAGTCCAAAACCCTTTGACTACAGTCAACTGCTAGTCAAGTTCATTTCGAGAAGAGCTCGAATTTCAAGGGTGAATTTGGACTTGACTCGTGTTTTGGTACAAAGGGTGATGTGGCATCAAGGTGGACATCCAAACCATCACCAAGCTTCCTTGTGGTGGACGCCCAAAATAAGGTGAGTTGGCACAAGATGGTTGGCTCCCATGATGTGGCACAAGTTGAATGGCTCCAACAAGTTGGCGCCCAAGGAGGTTGGAGGTGGCACAAGGTGGTTGGATGAAACACCTCATCCTCAAGTTGGCGCCCAAGGAGGTTGGAGGTGGCACAAGGTGGTTGGATGAAACACCTCATCCTTGAGTTGGCGCACAAGGAGGTTGGAGGTGGCACAAGGTGGTTGGATGAAACACCTCATCCTTGAGTTGGCGCAAAGGATGTGGATGAACAAGTCTTGGGGGATAAGAACCTCACCTTGGACACTACCTATGTCTAAATTCATAGATCAATATCCATAAATAGACATGTTCACGTCAAGCAAAACAAACAAGGATTCAAGAGCTCTCAACACGCCGTCGTAACGCCGCTACTACTACTCACATTTGCTACGACGAAGTGCCGCCGACAACGAAAGCTACATCTTCTACTTATAAGAGTTGTCGGTATATTTATTTAAGTTCTACTTCTTTAAATTGTCTTTGTGCTTTAATCGTAACAAGGAAAGGGGGAGTGTCCCTTTGCCTTGATTTCTTTTTGTAATCGTTGCTCCTACCTCCAACGAGGAGGAGTGGTTTTAGTGAATTGCCCTCCGTACGTGATCAAGGATCACTAGGGCCGTGGATTAGCAATCGAAAGATTGTGAACCACGTAAAAATATCTTGTCTACTTTATATTTCCTATGTGCATTCTCTACTTGCTTTTTACTTATTGCAAAAGTTTTTAACGACACCGTATCGCTATTCACCCCCTCTAGCTCGACACTTTCGATCCAACAATTGGTATCGAGCGGGGCGCTAAGATTCGTGAAACCACCAATCTAGCTTTGTTTTTCTTTTTACAGATTTTTATTTATTTATTTCTGTTTTCGTATAATTATTTCACTTGCTTATCTTCTCCTACATATAGAATTGCATTAGAGGCTTTAGGATCCGGATAAGGTTGTCCTTGGGTTAGATCCGAGTAAGGTTGTCCTCGGAACTTCAAGCGACATTCGCATTTGATTGTTTATTTCTTTTTGCAAGTTACATTTTATATATCTTTTTACTTCCCCTACTAATCCAAGAAGTCTTGGAATATTCTTTCGTGTGTGTTTTGCAAGATTCTTTTCGTCGTTCTTCTTCTTGTTTTTAAATGGCCCATCTCGAAGGGTTTAGCACTTGACCCCCGTTTTACAAGCGGTAATGACTTTCCTTATTGGAAGGGTCGGATGGAATGCTTTCTTAAAACCCAATCGAGATGTGGATCGTAATCAAACCGGTTTCACACTTCCTAATGAAGATGGTGAATCTTTGGGTTACGATCAATGGTCAAATTCCACGAAAAACAAGTAGAAGCCGATGCCAAGGCAACTCAAATCTTGCAATGTGGGTTGTCCAAGGAAGAGCTCAACCGCGTCGGCCCTTCATTAGTGCAAAGGACTTATGGACCAAGCTAGTGGAACTACACGAAGGCACCGACGACACGAAGGTATGTAAAGAGATTTACTTTTAAATAAATTGTATAACTTGAAAATGCAGGAAAATGAGACCGCAACTCAACTACATGCTCGTATCCAAGACATCTCAACCAACTCCATGCCATCGGACAAAAGGTCGAGAATCGCGACCTTATCGGTATTCTCTTAACTCGTTTCCTAGGACCACCTTGTGGGCATCCATGGTCGATGCCTACAAGGTCTCCAAGGACCTTTCTAAAATTAGGTTAGGCGAATTGTTTTGAACTTGAATTACATGAGCAAACTAACGTGGTCCGGTGAGAAGAGTATTGCGTTAGTTGCGAGGTTCCAAGAAGAAGAAGCCCCCAAGCAAGCCACCCCGGAGGAAGAAGGCGATATCCAAGCTCTAATGGCCAAGCCGACCGAGCACGACTCGAAACCAAGAAGAGTCCGAGTCCGAATCCGATGATGAGCTTCCATTCAAGACAAGCCACGGATCCGTATCCGGTTCAAAAGAATCATTAAGGGTAAGTCGTCGTTACTTAATACTTTGTATGGTGCAATTAAATTTTTAAATAAGAAACTAGCTAAGTCCGAGTCCAAGGTCGAGACCCTAATTGAGGAGGTTAACCTCCTCAAACATGAGGTCTCCTAACCTCTTCGACTACTGTATTCAAGAGGAGGACTCAACTCAAGTTGAAAAGCTTGAAGTTGAGAACTCGCTTTTGAAAACACAAGTCGAAGACCTTAGGAACACGTTGGAAAGGTTCACTTTGGGATCCAAGGGACTTGACCTCTTACTTGGATCACAAAGGGCCGTGTACAACAAGGCCGGACTCGGGTTTAACTCAAATACAACCAATAAGTCATATATGTCTATAGTAAACCAACATAAGAAAAATGTCCAAGCATGGGTCCCTAAGATCACTTTGATTTCAACTTTAGGATCTAACATGTATTGGGTTCCCAAGGACCAAATTCACTATGTGAATAGACCCACTCGATTCAATGGTCCAGGGGGAGCCAATACAAAATGTATTTTTGTTAAGTCTTAGAAATTGCATGCTTAGTTTTTCCTTTATTTTTAGAATGGTTAGATAGGACTCATAACCAACTAAAATCCTGCGAAAAGATTGAGCCTCGGGGAGCCTCTTTTCAAAAATAAATCAACTAAAATCCTACGAAAAGATTGAGCCTCGGGGAGCCTCTTTTCAAAAATAACTAGTTAGACCAAGATGTAGTCTCAAGTAAGTCGAGTTATCAATTTCTTGAAATTAGCTTTGTCTAAGGAAGTGGTCGTTGTTCCGATCAAAGAAGGCCTCTGTGCCTCGCCACGACCTGGAAGCTAATCTGTTGAATAGATTACTTGATGAGCTTAGACTAAATCCGAATCTAACCTAATGTTGGTTAATTTAAATTCATTAAAATTAATCAAGTAAAATTGAAAGTCATCTCACAATAACACATATGAATAACATGTTTTGATCATGTAGATATTGGTGAGATGATTTAGGTTTAAAAACTTACAAACAACCCTTTAGTAATTCCATTGATCCTACACATAAGAGTCGAAGAAACCATTAATATAGTTTTCGACGAAGGACACGAACCCGTTCAATCCTTAACAAAACCAACTAGCAAATCAACTTATAGCGAACCCGACTCTGATCTTGAACTTGAATCTCGTCCTAACCCAAGTCATCCTATCGACCAAGTGATAGATGACTCTAACCCAAGTCAAACTAGAACTCACCCAAGTCATCCTATCAATCAAGTTATAGGTGATCCAAATTTAGGGGTTGAACTAGAGCTTCATCGAAACCTTAGTCAAATCTCGTTAATTTCCAAAATCAGACCCAAAACTATTGAACAAGCACTTCTTGATCCCATTTGGATTATTGCTATGCAAGAAGAGCTAGCTCGATTCACTAGAAATGAAGTCGGGAATTAGTACCACCACCTAAAGAAAAATCAACTATTGGTGGGTATTTGAAATAAACTTGATGATAAAGGTGAAGTAGTTAGAAATAAAGCGGTTAATAAAGGGTTTAGTCAAGTCGAAGGTTTAGATTACGATGAGACCTACGCCGTAGCAAGACTAGAGTCCATCCGAATGTTGTTAGCATATCGCACATCGAGGTTTTAAATTGTTTCAAATGGATGTCAAGTCGATTTTGAATGGATACATTAAGGAAGAAGTTTACGCTACCAACCTCCGGATTCAAAAAATCTAGATAAACTGACCATGTCCTTAGACTTAAGATTTGAAACATTTATCTTGGTAGAAATAAAGTGTAAAGAGATATAGTAGATTTTCTTTCGCCGATGTTTAGTATGCCAAAGAGTTGGTGCGGTAGGAAGCGACATTGCGTTGCCTTATCTACCACCGAATACGTTGCGATGGGTGAGTGTGTCTCTCGGCTCTGTGGATGAAGCACACTCTCCAAGACTTTAGCTTAATCTTTAACAACATTAAAAGTTAGGTATGTGCGTAATAGAGTAGGATTTAAATTTTTCTATATATGTACTCTATTTTTGCTTCTTTTATGAAATTAGCCTAAGTCTTACCTTAGAAATCATATTGGGAACTTGCTTGGACTTACAAACCCTAAAATATATTTACAAACTTTTGAGTTAAGGCAAAAGGGGAGAAAGTCACAAAAGTAACCAAAATTAACCAAAATTAAAGGGAAGAAAGTAAACAAAATTATTACCTTTTATATTAAGTAATTCCGTTTACTTAAGCAACTATTAAGGGGAGTAAAAATTATTTTTCAAGAACTCACCTTAAGGGGAGGTTACCTCAAAGGAGAACTTGAAACAATATTTCTCACTCATGCTTAATCTTTATGCTAGCTCATTCATATTTAATCATTATGCTAGCTCATTCATATTTAATCTTTATGCTAGCTCATTCATGCTTAATCATTATGCTAGCTTCTTTGTTATGTTAATTTTTCCTTAACTTTGTGTCGGTTTGCCATGAATCAAAAGGGGAGATTGTTGTGCGAGTGGGCACCAAAGTCGAACCGTATTTTGATTATGGCAAAAGGCTCAATAGTTAAGGGTATATTTGTTATCTTACGAGCTCAATTAAGTGTGCGTAAATGCTAAAGTTGAGCGGAAGGTCGCATACCCGGTGGGAACCGAGGTGGTCGCAACGCAGGGACTTGGAGGAAGCCGAGGTACTCGGGTGAAGACCTAAGCGAGGCTACAAGGTAAGCTCGTGTGAAAGCAAGCAAGGTCGTTAAGCATAGATCCGACCCAATACCTCCAATGGAAGGTCTAGGTCGAGATCAGATGGTTAGAACCATCGCATTTTATATTTTAAAGCTAACTTTCCAAAACCCTTTGACTACAGATCCAACTGCTAGTCAAGTTCCACCTCGAGAAGAGCTCGAATTTCAAGGGGTGAATTTGGACTTGACTCGTGTTTTGGTACAAAGGGTGATGTGGCATCAAGGTGGACATCCAAACCATCACCAAGCTTCCTTGTGGTGGACGCCCAAAATAAGGTGAGTTGGCACAAGATGGTTGGCTCCCATGATGTGGCACAAGTTGAATGGCTCCAACAAGTTGGCGCCCAAGGAGGTTGGAGGTGGCACAAGGTGGTTGGATGAAACACCTCATCCTCAAGTTGGCGCCCAAGGAGGTTGGAGGTGGCACAAGGTGGTTGGATGAAACACCTCATCCTTGAGTTGGCGCACAAGGAGGTTGGAGGTGGCACAAGGTGGTTGGATGAAACACCTCATCCTTGAGTTGGCGCAAAGGATGTGGATGAACAAGTCTTGGGGGATAAGAACCTCACCTTGGACACTACCTATGTCTAAATTCATAGATCAATATCCATAAATAGACATGTTCACGCCAAGCAAAACAAACAAGGATTCAAGAGCTCTCAACACGCCGTCGTAACGCCGCTACTACTACTCACATTTGCTACGACGAAGTGCCGCCGACAACGAAAGCTACATCTTCTACTTATAAGAGTTGTCGGTATATTTATTTAAGTTCTACTTCTTTAAATTGTCTTTGTGCTTTAATCGTAACAAGGAAAGGGGGAGTGTCCCTTTGCCTTGATTTCTTTTTGTAATCGTTGCTCCTACCTCCAACGAGGAGGAGTGGTTTTAGTGAATTGCCCTCCGTACGTGATCAAGGATCACTAGGGCCGTGGATTAGCAATCGAAAGATTGTGAACCACGTAAAAATATCTTGTCTACTTTATATTTCCGCTGTGCATTCTCTACTTGCTTTTTACTTATTGCAAAAGTTTTTAACGACACCGTATCGCTATTCACCCCCCCCTCTAGCGACACTTTCGATCCAACAATGGTGTGCCATTTTGGGATTTTGGCACACTAGGGGGATAGTTGGTATTAAGACAGAATGAATTTAATTCAAATAATGACAATTTAGGCTTAACACTTAGGTATTTTTATACCTTAGTATTTTGTACTTGCCATGATTTATTTGTCTTGCTATGTCATGACATCATATTTATTTTTAATCGTAGAAAATGTCATGATTTATGCCTAGGAATGTCATGCTATGCTTAAGTTTGTATCACATGTCATGACATCATGATTATTGGAACATGCTTTTATTCTTGTTATCATTTATGCCATAATCATTATTCATGCATTAAATAAAATTAAGTTAAGGACTATGATATGATTTGAAGTCTCATGCATAAGGGAATCAAATAGAGTTGCCTAGCATATGCATGAGACCCTAATTAACCAAAACCCACACTGACTAAAATACTTGACTTGTATGTGTTTCATACACTTAGATACAAGTGAGATGTTTAAAATCATTTTGAAAAATCTTGGTGAAGTCTATCTTTTGATAGCAATCACCATTGAATGAGGTGGTCAAAAATTGAAAATTTCAATGGTTTTGAACTTTGTGTCAATCTCACTAGTTTATGGGTATTTTTTTTCTAATATTTTTCACCCATAATGTTTGTTATAAGTAATGTACGTATGAATTTTTAAAATTTTTCAAAATAGGTATTTTTACTTATGAATTTTGGAATTTCGTTTCTGAAAGCTGATTTATGCACATTGCAGAAATCAATTGACTATTGTGGATGGCAGTTGACTGACACCAATGACATTCAACTGGTAGCTAAGAGAGTCGACTGCCAATGTTGATTTTGGGTAAACAAGATTTGTTAGGCCCATGTTCAGCTATGTTTTGATTCCCTAACTACTTCTAACCCTAGGACATGCTTTGAAGAACATTAGAAAGGGTGAAAATTCATTGGACATGGATTAGGAGAAGTGTTTAGGGTATGTATCGAATTTTAAGGGAGGTAAAAGTTCAATGTTGAATTTTTTCCCTTAATTTTGATAGTTTAGTGTTCCTATTGGCTTAGGGACTCTGCAAGGACATTATTGGTGCAATGGTCAAGGAGGAGCAAGCTTTTAGGGGGAGGTATCCATCATGGGAAGATGGATGTGTATTTTTCCTCATGGGAGGAAAATTGGGGGATTGCCTCTTTTAAGTGATATGAGGCTTATCATTAGGAATATTGAAGGCATCCTAGATGTTTTTGTACCAAGGGGAATATTGTAAGATCTCATTGGGATATGAGACATTGACACCCTTGAGGAGGACCTTTTTGTTGTATGTCAAAAAGGGGGAGAATTTACCAATTGGAATTAGTTGGAATTCTCATTGGGATGTGAGAATTACCAATTGGGGATAATTGGTAGACTTGAGTTTAAGGTTTTATCAAAAATCAAAAAGGGGGAGATTGTTGGTGTAATCGACCTAGGTCACGATTGCCCAGACTCGAGTTTGACTCGAACAGTATTTTGATGTTAGACAAAATGTATGACATGTGAGTATCATGGGAAGTCTAAGCATGGGGCTTGGCATGAAAAGACCAACATGGAGTTGGCATGGGAAGACCAAGTGTATAGCCTTGGCATGAAAAGTCCAAGCATGGGGTTTGGTGTTGGGAAAATCCAAGCATAGGGTTTGGTGTTGGTAAAGTCCAAGTGTGAAGCCTTGGCATGGAAAATCCAAGCATGGGGCTTGGTGTTGATAAGTCCAAGTGTGTAGCCTTGGTAATGAGAAGTCTTGAGGACTTGGCAAGGTCACTAGTCTCATAGTCTTAGGGTCCTTGAGCCGATGAAGGAATGCATTGCGGAAGTCATGTGCTTAGTGTATCCGAGGGACCGTCAGATGGGGAGAAAATGGAGTGAGGCCAAAGGGAAGCAGACTTCGAGGGCAAGACGCGAAGGATGACATTGCGAAGTCGTGCGCTTGGTGCATCCGAGGGACGTAGGCCGAGGGAAGAGAGCTTCGGTGGGGAACTCCATGAAAGGATGAGATGGACTTTGCCAAGTGGCTAAGACGAAGTATCGGATGCTCAAACATGATGTTTGAGGTTTTATCTGACGATAAGATGATCAAACAAAGTGTTTGTTTGAGGTTTTACCCGACAGCAGTCGACTGGTATAGGTGCCAGTTCGACTGATCCAAGTTAACAGGGTTCGACTGGTGTGCGACTGAGATTGCCTGACCAATAGTCGATTGCTCATTGGAGCAATCGACTAATGGCAGTCGACTGCTGGTTGGCGTCGGAGCACAAAATGCTCGGTAGCTGACTGGGCAATCGGCTATGGGCATTGACAGTCAACTGCCAATGTTGACAGTCGATTGATGAGCGGTCCGTTGGGTTTTTTCAGCGTGGATCGAACCGTTGTGAGACAATGGCTACTGGGGCAGTTCGACTGGGGATTTTGGAATTCGACTTCTAGGTGCAGAATCAGTCCGAGACAAGCATAAAAGGAGGAGCTTGGGGAGGATTTCCAAAACTGTTTTTGGGGAGATTTTGGAGGGAAATTGCTGCCGCATTCCAGACCTTCAAGAGCAAACCAAAGTAAGCAACAAGAAAGTGATCAAAGCCAAGTGTTGTAAAGTTATTCTTTACTTGTATTTCATATTGTCTTTGTATTTTTATTGTACTTTTGTATTACCTGTTGTAATTTCTTGTACGAGGTTTCTCCACCTCGACTTATTGTCGAGAAGAAGTTTAGTTAGTGCTGTGCGCAAAACTCGAGCTCGGTGAGCTCACCTCGTGAAGTAGGAACCCTAAGGTTCCGAACCACGTATATCATCGTGTATTGTGTGTTCTTGTATATTTCCTTTATTTTTGTATTCGTATTTCCACTGTGCATACTAACGAATTGTAGACGAGCATGCAAGAGCGAACGATTTCCATCATGTACGCGAATTGGGTTATTCACACCCTCTAGTTGGCCACCGATCCTCCAACAGATTGCCAGGCGCAAAAATAGCCTGATGCATGCATAAAAGGAGCAGCTCGTGGAGGTTTTCACCATGGTTCTTTGAGGGGTTTCTTGAGGTGATTTGAAGGCGAATTACTGGTTGATTTCAGGGTCCTTCAAGCTCATTCAAGCAACCACATCAACAAGCATTCAAAGCCCTAGTTTGTAAAGTTTTCTTTACATTTCATTTGTTTACTTGTTGTATTTTTGTATTACTTGTGTAATTGCTTGTAAGAGGTTTCTCTGACTCCGACTTGTTGTCGAGAAGGAGTGTTTTGGTTTAGTGGTGGTGTTTGCATCGCTAGGGCTCATTCGAGCCCAACCCGTGGAGTAGGAACCTTAAGGTTTCGAACCACGTTATATTTGTGCATTGTGATTGTGTATCTTGTTATTTGTATTTGTTATTATTATTCCGCTGTGCTAATAAGAGTGTAGATGATCAAACACGAACAAATTTTATCGACGGATCAAACTCGCTATTCACCTCCCCTTTAGTGGCCATCAACCTTCCTACAATTGGTATTAGAGCTAGGAGCTCTTCACCAGATTCACATCCGAGGGAGCACGCTAGAGGGAAGAAGATGGAGTTTGAAGAGAGATTGGGTGACGACATCAACATTCCATGTCCTTCGTCCGTGAAGACTTCGCACATTGGAAAGGTAGACTGATGAATTTTCTTATGTGTGATTTTTATAATTGGATTAGTGTCATAGTAGGTTTCGATGCTCCGAAGGATGGAGAAGGAAAAAAGACTTAAGAAGAAGAAGTGGAGCAAAGAGCAACTCCAATACTTCAACATAAATAATAAGGTAATGGGTATATTACTTAGCATAATACCTAATGATATTTTGATCAAGATAGGAGATTGTAATGATGCCAAGGACCTTTGGAGCAAGTTGGCGAAATATCATGAAAATCCATCACCGACTCATGAAGTAGAAGAGGAGTCCGAGGAGGAGTGCTCGTCCTCTCAAGATCAAGAAGAAGAAAGATCTTCCTCACAAGAAAGTGAGGATTCGAAAGTTGATAGAGAATCAACATTCGGATTGGGATCCGTGGAAGAAGAGGTAGAAGTAGAAGAAGTCTCCACCTCTAGGATTGAGGGGGAGGAAGTTAGATCACCGGAGCCGGAGCAAAAGCAAGAAGTAGCCTCAACATTCAGGAGAGATGAACAAGCTCAAGAGGCCCTCACCACCACCCTAGGTAACTCAAGCAATTTAATTAAAAATAAAGATCATATAATTTTCTTTGAGTGTAGGGAAGCCGGACACTACAAGAGAAAGTGTCCAAAAAAGGTCAAGAAGGTCCAATCGGCGCCAAAAGTTCAAGAAAAGACCAATGAAGCCAAAGCCCCAATTAGGAAGAACAAGAAGGAGCATCACATGTAGGGGGAGCTTCTAAAGCTAGCCCTAAGGTATATTTTAGTAATGCACCTTCTAAGTTTAATATTAAGAAGCATGCCTTTAATCCTCTTGCTATTGTTCATAATTATAAAAAGCATGCTAGTAATAATAAACTCTATTGTTTAGGTGCTAAGAGCTGTAATTTTAGGTCTAAGGATAATACTAGACCTAGTTTACCTAAGGACAAACCTAGAAACAACAACTCTAGCTAGATCTATTCTACCTAGAGAGTCCATTAGGAAGATAGAAGATCATCTAGGCATTAACCCTAAGAAGGGTAGACATATGTCTAGGAGGAATCCTTCCCAAATGATAAATGAAAAATCAAAGTTGGGAAGATTAGAGTTAGAGAACCAAGTTTTGAGGTCAAAACTTGAGAAATTGAAAAAGACCCTTAGAAAGATGCAAAATCAAATACAAGCGTCAAATGGTCAAAACCTAGGGTGTAAGAGGCAAGAACTATCTAAGAGGCAAGGTTTGGGTCACAAGCCTATGTCCAAGAAGGTAATGCCTACTTACCACAATGTTCCATTTGACTATGGAACTAAACTTAGGTCTAGGAAAACCAAGGTCACAAGGGAAGTCATCTCTAGAGTTGACCATCGTAGGTGCCTAGTGGCTAAGGTTTCGAAAAAACCTAGGGAGGCTACTAAGAAGGTTACAAGGGGAGTCACCCCTAGAATTAACCTAGGCAAGACCACAATGACTAAGGCTACCAAGCCTAAGAGGGTCATTAGAAAGGTATCTAGGAAAGTTATCCCTAGTGAATACCTAATTAACCCAAGGAGCTCCAATAGATTTTGGGTTTCTAGGAGCGTGATTCCCTCACGCTAAATGGGTTAGGTTGTGCCAATTTTAAATGGATTGGTAGTTAACCTAACCATGGTAAAGGTGACACTTTAGGTTATTTTCAAGGTTGTGGGCAGCTTGGAAATTTGATTTGAATTTATATCCTAAATGACTTTAGGATGTGCCAATATCTTTTAAGAACCATAAAAAAATTGATCAAATTGGTACAAATTAGGTTAAGAGGTCATAGTGTGTCATTTGGGTTTTTGGCACACTTGGGGGATTAGTAGTAATATGGAAAAATGGACTTAGTAATAACAAATGTCAATCAATATTAAAATTTAGGTATTGTTATACCTATACCTTTTATTTGCCATGCTTTATTTGTCATATACCATACATCATATTCATTTGAATAATATAAAATGTCATGATTAATTTCTAGGGTTTAGTTTTATGTCATGTGTATTTAGATTTAATCATATTCCATGACATCATGATTATTGACACATATTTCATTTATGTTATCATTTATTCCATGATCATTCCATGCATTAATTAAAATTGATTTAAGGACTATGACATGACTTGAAGTCCCATGTATAAGGGAATCAAGTAGTGTTGCCTTAGAGAATGCATGAGACCTTAGTTTAGGATGAACAAAACCCACATCTCACATCACATTGACATGTGTATGTATTGATACACCCTAGACACATGTGAGATGCTAGGAAAAGAGTTAAGTTCAAGATGCATTGTTTTTGCATCTAGATGAACTCAAACTCATCTTATACCATGGGTGGATCATGGGGAAAGCTAATGTGCAAGTCATATGCATTGAGCCCATTGATCATGATCCAATATAGGTTTTCAAAAATATTTTAAAATCATTTTAGAAAACCTTGGTGAAGTCTATCTTTTAATAGCAATCACCATTGAGAGAATTGATATAAAGTAGGGTCAAAACATTAAACTTTTCAATGGTTTTGAACTTTTTATTAATCTCATTATTTAATGGGTATTTTATTTTCAAATATTTTTCACCCATTATGATTGTTATAAGTATTATACTTATGAAGTTTCACTATTTTTCAAAGTACGTATAATTACTTATGTATTTCGAAAATTTAATTTTTGAAATTAAATTTACATTCTGAGAAATCGATCACGTATCGCTTATGGCGATCATGGTGTCAACGATAGTCATTCGACTATCAGAGTCGACTATTAGGTCTGATTTTGGATAAACAAGGTTTGTTTAGCCTGATTTTAGCTATGTTAGGCTACCATAACTGTTTCTAACCCTAGGATATGCTTTGGAAAGCATTGGAAAGGGTGAAAATCCATTGGATATGGATTATGAGAGTTGTTTGGGTGTGTATCAATTTTAAGGTGTGTGAAAGTTCAAGGTTGAACTTTTGACCTTAATTTTGATGGTTTAGTATTCCTATAGGCTTAGGGACTTTCCAAGGATATTGTTGGTGCAATGGTCAAGGAGGAGCAAGCCTTTAGTGGGAGATATCCATCATGGGATGATGGATGTGTTCTTCCTCATGAGGGAGAGAATTTTGGGAGAATGTGAGATGCCCAATTTTGGAAAATTGGAAGAGTTTGAAGGATTGTCTCTCTTTAGTAATTTGGGACTTATCACTAGGAAGAGTGAAGGCATCCTAGATGTGTTTGGACCAAGGGGAGATTGTAAGATCTCATTGGGATATGAAACATTGATACCCTTGGGGAGAACCTTTTTGATGTATGTCAAAAAGGGGGAGAAGTTATGGGAGAATATGAGATTACCAATTTGGGAGAATTGGTAAGGTGATTTGAATTAGGTGGCCTAACTCAAAGGTGTTTGTGGTTTTTGTCAAATATCAACAAGGGAGAGATTGATGGTGCAATCGACCCAGGTCACGATTGGCTAGACTCGAGTTTGACTCGAGCATTATTTTGATGTTTGACAAAATGTATGACAATGTGATTGTCATGGGAAAGTCCAAGCTTTAGTCTTGGCAATAGGAAAGTCCAACATGGGTTGGAATGGAAAGTCCAACCATGGGTCTTGGCAAAGGAAAGTCCAAACTTGAGTCTTGGCAATTGGAAAGTCCAACATGGGTTGGCATGGAAAGTCCATGTTGGGATGTATACTGAAAGCCTAGCTCTTTTGTATGAACATCTTTATTTTGAAATAAGAATCACATGATCATTGATTGCACTTTATATTTATATATGTGCATATTGTCTAATATTTTACATTGTAGATAACATGGTACCTGGGTGCGGCACAGAAGATCATGTTATCAGTCCCTTGTAGAATATAAGTAGAGGCTCACAACCAAGATGGTTTTGGACAAACCATTGGCATGGTTGTAGTGTAGCTTGGTATTGTTTTATCTTGAACATAGAGTTACACTAGTACACTTAGGTGTATTGAGCAGGACCGACATAGAGGTGATTCAATTTATTGCTGACTGCATAATTGAATCGGACCTCGGATATTATGTTGTACATGCTCTTAATCCCGATATAATAACGGGCACATGTACTTAATATTTATTTCTTTGATTTACCAGAGGGTGAGATTTCTATGTATTAAATCAATATGCCCGGTAAGTTGGGAAATGATATTATTTACATGGTGTGCCGTTGATTATAGGAGGAATCCGTGTCCTATGTATTAGGTTGATGATGTCCCCTTGAGGAGCTCATAAGGTTCATCATGTAAACCCTGCAGGTTGACTTAGTCAACATGATGATAAGGTTGAGTGGTACTACTCGAGGAGTTAGATGTTAATTAATTGATGGTCGATAAATCAATTAATTGTGGACATTCGATATCTTAAACAGGAGATGAATGTACAAATAATATATGGAGCCCATATTAATTTATGGGGGTTGGTGAGGTAGTTCGATGATGATCCTCTAGTGGAATGGAACATCATTGATGGATCAAGTTTGTGTGGTTCCGATCCATCGGGTGGCCAAGACCCAACTCCTCCTCATGGTCCCTATCGTAGCCTTATATAAACCTCATGAAGTCTAGATCAAATAATGGAAAACAAATCTCTAGATCCGACGGTTAGGATTGAATCCCTAGAACCGACGGTGGAGATTAAATCTCTAGATCCGACGGTTGGGATTAAATTTCCTAGAACCGACGGTTGAGATTAAATCTCTAGATCCGACGGTTGGGATTATTTCCTAGAACCGACGGTTGAGATTAAATCTCTAAATCCGACGGTTGAGATTAAAACCCTAGAACCGACGGTGGAGATTAAACCAAGGCCTAAACCTAACTCTATATAAAAGGGAGAGGAAAGGTTGGATAAGGTGGGCGGCAAGAAAATTTGGAATTAGTTCCTATATTTTTGGCTACCTCATCAATAACCAATTTTCTCCTAAGTTCTATATAAGGGAGCATGGGTTGGGCGGCAACCATAGTTTGAAGAAGGGTTCATGATGGATGCTAAGGAAATTAGGGTTTTGCCTAGCATTACTTGGGCGGCAAGCAACCTCAAGGAGGAAACCCTAATTAGGGTTTTGGTTCCTTAGGTTGGGCGGCCAAGGTGGTGGAGCTAGAGGGGGCGACAACCTATGGATGAGCTTGTCTTCTTCCTTGGAGGTGGCTAGCTCCTAGATCTCTCCTCTCCACCATGCTTAGGCGGCAAGAAACCTATGGAGGAAACCCTAATTAGATTAGGGTTTGGCTCTTTGGATTAGGCGGCTAGGTTTGGAAGTTATGGTTGGGCGGCAACTATAGGGGAAGCTCATCTTCTTCCTTCTAAGGGTTGGCCGGCCACTACCTTCTCTTCCTCTACCTTGGGCGGCAAGAAATCCAAAGGAAGCTTGGTTGGGCGGCTAGGGTTTGGAAGGTAAGGTAGGTGGCAACTATAGGGGAAGTGTTCTTCTTCTTCCTAGGGTGTTGGCCGGTTCCTATCCTTTTTCCTATACCTTTGGTGGTGCCCAACCTATTCCTCTTTTCCCTTTGTTTTCCTCTTGGCCGGTGGCACTAGGAGCTAGGGTTTGTCCCTAGTTCGGTTGCTTGGTTGTTTCCATTATGTTCTCTCTATTCTTGGGGCCGGCGGCATCAATCCTTTGTGGATTGGTGGTTGGCTCAAGCAAGAAGGGAAAGAGAGTTCTTCATTCTTTGGATTGAAGAAGATCAAGAAGCTTCAACTTGTGGAGGATCTTCGCCCACACGAAGTCTACAAGGAGGTTAGGACATACGATAGAAGATCAAGAGGTATAAAAGTTTTATAACTTTTATTTATGATCTTTGCATGTTTCTATTCTTAATTGATATGCTAGCTTAAGTTCTTTAGGTTAGTATATGTTGATTATACTAGTTTGCATTTGCATGTATTTGTATAATCATGGACCCGAATAAGAAACACAAAAAGCCGGCGATCCGTCCGTCGTCTCTTCATGACTAACCGACTAGAAGAGTTGTGTTGCTTGAACAACTAGTTTGTTCGGCGATCACTCAGTCGTTAATACGACGGAATTGGTTGTGCTTAGGAAACTCATCCCATCCGGATTAGTTTTCATTAGTGAAAATTTTAATCAGGGGACATGGGAGCCTATGAGCATTCGAGAAATAGCACTTGCAAACAAATGGTATCGAGCCACACGGTTTCGGTTTTGTGTGTTTTGGATTTGGTTACTTTCACGCACTTATCATATATTGTATGCGGATAATAGTAGGATGTCGTAGGCTAACCTTTTTGGTTGCAGGCATAAGATCCAACTATTATGGCTATATATGTGTGTATGTGATTGTATATTATTTGAATCCTCGGGGTTGACGAGGCTAAATTAGTATTTAATTTTTGTAATTGAATACGGCATTGTTTAGCCACTCTTTATTTTATTTTACTTTCGATCTAGATTTCCTGTACACTCCCTCGTGGAGTATAGGATCGATGGATGTAAAATAAAATAGTTTTTATTCTCGGCTCGGATCTCGGATGGCTCGTACATGGCGTAGGGAGGCGGGCGAGGTGGCGACGACGGGATATTGGAGAACAATGCCATAATAGTTGGAAAAATTCTGTTTTTCCATATTTATTGCTGATTTGTTTTATATGCATGTTGTGTGTGCTTGAAAATTCCTCATTTTCAATTTACTAAGTGGGAGAGGATATTTTAATTAATTCATGGCCTCCATTACAATTTGACGTGTGATGCAACAAACTTGTGTATGTCGGCTCTGAGTGCCTTCCTCCCAGGGGCGGGTTTGTTTGCGGATCACTAGGTCAAATAATGGTTATAGGAAATTATCTAGGAGCGTGTGTACTTCCACAGCGGTAAGGCACATAATCCGAAATAATTCCCTTAGTACCGTGTAATGATGCACACTTAGATGCAAATAAAAAGTAGTTTTATTTGTAGGGCCGAAGAGAAACCAACTATTAATTTTATTTGTCAAAAGTAAGGTTGACAAGATAATGAAATTAATGGGTTAAACCTCCTCTTACAAATGTAGAATTCGTATACGTCCACACAGCGTGGCATGCGATATTCTCGGTGTTTGAGGTGTTGGTGGATTTAAAATTTTATTGTTTGAGGAATCAATAATTTTTATTGAAATCTACAGTAATAATAAGCATGTTGTGTGTGCTTGAAAATTCCTCATTTTCAATTTACTAAGTGGTAGAGGGATATTTTAATTAATTCCCGCGGCCTCCATTACAATTTGACGTGTGATGCAACAAACTTGCGTGTCGGCTCTGAGTGCCTTCCTCCCCATCGGATGAGTTTGTTTGCGGATCACTAGGTCAAATAATGGTTATAGGAAATTATTTAGGAGCGTGTGTACTTCCCCATCGGTAAGGCACATAATCCGAGATAATTCCCTTAGTATCGTGTAATGGTGCACACTTAGATGCAAATTAAAAGTATCCTCCCCATCGGAGTCACTGCTTTTATTTGTAGGGCCAAAGAGGAACCAACTATTAATTTTATTTGTCAAAAAGTAAGGTTGACAAGATAATAAAATTAATGGATAAAACCTCCTCTTACAAATGTAGAATTCGTATACGTCCACACTATCGTGGCATGCGATATTCTCGGTGTTTTGAGGTGTTGGTTGATTTCGGAATTTTATTGTTTTGAGGAATCAATAAAATTTGAAATCTAAAGTTTTGATCATTGTGATTCTTAGGATTTTCAAAATTGACTTTCAGTTCACTTCTTGTGATACTAAACTTATTGTACTCAAATAATGTTGATTGGAAAAGAATCCAGATATTGTCTTATCTGCTAGGAAGTATAGTATGCACTCTTCGAAAAGTATCCTCAAGCCATGTTGCTCAAAAAGGTTTCTACTTCTAAGCCGAAAGGCAAGAAGAAGGAGAAACAAGGTGGAGCAAATGTGGTGGGAGGATCTCAGGGAGGAGTGAAGAAGCCGAAAGGCAAGTACTTCACTTACAAGCAGGATGGACATTGGAAGGAGGACTGTCCCAATCCAAAACAGAACAAAAGTATATCTTTTGGTCTAGTCGTTGTAACATGGTTAGCGGTGTTATCTACCGTCACCTGGTGTGTAAATACGAGAGCCACTAATCATGTCTGCAATACTTTGCAGGGGTTCCAGGAAACCCGACGACTAGCTAAAGGGAATATTACCATTTACTTGGGCAATGCCATGAAGATGGCGGCTATTGCAGTGGGAGATGTTTTATTTATCTTTTGAGAAAAATAAAGGTTTTGGTTCTTAAGAATTTCCTTTATGTACCCTTATTTAGAAAGAATTGATTTCGGTTTCTAAATAGTTTTTGGATGGATAATCTATTTCTTTTCATGACAGATTTGTTATAAAAGGAATAGGGACATTATCTATTCAGGTACATAGATAGGAAATTTATAACTTGAACCACAAGCTCCCACGATGCAAATAGAAGTTAATAACTCATCTTCTAATTCCAATAAGAGAAAAGAACCTTCGAAGATGAACCAAACATATCTTTGGCTTCTTAGGCTTGGTCACATTAACCTAAGAAAAATTCAAAGGTTGATAGCTGATGGACCTTTGGGTTCATTAGTGGTGGAGGATCTCCCAACCTACGAATCTTGCTTGGAGGGTAAGATGACCAAGAGGCCATTTTAAGGCCAAGGGGTATAGAGCCAAAGATTTGTTAGAAATGGTTCATTCTGATTTGTGAGGTCCTATGACTATCTAGGCAAGAGGTGGTCTTGAATATTTCGTCTCTTTTATAGACAATTATTCAAGATAAGGATGACACTACGATCTGATCGTGGTGGTCAGAACCTCTTGGGAGAGTATAGGAACTACTTATCAGAGGTTGGGATTCAATCCCAATAGACTGCACCTGGTACACCCCAGCAGAATGGTGTAGCGGAGCGAAGGAATATGACTCTTATGGAGATGGTTAGATCGATGATGAGTTATTCTGACTTGTTTTATAGTCCTAGAGATCAGAGGGTGATCGTTAACACGAATGCCAGATTTCTAGAGGAAGACTATGTGATAAGCCACAAGCCCAAGGGTAAAATTGTTCTGGAGGAGTTAAAAAGGGAAGTCACTTCTTTAGTACCACCGGTACAAGAGGACATACCACATGTCACTGCACCGCGTGTCACAGAGGATACACAGAAGATACCTCGTCGTAGTGGGAGGGTTGTTAGACAACCTCTTAGATTCATGTTTTTGGACAAATCTTCTGATTTGGTCCCTAGCAAACATGAACCTGATCCCTAAACATACGACGAGGCAATCCAAGATATAAATACAGCATTTTGCAAAGTGCAATGAATACTGAGATTGAATCTATGGATTCAAGTCAGGTCTGGGAGCTCTCATGCATAACAACTCATATGGATTATGAGACGTGATAGATGGATGTCAAGACAGCATTCCTTAGTGGAAGTCTTGAGGAATCCATCTACATGAAGCGACCAGAGGGATTCATTGCTAAGGGCAAAGAGCGTATTGTATATAAGCTTAATCGGTCCGTTAATGGACTGAAGCAAGCTTTGAAGTCTTGGGACATCCGCTTTGAGGAGGTAAATCCAGTCTTATGGATTTATTCAAAGTTCAGATGAGTCTTGTGTATATCAGAGATGTGATGGAAATGTAGTGGTATTTTTGTACTATACGCAGATGACATTTTGGTGGTTGGCGACAACATCGAAGTGTTATCAGACGTAATGGTATGGTCGTCCAAACAGTATGATATGAAGGACTTGGGAGAAGTGGGTCACAACCTTGGGGATCAAGGTTGTTGTGCTTATCCCAAGCTGTTGGGTTTCCGGCACCGCGGCGTGTGTGTGTTCGATCATGTTTCGTAAACATGAGCACAGCGGAAGCAATTAAAAATAATAAATACTCCTATTTATTACAACACACACAACACACGCATGCTATTACAACAAGTGTAGACATAACCGTAAATTAAAATTTGCAATAAAAGGAAATTAAACTACGTTATACCTTCCGTGTGACGTGTAGCGGGAACGGCATCAACCGGAACGATCCTCGTAAGAATCGTCTCTATCCGTATCCACGCCGAGCTCCTCGGGATGACTTCGCCAAGCCACGAGCTTCGTCTTCGTACGGGTTACTAGCCTCGTGTTGAAGACGACGTGATCGAGAGATGATCACGATCCGAATCCAAATTCGGACCTAAAACAAGTCCTCAAGACTTGCTTCTCCGGAGAGGTATTCGTCAACCGATTGACGAATCCTTCGTCCTCCACCTCAGAGGATTACCGGAGATCAAATCCCCGGTATGTTAGCCGCTGTCGGAGCACTAACCGTCGTCCAAACGACGCTCCGACGAGAGGAGAAGAAGCTGTCCAGAAAACTGGACAGCTTGGTGGAGGAGATAGGCGCCGGCCAAAACAAGGAGACAAAAGCTCACCTTGATGCCGAACCTTTTAGGGGATCACCGGAGGGTCGCCGGAGGTTCACCGGCTGGAGCTTGGACGCCGGCAACAAGTTGGAAGGCTGCACCACAAGCTGGGCGGCAACAAGATGTTGGGCGGCCACAATATGTTGGGCGGCAACTAGTTGATTAGGTTTAGGGTTAGGGTTTAATCCCTATTTTATAGAGAACTAATTCTCTTAATGGTTAATGGATCATATCCATAAAGCCCGTTAACCCGCTCCATTAAGATAAGTTAAAATAAACCAAACCATGATGGTTTATTTTAAGTTAAAACGAACCGAACCAACCTTTGGTTCATTCGTTTAATATAAACCAAACCATTTGGTTTATTCTCATCCATTGGATTAGAACCAAACCATTTTGGTCCATCCATTATGTTTCATAAGACACGCCCATCCACGCTTCCATTGCGACTGAAACAATTTCATGCTCGCTTTATGTTTGGTCCAACCAAACATAGTTTCTCTCGGTCTGAGAATCTCATTCTCAAGCTCGTTTTAAATCCTTTGGATTACACTCGTTGTGCATGTGACCAAATAGGTTCTCGGTTTATGTTGGCCGTCTATAATTAACCATTAATTATAGAACGATCATGAGTGGCACCTAGTAGTACATCATGATCCCCAATTAACCGAAAAGATCAACGGTTGATCCAGAAATATTTCTGAAACCCTTCAGTAGCTCGAATGAATCGTGCCCCATTCCCTTCACTCATCTTATACCCACTTGGTTCAGGACATGGTCTATTGTGTCACCTCACTAGGTCGACTACGCCACACCTAGCCCAAGTATCATTTCCTCGCCCTACGGATTCTAGTTACTCCACATGTATCAAGAGTACCTTACTCTAAACATGTAATGCTTTGGCCAAAGACTTTAGTAAATAACAATCCGACGAGAGGCCATGGGTATACATCTCTTCGCAAGGAGTGGTGAATCCTTTATAGGCTATTCAAACACCTTCGATCACTTCGACTTATACCCAATCATCCCGGGTCCACATCTCCTTAGAGATGTTTGCTTAAGATGTCAAAGCATAAGTCTCCATGATCAAGATGACTTGAATACCGCAAGTCAAAGGAACATCGCACTTAAGCCACAAAGAAGAACTTCATTGACATATCTATATATGCAGAGAACCATATGAAGTCTTACTGGTCACTCCAATGAACTAGTTACCATAACTAGCATCCACGATTAACTCCGGACATCACTATGTCTCCAGCCAGTGAGAATCAGCTGCTTGGATACACCAAGGAGTATACCTCGTGCTAGTCTCAACAGAATTGATGGTGTCCAGATTCATCAATTCATCGACTAGGGATAATTCCGATACATCACAATTACACATGTAGAGATACTCACTAGTTGTGATCCAATCACAAATTCTCTCATGCTGTGAATCGTATCGTGGACATTCAGTAAATGAGTTTAAGATCCAATCAAATACATAAAACATGTATACTCAAATAGTGAATCTTCATTTATCATATAAATGGTTCATACATAAGGCGATTGCCTTAGGACATCTCTCATATATTACTAACAGACCCCCACTTGGCCTAATGCCAATCGCTACGGTATCCAATACCATAAGCTCTAACATGACCCTCAAACTTATTTGAGGTAATGCTTAGTCAAAGGATCCGCTAAGTTCCTTTCAAAGGGGAATTTTCTCGATTTGTATTTCATTCCTACCGATGATCTCTCCGATAAGATGATAGCGCGGCAAGCACATGTTTGATCGTTGATGAGACCTTGGCTCTTTCGCTGCAGGCAATTGCTCCATTATGTTGTCGCAGTAGACCGGTATTGCTTCAACAATGGCCGAATCACACCAAGTTCATGAACGAACTTCTTGATCCAAACCGCTTCCTTCGCTGAAGATGCAATATATTCTCGCCTCGTAGAATCCGCTATGCCTCTTGTTTGGAACTTTTCCAACTCATCGCGCCCCATTCAAGGTGAACACGATCCGCATCGAGACCTGGAATCATCCTTGTCCGTCTCGAAGCCGCATCCGTGATACCCGCGTATCACCATGTCCCTTCTCCATATATTAGGAACACATCCTTAGTTCTTCTCAAGTACTTAAGGATCGCCTTAATACCACCCAATGATCCATTCTCGATCGACCGGTATCCGCCATGACACTCTGTGAGCATACGATACATCGGGCCTCGACATAACATAGCATACATGATAGATCCTATTGCGGATGCATAGGGAATCTTACTCATGCAAATCCTCTCGTCTTCTGTGCGCGGACACATAGACTTCGAAAGGTGTACCCCATGCCTGATGGGCGTATAACCTTTCTTGATTCCGACATGCTAAACCTCTTAGCACTCTGGCCTATATATGTAGACTGAAAAGACCACAACCGCTTCGATCTATCTCTATAGATCTTAATCCCAAGGATGTAGGTTGCTTCTCCTGTGTCTTTCATGGAGAATGTCTTGGATAACCAAACCTTAATCGATCAGAAGATTGACACATCGCTTCCTATAAGTAATATGTCATCGACATACAATACTAGGAACACGATCGCACTCTACTAACCTTCTTGTACACACAAGGTTCTCGATTTTGTGAGAAATCAAACTTTTGATCGTCTCATCAAAACGGATATTCCAGCCTCGGATGCTTGCTTCAATCCATAAATGGATCGCAATTTGCATACCTTGGTTTTATCAACCGATGTGAAACCTCAGTCAGATATCATATACACGCCCCGAGCAGTTTCCATTAAGGAAAGCTGTTTTCACATCCATCCGCCATATCTCATAATCATAATGAGCCGCTATGGCCGTGAGCATCCGAATGGATTTAAGCATAGCTACAAAGTAATAGGTTTCGCCATAATCAACACCTTGTTTTTGACGATATCCTTTCGCCACCAATCTAGCCTTATAGGTAATCACATTACCATCCATGTCGGTTTTCTTCTTGAAAACCCACTTGCACCCTATAGGCTTTATGCCTTCAGTGGGTCAACCAAGTTCCAAACTTGGTTTTCTGACATGGAATCCATTTCCGACTTCATGGCACCAAGCCACTTATCCCTTTCTGAACTTGTCAGCACTTCTTCATAACCGTAGGCTCTCATCATCAATGAGTAACACGCTGCTCGATTCGCTTACGAGAAATCCATATCTCTCGTGAATATTGCGTGTTCTACCAGATCTACGAAGATGTGGTGTTACAATAGGTCCAAATTGATTGCTCATCACTATGAGTTCTACCGCTGTGCTTCACTGTGTATCTCATTAATGTCTATTTGAGTCTCTCGAGCCTCCTCAAGCTCGACGACACTCCCACGCTTTCTTGCAAGAGAAACTCTTTCTCTAGAAACACAAAGATGCCTTGAAACAAACACCTTTGTTCCACAGATGATAGAATTCGTAACCCTTGTTTCCTTAGGGTATCCAATAAATAGACATTTATCGACTTAGCATCCAATTTGTCCGATACACCCGTTTCACATAAGCAGACAACCCCATATCTTCAAGTAAGATACATGAGGTTTCTTACCATTCCATATCTCATATGGAGTAGTTGAGACTACTCAGAGGCATTCTGCTTAACAAGTAAACAAATGTCAAGTGCATAACCCCAAAAGGACTTGGGAAGAGTTGCATGATTCATCATTGACCTGACCATGTCCAACAAGGTCCGGTTACGCCTCTCAGATACACCATTATGCTGTGGTGTATAGGGCGGAGTCCATTGAGACAATATGCCATTGTCTCTTAGATAATCAAGAAACTCTTGACTTAAGTATTCACCACCTCGATCCGATCAAAGTATTTTAATACTCTTGTCATGTTGTTTCTCTACTTCATTTCTGAATTCTTTGAACCTTTCAAAGGCTTCAGACTTGTGTTTCATCAAGAACACATACCCAAACCGTGAGTGATCATCGGTGAAGGTAATGAAGTAGCTATAGCCTCCTAATGCTTGAGTTGACATAGGTCCACATACATCAGTATGTACTAAACCTAGTAACTCTCCCACTCGTTCACCCTTTCCAGAAAAAGGTAACTTAGTCATCTTGCCTTTTAAGCATGATTCGCATGTATCGTATGAATCCAATTCAAACGATTCCAGAATTCCACATCGGTGTAATTCGAACATGCGTTTCTTGCTTATATGGCCAAGACGACAATGCCACATATAGGAGTCTATGTGATTATCCTTTCGAGCACGCGTGTTGCTCGCTTCGATATTGAAAATGTCACCGATACGCCCAACGATAAATGCCATTACTCAAAGTTCCAGTTCCTTATAGTACGCCATTCAAAGTTATATAACAACAATTTTTAATAAATGTTAAATGGAAACCATTTCTATTTAAGCAGGAAATAGAATCAATGTTCTTTATTAGAGAAGGAACATAATAGCAATTGTCCTTCCAAGACTAGTCCACTAGGAGCTTCAAAGAATAAGTTCCGATGGCGATCATGCAAAGAACCTTTGCTCCATTGCCAACTCGCAAATTTGACTCCGACAAGTCTTCTTCTATTCCTTAGCCCTCGTGATGTCATTACATATATGTGAGCTACACCCAAGATCCAATACCCAAGTGTCTAAGGAAATAGAATGACAATCAATAACGTAAGATACTCAAGAGGATGGGGCATCTGATGCCTTCTTCTTCTTCATGGACTCAAGATAAATCTTAGCTTTCTTCGCAAGGGCCTTCCTTGCCACAAATGATGGCAAGTGCCCTTTATACTGTTCCGCTTTCTTCTTTGCCTTTTCTTTCCTTTCTTCTCGTCTTTTGCCTTCCTCTTAGAACCTTTCTCGAGGAATCAACAATGTAACCGCTTTCCTCATGCTTCATGTAAGGCTCCATGCCTTTCAAAGATATTGAGGAGCTCGAATGGTGGATTCCAATTTGTTCATCCGATAGTTCATCACAAATTGCGAAACTCTTGGGCAAACAATGCAGAATTAAGTCAATACTTAACTCATGATCCATCACAAAACCGAGGGTAGCTAGCCGTCATTGATGTACCTGCTCATCTTTAGCACAAATGCATTACAGATTTAACCTTCTTGCATCTTCGTGTGAAGAGGAGCCTAGAGACTCGAACCTTCTGGATCTCGCTTGCTCATCGAACAACTCATGAAGATGGAAGACCATAGTATTAGCATCCATATGCTCATGCCGCTTACTGCACTGTACCATCGCCGCTAGCATGATGCAACTCGCCACCGTAGACCGCCACATGCTTTCGATAGACCAACATTTGGTCTGAGTTGCATCGCCCTTAGGACGGCCAGAAGAGGCTCTTCAAGGACATATGCAAGCTTTTCCGCTTTGAGAACAATTCTCGTGTTTCTAAGCCACCCAGAAGTTAGGCCCTACTTTGTTCAATCCAAAATAGTGCAAATTCAAAGACGCTATGATCAATTTATTGACCTAGAAATACAAAACGAGCATATATGAGAAAATGATTTTAAAATGCATCAATATACATTTATAAATCCCATTCATTTTTCAATTTCAAAACCCCAAAATCACTTCGAGATCGTAGGTCCATCTCCGAATCGGTCGATATCCATCATAGTTATGAACAACCTCGAGAGAGTCCAACAAGCCATTCATAACTACGACGGTAGGTATCATCTATACCGATTGCATATCACGATATGCAACTATCACAATGTGCTATCAACTAATTGAATGTTCACACATACATCGGGTTGTTAACACATTAACAAGTATGCATCATATGCATAGCACCCAACTTCACCTCCCTTTACATCGACCTTGGAGAGAGTCCAACAAGCCGATGCTCGTGTTAAAGCCAACCCATTAATCAGGACATAGTTTTAATATGGTTAGAGCGCATTCAACCAATTAGCCCAGCTTGGAGAGAATCCAACAACCAAAGCTAACGATTGACCTCTGACTCTTACCATATTAGTATTAAACTATTCCATGGTTTGAACATATTCGTTCGAGCTCGAGAGAGTCCAACAACCCAAACAAGAAATGTAACTCTGGTTCTAACCATATTAATGGAAGGTGTAGGCTTTAATATTGATTAAGGGTTTTATGTCTCATCCTCTTTGCATGCAAATAACTATTATCTACATGGCATGGCATACATGGCATACATCTACATGTCACGACACGCATGGCATAATGTTATGCATCTAATGCAATTACATGGCATACAATTATGTCATGTATATATTTCCTTATATGTCATAACTATTTATGGAAATAAAATATGTTTAAGATTTGATTCTCCAAATCAAATCATAATTAAATTAGGAAACAAATTTCCAAATCTAATCACATATTTTATTCATGGAATTATTTGATTAAGGAAAATCTATTTAGGAAACCAATTTCCTAAATCATTAAAACTACTTATGGAAATAAAATATTTTAAGATTTGATTTCAAATCAAATCATGATTAAATTAGGAAACAAATTTCCAATCTAATCAAATATTTTATTTATGGAAAATATCAATTTCCATAAATACTTCCAACTTTCCAAAAGTGGAAGATTTCCATAAATACTTCTAGACTTTCCAAAATTGAAAAATTTCCATAAATACTTCTAAATTTCCAAAATTAGAAAATTTCCAGAAATACATTATGACTATCGCAAAACCATTTACGATTATGTCGAAACACAACCTGGGCCTCGATACCATCAAGGTTTCCGCAAGACAAGGCAGGTGTGTGTTCGATCATGTTTCGTAAACATGAGCACAAATGAAGCAATTAAAATAATAAATCTCCTATTTATTACAACACACACAACACACGCATGCTATTACAACAAGTGTAGACATAACCGTAAATTAAAATTTGCAATAAAAGGAAATTAAACTACGCGTTATACCTTCCGTGATGACGTAGCGGAACGGCATCAACCGAACGATCCTCGTAAGAATCGCCTCTATCCGATCCACGCCGAGCTCGATGACTTCGCTTAAGCCACGAGCTTCGTGACGGGTTACTAGCCTCGTGTTGAAGACGACGTGATCGAGAGATGATCACGATCCGAATCCAAATTCGGATCCTAAAACAAGTCCTCAAGACTTGCTTCTCCGAGAGGTATTCACAACCGATTGACGAATCCTTCGCCCTCCACTCAGAGGATTACCGGAGATCAAATCCTCGGTAAGTTAGCCGCTGTCGGAGCACTAACCGCCGCCCAAACGACGCCCGACGAGGAGAAGAAGCTGTCCAGAAAACTGACAGCTTGGTGGAGGAGATAGGCGCCGCCAAAACAAGGAGACAAAGCTCACCTTGATGCCAAACCTTTTAGGGGATCACGGAGGGTCGCCGGAGGTTCACGGCTGGAGCTTGGACGCCGGCAACAAGTTGGAAGGCTGCACCACAAGGTTGGCGGCAACAAGATGTTGGCGCCAAAACTCAAGGAGGTGGGCGGCAACTAGTTGATTAGGTTTAGGGTTAGGGTTTAATCCCTATTTTATAGAGAACTAATTCTCTTAATGGTTAATGGATCATATCCATAAAGCCCGTTAACCCGCTCCATTAAGATAAGTTAAAATAAACCAAACCATGATGGTTTATTTTAAGTTAAAACGAACCGAACCAACCTTTGGTTCATTGGTTTAATATAAACCAAACCATTTGGTTTATTCTCATCCATTGGATTAGAACCAAACCATTTTGGTCCATCCATTATGTCTTCATAAGACACTGCCCATCCATGCTTCCATTGCGACTGAAACAATTTCATGCTCACTTTACGTTTGGTCCAACCAAACATAGTTTCTCTCGGTCTGAGAATCCCATTCTCAAGCTCGTTTTAAATCCTTTGGATTACACTCGTTGTGCGTGTGACCAAATAGGTTCTCGGTTTATGTTGGCCGTCTATAATTAACCATTAATTATAGAAGCGATCATGAGTGGCACCTAGTAGTACATCATGACCCCAATTAGCGAAAAGATCAGCAGTTGATCGAACTATTTACGAAACCCTTGATGGCTCGAATGAATCGTGGCCCATTCCTTCACTCATCTTATACCCACTTGGTTCAGGACATGGTCTATTGTGTCGTCCCACTAGGTGACTCGTCACACCTAGCCCAGTATCATTTCCTCGTCCTCACAGTTCTAGTTACTCCACATGTATCGAAGAGTACCTTACTCTAAACATGTAATGCTTTGGCCAAAGACTTTAGTAACAATCCGACGAGAGGCCATGGGTATACATCTCCTCGCAAGGAGTGGTGATTCCTTTATAGGCTATTCAAACACCTTCGATCACTTCGACTTATACCCAATCATCCCGGGTCCACATCTCCTTAGAGATGTTTGCTTAAGATGTCAAAGCATAAGTCTCCATGATCAAGATGACTTGAATACCACAAGTCAAAGGAACATCGCACTTAAGCCACAGTAAGAACTTCATTGACATATCTATATATGCAGAGAACCATATGAAGTCTTACGGCTGGTCACTCCAATGAACTAGTTACCATAACTAGCATCCACGATTAACTCCGGACATCACTATGTCTCGGCCCGGTGAGAATCACCGCTTGGATACACCAAGGAGTATACCTCGTGCTAGTCTCAGCGAATTGATGGTGTCAGATTCATCAATTCATCGACTAGGATAATTAGATACATCACAATTACACATGTAGAGATACTCACTAGTTGTGATCCAATCACAAATTCTCTCATCTTTGTGAATCGTATCGTGGACATTCGATAAATGAGTTTAAGATCCAATCAAATACATAAAACATGTATACTCAAATAGTGAATCTTCATTTATCATATAAATGGTTCATACATAAGGCGATTGCCTTAGGACATCTCTCATATATTACTAACACAAGCTTCATACATAGACATGGTTTTGGATCGTTTTAGCATGCAATACTCCAAGAAGGGTTTTCTACCTTTCAGGTATGGAGTTTTTTTTATCAAAGGAGATGTATCCTAGATCATCTGAGGAGATAGAGGAGATGAAGGCGGTCCCTTATGCTTGGCGATAGGAAGCCTCATGTATGCGATGCTTTCTGTCGAGACCGGATATCTACTTTACAGTAGGCATGGTGTGAATATCAAAGTAATCCGGAGATTGGGGATATTGGATTTGCAGTAAAGCATATATTGTAGTGCACGAGAAGGACTAGGGATTATATGCTAGTTTCTTTGGGTAGACCAATTACTCCTGTGGGTTACATGGATTCGATTTCAATCGATAGGGATATGATAAGTCTACCTCGGGTTTTGTGTTTACTTTGGGAGGTGGAGCCATAGTATGGAAGAGTGTCAGCAATGCGTGGTGGACTCTACCATGGAAGGTGGCGACCTCTTAGCGACAAAGAAGTGGCTCAGGAACTTCTTGATGGACTTGAGTGTGATTCCTGGTTTGCCCAGAACTATCACAATTTATTGTGATAATAATGGTGCAGTTGCAAACTCGAAGGAACCACGAGCCCATAAGGCTAGTAAACACATAGAGTGCAAGTACCACCTGATACGAGAAATCGTAAAGGAGGTAGAAGTAGCTGTCGCCTAGATTACATCAGAGGATGACCTGGTATACCCTTTCACTAAGACCCTTCTGGCGAGAGCTTTGATAGGCAAGTGGAGGGAAGGGGAATCAGATGTATGGCAGTATGATGACAGCATAGTCTTTTAGTATAAGTGGGAGATTGTTGGGATGTATACTGAAAGCCTAGCTCTTTTGTATGAACATCTTTATTTTGAAATAAGAATCACATGATCATTGATTGCACTTTATATTTATATATGTGCATATTGTCTAATATTTTACATTGTAGATAACATGGTGCCTGGGTGCGGCACAGAAGATCATGTTATCAGTCCCTTGTAGAATATAAGTAGAGGCTCACAACCAAGATGGTTTTGGACAAACCATTGGCATGGTTGTAGTGTAGCTTGGTATTGTTTTATCTTGAACATAGAGTTACACTAGTACACTTAGGTGTATTGAGTAGGATCGACATAGAGGTGATTCAATTTATTGCTGACTGCATAATTGAATCGGACCTCGGATATTATGTTGTACATGCTCTTAATCCCGATATAATAACGGGCACATGTACTTAATATTTATTTCTTTGATTTACCAGAGGGTGAGATTTCTATGGATTAAATCAATATGCCCAGTAAGTTGGGAAATGATATTATTTACATGGTGTGCCGTTGATTATAGGAGGAATCCGTGTCCTATGTATTAGGTTGATGATGTCCCCTTGAGGAGCTCATAAGGTTCATCATGTATACCCTGCAGGTTGACTTAGTCAACATGATGATAAGGTTGAGTGGTACTACTCGAGGAGTTAGATGTTAATTAATTGATGGTCAGTAAATCAATTAATTGACGGACATTCGATATCTTAAACACGGGGAGATGGATGTACAAATAATATATGGAGCCCATATTAATTTATGGGGGTTGGTGAGGTAGTTCGATGATGATCCTCTAGTGGAATGGAACATCATTGATGGATCAAGTTTGTGTGGTTCCGATCCATCGGGTGGCCAAGACCCAACTCCTCCTCATGGTCCCTATCGTAGCCTTATATAAACCTCATGAAGTCTAGATCAAATAATGGAAAACAAATCTCTAGATCCGACGGTTAGGATTGAATCCCTAGAACCGACGGTGGAGATTAAATCTCTAGATCCGACGGTTGGGATTAAATTTCCTAGAATCGACGATTGAGATTAAATCTCTAGATCCGACGGTTGGGATTATTTCCTAGAACCGACGGTTGAGATTAAATCTCTAAATCCGACGGTTGAGATTAAAACCCTAGAACCGACGGTGGAGATTAAACCAAGGCCTAAACCTAACTCTATATAAAAGGGAGAGGAAAGGTTGGATAAGGTGGGCGGCAAGAAAATTGGGAATTAGTTCCTATATTTTTGGCTACCTCATCAATAACCAATTTTCTCCTAAGTTCTATATAAGGGAGCATGGGTTGGGCGGCAACCATAGTTTGAAGAAGGGTTCATGATGGATGCTAAGGAAATTAGGGTTTTGCCTAGCATTACTTGGGCGGCAAGCAACCTCAAGGAGGAAACCCTAATTAGGGTTTTGGTTCCTTAGGTTGGGCGACCAAGGTGGTGGAGCTAGAGGGGGCGGCAACCTATGGATGAGCTTGTCTTCTTCCTTGGAGGTGGCTAGCTCCTAGATCTCTCCTCTCCACCATGCTTAGGCGACAAGAAACCTATGGAGGAAACCCTAATTAGATTAGGGTTTGGCTCTTTGGATTAGGCGGCAAGGTTTGGAAGTTATGGTTGGGCGGCAACTATAGGGGAAGGGCTCATCTTCTTCCTTCTAAGGGTTGGCCGGCCACTACCTTCTCTTCCTCTACCTTGGGCGGCAAGAAATCCAAAGGAAGCTTGGTTGGGCGGCTAGGGTTTGGAAGGTAAGGTAGGTGGCAACTATAGGGGAAGTGTTCTTCTTCTTCCTAGGGTGTTGGCCGGTTCCTATCCTTTTTCCTATACCTTTGGTGGTGCCCAACCTATTCCTCTTTTCCCTTTGTTTTCCTCTTGGCCGGCGGCACTAGGAGCTAGGGTTTTCCATTATGTTCTCTCTATTCTTGGGGCCGGCGGCATCAATCCTTTGTGGATTGGTGGTTGGCTCAAGCAAGAAGGGAAAGAGAGTTCTTCATTCTTTGGATTGAAGAAGATCTAGAAAGCTTCAACTTGTGGAGGATCTTCGCCCACACGAAGTCTACAAGGAGGTTAGGACATACGATAGAAGATCAAGAGGTATAAAAGTTTTATAACTTTTATTTATGATCTTTGCATGTTTCTATTCTTAATTGATATGCTAGCTTAAGTTCTTTAGGTTAGTATATGTTGATTATACTAGTTTGCATTTGCATGTATTTGTATAATCATGGACCCCGAATAAGAAACACAAAAACCGGCGATCCGTCCGTCGTCTCTTCCGCGGCTAACCGACTAGAAGAGTTGTGTTGCTTGAACAACTAGTTTGTTCAAGCGATCGCTCGAGTCGTTAGCACGACGACGAATTGGTTGTGCTTAGGAAACTCATCCCATCCGGATTAGTTTTCATTAGTGAAAATTTTAATCCGGGGACATGGGAGCCTATGAGCATTCCGAGAAATAGCACGGTTGCAAACAGTCCAAGCATGGGTTTTAGCAAAGGAAAGTCCAAGCTTGAGTCTTGGCAATTGGAAAGTCCAACATGGGTTGGCATGGAAAGTCCAAGAATGAGTCTTGGCAAAGGAAAGTCTAAGATTGAGTCTTGGCAATTGTAAAGTCCAACATGGATTGACAAGGAAAGTCCAAGGGTTAATATTGGCAGCGTAAAGTCCATGCAGGAGTCTTGACAGCATAAGTCCAATGGTTGACGGTGTAAAGTCCAAGTGATAGTCTTGGCAGCTTAAGCCCAATGTGCCTTGGCGGTGTAGACCAGCTTAGCATGACAATAGCCGATGGAAGCACCTGAAGGCTAGCGTATGGATGAACAAGTCATGGATGACTTGGAGGGATCCGATAGACGTGAGACTGACGGAGGTGGCTAGAAGGCTTAGGTCTAGGCTAAGGGTGGTCTACCAAGTATGAGGGCATCATACTTGAGGTTAAACCTCATGGTTAAGGTTATCACTCGACTAGGGCTTTGGACCAATCGATTGGTTAAGTGTTTTGACACTTGACAACCAAGTTGACTCTTGGCAGTCGACTGGGATTATGACCAGTCGAACTGATCAGAGTCGACTGGTGTTCGACTATAGGAAATGACCTGGAAGTCTACTGAGATTATGTCCAGTCGAACTGATCAGAATCGACTGGTGTTCAACTGCAAGAAATGGCCTGGCAGTCGACTGCCATGGATGACAATTGACTGCTGGTCGAGGTTGAGGGAGCAGAATACTCGGTAGATGACAAGTCAATCGTCTATGGCACTAGCAGTCGACTGCTGGGTAATAGCAGTCGACTGTCAGTGTATTCGTTGGAACTTTTCTAGCGTGGATCAAGCCGTTGTCTCACAACGGTACTGTTGGCAGTCGACTGGGGCCTTATGGCAGTCGACTACCAGGAACGAAATCATCCTGATGTAGGCATAAAAGGAGTAGCTCGTGGAGGTTTTCACCATGGTTCTTTGAGGGGTTTTTGAGGCGATTTGAAGGCGAATTGCTGGTGCATTTCAGGGTCTTTCAAGCTCATTCAAGCAACCACATCAACAAGGCTAGTTTGTAAAGTTTTCTTTACATTTCATTTGTTTACTTGTTGTATTTTTGTATTACTTGTGTAATCGATTGTAAGAGGTTTCTTTGCTTCCGACTTGTTATCGAGAAGGAGTGTTTTGGTTTAGTGGTGGTGTTTACATCGCTAGAGCTCATTCGAGTCCAACCCGTGGAGTAGGAACCTTGAGGTTCTGAACCATGTTATATTTGTGTGCTGTGATTGTGTATCTTTTTATTTGTATTTGTCATTATTATTCCGCTATGCTAACAAGAGTGTAGACGATCAAATGCAAACAAATTCCATCGACGCATCGAACCCGCTATTCACCCCCCTCTAGCGGCCATCAATGTTCCTACACAAATCTGTGGACTGCTATAGTATTACCAGTCGACTACTACCTGCCCCAGTCCACTGATGTTCCACATTTGGCAACGAACAAATATTTCATCACAAATTTGACGATGAAAAAAAAATTCATTACAAATTGTGGATAAACAGTCGACTGATACTCAGTAGTTACGGTCGTGAACTAGCAGTCGACTGGTGGATATTTCTAGTCGGCTGATGGTACAAATTTTGCTACAAAATTATGTTTTAGTCACCAAATTAGCGATGAATTTTTTTATCGCTAAATTTGCAATGAATCTTGTTTTCGTCGAAAATCTAAAAAATATGAAAAAAACACTTTGATATAACCTACTGTTTTTACATATTTTTACCTGTTTTTACAAATTTTACACCAAACACATCTAACAATATATAAAAATTCATATATCAAATTGAATAAACACATCTAATTATTCCAAATGATTCATCAACACACATAATTAACCATTCATCATATGAAACTTATAATACAAAAATATCGAATGTAGCAAGTCATAAAACATTTGAATATAAAAATTGAAACATAACCACCATCATCAACTCTCCCGTATCTTCCCTCTCAACAATTGATCCTGCAACTGGAGAAGGAAATCCTACAGCTTGAGAACCAAAAGATTCTGTAGCTGGAGAACCAGAAGATCTAGCAACTGGAGAAGGAGATCCTACAGCTGGAGAACCAGAAGATCCTGCAATTGAAGAAGGAGATCCTACAACTAGAGAAGGGGCCTAAGACACATATCCTGCAAGTGAATCAGATGATATAGGGATCGAAGCAAAGGAAGGGAGTATCTTCATCAGATGTATAATGAGTAATATGAAAAAACTTACCATATTTTATTTGAAGTACTAGACGTCGAAATAATCTACTAATATATCAAAAAAATTCTCTGACACCTTATAACTGATGCACGCAAACGCGACCTCAAATCTTATGACGGGAACCGCAAGGACTCGAAGTGTGCGCTCACGCTCAATGCTCGCAAGTACACGGATGTCGTCAAGTGCTAAATAGATTATCGATCACACAGAGACTGAGATTCGAGTACCGATTGTTCAGTGGGTGTTGTTGTTTGGAGTTAATTTCTAAGGGGTGTGATTGTAAGGTTGATGGTGGTCCTAATTTAAATACGGTGTCACACGGAGGAAGTGAAGGTTGGTTCTGTTGGATTTCCGGCACCGCGGCGAATGTGTGTTCGAACATGTTTCGCAAACATATGCACAGCGGAAGAAATAAAAAATAATAAATCTAATTTATTACAACACATACACCACACACATGCATAGTACAACATGTGTAGATATAATCGTAAATTCAAATTTTGCAATAAAGGAAATTACTCTACGTATAACTGACGTATCACGTGTAGCGAGAAAGGCATCAACCGGAGCCACTCTCGCTAGAATTGCCTCTATCCGTATCCACGCCGAGTATCATCGGGATGACTTCACAAAGCCACAAGCCTCGTCTTTGTACGAGTCACTAGCCTCGTGTCGAAGACAATGTGATCGAGAGAAAATCACAATCCGAATCAAAATTCAGATTCAAAAATGAGTCCCCAAAACTCACTTCTCCGGAGAGGTATTCGTCAACCGTTTGATGAATCCTTCATCCTCCACCTATGAGGATTACCGAAGATCGAATCCCCAGCAAGATAGCTACTGTCGGAGCTCCAAACTTCATCTAAATGACGCTCCGACAAGAAGAAAACAAGCTGTCCAAAAAATTGGACAGCTTTGGTGGAGAACTTGCGCCGGCCAAATAAGGAAAGCTAGATGCTCACCTTGTCGCCGGAGCCAAGGAAGATCACCGGAGCTCCTCCGGTAGAAGCTAGATGCCGACAAGTGGGGAGGACGGCAGCTGCTAGATGCCAGCTGGAGAAGCTTGGGCGGTGGTGGGCGGTGGCAAGAGGTTGGGCGCGGGCAAGACAAGGAGAAGAGAGGGAGGGGGTGGCAAGATTAGGGTTAGGGCTTTCACAAAACCCTTAAGCCCTATTTTATAGAGAACAAATTCTTCTAATGGTTATTAGTTCATAACCAGAAACCCGTTAACCCGCTCCATTAACTTAAGTTAAAATAAACCAAACCGATTTGGTCTATTTTAAGTTAAAACGAACCGAACCAACTTTGGTTCATTCGTTTAAAACAAACCAAACCCCTTTGGTTTATTCTTCACAATGGGATTAGAACCAAACCAATTTGATTCATCCATCATGTCTTTATAAGACACGACCCATCCACGCTTCCATTGCGACTGAAACGATTTCATGCTCGCTCCTTGTTTGGTCTAACCAAACCTAGTTTTTCTCGGTCTGAGAATCTCATTCTCAAACTCGTTTTAAATCCTTCGGATTATGCTCGTTGTGCGTGTGACCAAATAGGTTCTTGGTTTATATTGGCCGTCTATAATTAACCATTAATTATAGAATGATCATGAGTGACACCTAGTAGTACATCATGATCTCTAATTAACAGAAAAGATCAACGATTGATCCATAACTATTTCTGAAACCCTTCAGCAGCTACAATGAATCCATTCCCTTCACTCATCTTATACCCACTAGGTTCAGGACATAGTCTATAGTGTCAGTCCCCACTAGGTTGACTATGTCACATCTAGCTCAAGTATCATTTCCTCGTCCTACGGATTCTAGTTACTGCACATGTATCTAAGAGTACCTTACGGCCAGGAAAGGCGAGTTCGGGGCTGTTCGGAAGGTTACCCAAAGCATGGTAGTCTCCGCGGTTGCTCCTTCACCTTGAATAACCAACAACCTGCAACCATCGTGAGCTGGCAAGAGAAAAGTTGAGCGCGAAGGAACATAAGGTACGTGGGTGTAACAAAAGTGCTACCATCTTCACAGGCAACTGGCAGCTAACAGTGGAAGAGGAGGTGGAACAAAAACAAGTGAAGGACGCATAGAGAGAGGCAGCCCTTGCAAGCTGTGAGGAACCCAAAGAATCTAAGGCAGCAAGATTATCTAGTAAACTAGGGTTCTCGCCGGAGACTGGAGGAGGACGACGAGCGGCAAGGACAGAGGTAGGTGAGGAGCAAAAATCGTACAGTACGAATGGCGCACTCATCGAGAAGACAAAGAGAACGTTGCAGTTTCAAAAAAGTCAGATTCGAAGATTGACGAAGCATTGCCCGGGACCACTGTACCTAGAAGTCTCCGAACCCGACAACCCGTTTAACTTAAGCTGCTTTTTGTCAAACCGTTAACCTGTTTAACTTATGACACAACACCTGTGAGGAATGGGGAAAAATACTCGATGAACCTGGAAGGTCCTACACTTGGGAATGGCGCAACCCTTGGAGAACAGGCAGGACCCCCTTCCTCCGAGGACAAACTCAGGTGACTCCAAAATGGTGGAAACCCTTCTGCAACCGAATGGAATGGAAGAAGTCAGGGAAGGAGAAGGAAGGGGGGGAGAAGAAATCAGCAGTCGAGCCACAGTGCGCATCGATTGACATTGCGAGAGAGGAAGGGCGTGGCGAACCTTTTCAAGAAGAATAGAATATATGCAGCAGATACTATGCTGAAGCCAGTCCAGAGGCAGGAGGGGAGTGCAAAACTGGATGGAAATGATTTGGAGGCATTGGAGGAGTCAGTAGGCTTCTGTCTGATTGGCTGATTCTTAGGGCGATTCCCGGGTTGGAGAGCGCTGAAAGAACTCACAGCGAGATGGAAGGCGCCACATAAGCTCCTAACACATAATTCATTATGGATGGTGTTCAAATTTGCAAACAAAGACCTACGGGATGCTGTGGTAACAGGGGGACCATATGTCATATATGGAAGCCCTCTGTACCTCAAGCTGTTGCCGCCATGTTTTTCTTTCAGGCCAGAAGTGCAAGCTCAGATTCCGGTGTGGATGCAAATTCATGGACTACCGCTGGACTGTTGGTCTACATCAGGGCTAAGCAAGGTAGCTTCCCAAGTTGGCACACCGCTATATACAAATAGATACACCAAAGTAAGGGATCGAGTCAACTACGCTAGAGTCTTAGTGGAAATGGATATATCCAAAGAGTTACCTACAACAATTGCTATAACCCTACTGGATGGCATAAATACAGATTTGGAGATCAAGTTTGAATCCAGCTTGAAATTCTACAGTGGCTGCAAGCAAATGGGGCACTATCAGGGGAGCTGTCCGACCAATGGAAGTATGGATGCAAAGGAGTGCCAAATGACAGTATACCCAATAGACATGAACAATACAGGCATGGGGGTGGTGGAGGATGATGTAGAAGTTGATGCAAGTGCAGGCGCAAAGGAAAGCATGCTAGGGGAGGAGCAAGAATGGGAACGTGCAAATACCAATATGGGTAGATGGAAAAATAATGGTAAAAGGAAGAAACAGCAAACTGACCACATTCAGATAAGACAGGCAGGAGTAGGTTTATCAAGGAGTCCGGGAAGTCACGTAGGCCAAAGGCAGCCAGACCAAAGGAAATCAGGGTATCGAAGGAATCAGAATAATTGGCAGAGACAGCATAATCAGAATGACCATGCAGTGAGAAATGCAACAGACAGGCTAACCCCAAGGAAACAAATGAGGCAGGTGGACGAAAACTCTCGAATAATTGAGGCTAACACACAGGAGTGCAATCCGGGGGGAATGGAAACACACAAGGAAATAGGGAGGGGTGATCTGGATGCAGTATCAGAGATAACATTGGGTGGGCAAGCAAGGAGTGTTACAAATGAGATGGTGGAAACTGATGTAAGAACTGGCATGCAAGAACATGAAAATGACAAGACTGATGAACAAATAGAAGGATGGAATACTGAAACACAGCTGGAAAAGAAAGGATGCCATGGAAATAAGGAAATTAATCAACAGGAGACACAACATGAGATTGAGGAAACAGAAGTAACAGAACCTCAGGACCATCAATTTCAACTCCAACACCAAACTTTCAACCACTTTGAATCTGATACATCACACAGTGTGGAAAATAGAGTGCTGGGGCACAACATCCACCAGCAGCAACATGACAGACTCTGCAGAAGGCAGGAATGAGCATAAGCATGCAGGGGCGGGATACCCAGGATACCCCTGAAACAAAAGAAAAGTGAGACAAACAGAAGAAAATTTGCACACCCAATACTACAAATAGTGGAGGAACAGGCAAAGGACAAAGGTGACAAGTAGTAACAAGGAGTAAATTGGATTGTCTAAAGGCCATGCATACGAGTGTTATAGAAGGAAGTGGCACGGTAGCAATGGGACCTGGCACGCAACATAGAATGCAAGGATACATGCAGGGATCTACGATAACTTTGGGTGATATGGGAGGAAATGCTCAGGATGAAATTCTATTGCCAAAAATGCAAGAGGGAACTCAGAAGTATGAGGAGGCAGAAGTCATATCAGTGCAGACAAGGCAAAACCAACGGCAGAGGAAACAAATAGGCTATGCAATGACCAAGAAAGTGATACTAAACAATCATGGCGGCCAGGATAACCTCATGAAAAACAAAAGAAGGAGGGAACGGGCACAACATGGGTTGTTAATGGAGGAGCAAGCGGGCCAGGGACAAGAAAAAGGAAAAGAAAAGGAGGAACACCAAAGGGAGGCAGGAAGATGGATGAGATCTGCAAAGGAAATTGGTATGGAAGAGGTTATGCAAGAGCAAGGAAGTATCAGAGGGAAATTGCACAAGGCGAGGCATGGTTTGAATAACATATCCAACACAGTAGTGTCACAGGAGATCAGCAAAGATAATAAAATCGGGGACAATTCAGAATTAGGAAAAGACATGGAAAGAGTACTGCAGGAAGCACAAATGAGCCTGATATCACAGGAGGACAACACAAACTATGAGCAAATTATTGAAGAGATGCAGGAAGATACCCCGCCAATGATCATATTAGCACTCCCGGCAACCAGTTGGAGTAGGAGGATGAAAGAGGTAAATACTGAACATAGTGGACAGGCAAATGGGGAATATGAAGGTGGTGCTGCAGTGTGTGAAGAGGGAGATATAGCGACAGGTTTTGGGGGTGAAGGTGAAGGTGTAGGGGAGGCACTACACCCAGGAAAATCAGGTAAAGGAAGGGAAGGAAGGGTGCAAGAAAGGACACAAGAAAAGAAAGGAGAGTACATAACTGCTAGATGGCGAAAGACGATTGTGCAGCCATGAAGATTGGTGCATGGAACATAAGGGGCCTGAACAAGGGCCTCAAGCAGAAAGCGGTGATAGACCTCTTTCAGAAACAGAAGCTGAATATACTTTGCATCCTCGAGACCAAATTGACACACCAATACTACCAAACTTTGAAAGTCAAGAAATTCCAGCAGTGGGAGACGGAACAATGCTTAGGAAACCTCTCCAGGAGCAGAATGCTGCTGATATGGGACCCCCAAACCATCACACTGGACATTGAAAGATGGGAGGAGAAGCTAATACATGGGAAAATCATATGTAAGGTGACAGGAATAGAATATGCAGTAACATTTGTGTATGGTCAACTGTCCATTGTGAGTAGGAGAGCAATGTGGGCTGCACTCAAACAAATTGCAGAAACCATCCAAATGCCTTGGTTGATCCTCGGGGACTTTAATTCCCCCCTATCCTCAGCAGACAAATGTGGGGGCCTACCGGTAACAGAATATGCCACAGCAAATTTTCAGAATTTTGCCCTCGAAGCTGAAATTGAAGACTTATGCTCCATAGGATGCAAGTACACGTGGACAAACGGCAAGGTGGTAAGTAAACTAGACAGGGCAATGGTGAATAAAGAATGGATAGAACAAGATCAGTAGCTTTGATGATTTAGGACTCGAATAGCTCTTACCATGCATCATGCATAGTATCAGTGCTAGAAGCAGCAAGTAAACAGAAAAGGCCATTCAAGGTTTTCAATATGTGGACATTGCACCCCAATTATGGCCAACTAGTACAGGAGAATTGGAACAGCCAAGACACTAACAGTGTGGACGGGACAAAGACAATATGTGCTCTGCATAAGCTCAAAATTAAAATTGATCTCAGTACAACAAACTGCACTACCAACACATCCAAGAGCGAGTCAAACTTGGCCAACAACAATTAGATGAGATGCAACAACAAGGGTTTGCAGAAGGACGGATGGAAGATGAGTACTTACTCACGAGGAAGAAGGTGGAGGCTTTAGAACGAGCAGAATACTTATTCTGTTTGCAGCGTGCCAAACATGAATACCTGCGGGGTGTTGATAGAAATAACTCTTATTTTCATGCACTGGTAAAAAGAAACAATAAGAGAAGGGAGGTAACAGCAATTGAAAAGAATAGTGGAGAGCATACGAGCTCGCATGAGGAAGTAGTGGAAGAGTTCCTACATTACTTTCAGGGGCAGTTGGGAGAGCAAGGAAGCAGAGCACAATATCAAGATGCCTGCATGGAGTTTGGAAGGAAGCTAACTGAGGTACAACAATTAAGAATGGTCCGGTTTCCAACAGAAGATGAAATCAAAGGTGCGCTATTTGGAATCGGGGATCTCAAAGCTCCAGGACCAGAGGGATACAACTCAAAGTTTTTCAAGCACTCATGGGACACTGTCAAACATGATCTAGTGGCTGCTATCACGGAATTTTTCCAGAATGGTTAGCTACTCAAATCGTGGAACCACACCCTAATTGCTCTGGTACCCAAGTCACCTCATGCGAGTAAAGTCCAGGATTACAGACCTATCTCCTGCTGTTCAGTGGTCTACAAAATAATCAGTAAAATCTTAGCTAGCAGAATTGCAGAAATCGCAGATCACCTTCTGGATCCGGCACAAACTGCATTTGTTAAGGGACGTTGCATATCGGATAACATTCACCTGGCTCAGGAATTAATGCGAAGTTACACTAGGAAAAGAATTTCTCCAAGATGTATACTAAAGGTGGATCTGCAAAAGGCATTTGATTCTGTGAACTGGGAATTTCTTCAGGATGTCCTCCGGTCAATGCAGTTTCCTGACAGATTTGTAGAGTGGATTAAGGAGTGTGTCACTACCACTTCTTTCTCAGTAGTTATCAATGGAAACATGCATGGCTACTTTGCAGGATGTAGAGGACTCAGGCAAGGCGATCCCCTATCCCCCTATCTCTTTGGCATGTGCATGGAGTATTTATCCAGACTTCTAGCGAAAAGAACCAGCAGGTCAGATTTCCATTTCCACCCTAAGTGTGGAGAACTACGGATAGCACATTTAGTCTATGCAGATGATTTGCTACTCCTTGGACGTGGGGATGAATCAACGGTCAGGGTGCTAATGGAGTGCCTATCGCAGTTTGCTAGAATGGCAGGGTTGAATGCGAATATGGAAAAATCTAACATATTTCTGGCAGGAGTTCATGCAACAATCAAGAAGAGATTGCTGGCCATCACCGGTTTTCAGGAAGGACACATGCCTTACAGGTATCTGGGAGTTCCTATTGCATCAAAAAAACTGAGAATTTCAGATTATAGTGCTCTCACAGACACACTGGACAGGCAGATAAAAGTTTGGCCCAAAAACACGCTCTCATATGCAGGGAAATGTCAGCTCATTACCTCGGTCCTCCAGGGTGTGGAATGCTACTGGATGTCAATACTACCGCTGCCGATAGGAGTCATAGAGAAAATATATAGCATATGCAGAGCATTCATGTGGATGACCAAGAAACCTCCAATAGCATGGGCAGAAATGTGTAAACCGAAGAAGGAAGGAGGCATGGGGTTGCGAGAGCTGAAAGCATGGAACTTAGCACTCCTAGCAAAGGTACTGTGGCGGATACAACACAAGGAGGACACATTATGGATTAGATGGGTGCATCACACATACATACGTGATGGGGGAATATGGGAATGGCGAAGCAAACACAAGGACTCACCCCTCATTAAGACGCTAATCTACATCAAGGACAAAATACTAAGTTCGGCGGGCAATCTGGAACAAGCAGAGCAGCTACTTACATCCTGGTTCAGGCAAAACAAAAAAGGAACACAAAGTGCATATGATTTTTTCTGGGATATAGGGGAAAAGAAGCCATGGGCCATAACAGTATGGCATAAGGACATACAACCAAGTCATGCTTTCACCCTGTGGATGCTGGCCAAGGGTAAACTCCCTGTACGAGCAAGACAGGATTATTTAGAGGACAAGCAATGTATTTTCTGTGACCAAGAGGAAGAGACAATGGATCATATGTTCTTCCAATGTAGACCAATCAAGCAATTATGGGGGCGAGTCCGACGATGGCTGAAGATGAGGGCAGAAATGAGCACGTACCGCCACATGCTCAGAATTTTCAGATCGCGATACAAAGGGGCCACTGACATGAATCGACTCCGGCACCTTGGCATGGCAGGGGTGATCCACCTAATATGGAGAACTGGAAATACATGCAGATTTGAAGGGGAAAGATTTGATGGAGATTTGATCTTCAGAAAGATCCAAATACATGTCTTCAGAGTAGCGGAAAACAAAAGGATCCAATTCCCGCATGGTATAACATGAAGGGCAATTGTTTTCTAATTGTTTTCTTTTCTTTTTTCTTTTTTCTTTTGTTTCTTTTCTGTTTCTTTTCGTTGTCTTTTCATTGATCAGGGCATTTCTTGACTGGAAATCCTTATATCAGGGCACTTCTTGCCCTGAAATCCTTGTATTAGGGCACTTCTTGCCGGAAAAAAAAAAAAATTTCCAGGGCGGTTTTGTAGAGTGTTTTCACTCCGGAGTGGTTTTGTACAAGGAGTGTGTTTTCCAGGGTGGTTTTCCAGGGCGGTTTTTGTATAAGGAGTGGTTCCAGGGCGGTTTTCCAGGGCGGTTTGTACAAGGAGCTTTTCCAGGGCGGTTTTCTAAGGTGGTTTCATTCCAGGGTGGTTTTTGTAAAAGGAGCGTGTTTCCAGGGCGGTTTTTCGTACAAGGAGCGTTTCCAAGGTGGGTTTTTCCAGAGCGGTTTCGTGCAAAGGAGTGAAGTCCAGGGCAGTTTTCCAGGGCGGGTTCATCCCAGAGTGGTTTCGTACAAGGAGCGTTCCCAGGGTGGTTTTCCAGAGCGGTTTTCCAGAGCGGTTTGTACAAGGAGCATTTCCAGGGCGGTCTTCCAGAGCAGTTTAGTGCCAATCACAAAGAGGTTTGCCAGGGTGGTTTCACACTCAAAGCGACAAGGCAGGACGGTATTCCAGGGTGTTTTTTATCTCCAAGCTTCGGCGGTTTTGCACAAAGAATGCGGCTCTCTCGCTCTCTCAATGCCAGGGCAGTTTTGCTTCCAAGTCCAGGGTGGTTTTACACAGTGGGCAGAGCGATTTCCTTTCAAGGCCAGGGTAGTTTCAATCTGCACAATGGGTTGCTTCCAGGGCGGTTTGATCAAGATGGAGCGGTCCAGGGAGTCCAGGGCAGTTTTGTGAGAGGAGCGGGTTGCCAGGGCGGTTCGTTGTCTTTTCATTGATCAGGGCACTTATTGCCCTGGAAATCCTTATATCAGGGCACTTCTTGCCCGGGGAATTTTCTCATTGATCAGGGCACTTCTTGCCCTGGAAATCCTTATATCAGGGCACATCATGCCCTGGAAATCCTTATATCAGGGCACTAATAAATAAAAAAAAAAGGTGAATAGGCCCACCCAATGGCCTATCTAGTCCGTAGCAAACGGCTACGGTAAAGACACCCTAAATCCGTTTAAGGCTGAGGCTTGGCTAATAAGCCTAGTAAAGGTGAATAGGCCAACCTGAATGGCCTATCTAGTCCGTAGTGAACGGCTACGGTAAAGACACGACAAATCCGTTGATGGCTGGTCACTTGCCAAAAGTGATAAACATTGGATAGTCACCGCACAGGTTTGATGGAAAGGATGGACACTGATGGATAGCAGGCATGGGCAAAGGAACGTGGAAGCTACAGGGCATGCAACCATGTATGTTGAGTTCACGTACCCCTCATAGTGTTGGACACAAAAGGATAGCAGACATGGGTAAAGGAACGTGGAAGCTACAGGATGTGCACCCATGTATGATGAGGTCATGTACCCATGAGTGAGCTAGTATGCAGGAGAGCAGAGGTACCCATGAGAGAACATGTACACCCCCCCTTCGTTTCTAGATGCATCTCAGATCTGACACATCGTCAAACATGACATGAGAGTGCGTTCCGGGATTTTGTACGATGGTGCTTTTCTTGATGATATATATATTTACCTTTCATAAAAAAAAAAAGAGTACCTTACTCTAAACATGTAATGCTTGTTAGGGCAATCTCTTGCCATGATAAGGTTTTGATGTGTGTGACAAAGGGTTTAAGTTAGTTTGTAATTGTGATTTGATATGTGCGTTGAAGTCGTGCAGGACTTAGTAATTCGCACATGGAGCCATGGCGAGTTTCACATCTCATGACTCGGGCCTTGAGTCGATGAAGGATAGCTTTGTGGAAGCCGTGTGCTTGGAGCATCCAAGGGACCGCCAGACGAGGAGCTTGGAGTGAAGCCGGAGGAAGTAGACTTCGAGGCAAGAGACGCGAAGGAGCATTACAGAGCCGTGTGCCTGATGCTGCCGAGGGGCGTGGCCACAAACGAAGAGAACTTCGAAGGCGAGGGACTCCGAGGGATGAGAGTGAGCGATGTAACCCGGGAAGGGGTAGCTCTTAGGTGAAACTTGGCCATTTGGCCAAGTGTCGGATGAGTTTTCCCGACACCAGTCGACTGCCATGTCATGGCAGTTGACTACTCTGAGTCAAATGGTTTCGGTGGTATCATTTGTTTTGTTTTGGGCGGCGTGATCGCGCCATATGGGTAGTCGGCCGCCAAGACCATCGATCGGCGATGAAGCGGCCGGTCGGTGATCAAGAGGGTTTGGCCACAGAACCACTCGTATCCGACTGGGCAGTCGACTACGGAGGCAGCAGTCGACTGATGGGATCCATCAGTCGACTGCCAAGTGTTCCGTTGGACTACAATGGTCGAAATCTGACGTGTTCGGAGGTCGTTGTAGTGACGGTAATCGACTGCCAAGTGCAGCAGCCGACTGGTGGCGGCCAACGGGAAGAAAAGCTTCCTCTCTATAAAAAGAGAGGGTGTGAGCCTTTGAGAGGCTAATGCTTATGCTCTAAGTGATCTTCCTAGTGCCCCACAAGCTTTAAACTCTTCTTACTTGTTTTTACTTCAATCTTATTGTAAGAAGAGTGATCTTGGTTGTAAAGGTTACCTCCACCTAGCTTTGTGCAAAGGAGAGACCAATAGTGATTGGATTTGGAGGAGTGATTCACCTTGGATGAATCGGACCGTGGATTAGCGGCGTAGACGTGAACCACGTTACATCTCGGTGTTATTGTTTGTATTCTCTTTTGTTTATTTGCTTGTCTTGTATTGTTGTTTCCGCTTGCGCTAATCTTTTGTAGACGAGCAAAATCCTCCATCCAAGTAAAGAGGGCTATTCACCCCCCTCTAGCCGGCCGTTCGATCCCCAACAAGTGGTATCAGAGCCAAGGAAAGCTTGTCGAGGACTAACCGCCACAACAAGCAATATTCAAAATGGCCGGCTCCAACATTCACCCACCAAAGTTCGAAGGGGAATTCGCTTGGTGGAAGAAGAGAATGGAGGTATTTTTCGAGACCGATTTTGATATTATGCTTATAATGGAAAATGGTTTCGAGTTGCCTAGGGATGAAAGGGGTGAACCAATTGAAAAATCACGATGGACTAAGAAGCAAAGAGAGGAGCACCTTGCAAACTCAAAGGCAAAACATCATCTTCTCAATGTGCTCCCTCAACAAGAGATCAACCGAATCGGAGAATGTGCTAGCGCCAAAGAGATGTGGGAGAAGCTTGTAGAACTCCATGAAGGCACATCCGAGGCCAAGCTAGCAAGGAGAGATGTCTTCCGCTCCCAACTCAACAACATTAAACTAGAAAAGGGAGAAAAGGTACTTTCCTTACATTCCCGTTTCAAGGAAATTATAACCGGTTTGTCAAGTGTAGGTAAGAAGCTATCAAACCGGGATATGGTCATGAAGGCTATAGATGCCTTTCCGCGGTCCTCAAAGTGGAGCTCCATGGTGGACTCCTATATTTCGAAGAATTTAGAAGTGAGCACCTTGGAGGAGTTCTTCTCAACAATGGAGCTCCATGAAACGAGGATTGAAGGAATACAAGAAGAGCCAAGACCTCAACCTTCAAGAGAAGTAGCATTTTTGGCAAACAAGGGGAAGAAGAAGATGGAGATCCCCTCCTCCTCCGATGATGAAGCATCCTCCTCCTCCATGGATGGCACGGAAGAAGCCTATATGGTAAGGAGGGTAAGGCATGCATTAAAAGGTTTTAGATTTAACAAATCAAATGATAGGAGTAGAAGACCAAGGGAGAAGATCATTTGTTACAATTGCCAAGGAGAGAGACACATAAGGGACAATTGTCCCCTCTTGAACAAAAGCAAGGAAGAGAAGAAAAAGAAGGAAGAAATGAAAAAGAAAAAGGGGAGCAAGAAGAAAAAGGAAGAGGAGAAGAAGGCAAAGGAAAAGGGGAAGGCCAAGGCATTCAAAGCAAAGACATGGGATGACCCTTCCTCCTCCTCTTCATCATCATCCGAGGAAGAAAACGCATTTGTCACCAACTTAGCATTGATGGCATTTGATGACTTGGATTGCTCCTCCACCGAAAATGAAGAATCAAGTTCAAGAGGAGGGAGCTCAAGTGAAGGGGGAGCCTCCTCTACATCCTCATCCGAAGAAGAAGAAGAGGACATGGAAACTATGGTAACAAGTCTAACTCCCAAGAAAATAGTTTCCATGGTTTCTAGCTTAACTAGGGATTTATTTAGAGCAAAGAAGAAAAATAAGAGCATGCTAGATCAAATTAAGGACTTAGAAAATAAACTAGAAAAAACATGCTTAAATGAAAATGAAAATATTTCTTCTTGTAATGATGATGCATGCTCACATGAATATATGCCATTTAATGTTAGTGATGCATGTATGGATGAAAATAGGGCTTTAAGGGAAAAGGTAGACTATTTGACAAAAGCCCTAGAAAAATTCACTATTGGCTCCAACACATTGAACATGATCATAGGGAGCCAAAGAGAAAGCTTTAACAAGAAAGGCCTAGGATACAAAGAAAAGAAAAATGAAAAGGCCTATAAATGCCTAATTGCTAGGGGACAAGATAAGAAGAAAGTAATTGCTAGGAAATGGATTCCTAAGGAATTTCTAGTGAACCCCATAGGCAAGAACTTATTTTGGGTTCCAAAATCCATCCTTAAGGGTTATAAAAACCCTAGGGTAGTCAACCATATGGACTCGACCTATATCATATTTTTGGTTGACTTAGGATGGCGGGCCAACATTTTTGAAATAGTGTTAGGTGATGATAACGTGCCTATAAATAGATTAAATCATGCTCTAGGTGATATTTGCTTATTATCATCATATAATACCTAATGCATGATTATTCATTGATGAATACATTTGTTTCATGATCATAATATGAAATTAAGTCATATATGTCTTTATGATCATGAGGTTTGCTAGGATGATACTTAACCTTGATAGAATTGCATGAATATAATGGTTAAGTATATACAAATACCCTCTAGGATGCATCTCACACTCATCATAGGCTACCATGATTGAAAACTTAGCATGGGTGAGATGTTAGGATGATACAAATGTCCACTAATGCCTATGGCATTTAGATGGTCATCTAAAGTGTCAAAATAGCAATAATAGACCAATCATGGGGAAGGCTTATGTTTAATTCATAGACATATTGCCCAAAGATCATGGTTGGATATTTCACATGTTTTCAAAACAATTTCTTACTTTAAAATCTATGTATTCATGTTTTGAAACAATTGGAACCAAAACTAGGTGTTAAACTTGATACTCACATGATCAAAAACCTAGTGGTTTTTAAAGCTTTTGGATTTTTAGCAAATACGTGAAAATATATTGATTTTTCATGAAAAACTATTTTTCACTGATAAAGAACCTTACAAGAAATATGTTCCCCAAATTTCATGATTTTTCGAATTTTTTGGAATTTTTAATGTATTTCTGAATTTCACCCCGAAAAATTAGAATTCCTGAAAATAGTGTGCGGTCGGTAGAATCAGTACGAACGATCATTGGTGAATATTCTGAACAGTAAAGGCTGATTTCAGTTGTTAAACCAATTTTTTGGTATTTTCCTTCTATTAGACTTGATGTCATAAGTTTATAACTTAGTATTAATCTTTTTGATGGTGTCAAAGGGGGAGAATTGATTATGTTTAAGTAAATTATGATAGGGGGAGAAAATTTGTTTGGGGAGTTTCATGGATCATGTTTATGTTTACATGCTTTCTTACCTTATAAATTTTTATCAAATATTTTTACCTAACTTAAACGGATTGCCACACATCAAAAAGGGGGAGATTGTTAGGGCAATCTCTTACCATGATAAGGTTTTGATGTGTGTGGCAAAGGGTTTAAGTTAGTTTGTAATTGTGATTTGATATGTGCGTTGAAGTCGTGCAGGACTTAGTAATTTGCACATGGAGCCGTGGCGAGTTTCACATCTCATGACTCGGGCCTTGAGTCGGTGAAGGATAGCTTTGCGGAAGCCATGCGCTTGGAGCATCCGAGGGACCGCCGGACGAGGAGCTTGGAGTGAAGCCGGAGGAAGTAGACTTCGAGGCAAGAGACGCGAAGGAGCATTGCAGAGTCGTGCGCCTGATGCTGTTGAGGGGCGTGACCGCAAACGAAGAGAACTTCGAAGGCGAGGGACTCAGAGGGATGAGAGTGAGCGATGTAACCCGGGAAGGGGTAGCTCTTAGGTGAAACTTGGCCATTTGGCCAAGTGTTGGATGAGTTTTCTCGACACACGATCATTGCCATGTCATAATGATCGATTGCTCTAGTCGAATGGGTTCGAAGTATCGATTGTTTTGTTTGCAGCGATGATCATTGCCGATAATGGCGATCATTGCCGAATATCGATCGGTGATGGCGTGATCGTGATCGATGCCGATCGTGATCAGAGGTTTAGCCACAGAGAACCACTCGTGATCGAGCCGATCGGCGCCGGTCGTCCTCTCTATAAAAAGAGAGGGTGTGAGCCTTTGAGAGGCTAATGCTTATGCTCTAAGTGATCTTCCTAGTGCCCTACAAGCTTTAAACTCTTCTTACTTGTTTTTACTTCAATCTTATTGTAAGAAGAGTGATCTTGGTTGTAAAGGTTACCTCCACCTAGTTTTGTGCAAAGGAGAGACCAATAGTGATTGGATTTGGAGGAGTGATTCACCTTGGACGAATCGGACCGTGGATTAGCAACGTAGCCGTGAACCACATTACATCTCGGTGTTATTATTTGTATTCTCTTTTGTTTATTTGCTTGTCTTGTATTGTTGTTTCCGCTTGCGCTAATCTTTTGTAGACGAGCAAAATCCTCCATCCAAGTAAAGAGGGCTATTCACCCCCCTCTAGCCGGCCGTTCGATCCCCAACAATGCTTTGGCCAAAGACTTTAGTAACAATCTGACGAGAGGCCATGGGTATACATCTCCTCGCAAGGAGTGGTGAATCTTTTATAGGCTATTCAAACACCTTCGATCACTTCGACTTATGCCCAATCATCCCAGGTCCACATCTCCTCAGAGATGCTTGCTTAAGATGTCAAAGCATAAGTCTTCATGACCAAGATGACTTGAATACCGCAAGTCAAAGGAACATCGCACTTAAGCTGCAGTAAGAACTTCATTGACATATCCATATATGCAGAGAACCATATGAAGTATTACAGCTGATCACTCCAATGAACTAGTTACCATAACTAGCATCCACGATTAACTCCGGATATCACAATGTCTCCAGCCAGTGAGAATCATCTACTTAGATACACCAAGGAGTATACCTCGTGCTAGTCTCGACAGAATTGATAGTGTCCAAATCCATCAATTCATCGACTAGGGATAATTATGATACATCACAATTACACATGTAGAGATACTCACTAGTTGTGATCCAATCACAAATTCTCTCATGCTGTGAATTGTATCATAGAAATTTAGAAAATGAGTTTAAGATCTAATCAAATACATGAAAATATATATACTCAAATAGTGAATCTTCATTTATCATATAAATGGTTCAAACATAAGACGATTGCCTTAGGACATCTCTCATATATTACTAACAAACTTCCACTTGGCCTAATGCCAATCGCTACGGTATCCAATACCATAAGCTCTAACATGACCCTCAAACTTACTTTGAGGTAATGCCTTAGTTAAAGGATCCACTAAGTTCTTTTCAGTGGGAATCTTTTCGATTTATATTTCCTTCCTACTAATGATCTCTCTGATCAAATGATAGTGGCGAAGCACATGTTTGGATCATTGATGAGACTTTGACTCTTTTGCCTGTGCAATTGCTCCATTGTTGTCACAGTAGACCGATATTGCTTCAACAATGGTTGGAACCACACTAAGTTCATAAATGAACTTCTTGATCCAAACCGCTTCCTTTGCTGCTTCCGAAGCTGCAATGTATTCTGCCTCATTGGTAGAATCCTCTACAGTGTCTTGTTTAGAACTTTTCCAACTCACTGCGCCCCCATTAAAGGTGAACACGTACCCAGACTGAGACTTGAAATCATCCTTGTCTGTCTGGAAGCTGGCATCCGTATACCCGCGTATCACCATGTCCTCTTCTCCATATATTAGAAACATATCCTTAGTTCTTCTTAAGTACTTAAGAATCATCTTAACAGCCGCCCAATGATCTAACCCTGGATCAAACTAGTATCTACTTGTGACACTCAGAGCATACGATACTTCGGGCCTCGTACATAACATAGCATACATGATAGATCCTATTACGGATGCATAGGAAATCTTACTCATGCAAATCCTCTCGTCTTCTGTGCGCGGACACATAGACTTTGAAAGGTGTATCCCATGCCTGATCGGAAGGTAACCTTTCTTGGATTCTAACATGCTAAACCTCTTTAGCACCCAGTCTATATATGTAGACTGCGAAAGGCCAAGCAATCATTTCGATCTATCCCTATAGATCTTAATCTCGAGGATGTAGGTCGCTTCTCCCAGGTCTTTCATGGAGAATATCTTGGACAACCAAATCTTAACTGACTGTAAGATTGAAACATCGTTTTCTATAAGTAATATGTCATCGACATATAATACTAGGAACATGATTGCACTCCCACTTGTTGGGATGTATACTGAAAGCCTAGCTCTTTTGTATGGACATCTTTATTTTGAAATAAGAATCACATGATCATTGTTTGCACGTTATATTTATATGTGTGCATATTGTCTAATATTTTACATTGTAGATAACATGGTGCCTGGGTGCGGCATAGAAGATCATGTTATCAGTCCCTTGTAGAATATAAGTAAAGGCTCACAACCAAGATGGTTTTAGACAAACCATTGGTATGGTTGTAGTGTAGCTTGGTATTGTTTTGTCTTGAACATAGAGTTACACTAGTACACTTAGGTGTATTGAGCAGGACCGACATAGAGGTGATTCAATTTATTGCTGACTACATAATTGAATCGGACCTCGGATATTATGTTGTACATGCTCTTAATCCCAATATAATAACAGGCACATGTACTTAATATTTATTTCTTTGATTTACCAGAGGGTGAGATTTCTATGGATTAAATCAATATGCTCGGTAAGTTGGGAAATGATATTATTTACATGGTGTGCCGTTGATTATAGGAGGAATCCGTGTCCTATGTATTAGGTTGATGATGTCCCCTTGAGGAGCTCATAAGGTTCATCATGTAAACCCTGCAGGTTGACTTAGTCAACATGATGATAAGGTTGAGTGGTACTACTCGAGGAGTTAGATGTTAATTAATTGATGGTCAGTAAATCAATTAATTGATGGACATTCGATATCTTAAACACGGGGAGATGGATGTACAAATAATATATGGAGCCCATATTAATTTATGGGGGTTGGTGAGGTAGTTCGATGATGATCCTCTAGTGGAATGGAACATCATTGATGGATCAAGTTTGTGTGGTTCCGATCCATCGGGTGGCCAAGACCTAACTCCTCCTCATGGTCCCTATCGTAGCCTAATATAAACCTCATGAAGTCTAGATCAAATGATGGAAAACAAGTTTTAATGGTTGATGATGGATGCTAAGGAAATTAGGGTTTTGCCTAGCATTGCTTGGGCGGCAAGCAACTTAAGGAGGAAACCCTAATTAGGGTTTTGGCTCCCTAGGTTGGGTGGCCATGGAAGGGAATGAAGGTTGGGCGGCCATGGAAGGGAATGAAGGGAATGAGGAGTTTGTCTTCTTCCTTGGAGGTGGCTAGCTCCTAGATATCTTCTCTCCACCATGCTTGGGCGGCAAGGAACCCTATGGAGGAAACCCTAATTTGATTAGGGTTTTGGCTCCTTTGCATGGGCGGCCATGGATGGGAATGAAGAGTGGGTGGCAACTTGTGGAAGAGCTTGTCTTCTTCCTTGGAGGTGGCTAGCTCCTAGATCTCTTCTCTCCACCATGGTTGGGCGGCAAGAAAGCCTAAGGAGAAACCCTAATTAGGGTTTCCTCCTTAGGTTGGGCGGCTAGGGATTGCAAGGAAGTTGGGCGGCAACTATAGGAGAGGAGGTCTTCTTCTTCCTAGGGTGTGGCCGGCTCCTTCCTCTATTCCCTCCACCGTGGCCGGCGCCCAACATATTCCTTTTCTCCTATTCACTCCATCTTGGCCGGCGGCACCAAAACTAGGGTTTGTCCCTAGTTCGGTTCCTTGGTTGTTTCCATATTATTCTCTCTATTCTTGGGGCCGGCGGCATCAATCCTTTATGGATTGGTGGTTGGCTCAAGCAAGAAGGGAAAGAGAGTTCTTCATTCTTTGGATTGAAGAAGATCTAGGAAGCTTCAACTTGTGGAGGATCTTCGCCCACATGAAGTCTACAAGGAGGTTAGGACATACGATAGAAGATCAAGAGGTATAAAAGTTGTATAACTTTTATTATTGTTCTTTGCATGTTCTTATTGATATGCTAGCTTAAGTTCTTTATGTTAGTATATGTTGATTATACTAGTTTACATTTGTATGTATTTGTATAATCATGGACCCCGATAAGAAACACAAAAACCGGCGATCCGTCCGTCGTCTCTTCCGCGGCTAACCGACTAGAAGAGTTGTGTTGCTTGAACAACTAGTTTGTTCAACCGATCGCTCAAGTTGTTAGCACGACGACGAATTGGTTGTGCTTAGGAAACTCATCCCATCCGGATTAGTTTTCATTAGTGAAAATTTTAATCCGGGGACATGGGGAGCCTATGAGCATTCCGAGAAATAGCACAGTTGCCAACAAATGGTATCAGAGCCACGGTTTCCGGTTTTGTGTGTTTTGGATTCGGTTACTTTCACGCACTTATCATATATTGTGTATGCCGGATAATAGTAGGATGTGCGTAGGCTAACTTTTTGGTTGCAGGCATAAGATCCAACTATTATGGTGATATATGTGTGTATGTGATTGCATGTGTGTGTGATTGTATATTATTTGAATCCTCGGGGTTGATGAGGCTAAATTAGTATTTAATTTTTGTAATTGAATACGGCATTGTTTAGCCACTCTTTATTTTATTTTATTTTCGATCTAGATTTCATGTACACTCCCTCGTGGAGTATAGGATCAATGGATGTAAAATAAAATAGGTTTTATTCTCGGGTCGGATCTCTGGTTGGCTCGTACATGGCGTAGGAGGAGCGGACGAGGTGGCGACACGACGGGACACATATTGGAGAACAATGCCATAATAGTTGGAAAAATTTTGATTTTTTCATATTTATTGCTGATTTATTTTATATGCATGTTGTGTGTGCTTGAAAATTCCTCATTTTCAATTTACTAAGTGGGAGAGGGATATTTTAATTAATTCCCGCGGCCTCCATTACAATTTGACATGTGATGCAACAAACTTGCGCGTCGGCTCTGAATGCCTTCCTCCCCATCGAATGAGTTTGTTTGCAGATCACTAGGTCAAATAATGGTTATAGGAAATTATTTAGGAGCGTGTGTACTTCCCCATCAGTAAGGCACATAATCCGAGATAATTCCCTTAGTATCGTGTAATGGTGCACACTTAGATGCAAATAAAAAGTATCCTCCCTATCGGAGTCACTGCTTTTATTTGTAGGGCCAAAGAGGAATCAACTATTAATTTTATTTATCAAAAAGTAAGGTTGACAAGATAATAAAATTAATGGGTAAAACCTCCTCTTTCAAATGTAGAATTCGTATACGTCCACACTATCGTGGCATGCGATATTCTCGGTGTTTTGAGGTGTTGGTTGATTTCGGAATTTTATTGTTTTGAGGAATCAATAATTTTTGAAAATCTAAAGTAATGATCTATGTGATTCTTAGGATTTTCAAAATGACTTTCAGTCCACTTATAAACTTACTGTACCCAAATAATGTTGATTGGAAAAGAATCTAGATGTTGTCTTATCTGCTAAGAAGTACAAGTATACACTCTTCAAAGAGTGTCCTCAAGCCATGGTTGCTCAAAAGGTTTCTACTTCTAAGCCGAAAGGCAAGAAGAAGGAGAAACAGGGTGGAGCAAACGTGGTGAGAGGATCTCAGGGAGGAGTGAAGAAGCCGAAAGGCAAGTACTTCACTTACTAGCAGGATGGACATTGGAAGAAGGACTGTCCCAATCCGAAGCAAGAACAAAAGTATATCCTTTGGTCTAGTCGTTGAAACATGGTTAGCGGTGTTATCTACCGGCACCTGGTGTGTAGATACGAGAGCCACTAATCATGTCTGCAATAGTTTGCAAGGGTTCCAGGAAACCCGACGACTAGCTAAAGGGGATATTACCATTTACTTGGGCAATGCCATGATGGTGGCGGCTGTTGCAGTGGAAGAAGTTTTATTTATCTCTTGAGAATAATAAAACTTTGGTTCTGGAAAATTCCCTTTATGTACCTTTATTTAGAAAGAATTTAGTTTCAGTTTCTAAATTATTATGGATGGATATTCTATTTCTTTTAATGACATAAAAGGAATAGGGAGAATATCTATTCAGGTACATTGAAAGGAAATTTGAACCAAAACCTCCCATGATGCAAATTGAAGTTAATAACTCATCTTCTAATTCCAATAAGAGAAAAGAACCTTCGAAGATGAACCTAACATATCTTTGGCTTCTTAGGCTTGGTCACATTAACCTAAGCAGAATTCAAAGGTTGAAAGCTGATGGACCTTTGGGTTCATTAGTGGTGGAGGATCTCCCAACCTACGAATTTTGCTTGGAGGGTAAGATGACCAAGAGGCCTTTTTAAGGCCAAGGGGTATAGATCCAAATATGTGTTGGAATTGGTTCATTCTGATTTGTATGGTCCTATGTCTATCCAGGAAAGAGGTAGTTTTGAATATTTCATCTTTTTCATAGACAATTATTCAAGATGACACCACTATCTGATCGTGGTGGTAAGTACCTCTTGGGAGAGTTTAGGAACTACTTATCAGAGGTTGGGATTCAATCCCAATTGACTGCACCTGGTACACCCCAACAAAACGGTGTAGCAGAGCGAAGGAATAGGACTCTTATGGAGATGGTTAGATCGATGATGAGTTATTCTGACTTGTTTTATAGTCCTAGAGATCAGAGGGTGATCGTTAACACGAACGCCAGATTTCTAGAGGAAGACTATGTGATGAGCCACAAGCCCAAGAGTAAAATTGTTCTGGAGGAGTTAAAAGGGAAGTCACTTCTTTAGTACCACCGGTACAAGAGGACATACCACATGTCACTGCACCGCGTGTCACAGAGGATACACAGGTGATACCTCGTCGTAGTGGGAGGGTTGTTAGACAGCCTGAGAGATTCATGTTCTTGGGAGAATCTTTTGATTTGGTCCCTAGCAAACATGAACCTGATCCCTAGACATACGACGAGACAATCCAAGATATATATACAGCATCTTTGCAAAGTGCAATGAATACTGAGATTGAATCTATGAATTCAAGTTAGGTCTGGGAGCTCTTGTGCACTGCAACTCATATGGATTATGAGGCATGACAGATGGATGTCAAGACAGCATTCCTTAGTGGAAGTCTTGAGGAATCCATCTACATGAAGCGACCAGAGGGATTCATTGCTAAGGGCAAAGAGCGTATTGTATATAAGCTTAATCGGTCCGTTAATGGACTGAAGCAAGCTTTGAAGTCTTGGGACATCCGCTTTGAGGAGGTAAATCCAGTCTTATGGATTTATTCAAAGTTCGGATGAGTCTTGTGTATATCAGACATGTGACGGAAACGTAGTGGTATTTTTGTACTATACATAGATGACATTTTGGTGGTTGGCAACAACATCGAAGTGTTATCAGACATAAGGGTATGGTCGTCCAAACAGTATGATATGAAGGACTTGGGAGAAGTGGGTCACAACCTTGGGGATCAAGGTTGTTGTGCTTATCCCAAGCTTCATACATAGACATGGTTTTGGATCGTTTTAGCATACAAAACTCCAAGAAGGGTTTTCTACCCTTCAGGCATGGAGTTCCTTTATCTAAGTAGATGTGTCCTAGATCATCTGAGGAGATAGAGGAGATATAGGCGCTTATGCTTGACATTAGGAAGCCTAATGTATGCTATGATGAGACCGTATATCCGCTTGCGTAGGCATGGTCAGCAGATATCAGAGTAATCCAGGACAGGGACATTGGACTGCGGTAAAGCATATATTGTAGTGCTTGAGAAGGACTAGGGATTATATGCTAGTTTACTGGGCAGACCAATTACTCCCTGTGGGTTGCATGGATTTCGATTTCCAATCAGATAGGGATAACAGTAAGTCTACCTCAGGGTTTGTGTTTACTTTGGGAGGTGGAGCCATAGTATGGAAGAGTGTCAGCAGAAATGCGTGGCGGACTCTACCATGGAAGCTGGGTATGTGGCAGCCCTCGGGCGGCCAAAGAAGCTGTATGGCTCAGGAACTTTCTGATGGACTTGGATGTGATTCTGGTTTGCAACTATCACAATTAATTGTGATAATAATGGTGCAATGCAAACTCGAAGGAACCACGAGCCCATAAGGCTAGTAAACACATAGAGTGCAAGTACCACGATACGAAATCGTAAGGAGGTAGAAATGGCCGCCTAGCATGCATCAGAGGATGACCTGGTAGACCCTTTCACTAAGGCCCTTCTAGCGAGAGCTTTAATAGGCATGTGGAGGGAAGGGGAATCAGATGTATGGCAGTATGATGACAGCATAGTCTTTTAGTATAAGTGGGAGATTGTTGGGATGTATACTGAAAGCCTAGCTCTTTTGTATGGACATCTTTATTTTGAAATAAGAATCACATGATCATTGTTTGCACGTTATATTTATATGTGTGCATATTGTCTAATATTTTACATTGTAGATAACATGGTGCAAAAGTGCATAGAAGATCATGTTATCAGTCCCTTGTAGAATATAAGTAAAGGCTCACAACCAAGATGGTTTTAGACAAACCATTGGCATGGTTGTAGTGTAGCTTGGTATTATTTTGTCTTGAACATAGAGTTACACTAGTACACTTAGGTGTATTGAGCAGGACTGACATAGAGGTGATTCAATTTATTGCTGACTACATAATTGAATCGGACCTCGGATATTATGTTGTACATGCTCTTAATCCCGATATAATAACGGGCACATGTACTTAATATTTATTTCTTTGATTTACCAGAGGGTGAGATTTCTATGGATTAAATCAATATGCCCGGTAAGTTGGAAAATGATATTATTTACATGGTGTGCCGTTGATTATAGGAGGAATCCGTGTCCTATGTATTAGGTTGATGATGTCCCCTTGAGGAGCTCATAAGGTTCATCATGTAAACCCTGCAGGTTGACTTAGTCAACATGATGATAAGGTTGAGTGGTACTACTCGAGGAGTTAGATGTTAATTAATTGATAGTCAGGAAATCAATTAATTGATGGACATTCGATATCTTAAACACGGGGAGATGGATGTACAAATAATATATGGAGCCCATATTAATTTATGGGGGTTGGTGAGGTAGTTCGATGATGATCCTCTAGTGGAATGGAACATCATTGATGGATCAAGTTTGTGTGGTTCCGATCCATCGGGTGGCCAAGACCCAACTCCTCCTCATGGTCCCTATCGTAGCCTAATATAAACCTCATGAAGTCTAGATCAAATGATGGAAAACAAGTTTTAATGGTTGATGATGGATGCTAAGGAAATTAGGGTTTTGCCTAGCATTGCTTGGGCGGCAAGCAACTTAAGGAGGAAACCCTAATTAGAGTTTTGGCTCCCTAGGTTGGGCGGCCATGGAAGGGAATGAAGGTTGGGCGGCCACTTGTGGAGGAGTTTGTCTTCTTCCTTGGAGGTGGCTAGCTCCTAGATATCTTCTCTCCACCATGCTTGGGCGGCAAGGAACCCTATGGAGGAAACCCTAATTTGATTAGGGTTTTGGCTCCTTTGCATGGGCGGCCATGGATGGGAATGAAGAGTGGGTGGCAACTTGTGGAAGAGCTTGTCTTCTTCCTTGGAGGTGGCTAGCTCCTAGATCTCTTCTCTCCACCATGGTTGGGCGGCAAGAAAGCCTAAGGAGAAACCCTAATTAGGGTTTCCTCCTTAGGTTGGGCGGCTAGGGATTGCAAGGAAGTTGGGCGGCAACTATAGGAGAGGAGGTCTTCTTCTTCCTAGGGTGTGGCCGGCTCCTTCCTCTACTCCCTCTACCGTGGCCGGCGCCCAACATATTCCTTTTCTCCTATTCACTCCATCTTGGCCGGCGGCACCAAAACTAGGGTTTGTCCCTAGTTCGGTTCCTTGGTTGTTTTCATATTATTCTCTCTATTCTTGGCGCATCAATCCTTTATGGATTGGTGGTTGGCTCAAGCAAGAAGGGAAAGAGAGTTCTTCATTCTTTGGATTGAAGAAGATCTAGGAAGCTTCAACTTGTGGAGGATCTTCGCCCACATGAAGTCTACAAGGAGGTTAGGACATACGATAGAAGATCAAGAGGTATAAAAGTTGTATAACTTTTATTATTGTTCTTTGCATGTTCTTATTGATATGCTAGCTTAAGTTCTTTATGTTAGTATATGTTGATTATACTAGTTTACATTTGTATGTATTTGTATAATCATGGACCCCGATAAGAAACATAAAAACCGGCGATCCGTCCGTCGTCTCTTCCGCGGCTAACCGACTAGAAGAGTTGTGTTGCTTGAACAACTAGTTTGTTCAACCGATCGCTCAAGTTGTTAGCACAACGACGAATTGGTTGTGCTTAGGAAACTCATCCCATCCGGATTAGTTTTCATTAGTGAAAATTTTAATCCGGGGACATGGGGAGCCTATGAGCATTCCGAGAAATAGCACAGTTGCCAACAAATGGTATCAGAGCCACCGTTTGACGAATCATTCGTCCTCCACCTATGAGGATTACCGGAGATTGAATCCCCAGTAAGGTAGCTGCTGTCGGAGCTCCAAATGTTATCCAAATGACTCTCTGACAAGAAGGAAACAAGCTGTCCAGAAAACTGGACAGCTTTGGGGGAGAACTTGCGCCGACCAAATAAGGAAAGCTAGATGCTCACCTTGTCACTGGAGCCAAGGAAGATCACCGGAGATCCTCCGGCAGAAGCTAGATGCCGACAAGTGGGGAGGACGGCAGCTGCCGGACGTCGGCTGGAGAATCTTGGGCGGTGGTGGGCGGCGGCAAGAGGTTGGGCGCCGGTAAGACAAGGAGAAGAGAGGGAGGGGGCAGCAAGATTAGGGTTAGGGCTTTCACAAAACCCTTAAGCCCTATTTTATAGAGAACAAATTCTCCTAATGGTTTTTGGTTCATAACCAAAAACCCATTAACCCGCTCCATTAACTTAAGTTAAAATAAACCAAACCGATTTGGTTTATTTTAAGTTAAAACGAACCGAACTAACTTTGGTTCATTCGTTTAAAACAAACCAAACCCCTTTGGTTTATTCTTCACCATTGGATTAGAACCAAACCAATTTGATTCATCCATCATGTCTTCATAAGACACGACCCATCCACGCTTCCATTGTGACTGAAATGATTTCATGATCACTCCTTGTTTGGTCTAACCAAACCTAGTTTCTCTCGGTCTGAGAATCTCATTCTCAAGCTCGTTTTAAATCCTTCGGAGTACGCTCGTTGTGCGTGTGACCAAATAGGTTCTCGGTTTTTGTTGGTCATCTATAATTAACCATTAATTATAGAATAATCATGAGTGGCACCTAGTAGTACATCATAATCCTCAATTAACAGAAAAGATCAACGGTTGATTCGGAACTATTTCTGAAACCCTTCAGCAGCTACAATGAATCGTTCCCCATTCCCCTCACTCATCTTATACCCACTTGGTTCAGGACATGGTCTATAGTGTCAGTCCCCACTAGGTTGATTACGTCACACCTAGCCCAAGTATCATTTCCTCGTCCTACGGATTCTAGTTACTGCACATGTATCCAAGAGTACCTTACTCTAAACATGTAATTCTTTGGCAAAAAACTTTAGTAATAATCCGACAAGAGGCCATGGGTATACATCTCCTCGCAAGGAGTGGTGAATCTTTTATAGGCTATTCAAACACCTTCGATCACTTCGACTTATGCCCAATCATCCCGGGTCCACATCTCCTCAAAGATGCTTTCTTAAGATGTCAAAGCATAAGTCTTCATGACAAAGATGACTTGAATACCGCAAGTCAAAGGAACATCGCACTTAAGCTACAGTAAGAACATCATTGACATATCCATATATGCAGAGAACCATATGAAGTCTTACAGCTGGCCATTCCAATGAACTAGTTACCATAACTAGCATCCACGATTATCTCCGGACATCACAATGTCTCCAGCCAATGAGAATCAACTGCTTGGATACACCAAGGAGTATACCTCGTGCTAGTCTCGACAGAATTGATGGTGTCCAAATCCATCAATTCATCGACTAGGGATAATTCTGATACATCACAATTACACATGTAGAGATACTCACTAGTTGTGATCCAATCACAAATTCTCTCATGTTGTGAATCATATCGTTGAAATTCAGTAAATGAGTTTAAGATCAAATCAAATACATGAAAATATGTATACTCAAATAGTGAATCTTCATTTATTATATAAATGGTTCAAACATAAGGGGATTTCCTTAGGACATCTATCATATATTACTAACAGGTTCGAGGTTCAAAAAGGGATTCTAGGACTTCAATTTCACTTATGCGACATGAAACTGTTAGTGAAAGCCCTAGAGCCAATCATGTGATGATTGTTGTATGAACTTTATTGTATCATATTCCTATTTATAAAGGCATGGTTATTATATTTACTTGTATTGGTGCCAAATAACTAAATATAATAATATCCTTGAGTAGTAGGTTCTTATCTATATCAATCGATTAGTTGAATCGATAATGAGATGATATAGAGAACACTACTCTTAATCATTCCTAGTCGAGTATTAACATTCAGGGACAATGTTAATGCATAGAAACTAGCATGTAGGTCAACAAGATGACTTGATCTCACAAGTCATGGATATGAGATATCAAGTTGACACATGGGTATGCATTAGAGAATGTATACTGAATGACCCGCCATGAGAAAGTATCATGGATCGTTATATGAGTGTCATATACTCTCTCATGTGGCTATTAGTATGACTATTAGTCCTTAGACCTGAAGTCACCATGGTTCCCTACATAAGGAGTTGCATACTTTGGCTTCGTCAAACGTCACTCGTAAATGGGTGGACTATAAAGGTGATTACTGGGTATGTAACAAATTATGCGGAGGGATGTGAGTGATGTAGATGGGATCTATCCCTCCTATATGACGGGGGTGACATCGATATTCTTGATAGAGTAAGACCACGAAGTGCATGGCCATGCCTAAATGAGTCAATATGAGATATTGAGCTCATTTGATTAGAGTGAGTCTACTTGGAGTTCAAGATTTAGATTGTACCGAGGATGACACGGTCTATGCCTCGATTGGTCAATCTAGATGTCAAGGATAGAGGGACATTGTCACATATTGTGAGAGTCACAATTAGTAGTCACAAAGGTGATGTTGAGCTCAACATTCTTGTAACTTGGGTAGCAATGATGTGTTGCTAGATACCGCTCATTGCTTATGTTCCTAAATCGGTTTAGGGACATTGCCAACGTTACAAGAACCTATAAGGTCACACACATAAGAGCAATTAGATGGAGATTAGGTTCATATGATGAACCATGAGGATTAGGTTCATGGGATGAACCAAATTGGATTAAGAGTAATCCAAATTAGACTAATTGAGTTAGACTCAAGTTGATTCAAGTGTTGAATGTTCCTAATTTAGATTTGATTCATCAAATCAATTTAAATTAAATGAATAGAGATTCATTAAATTAAATTGACTTGAGTCAAGTGGTTAGATTTGATCAACCATGGGAGATTAGAGGTCAAGTTTGACTTGACTTGAGAGGGAAGATGAAAGGTCAAGTTTGACTTGACCAAATGCCATGTCATGATGATGACTTGGCATGGCCGGCCAATGATGATGCTCCACATCATCATTGACTTTGTCAATTGGTGCCACATCATGAGGGAGACCAAGGGTCATGGGAGTTACATGCATGCATGTAACCCCCTTTCTTGAAGTGGCCGACCACTTTAGGGGTTTCAAAGTGGGAATTCATTTTGTGAGTTACTCATTCCATCATCTTCAACCTTGGATCATCTTCCTCTCAAGCTCTCACCCTCTCCCAACCTCCTTGGCCGAAATTCCTAAAGGAGTGCTAGCACACTCTAAGGCATTTTTCTCCACCTATTGCTTGTGTGGATACCATAGAGGAGTGTGCACTTGACACTCTCGAGTTCCGACGAACTTTTGGACGAGCGGGATAAGCGAAGGGCATCGCTACGAGGGTAATGTTCTAACCTCTTAGATCTAAGGTAGATCTAGGGTTTTTGTAAGCACATACATGTTTTTATATTTTTATACTTCGCACGGATCCGTGGCCGGGGCTTCCGAGGTTTTCGCAACGCAAAAAGCGGTTTTTGCGGCTCGAAAAAACCCAACAGGAACATGCTATTAATTAAATGTTAACTAGTTCTCTAATTAATGTCTTGTGGAAAGGACATCATACCCTTCCCCGATGAGCTTTCGCTTCTACCGGGAACTACCTATGCTTAACCAGGCCAACCCTTTCATTAAGATAAGATAGATGGTGTCACGCCCCGAGGGAGTCCCCGCCAGATGAAAATCCAGCAGCATCTCTCCTGTACGGGTGACAATATGAAACTTGCATACAAGGCCCATACGACCTACTATACATCTGTCAACATGACCGAAACAAAATCCCCCCATACAAATCATAAATAGGCCTCAGGCAAACAATCAAAGTAAATAACAAAAAGTCTATCATATCTAGACTTACCCCTTCTGCCATCTGAGTAGGAATACACAACCAAAATGAATCGAATAAAAGTCCATAAGGACATATCAAAAATGCCCAAAGTATCCACGAGTACATAATCAAAACACAAATCCTAAACATGTCTTCTAGTCCAAAATCCGAAACCATGAGACCAAAATGAGACCAATTTGATGAGGGGGATTGGTAGCTGGACTCTCCTGGCAGTTACAAGCTGAAATAGGTGTAAAGCAACGGGGTAAGTTCAACGAACTCAGCGGATATCAAGTCGACATGCATAGTAAGATATATCTAACAATAATAGTCATATTAGTATAGTCTCCTGATCAATAATAGGAAATGCAAGAAAGAAATGCGTAAAGACTGTACTTACTTGAATATCCTATCCTGACATAGTAGTATGAGCCATACCAGCAGAAATAAGGTCGTCAGATCAAATACAAAATGTATCTTGTATGCATGTCAATCATATGCAACATCCAAGGTAGCAACCAAAATGCAGCAAACACAATACAAATGTCATCCATGCAATATGCATGCGATGCAAATGACATGGTCACCCCTGACGCTAGTCAGCCGCCTCACACGCGATGGTGAAGCCGAGTGGGTAGGGCTATGACAACTGTGCACTCTGCCATCACTGCTCCTGAGTGACCGAGAGGACAGGATGCTATCGGAGTACACCTATCCTCCTGCCCCAAACAGAGTGGGGGAGCAATGCTCTCATCTCCCAGTGTCATAGACCAGAGGAGGGATCCCTGCCCGCTACCACACTGCCTCATCGCTACCCATGAGCAGACCAGCGGAGCCTGACAGAGCTACTGCACACACCCTTCTGATGTACCACTAACCCATGAGTGGCAGCGTGTGCAGATCATGTAACTGGCTGCGGGCTCAACTACAAAGGAACCCCATCCAACCAGCATGCAATCATGCAAGATGGTGCATGACACTAAAGCATGTAACACCAACCAAACTACGCATCCCGAATAATATGCACAAACAAATGGGTATATATCAATGACCTAAGTAAAACAGGGAAGGTATACTAAAAGCTGATCAAATGCATGTATCAAGTAGGCACAATAACATACAAGGCAGTAAACATAAAAATTATTGAAAGCTATAACCAACTAAGCATATCAATAGGACATTATCTAAAAGATAAGTCAAAATACCCGCCTGATAAAATGCTCGAAATAATGCAATCGTCACGCCCATGGACCTGTCTCGTGACCGAAACCTGCATAAAACATAATATAATCAGATTATATTGCTAACCCTAATATCAAGTTCAAAACCTAACGGACTAAACTATCCCCTTAACCGATCACTCACTGCCATATCAAAATATAATTCCTTCCCAAATCGACTCCCAATTTCACTAATTTAGGAATCTAACCCATTCATAGCCATCACAGCTGTTTACAACTGCTAATTCTCTTGCCTACAGTCGTACGACCATTCACAACTCACATAACAATAAACTCATAGCCCCCTTCATGGCTGAGAACAATCTCACAGCCGACTTCATCGACAGTAACCTCCAACCACAGATCACAACTCCTACACACCGCCGTGCACTGCCCACCCACAACTGTTCACAACCCTTATAGCCGACCTTGCCTGACCACCTCCAACACCAATAGTACGACACCCCCAAATAGACCCTCATAGCCCCTCTCAGCCGACCACAGTTCCTTCCCTACTGCCCTGTTCACTGGCACCACCAACACTCACCGATTACTGCCCAAAATCGCAGATTCACAATGAATAAGGAAAACAAGATATATATACTTGAAATTAGAAGTTCCCCTTTCCGGTATTTCCTCAGTGCGGGCCAATCACGGCTGCGGAGGTTGGCCAGAGGACGACCGACGCAGGAAGAGGAGGGCACGCGGTGTGTGCACGTGGGAGCTGACGGCAGAACAGCGATGGCTCGGTGAGCGGAAGAGAGCACCCATGTGACTGAGCACCGGGAAGCGAGGTTGTCGACACTTACGGCGCGAAAGAGGCGATCGAGGCTCGAACAGCGGACGTCGGCAAGGCTAGCGTGTCCTGGGTGCGGATGATTTGTCGCGGTGAGTGCGGCTCGGGCGGCAACGGCGGAGAGGGGAAACTCGTGGAAAGGAAGTCGGGTGCGGTGCGTGAGAAACTGAGAGAAAAGAGAAGAGAAGAGAAGTCACGATCGCGAAGGAAATCGTCGCGAGGAAGAAAATCAGCGCGGCGGGGAAAACTGGGACCGATCCAAAATAACCCGAATTATCCCTTTATATAAGAGTTAACTTAGGTTAGGTTTCTATTAATCCCCTAGTAATTTATTTATCCCTGTAAATATATCGTACATACCCCGTTTAAATCGAGAAAAATTCTGGAAAGATTCCTAAAATTCCCTAAAAATTCCAAAAAAAATTTCTAGGATTATTTTTCTTAATTTTTGGCCATTTAATTTAGTATTTTAAATTTTCCGGATTTAAAATTCTCCCCTAATAATAAAAATTTGGTCTCCAAATTTCCTACTCAGATGCATAATGAGTAAGAGATACCACAAGTACTGAAAATATAATCTCACGTACCTTAAGTAAACAGGTGGGGGTATTGAGCTCTGATATTTTCTTCAAGCTCCCAAGTAGCTGTAGGGAATTCTTTATGCCAAATAGCATATGCGCAATGGAAAAATTAGGATCCCTTCCTAGTGATCCTTGCGAAAGAAAACCTCGTACAAAATAAATTTCTCTAAACCAAACCTATCTTATAGGAGAGGATTACCTTTGTTGTGTTCCCTTGTTAATCCCGCTTTTCCTTTTGGTTTGTTGGATCTTTAGCACGTTCAAATGTCCGTGCCTCTATATGTATCCACACGAGCAAGCTCTTGTCTCACAAAAGAAAATAGAAGAGCTCTCCTTTCCTTCTTGCTAGAGAAGTCCCTAAAGGAGAGGAAGCTAGGGAAAAAGAGAAAGGAAGAAGAAGACTATTCTTCTTGCTAGCCTACACTCACAAAACCACACAACAAAGCTTCCACCAAGCTTTCAAGCTTCACACAACAACCAAAAATCTTGCTTTGGCTGGCCACTCCATGGAGTCTTTTATAGGGTTGGAAAAACCCTTTCACCTCCTAACATTCAATGCAATCCATTGCATTGAGACACAATCAAACAAGGAGTTGGCTTCCTTGTTTAGCCGGCCACTTAAGGAGACAAAAACCACTTTGTCTCCTTCCACCTCATCTAGCTTAGGTGGCATGCTTATGTGGCATGCTTGTGTGACATTCATGCATGTTGAATTAATCTTATTAATTCAATAAGCTTATGTTATCATATTGAATTAATCTCATTAAATCAATAAGGTAACATATTGAATTAATCTCATTAAATCAATAAGCTAAAATTCTCATTAAGCTTAAAGTCCAAAAACCATTTTGTACTTAAGCTTATTCCCAAATTATTCTAGTCAAACTAGAATGCACTAATTCTTCTAATCATCATGCTCTTTGTGTGTGACCCTATAGGCTCTCATAACGTTGGCAGTGGATCTAAACTCTTTTAGATACACAAGCAATGAGCGGCATCTAGCAATACATCATTGCTACCCAAGTTACGAAATAAGTCAAGATCCGACTAACCTTTCCGTGACTACTATAATGTATGACCGTGTCCTTCTATCCTTGATATCAGATTGACCAATGAGGCATAGACCGTGTCATCCTCGATCAATCTATGTGTTTCTTTATCCCTGAGTAAACTAACTCAAACAAATGAGCTCAATATCTCATATTGACTCATTTGAGCATGGTCATGCGTTTTAGTAGTTCTACTCAATCAAGGGGCCCACCGATATCACTCTCGTCATATGAGAGGGATAGATCCCATTTACATCACTCACATCCCTCCGCATAATTTGTTATATACCCAGTAATCGCCTTTATGGTCCACCCTGTTACGGGTGACGTTTGACGATACCAAAGTACATAATTCCATATGTAGGTAACCGTAGTGACTTCAGGTTCGAGGACTATTCATACTAATAGTCACATGAGAAAGTTTATGACACTCATATAACGATCCATGAAACTTTCTCATGGCGGGTCAGTTCAGTATATATTCTCTAATATATACCCATGTGTCAACTTGATATCATATATCCATGACTTGTGAGATCAAGTCATCAATCGACCTACATGCTAGTCTTTATGTATTAATATTGCCCTTGCATATTAATACTTGACTAGGAACATTTAGGAAAGTATTCTCTACAGCCTCTCATAATCAATTCTGCCAATTGATGTGTTGTAGATAAGAACCTACTTTTCTAGGGCATTATTATATTTAATTTAGCTGGCACAAGCAAGATGTAAATATAATAACCAATCCTTTGCCTTTATTGAATATGATACAAAATGTTCCCTTTCAACCATCAAATGATTGGCTCTAGGGCTATAACTAACAATCTCCGACTAGCACTAGTACCAATCACTATGATATCTAATACCTAGTGACCTAGTGTGACCATCATGCTTCCTCTGTGCCAAAGCCTTGGTCAATGGATCTGCGATGTTAGCTTCTGTCGGTACTCTGCATATCCTCACATCTCCTCTATCGATGATCTCTCGAATGAGATGGAAGCGCCGCAGTATGTGTTTGGTCCGCTGATGTGATCGAGGTTCCTTAGCCTGTGCAATAGCCCCATTGTTGTCACAATAGAGGTCTATTGGATCTGTAATGCTAGGAACTACCCCAAGTTCACTGATGAACTCATGAGCCAAACAGCCTCCTTTCGCATCGACGCAGAATATACTCAATTGTAGAATCAAGAATCGTGTCCTCGCTTTAAACTCTTCCACCACGGCTCCACCATTCGTGCAAAACACGACTCCGATCATGCGATCTATAGTCATCCTTGTCCTGCTTGGAAGCTTGCATCATCGTAACCCTTCTGACTAGCTCCTCATTGCCTCTAAATATCGGAAATATTCTTTCGTTCTTCGTAAGTATTTAAGAATATTTTTGATTGCTATCCGATGACTTTCACCGATCCGATCGTAGTATCTACTCGTCATGCTCAAAGCATACGAGGCGTCGAGCAGTACAAAGCATGGCGCATACATGATAGACCCTATGGCGGATGCATAAGGGATCTTATCCATGCGATCTCTCTCCTCCTTAGAAGAGGGACATTGAGTCTTTGAAAGACTCACACCATGTGATAAAGGCAGAAATCCTTTCTTGGAATTTTGCATAGCAAAACGATCTAGCACTTTATCAATGTATGTACTCTGACTTAGGCCAAGTAATCTTTTAGATCTATCTCTATAGATCTTGATGCCTAGAATATAGGCAGCTTCACCTAAGTCTTTCATCGAGAAACAATTCCCTAACCACATCTTCACAGACTGGAGTGAGGGAATATCATTTCCGATGAGAAGTATGTCATCTACAAGAAATACAACTGTGCTCCCACTATTTCTCTTGTAGACACAAGGTTCATCTTCATTCTTGATGAAACCAAACTCCTTGATTGCATCATCGAATCGAAGATTCCAGCTTCGAGAGGCTTGCTTTAATCCATAAATGGACCTTTGCAGTTTGCATACCTTTCTAGGATGCTTTGGATCTTCAAAACCCTCAGGCTGTGTCATGTACACATCCTCGAGTAGCTTTCCATTCAGAAAAGCGGTTTTGACATCCATCTGCCAGATCTCATAATCGTGGTAGGCTGCAATAGCAAGTATGATCCGAATGGATTTAAGCATCGCAACTGGTGAAAAGGTTTCATCATAGTCAATACCATGAATTTGTTTGAATCCTTTAGCCACCAATCTACCTTTATAGGTATGCTTATTACCATCCATGTCAGTCTTTACTTTAAAGACCCACTTACACCCAATGGGTTTTACCCCTTCAGGTGGATCAACCAAAGTCCATACTTGGTTAGTGTACATGGATTCCATTTCGGATCTCATGGCCTCTAGCCATTTCTCGGAATCTGGGCTCTTCATAGCTTCTTGATAGGATGTAGGCTCGTCAAGATCGACAAGCAATACGTCACCGTTATCAGTCAAGAGAAAAGAATATCTCTCGGGTTGACGATGGATCCTATCAGATCTACGAAGAGGTTGGTCTACTTGAACAGGTGTTTGCTCCACAACTCTTTGGGCAACAATTTCCTCATCCACAACACTTTGTGGTTCCTGTTCATTTTCCATCGAAGCCTTAGTGTTATCGTCATCTTGAACTTCTTCAAGATGAATTTTACTCCCACTAGTTTTTCTAGAAATAAATTCTCTTTCTAGAAAGACAGCATTTCTGGCAACAAACACCTTGCCAAGTGTGGGATTGTAAAAGTAATATCCCTTAGTTTCCTTGGGATATCCTACAAAATAACACTTATCTGATTTGGGTCCTAGTTTATCTGAGACTTGACGTCTAACATAAGCTTCACAACCCCAAATCTTTATAAAAGACATTTTGGGACTCTTCCCAGTCCATATCGTATATGGTGTCTTTTCTACGGCTTTTGATGGGACGCGATTAAGTGTGAAAGCGGCTGTCTCTAGAGCTAGTCCCCAAAAGGAAGTAGGTAGATCAGTCTGACTCATCATTGATCGTACCATATCTAATAGAGTACGATTTCTCCTTTCAGATACACCATTCCATTGTGGTGTTCCAGGTGGAGTGAGTTGGGATATTATCCCACACTCGGCCAGGTGATCACGAAACTCTTGACTAAGGTATTCACCACCTCGATCTGATCGAAGTAGCTTAATACGCTTACCAAGTTGGTTTTGTACTTCATTCTTGAATTCTTTGAACTTTTCAAAGGATTCTGATTTATGTCTCATCAAATATAAGTAGCCAAATCTACTCATATCATCAGTGAAAGTAATAAAGTACTTATAGCCTCCTCTGGCTTCGACATTGAAAGGGCCACATACATCAGTATGTATGAGTCCTAATAAGTCCGTCGCTCTCTCGCCATGTCCACTAAATGGAGTTTTAGTCATCTTTCCTAAAAGACAAGATTCACATACCTCATATGATTCAAAATCAAATGAGTCCAATAATCCATATTTATGGAGTTGGGATATGCGTTTTTCATTTATGTGACCTAAGCGACAGTGCCAGAGATATGTTTGGTTCAAATCATTCGATTTGAACCATTTGGTATTTACGTTATATATTGGGTTTTCTAAATCTAGAACATAGAGACCATTCATAAGTGGTGCATTACAATAGAACATTTCATTCAAATAAATAGAACAACATTTGTCCTTTATTATAAAAGAAAAGTTTTTCTTGTCTAAACAAGATACAGAAATTATGTTCTTTGTCAACGGTACATATAAGCACTCCTCTAGTTCTAAGATAAGCCCAAAGGCAAAGACAAAGAATAGAACTTTTGCGCCATTGCCTACTGTAGAGGTCCACTTGCCTTTTGCCATTAGTCTACTATTTCTACCTGCACATTAGTACAAATGTGAGATGCACATCCGGTATCTAATACCCATGTAGAAGAAATAGATAGATTAACTTCTATAACGTGTATACCTGAGGCAGAAGTCCCACTTCTTTTCTTCTTTACTTCCTCAAGGTATACTTTGCAGTTCCTTCGGTGTCGATCTCACCGAATGGAAATAAATCCCTTCCTTAGGTACTTTACCTTTACCCTTTGAAGTGGATGAATTGGCCTTGCCTTTGGCTTGTGTCTTACCCTTGCCTTTGCGCTTACCTTTGTCCTTCTTGACCATTAGTACATTACTAACTTTCTTCTTGAGATTTGGTTCGTGATTCTTAACATCTTTGAGAATCTCGCAAAGGCTTATCAATTTCATTCATGTTATAATTCATGACGAATTGATTATATGTTTAACGATTGCAGGATAACATCGGTTGCCAATTCTTGGCTCAGTGGAAAACCTAGTCTTTCAAGGTTCTCAACGTACCCAATCATTTTAAGTACGTGAGTTCCTACAGGTGTTCCTTCTTGCATCTTGCATGCAAAAAGAGCCTTAGACACTTCAAAACGCTCGTGCCTGGCTTGTCCTTGATATAGTTGTTTCAAATGCTCAACCATATCATAGGCATCCATGTTCTCATGTTGCTTCTGAAGCTCAGAGTTCATGGTTGCAAGCATAAGGCATGACACATCTAATGCGTCATCTTGATGCTTCTTATAAGCATCTTTTTCAGCACGAGTGGCCGCAGGGGTAGGTATTTCAGGGGTAGACTGCTCTAGGACATACAGTTTGCGTTCTTGCTTGAGGATAATCCTCAAGTTCCTATACTAGTCAAGAAAGTTCGCTCCATTGAGCTTGTCCTTCTCAAGGACAGATCGCAAGTTGAGGGGGTGTGTCGTGTTAGATGACATGGTGATCTACAACAATAAAATGCAAAATTAAGTATCATACCTAAGTCATTTAATTAGGCCTTTAATTAAATGAGGCTCCTACTAAATTCTCATAGCTTTGATATGAGCTAATTATTGATGTAGGCAAACACTTTCGCTACATCATTAGCTACTATTTAGCTATAAATTTATATGGGATAAAGATCCACATCATAATTCGTCTTGAGTTAGCTTTGGCTAATCGCCCAAGATGTAGTATGATTAGGTAGGCAATCTTTTGCCAATTACATCTGATGTAACTCTTTAATAGCTTTGGTTAAGTTTAGATTAGTTTAGTGTTTATTCCTAAACGGCTTCAGTGTGACGAGCCTGAGAGGCCTTCTTGGATATCGAGCAACGACCACTTCTAAGACAAAGTCGATGTTCGAAATCACACAAAACTAATTTTAAAACTTATGTTCAAAGCTAATATATGCCTCTACTTTCTTAACTAATTAAGAAAACTTAATTAAGTCTTAACCAAGTTTGATAGGACATCACGATTGTCCACTGCACTCTTCCAAGATAAAATGCATTGCTTTGCTTTGGCAAACCCAATAACAAATGATCGAGGAAGTAGTGAGTACCAAACTTTGGTAGGCATATCGTATTTGACTTATTAAGATATAAAAACATGCATCATATACATATTAGCATACATATAAGCTAAACTAACATGCATCACATACATATTAAACTAAGCGTGTCATGGTTATGGCCCTTATTCTACAATCTTCTCAAGCCAATGAAAAGATTGATTGGTCAACCTAGGGATAGTATCTTCTCCCAAGTGCTTCCTTTTGGTTGTCTTGTGTGTTGACTTCCTCCTTGTAACCTCATCATCCAATGGACCCTCCATCTTTGTTTTGTATATTACAAAAGGAGAAATACTCGAGTTACATTCGAGTCTAAAACTAATTTTACAACAAGAATTTTAGGAGAAAGGCGACATGCAGGCCGTATTAAGAATTACAACACACAATCACAAACTTTTGGGACTAGGCCATAACCATGCACCATGTCAATTTTAACTTTTAAAAGACATCGGATATTTTTATTATGTTTGAAAAATTGCTAATGCAATTATCAACTCATAATAAAATTTATCCTACTTCTATATCATATATAAAATAGAGAAAACTATTTTTATACGATCTTCATAAGTGGCTCGATACCCTTTGTAGGGAATTCTTTATGCCAAATAGCATATGCAAGAACGGAAAAATTAGGATCCTTCCTAGTGATCCTTGTGAAAGAAAACCTCGACAAAAATAAATTTCTCTAAACCAAACCTATCTTATAGGAGAGGATTACCTTTGTTGCGTGCCCTTGTTAATCCCGCTTTTCCTTTTGGTTTGTTGGATCTTTAGCACGTTCAAATGTCCGTGCCTCTATATGTATCCACATGAGCAAGCTCTTGTCTCACAAAAGAAAATAGAAGAGCTCTCCTTTCCTTCTTGCTAGAGAAGTCCCTAAAGGAGAGGAAGCTAGGGAAAAAGAGAAAGGAAGAAGAAGACTATTCTTCTTGCTAGCCTACACTCACAAAACCACACAACAAAGCTTCCACCAAGCTTTCAAGCATCACACAACAACCAAAAATCTTGCTTTGGCCGGCCACTCCATGGAGTCTTTTATAGGGTTGGAAAAACCCTTTCACCTCCTAACATTCAATGCAATCCATTGCATTGAGACACAATCAAACAAGGAGTTGGCTTCCTTGTTTGGCCGGCCACTTAAGGAGACAAAAACCACTTTGTCTCCTTCCACCTCATCTAGCTTAGGTGGCATGCTTATGTGGCATGCTTGTGTGGCATTCATGCATGTTGAATTAATCTTATTAATTCAATAAGCTTATGTTATCATATTGAATTAATCTCATTAAATCAATAAGGTAACATATTGAATTAATCTCATTAAATCAATAAGCTAAAATTCTCATTAAGCTTAATGTCCAAAAACCATTTTGTACTTAAGCTTATTCCCAAATTATTCTAGTCAAACTAGAATGCACTAATTCTTCTAATCATCATGCTCTTTGTGTGTGACCCTATAGGCTCTCATAACGTTGGCAGTGGATCTAAACTCTTTTAGATACACAAGCAATGAGCGGCATCTAGCAATACATCATTGCTACCCAAGTTACGAAATAAGTCAAGATCCGACTAACCTTTTCGTGACTACTATAATGTATGACCGTGTCCTTCTATCCTTGATATCAGATTGACCAATGAGGCATAGACCGTGTCATCCTCGATCAATCTATGTGTTTCTTGATCCCTGAGTAAACTAACTCAAACAAATGAGCTCAATATCTCATATTGACTCATTTGAGCATGGCCATGCGTTTTAGTAGTTCTACTCAATCAAGGGGCCCACCGATATCACTCTCGTCATATGAGAGGGATAGATCCCATCTACATCACTCACATCCCTCCGCATAATTTGTTATATACCCAGTAATCGCCTTTATGGTCCACCCTGTTACGGTGACGTTTGACGATACCAAAGTACATAACTCCTTATGTAGGGAACCGTAGTGACTTGTGTTCGAGGACTATTCATACCAATAGTCACATGAGAAAGTTTATGACACTCATATAACGATCCATGAAACTTTCTCATGGCGGGTCGGTCGATTCAAGATATATTCTCTAATATATACCCATGTGTCAACTTGATATCATATATCCATGACTTGTGAGATCAAGTCATCAATCGACCTACATGCTAGTCTTTATGTATTAATATTGCCCTTGCATATTAATACTTGACTAGGAACATTTAGGAAAGTATTCTCTACAGCCTCTCATAATCAATTCTGCCAATTGATGTGCTGTAGATAAGAACCTACTTTTCTAGGGCATTATTATATTTAATTTAGCTGGCACAAGCAAGATGTAAATATAATAACCAATCCTTTGCCTTTATTGAATATGATACAAAATGTTCCCTTTCAACCATCACATGATTGGCTCTAGGGCTATAACTAACAGTAGCCTCCTCATCGGTGTGGTGACTCCACCCGACCTTGACAAGTCACACAATCTTGTTCCGCAATTTTCGTTCCTTTTGATCCAGAATCTGTACCGGAACCTCTGCGTAAGTAGCATCAGGTTGAATGGAACCGGACACATCTGACAGAATATGTGTAGAGTCTGGCACATACTTTCTCAGCATGGACACATGAAACACATCATGAATACCCGTCAAAGATGGTGGTAGCGCTCGGCGGTAAGCGACTACTCCGATCCTCTCCAAAATCTCAAACAGACCAATGTACCTAGGAGCTAGCTTACCACGGAGGCCAAATCTCTTCACTCCTTTCGTGAGTGAGACTCACAGGAATACATGATCACCAATAGAGAACTCCAGAGGTCTCCGTCTCCGATCTGCAAAACTCTTCTGACGATCCTGCGTCTCTGCCATCCTACGTCTTATAGTACGGACCACCTCTGCCTCATGCTGAGCTCTCTGGGGTCCTAGCAACTAGGCCTCCCCAACCTCCTCCCAGAGGGTGGGTGTACGACACTGTCTACCATATAACGCTTCAAACGGGGCCATTTGGATAGCCGAATGATAGCTATTGTTGTAGGCAAATTCCACTAATGGAAAGTGGTCCTCCCAGTTGCCCCCGAAATCCATAAAACAAGACCTCAGCAAGTCCACTAATGTCTGAATGGTCCGCTCAGACTGCCCATCTGTCTGCGGATGAAATGCAATACTAAAACGAAGTTGCGTGCCTAAGGCCTGCTACAGACTCTGCCATAATGGGAACATGAACCGGGGATCTCTATCTGATATAATCGTCAAAGGAACACCATGCAATCTAATGATCTCCCCACAATATAACTCTGCCAAACGATCCAAAGAGTTGGTCTTCTGAATCGCACAGAAGTGCGCATATTTGGTTAGTTGGTCAACGACTACCCAAATCGCGTCATGGCCTTGATGTGTCCTAGGCAAACCCACCACAAAATCCATGGTAATGTGATCCCACTTCCACTTCGGAATAGGAATCCTCTAAAGTAGTCTGGCTGGTCTCTGGTGTTCAACCTTCACCTGCTGACAAACTAGACATCTAGAAACAAATTCTGCGATGTCTTTCTTCATGTCGTTCCACCAATAAAAATGCCTTAAATCTCGATATATGCGGGTTCCACTTGGGTGGAGCGCAAATCGAGAGCGATGAGCCTCCTGAAGTAACTCCTCAATGACTGGGTGAGACTGAGGTACGCATAATCTACCCCGGAAATAAATAATACCTTCGTCATCTCGGGTGAACTCAGTTTGCTGTCCAGTGGTTATCTGACTGTCAATGAACTATAAGTACTGATCACCGACCTGAGCCTCTCGAACTCTCATTCTGATAGATGACTGAGCAACCAAGTTAACAAGGATGCCCTGCTCTGTCGGTCCCTGCTCCTCAAGGCTCAACTCGGAGAAATCCTGAATCAAATCCGTGACTAAAACTCGGTAGCAAGCTAAAGTCCCTCGGGACATCCGACAAAGTGCATCGGCAACCACATTGACTTTCCCTGGGTGGTAGCTAATGGTACCATCATAATCCTTCCGGAACTCCATCAATTCACGGTTCATCAAATCCATGAATACTGCTGGAGCATTGGTAATAATCAAATCAATACATGGAAACCACCATCTACGGTGGCCGAGTGCGCAACTCCAACTACCACCATCAACAGTGGCCAAGTTACGCAACTCCAACGACCACAACTGATCTAATCGTGTCCAGAATACACGACTTCCCAAATCCCTGGACGACCAAGTCATCAATAAGTCTAATAAGATAATCATAAGCTCATACAATTCATACCAAGTATGAAATTGTCGTCGCTACACACATGCATTCTCTTTACTCTAGGCTGATGATATAACAATCATCACAACGACAATGATAATTGTATGACACCATGTCATTGCAATATAACCACACCAGCCATAAATCAATCCTATAGTATACACAGGTGTCCTATAGCTGATCTAAATAGATCCTCTATCCACAATGAAGGATATTTATTTCCTTCCAGAACTACTGCATTCTATCATCGATAATCGATGCATAATCTCAAAGGTCCATCTCTCTTTTAACAAAGAGTTCCGGATCTTCTCTGGAAGAAAAATATTGGGACAGATAAATATCCCATCCAACACCTCCTATAATAAGGTAAAATGATCTTTCATCGTCTTGACTAGTGTAAGTATACACGCCTTATCCATAACCAAATCACTAATAGTAGGGACTGATATTCTCTGAGGGTTTACTCCTTGACCTTCCAATGGGTGACTAGCAGGCCAAATCCCTAGCTTCCTAATTCGACATCAATTGGCACCTCTAAAGAGTCCGTACTTCTGAAATCATCATTAGATTCCTCAAAGTCAATACATCGTTGACCTCGTCCACGACCATGAGTAGGGGCAATTTCACTAGGTAGCATTTCCTACAATGAGTAAGTATCTAACAGGTAGCATAATGACAACTTCCTATTACATAAGAAATTAAAGTGACCACTAAAGGCCACTACTTTTCCTATAGCTCAGAGATATCCTTCAGCTTGCCTGGTCCCAAAACACGAGAACTCCCAAAAATCAAACGAAAAGAAAATCCTCAAAACACAAAACCCACAAACCAAAATTGCAAACCAATAAAATTGTCACGCCTCGGGAGCCAATTCGTCATCCAAATGACGGAGGAGTCCCTTAGTGACAATATTCAGAAATACATGGACCAGATCTGGTAAAAACCTCGAAATAATAATAGAAATACAAGTATTTTATTAACTGCATGCATGCACGGCTAAACATAAATCAATTAAAGTAAAATAGTTTTATGACACCAAATCAAATTGCGACAAAATCCAAAGTGCATAAACAAAATGCAATACTGATAAAGTAAATAAAGCGGCATCTCGACGATGCAGTAGGACAAGCACGACAAGGGACTCTCTGAGCGACACGAAGGTAGGTCAACAAGACACGTCCTCCATCAGTTAACCTAGAGGATAAGTGAGGAGGGGGTAAGTACAACCACTCAGTGGATGGATAGACAATAGTGCATAATCATAATGCACATAATGGAAGTCAAAGAAAACAACTAGGGTAACCCAACCCTCAGAGTACCAATATCAGTCTGTAACTAACCTGGTCAGCGGTATAACAAATATACCCATAACTTACACAACCACTGAAATCTACAAGCAATGCACATCCAGATACCACGACAAAGCCTCGTGGCTCTCGAGGTAATACAAAGGGAACTATCTATGAGCTACTGCGAACGGAACTCGTGGGTCGACAATCAATATACTAAGCACTGTCTACGCGCAACTACATGCTACCACGAATGGGACTCATGGTTAGATAGGTAGTTGAAAGACTCAATGTCTGCGGGCAACAACATGCTACCACAAATGGGTCTCGTGGGTAGACAACGTATATAAATATCTAGTTATTGACTGCACGCAACAACATGCTACCACTAATGGGTCGCGTGAGTAGTCGATTATCCTAGGTTGTTTAGCCTAGGGTTATCCAATACATCTAGCATAGAACATCTATCAAAGTCGATAAAGATCATTGATCTACAATCGATCTACAATTAAGCCCATTGAGGCGGTCAAGCGAGGGTTTCAACACCTCTAATACGAAATGTTTACCAAAGTCAGTAAAGATCATCGACTTATAAATAAATATGTCGAGATGGTTAAGTCTAGGGTTTCGTCCCAGCTAATAGGAAACACCTATCAAGGCCAATAAGGACAACTTATCTACTAACAAGCACGGCAAAAGGGTAAATCCTAAATTATATCATTTCTACCAGTTCAATCATGGATACTACAACATGCTACCACGAACAGATCTCGTGGGTACTTAAGATGTAAAGTAGCTATCTAGCTACAGACGTCATACGAATCCGATTATCACCAACTTCGAGTAGATAACGCAAGAATATAACCTTACAGTAGATTATCTCAACCATGCATGGGAGACATATTCGACCACAGATATACAAAGCAACCATAGAGAGACTCTACTACAGACTCTCTCCCAACCAAAAATGGGAGATATAGTTGGCAGTCAATAGATTTGAACAACGTTATATACCCTCTAAGGATTAATCGCATCCTAATCATACGACCTCTACTAGTCCGATCACGATATCAACTGAAAGAGTAAATGGATAAACATATACCAATAAATACATCCGGGTTATTACGCCTAGGGTTCCAACACCTAGAGTTTTACTAATGTTTCATTCTTGAGATCCGCTCCTACAGAATAACTTCATCTAAGTTATTCTATCTCTACTAGTCTCATCATGGTATCCACCGCAATAACACATAACCAAATAAACACGTAACAACGATATGCAATAAACGACAGCATAGTCATACTAATGGCAATCAATGGCTGAAATTTTATTTAGGGTATATCTAAAGGGGTCATGCCAGTGCAAAGTCAAAGAAATATGCTATAGAGCATCAAATGCAAATATACCCTAAACCACGTAAGCAATGTAATCATATCATCATGCACTAAATCTAGAAAATTTATCTCTAGAATTTATTCACCTGTTAGCCGTCTGGAGATGTCCTATCGCCGCCAAATCCCCAAATTGACCTCGTCAATAATTCCTCGAATTTCCGAAACATAAAAATAGTCAAAAATTCGTACAAATCCTAAAATACTCAAGTTAACCTGCCAAACGTGGCGAACTCTGAAAACTCAAAGACCCTAAGAAACTCAGAACCTAGGCTCTAATACTGATTAAATTGTCACGCCCTGAGGGAGTCCTTGCCAAATGAAAATTCGACAGCATCTCCCCTGTACGGGTGACAATATGAAACTTGCATACAAGGCCCACACAGCCTACTATACATCGGTCAACACGACCGGAACAAAATCCCCACATACATATCATAAATAGGCCTCAGGCCAACAATCAAAGTAAATAACAAAAAGTCTACCATATCTAACTTACCCCTTCTGCCATCTGAGCAGGAATACACAACCAAAATGAATCGAATAAAAGTCCATAAGGACATATCAAAAATGACCAAAGTATCCACAAGTACATAATCAAAACACAATTCCTAAACATGTCTTCTAGTCCAAAATCCGAAACCATGAGACCAAAATGAGACCAATTCGACGAGGGTGATTGGCAGCTGGACTCTCTTGGCAGTTTCAACCTGAAATAGATGTAAAGCAACGGGGTAAGTTCAACGAACTCAGCGGATATCAAGTCGACATGCATAGTAAGATATATCTAATAATAATAGTCATGTCAGTACAGTCTCCTGATCAATAATAGGAAATGCAAGAAAGAAATACGTAAAGACTGTACTTACCTGAATCTCCTATCCTGACATAGTAGTATGCAAATGATATGGTCACCCCTGATGCAAGTCAGCTGCCTCACACGCGATGGTGAAGCCGAGTGGGTAGGACTATGACAACTGTGCACTCTGCCATCACTGCTCCTGAGTGACCGAGTGAACAGGATGCTGTCGAAATATACCTATCCTATTGCCCCATACAGAGTGGGGGAGCAATGCTCTCATCTCCCGGTGTCGTAGACCAGAGGAGGGATCCCTGCCCGCTACCACGATGCCTCATCGCTACCCATGAGCAGACCAGTGGAACCTGACAGAGCTACTGCACACACCCTCCTGATGTACCACTAACCCATGAGTGGCAGCGTGTGTAGATCATGTAACTGGCTGCGGGCTCAACTACAAAGGAATCCCGTCCAACCAGCATGCAATCATGCAAGATGGTTCATGACACTAAAGCATGTAACACCAACCAAAATACGTATTCCGAATAATATGCACAAACAAATGGGTACATATCAATGACCTAAGTAAAACAGGGAAGGTATACTAAAAGCTGATCAAATGCATGTATCAAGTAGGCACAATAACATACAAGGCAGTAAACATAAAAATTATTGCAAGCTATAACCAACTAAGCATATCAATATGACATTATCTAAAAGATAAGTCAAAATATCCGCCTGATAAAATGCTCAAAATAATGCAATCATCACGCTCGTGGACCTGTCTCGTGACCAAAACTTGCATAAAACATAATATAATCAGATTATATTGCCAACCCTAATATTAAGTCCAAAACCTAACGGACTAAACTATCCCCTTAACCGATCACTCACTGTCGTATCAAAATATAATTTTTTCTCAAATCGACTACCAATTTCACTAATTGAGGAATCTAACCCATTCACAGCCATTACAGCTGTTTACTGCCGCTAATTCTTCTGCCTATAATCGTACGACCGTTCACAACTCACCTAACAATAAACTCACAGTCCCCTTCGTGGCCGAGAACAACCTCACAGCCGACTTCATCAACAGTAACCTCCAACCACAGATCACAACTCCGACTCACCGCCGTGCACTGCCCACCCACAGCTGTTCACAACCCTTACAACCGACCTTGCCCGACCACCTCCAACACCAACAGCACAACACCTCCAAATAGACCCTCACAACCCCTCTCAACCGGCCACAATTCCTTCCCTACTGCCCTGTTCACCGACACCACCAACACTCACCGATTACTACCCAAAATCACAGATTCACAATGAATAAGGAAAACAAGATATATATACCAGAAATTAGAAGTTCCCCTTGCCGGTATTTCCTCAGTGCGGGCCGATCACGGCTGTGGAGGCTGGCCGGAGGACGATCGACACTGGCAGAGGAGGGAACACGGTGTGTGCATGTGGGAGATCAACCAGCTGCGGCGAACAATGGCGGCTCAGGTGAGCAGCGATGAAGAGAGCACTCGTGGCGACCTGAGCACTGGAAAAAGCGAAAGGTTGCCGAGCGACGACATTGGCAAGGCTCGGGCGACGACGTTGGTAAGGCTAGCGGGTGTCCTGTGGCTGCGGATTGGCCGTCGGTGAGTGCGGCTCGAGCGGCAATGGCGGTGAGGGGAAACTCGCGGAAAGGAAGTCGGGTGCGGCATGTGAGAAACCGAGAGAAAAGAGAAGAGAAGAGAAGTCACGATTGCGAAGGAAACCATCGCGAGGAAGGAAATCGATGCGGCGGGGAAAACTGGGACTAGTCCAAAATAACCCGAATTATCCCTTTATATAAGAGTTAACTTAGGTTAGGTTTCTATTAATCCCCAGTAATTTATTTATCCCCGTAAATATCTCGTATAGACCCCGTTTAAATCCAGAAAAATTCTGGAAAAATTCCTAAAATTATCTAAAAATCCCGAAAAAAATTTTCCGGATTATTTTTCTTAATTTTTGGCCATTTAATTTAGTATTTTAAATTTTCCGTATTTAAAATTCTCTCCCACTAATAAAAATTTGGTCCCCAAATTTTCTACTCAGATGCATAATGAGTAAGAGATACCACAAGTACTGAAAATATAATCTCATGTTCCATAAGTAAATAGTTGGAGATATTGAGCTCTCATATTTTCTTCAAGCTCCCAAGTAGCCTCCTCATCGGTGTGGTGACTCCACCCGACCTTGACAAGTCGCACAATCTTGTTCCGCAACTGTCGTTCCTTGTGATCAAGAATCCGTACCGGAACCTCTGTGTAAGTAGCATTAGGTTGAATGGAACCTGACACATCTGACAGAATATGTGTAGAGTTTGGCAAATACTTTCTCAGGATGGACACATGAAACACATCATGAATACCCGTCAAAGATGGTGGTAGCGCTAGGCGGTAAGCGACTGCTCTGATCCTCTTCAAAATCTCAAACGGACCAATGTACCTAGGAGCTAGCTTACCACAGAGGCTAAATCTCTTCACTCCTTTCGTGAGTGAGACTCGCAAGAATACATGATCATCAATAGAGAACTCCAGAGGTCTCCGTCTCCAATCTGCATAACTCTTCTGACGATCCTACGCCTCTGCCATCCTACGTCTAATGGTACAGACCAACTCTGCCTCATGCTGAGCTCTCTGGGGTCCTAGCAATTGGACCTCCCCAACCTCCTCCCAGAGGGTGGGTGTACGACACTGTCTACCATACAACGCTTCAAATGGGGCCATTTGGATAGCCGAATGATAGCTATTATTGTAGGCTAATTCCACTAATGGCAAGTGGTCCTCCCAGTTGCCCCCGAAATCCATAACACAGGACCTTAGCAAGTCCTCTAATGTCTGAATGGTCCACTCAGACTGTCCATCTATCTGCGGATGAAATGCAGTACTAAAACGAAGTTGTGTGCCTAAGGCCTACTGCAGACTCTGCCATAACCGGGACGTGAATAGGGGATCTCTATCTGATATAATGCTCAAAGGAACACCATGCAATCTGATGATCTCCTGACAATATAACTCTGCCAAACGATCCAAAGAGTCGGTCTTCCGAATCGCTAAGAAGTGTGCGGATTTGGTTAGTCGGTCAACGACTACCCAAATCGTGTCATGGCCTTGACGTGTCCTAGGCAAACCCACCACAAAATCCTTGGTAATGTGATCCCACTTCCACTTAGGAATAGGAATCCTCTGAAGTAGTCCGGCTGGTCTCTGGTGTTCAGCCTTCACCTATTGACAAACTAGACATCTAGCAACAAAATCTGCGATGTCTTTCTTCATACTGTTCCACTAATACAAACGCCTTAAATCTCGATACATGCGGGTTCCACCTGGGTGGACCGCAAATCGAGAGTGATGAGCCTCCTGAAGTAACTCCTCCATGACCGAGTGAGACTGAGGTACGCATAATCTGCCCCGGAAATAAATAATACCTTCGTCATCTCGAGTGAACTCAGTCTGTTGTCCAGAGGTTATCTGACTGCCAATGAACTATAAGTACTGATCACCGACCTGAGCCTCTCGGACTCTCGTTCTGATAGATGACTGAGCAACCATGTTAACATGGACACCCTACTTTGTCAGTCCTTGCTCCTCAAGGCCCAACTCGGAGAAACCCTGAATCTAATCCGTGACTAAAACTCGGTAGCAAGCTAAAGTCCCTCGGGACTTCCGGCAAAGTGCATCGACAACCACATTGGCTTTCCCTGGGTGGTAGCTAATGGTACCGTCATAATCCTTCCGGAACTCCATCAATTCATGGTTCATCAAATCCATAAATACTGCTGGAGCATTAGTAATAATCAAATCAATACCAGGAAACCACCATCTATGGTGGTCGAGTGCGCAACTCCAACTACCACCATCAACAGTGGCCAAGTTACGCAACTCCAACGACCACAACTGATCCAATCGTGTCCAGAATACACAACTTCCCAAATCCCTGGACAACTAAGTCGTCAATAAGTCTAATAAGATAATCATAAGCTCATACAATTCATACCAAGTATGAAATTGTCGTCGCTACACACCTGTATCTCTTTACTCTAGGCTGATGATATAACAATCATCACAACGACAATGATAATTATATGACACCATGCCACTACAATATCATCACACCAGTCATAAATCAATCCTATAGTATACACAGGTGTCCTATAGCTGATCTAAATAGATTCTCTATCCACAATGAAGGATATTCATTTCCTTCCACAACTACCGCATTCTATCATCGATAATCGATGCATAATCTCAAAGGTCCATCTCTCTTTTAACAAAGAGTTCTGGATTTTCTCTGGAAGAAAAATACTGGGACAGATAAATATCTCATCCAACACCTCCTATAATAAGGTAAAATGATCTTTCATCGTCTTGACCAGTGTAGGTATACACGACTTATCCATAACCAAATCACTAATAGTAGGGACTGATATTCTCTGAGGGTTTACTCCTTGACCTTCCAATGGGTGACTAGCAGGCCAAATCCCTAGCTTCCTAATTCGACATCAATCGGCACCTCTAAAGACTCCGTACTTCTAAAATCATTGTTAGATTCCTCAAAGTCAATACGTCGTCGACCTTGTCCATGACCATGAGTAGGGGCAATTTCACTAGGTAGCATTTCCTACAATGAGTAAGTATCTAACAGGTAGCATAATGACAACTTCCTATTACATAAGAAATTAAAGTGACCACTAAAGGCCACTACTTTTCCTATAGCTCAAAGATATCCTTCAGCTTGCCTGGTCCCAAAACACGAGAACTCCCAAAAATCAAAGGAAAAGAAAATCCTCAAAACACAAAACCCACAAACCAAAATCGCAAACCAATAAAATTGTCATGCCTCGTGGGCCTATCCGTCATCCAAATGACGGAGGAGCCCCTTAGTGACAATATTTAGAAATACATGGACCAGATCTGGTAAAAATCTTGAAATAATAATAGAAATACAAGTATTTTATTAACTTCATGCATGCACGACTAAACATAAATCAATTAAAGTAAAATAGTTTTATGACACCAAATCAAATTGCGACAAAATTCAAGGTGCATAAACAAAATGCAATACCGATAAAGTAAATAAAGTGGCATCTCGACGATGCAGTCAGACAAGCACGACAAGGGACTCTCTGAGCGACACGAAGGTAGGTCAACAAGACACGTTGTCCATCAGTTAACCTAGAGGATAAGTGAGGAGGGGGTAAGTACAACCACTCAGTGAATGGATAGACAATAGTGCATAATCATAATGCACATAATGGAAGTCAAAGAAAACAACTAGAGTAACCCAACCCTCAGAGTACAAATATCAGTTTGCAACTAACCTAGTCAGCGGTATAACAAATATACCCGTAACTTACACAACCACTAGAATCTACAAGCAATGCACATCCAGATACCACGACAAAGCCTCGTGGCTCTCGAGGTAATACAAAGGGAACTATCTATGAGCTACTGCAAACGGAACTCGTGGGACGACAATCAATATACTAAGCATTGTCTACGCGCAACTACATGCTACCACGAATGGGACTTGTGGGTAGACAGGTAGTAGAAAGACTCAATGTCCGTGGGCAACAACATGCTACCACGAATGGGTCTTGTGGGCAGACAGTGTATATAGATATCTATTTATTGACTGCACACAACAACATGCTACCACTAATGGGTCGCGTGAGCAGTCGATTATCCTAGGTTGTTAATGTTAGTAATATATAAGAGATGTCCTAAGGCAATCGCCTTATGTATGAACCATTTATATGATAAATGAAGATTCACTATTTGAGTATACATGTTTAATGTATTTGATTGGATCTTAAACTCATTTACTGAATGTCCACGATACGATTCACAAGATGAGAGAATTTGTGATTGGATCACAACTAGTGAGTATCTCTACATGTGTAATTGTGATGTATCGGAATTATCCTAGTCGATGAATTGATGGATTTGGACACCATCAATTACTCGAGACCACGAGGTATACTCCTTGGTGTATCCAAGCGGTGATTCTCACCGGCCGGAGACATTGTGATGTCGGAGTTAATCGTGGATGCTAGTTATGGTAACTAGTTCATTGGAGTGACGGTAGTAAGACTTCATATGGTTCTCTGCATATATAGATATGTCAATGAAGTTCTTCTTGTGGCTTAAGTGCGATGTTCCTTTGACTTGCGGTATTCAAGTCATCTTGATCATGGAGACTTATGCTTTGACATCTTAAGCAAACATCTCTAAGGAGATGTGGACCCGGATGATTGGGTATAAGTCAAGTGATCGAAGGTGTTTGAATAGCCTATAAAGGATTCACCACTCCTTGCGAGGAGATGTATACCCATGGCCTCTCGTCGGATTGTTACTAAAGTCTTTGGCCAAAGCATTACATGTTTAGAGTAAGGTACTCTTCGATACATGTGGAGTAACTAGAATCGTGGGACGAGGAAATGATACTTGGGCTAGGTGTGGCGTAGTCGACCTAGTGGGGGTGACACAATAGACCATGTCTGAACCAAGTGGGTATAAGATGAGTGAAGGGAATGGGGCACGATTCATTCGAGCTACTGAAGGGTTTCAGAAATAGTTCTGGATCAACCGTTGATCTTTTCGGTTAATTGGGGATCATGATGTACTACTAGGTGCCACTAATGATCGTTCTATAATTAATGGTTAATTATAGACGGCCAACATAAACCGAGAACCTATTTGGTCACACGCACAACGAGTGTAATCCAAAGGATTTAAAACGAGCTTGAGAATGGGATTCTCAGACCGAGAGAAACTATGTTTGGTTGGACCAAACATAAAGCGAGCATGAAATTGTTTCAGTCGCAATGGAAGCGTGGATGGGCCGTGTCTTATGAAGACATAATGGATGGACCAAAATGGTTTGGTTCTAATCAAATGGATGAGAATAAACCAAAGGGTTTGGTTTATTTCAAACGAATGAACCAAAAGTTGGTTCGGTTCGTTTTAACTTAAAATAAACCATCATGGTTTGGTTTATTTTAACTTATCCTAATGGAGCGGGTTAACGGGCTTTATGGATATGATCCATTAACCATTAAGAGAATTAGTTCTCTATAAAATAGGGCTTAAACCCTAACCCTAACCCTAATCTAGTTTTGGCCGCCCAACCTAGTTGCCGCCAACCTCCTTGGAGTTTTCGGCGCCCAACCCTAAGCTGCCACCGTCCAGCTTTTGAGCAGCCGTCCAACTTGTTGCCGGCGACCAAGCTTCAGCCGGTGAACCTCCGGCGACCCTCCGGTGATCTCCTCTAGGTTCGGTGATAAGGTGAGCTTCCATCTCTCCTTGGCCGGCCTCTATTCCTCCACCAAAAGCTGTCCAGTTTTTCTGGACAGCTTGTTTCTTTGTTGTCGGAGCGTCGTTTGGACGACGGTTAGTGCTCCGATAGCACCTAACTTACCGGGGATTTGATCTCCGGTAATCCTCTGAGGTGGAGGACGAAGGATTCGTCAAACGGTTGACGAATACCTCTCCGGAGAAGCGAGTTTTGAGAACTCGGTTTAGGATCCGAATTTGGATTCGGATCGTGATCATCTCTCGATCACGTCGTCTTCAACACGAGGCTAGTAACCCGTACGAAGACGAAGCTCGTGACTTAGCGAAGTCATCCCGAGGAGCTCGGTGTGGATATGGATAGAGACGATTCTTACGAGGATCGTTCCGGTTGATGTCGTTCCCGCTACACGTCATACAAAAGGTATAACGTAGATAATTTCTTTTATTGCAAATTTTAATTTACGGTTATGTCTACACTTGTTGTAATATGCATGCGTGTGTTGTGTGTGTTATAATAAATATAGATTTATTATTTTTAATTGCTTCCGCTGTGCTCATGTTTATGAAACATGATCGAACACACACACGCCGCGGTGCCGGAAACCCAACAGTGGTATCAGAGCCCAGGTTGTGTTTCAACATAATCGTAAAAATGGTTTTGCGATAGTCATAATGTATTTCTGGAAATTTTCTAAATTTTGGAAATTTAGAAGTATTTATGGAAATTTTTCAATTTTGGAAAGTCTCGAAGTATTTATGGAAATCTTCCACTTTTGGAAAGTTGGAAGTATTTATGGAAATTGATATTTTCCATAAATAAAATATTTGATTAGATTCTGGAAATTTGTTTCCTAATTTAATCATGATTTGATTTGGGAAATCAAATCTTAAAATATTTTATTTCCATAAGTAGTTTTAATGATTTAGGAAATTGGTTTCCTAAATAGATTTTCCTTAATCAAATAATTCCATGAATAAAATATGTGATTAGATTTGGAAATTTATTTCCTAATTTAATTATGATTTGATTTGGAGAATCAAATCTTAAACATATTTTATTTCCATAAATAGTTATGACATATAAGGAAATTATATACATGACATAATTGTATGCCATGTAATTGCATTAGATGCATAACATTATGCCATGCGTGTCGTGACATGTAGATGTATGCCATGTATGTCATGCCATGTAGATAATAGTTATTTGCATGCAAAGAGGATGAGACATAAAAACCCTTAATCAATATTAAAGCCTACACCTTCCATTAATATGGTTAGAACCAGAGTTCTGTTTCTTGTTTGGGTTGTTGGACTCTCTCCAAGCCCGGCTCGAACCTGAATATGTTCAAACCATGGAATAGTTTAATACTAATATGGTAAGAGTCAGAGGTCAATCGTTAGCTTTGGTTGTTGGACTCTCTCCAAGCTGGGCTAATTGGTTGAATGCGCTCTAACCATATTAAAACTATGTCCCGATTAATGGGTTGGTTTTAACCTGGAGCATCGGCTTGTTGGACTCTCTCCAAGGTCGATGTAAAGGGAGGTGAAGTTGGGTGCTATGCATATGATGCATACTTGTTAATGTGTTAACAACCCGATGTATGTGTGAACATTCAATTAGTTGATAGCACATTGTGATAGTTGCATATACGGGATATGCAATCGGTATAGATGATACCTACCGTCGTAGTTATGAATGGCTTGTTGGACTCTCTCCAAGGTTGTTCATAACTATGATGGATATCAACCCATTCGGAGATGGACCTACGATCTCCCGAAGTGATTTTGGGGTTTTTGAAATTCGAAAAATGAATGGGATTTATAAATGTATATTGATGCATTTTAAAATCATTTTCTCATATATGCTCGTTTTGTATTTCTAGGTCAATAAATTGATCATGACGTCTTTGAATTTGCGCACTATTTTGGATTCGAACAAACTGACTGGGCCTAACTTCCTGGACTGGCTTAGAAACCTGAGAATTGTTCTCATGGCGGAAAAGCTTGCATATGTCCTTGAAGAGCCTCTTCCTGACCGTCCTAAGGACGATGCAACTCCAGACCAAATGTTGGTCTATCAGAAGCATGTGGCAGATTCTGAGCTGGCGAGTTGCATCATGCTAGCGGCGATGGTACTGAGCAAAGCGGCATGAGCATATGGATGCTAATACTATGGTCTTCCATCTTCATGAGTTGTTCGATGAGCAAGCGAGATCCAAAGGTTCGAGGTCTCTAGGCTCCTCTTCACTACGAAGATGCAAGAAGGTTCATCGTAGTGCGGTTTTGTGCTAAAGATGAGCGGGTACATCGAGCGACTAGCTACCCTCGGTTTTGTGATGGATCATGAGTTAAGTATTGACTTAATTCTGCATTGTTTGCCCAAGAGTTTCTCGCAATTTGTGATGAACTATCGGATGAACAAATTGGAATCCACCATTCCCGAGCTCCTTAATATGCTGAAGACTGTGGAGCCTTCTGTAAAGCATGAGGAGAAGGCGGTTCTGTTAGTTGATTCCTCAAAGAAAGGTTCTAAGAGGAAGGCAAAAGAATAGAAGAAAGGAAAGAAAAAGGCAAAGAAGGCAGAACCAGCGCAAAAGGGCACTTGCCATCACTGTGGCAAGGAAGGCCACTGGCGAAGAAACTGCAAGATTTATCTTGAGTCCATGAAGAAGAAGAAGGCATCCGATGCCCCATCCTCTTCAGGTATCTTCGTTATTGATTGTCATTCTATTTCCTTATACACTTGGGTATTGGATACTGGGTGTAGCTCACATATATGTAATGACATACAGGGGCTAAGGAATAGAAGAAGACTTGTCAGAGGGGAGTCAAATTTGCGAGTTGGCAATGGAGCAAAGGTTGTTGCGGTCGCCATCGGAACTTATTTGCTGAAGCTCCCTAGTGGACTAGTCTTGGAACTGGACAATTGCTATTATGTTCCTTCTCTAATAAAGAACATTGTTTCTATTTCCTGCTTAAATAGAAATGGTTTCCATTTGACGTTTAGTAACAATTGTTGTTATATAACTTTGAATGGCGTACTTTATGGAACTGGAACTTTGAGTAATGGCATTTATACATTGGACGTATCCAGTGACATTTTCAATATCGAAGCGAGCAACACGCGTGCTCGAAAGGATAATGACATAGACTCCTATATGTGGCATTGTCGTCTTGGCCATATAAGCAAGAAACGCATGTCCGAATTACACCGATGTGGAATTCTGGAATCGTTTGAATTGGATTCATACGATACATGCGAATCATGCTTAAAAGGCAAGATGACTAAGTTACCTTTTACTGGAAAAGGTGAACGAGTGGGAGAGTTACTAGGTCTAGTACATATTGATGTATGTGGACCTATGTCAACTCAAGCATTAGGAGGCTATAGCTACTTCATTACCTTCACCGATGATCACTCACGGTTTGGGTATGTGTTCCTGCTGAAACACAAGTCTGAAGCCTTTGAAAGGTTCAAAGAATTCAGAAATGAAGTAGAGAAACAACATGACAAAAGTATTAAAATACTTCGATCGGATCGAGGTGGTGAATACTTAAGTCAAGAGTTTCTTGATTATCTAAGAGACAATGGCATATTGTCTCAATGGACTCCGCCCTATACACCACAGCATAATGGTGTATCCGAGAGGCGAATCGGACCTTGTTGGACATGGTCGGTCAATGATGAATCATGCGACTCTTCCCAAGTCCTTTTGGGGTTATGCACTTGCATTTGTTTACTTGTTAAAGAATGCCTACCAAGGTAGTCTCAACTACTCCATATGAGATATGGAATGGTAAGAAACCTCATGTATCTTACTTGAAGATATGGGGTTGTCCTGCTTATGTGAAGCGGACTGTATCAGACAAATTGGATGCTAAGTCTGATAAATGTCTATTTGTTGGATACCCTAAGGAAACAAGGGGTTACCAATTCTATCATCCTGTGGAACAAAAGGTGTTTGTTTCAAGGCATGCTGTGTTTCTAGAGAAAGAGTTTCTCTTGCAAGAAAGCGTGGAGTGTCGTTGAGCTTGAGGAGGCTCGAGAGACTCAAATAGACATTGATGAGATACCTGGTGAAGCACAACAGCCGACAACTCATAGTGATGAGCAATCGGCTGGACCTATTGTAACACCACATCTTCGTAGATCTGGTAGAACATGCAATATTCCCGAGAGATATGGATTTCTCGTAAGTGAATCGAACGACGTGTTACTCATTGATGATGAGGAGCCTACCAGTTATGAAGAAGTGCTGACAAGTTCAGAAAGGGATAAGTGGCTTGGTGCCATGAAGTCGGAAATGGATTCCATGTACGAAAACCAAGTTTGGAACTTGGTTGACCCACCTGAAGGCATAAAGCCTATAGGGTGCAAGTGGGTTTTCAAGAAGAAAACCGACATGGATGGTAATGTGATTACCTATAAGGCTAGATTAGTGGCGAAAGGATATCGTCAAAAACAAGGTGTTGATTATGACGAAACCTATTCGCCTGTAGCTATGCTTAAATCCATTCGGATGCTCCTGGCCATAGCAGCTCATTATGATTATGAGATATGGCAGATGGATGTGAAAACAGCTTTCCTTAATGGAAACCTACTCGAGGACGTGTATATGATACAGCCTGAGGGTTTCACATCGGTTGATAAAACCAAGGTATGCAAATTGCGACGGTCCATTTATGGATTGAAGCAAGCATCCAGGAGCTGGAATATCCGTTTTGATGAGACGATCAAAAAGTTTGATTTCTCGCAAAATCCAAACGAACCTTGTGTGTACAAGAAGGTTAGTGGGAGTGCAGTCGTGTTCCTAGTATTGTATGTCGATGACATATTACTTATAGGAAACGATGTTTTAATCTTCTGATCGATTAAGGTTTGGTTATCCAAGACATTCTCCATGAAAGACCCGGGAGAAGCAACCTACATCCTTGGGATTAAGATCTATAGAGATAGATCAAACGGTTGCTTGGTCTTTCGCCATACATATATAGACCGAAAAGCAAAGAGGTTTAGCATGTCGGAATCCAAGAAAGGTTATCTCGCCCATCGTGCATGGGGTACACCTTTCAAGTCTATGTGTCCGCGCACGTAAGACGAGAGGATTTGCATGAGTAAGATTCCCTATGCATCCGCAATAGGATCTATCATGTATGCTATGTTATGTACGAGGCCCGATGTATCGTATGCTCCGAGTGTCACGAGCAGATACCACCGATCCAGAATGGATCATTGGCTATGTATAAGACGATCCTTAAGTACTTGAGAAGAACTAAGGATGTGTTCCTAATATATGGAGAAGGGACATGGTGATTACGGATGCGGCTTCGAGCAGACAAGGATGATTCGGTCTCGACCGGATCGTGTTCACCTTGAATGGCGCGATGAGTTGGAAAAGTTCCAAACAAGAGATCATGGCGGATTCTACCAGCGAGGAAGAATATATTGCGGCAGCGGCAAAGAAGCGAAGCGGTTTGGATCAAGAAGTTCGTTCATGAACTTGGTGTGATTCCGCCATTGTTGAAGCAATACCGGCCCATCACTGCGACAACAATGGAGCAATTGCATTACAGCGAAAGAGCCAAGGTCTCATCAACGATCCAAACATGTGCCGCCGCTATCATCTTATCGAGAGATCATCGAGGGAACGAAATACAAATCGAGAAAATTCCCACTGAAAGGAACTTAGCGGATCCTTTGACTAAAGCATTACCTCAAAGTAAGTTTGAGGGTCATGTTAGTGCTTATGGTATTGGATACCGTAGCGATTGGCATTAGGCCAAGTGAGAGTCTGTTAGTAATATATGAGAGATGTCCTAAGGCAATCGCCTTATGTATGAACCATTTATATGATAAATGAAGATTCACTATTTGAGTATACATCTTTAATGTATTTGATTGGATCTTAAACTCATTTACTGAATGTCCACGATACGATTCACAGCATGAGAGAATTTGTGATTGGATCACAACTAGTGAGTATCTCTACATGTGTAATTGTGATGTATCGAATTATCCTAGTCGATGAATTGATGGATTTGGACACCATCAATTCGCCGACTAGCACGAGGTATACTCCTTGGTGTATCCAAGCACCGATTCTCACCGGCCGTGGAGACATTGTGATGTCCGAGTTAATCGTGGATGCTAGTTATGGTAACTAGTTCATTGGAGTGACCAGGTAGTAAGACTTCATATGGTTCTCTGCATATATAGATATGTCAATGAAGTTCTTACTGTGGCTTAAGTGCGATGTTCCTTTGACTTGCGGTATTCAAGTCATCTTGATCATGGAGACTTATGCTTTGACATCTTAAGCAAACATCTCTAAGGAGATGTGGACCCGGGATGATTGGGTATAAGTCAAAGTGATCGAAGGTGTTTGAATAGCCTATAAAGGATTCACCACTCCTTGCGAGGAGATGTATACCCCTGGCCTCTCGTCGGATTGTTACTAAAGTCTTTGGCCAAAGCATTACATGTTTAGAGTAAGGTACTCTTCGATACATGTGGAGTAACTAGAATCCGTAGGACGAGGAAATGATACTTGGGCTAGGTGTGACGTAGTCAGCCTAGTGGGGACTGACACAATAGACCATGTCCTGAACCAAGTGGGTATAAGATGAGTGAAGGGAATGGGGCACGATTCATTCGAGCTACTGAAGGGTTTCAGAAATAGTTCTGGATCAACCATTGATCTTTTCGGTTAATTGGGGATCATGATGTACTACTAGGTGCCACTCATGATCGTTCTATAATTAATGGTTAATTATAGACGGCCAACATAAACCGAGAACCTATTTGGTCACACGCACAACGAGTGTAATCCAAAGGATTTAAAACGAGCTTGAGAATTGGATTCTCAGACCGAGAGAAACTAGGTTTGGTTGGACCAAACATAAAGCGAGCATGAAATCGTTTCAGTCGCAATGGAAGCGTGGATGGGCTGCGTCTTATGAAGACGTAATGGATGGACCAAAATGGTTTGGTTCTAATCCAATGGATAAGAATAAACCAAAGGGTTTGGTTTATTTTAAACGAATGAACCAAAAGTTGGTTCGGTTCGTTTTAACTTAAAATAAACCATCATGGTTTGGTTTATTTTAACTTATCCTAATGGAGCGGGTTAACGGGCTTTATGGATATGATTCATTAACCATTAAGAGAATTAGTTCTCTATAAAATAGGGCTTAAACCCTAACCCTAACCCTAATCTAGTTTTGGCCGCCCAACCTAGTTGCCGCCAACCTCCTTGGAGTTTTCGGCGCCCAACCCTAAGCTGCCGCCGTCCAGCTTTTGTGCAGCCGTCAAACTTGTTGCCGGCGACCAAGATTCAGCCGGTGAACCTCCGGCGACCCTCCGGTGATCTCCTCTAGGTTCGGTGATAAGGTGAGCTTCCATCTCTCCTTGGCCGGCCTCTATTCCTCCACCAAAAGCTGTCCAGTTTTTCTGGATAGCTTGTTTCTTTGTTGTCGGAGCGTCGTTTGGACGACGGTTAGTGCTCCGATAGCGCCTAACTTACCGGGGATTTGATCTCCGGTAATCCTCTGAGGTGGAGGACGAAGGATTCGTCAATTGGTTGACGAATACCTCTCCGGAGAAGCGAGTTTTGAGAACTCGTTTTAGGATCCGAATTTGGATTCGGATCGTGATCATCTCTCGATCACGTCGTCTTCAACACGAGACTAGTAACCCGTACGAAGACGAAGCTCGTGACTTAGCGAAGTCATCCCGAGGAGCTCGGCGTGGATACGGATAGAGACGATTCTTACGAGGATCGTTCCGGTTGATGCCGTTCCCGCTACACGTCATACGAAAGGTATAACGTAGATAATTTCTTTTATTGCAAATTTTAATTTACGGTTATGTCTACACTTGTTGTAATATGCATGCGTGTGTTGTGTGTGTTGTAATAAATATAGATTTATTATTTTTAATTGCTTCCGCTGTGCTCATATTTACGAAACATGATCGAACACACACACGCCGCGGTGCCGGAAACCCAACAGTTAAGCCTAGGGTTATCCAATACATCTAGCATAGAATATCTATCAAAGTCGATAAAGATCATCGATCTACAATTACGCCCATCGAGGCGGTCAAGCGAGGGTTTCAATACCTTTAATATGAAATGTTTACCAAAGTCGGGAAAGATCATCGACTTCTAAATAAATACGTCGAGATGGTTAAGTCTAGGGTTTCATCCCAGCTAATAGGAAACGCCTATCAAGGCCAATAAGGACAACTCATCTACTAACAAGCACGACAAAAGGGTAAATCTTAAATTATATCATTTCTACCAGTTCAATCATGCATGCTACAACATGCTACCACGAACAGATCTCGTGGGCACTTAAGATGTAAAGTAGCTATCTAGCTACAGACGTCATACGAATTCAATTATTACAAACTCCGAGTAGATAATGCAAGAATATAACCTTACAATAGATTATCTCAACCATGCATGGGAGACATATTCGACCACAGATATACAAAGCAACCATAGAGAGACTCTACTGCAGACTCTCTCCCAACAAAAAATGGGAGATATAGTTGGAAGTCGATAGATATGAACAACGTTATATACCCTCTAAGGATTAATCGCATCCTAATCATACGTCCTCTATTAGTCCGATCACCATATCAACTGAAATAGTAAATGGATAAACATATACCAATAAACACATACGGGTTATTACGCCTAGGGTTCCTATAACGCCCATAAAATTTCTAGCAATTTTACAAGAATTTTTGGCTTGATGATAATGAGCTTTATGTGGGTTTTTTCAAAAATAAAAGAAAATAAGCCAAAAGGGATGCAAGGCCTAGGAATTGAACCCCAAACCTCTAGATAGCCAAGCCCTATAGATGCATCCACTAACCAGAAGCCCAATAAGATTTTATCATTAAAGGAATAGGGGAAATTATAGTTAAGTGTAAGGGAGATTAAGGGACTCTTCAAGTGAATAAATAGGGGGAATGAGGGGGCATGAGTTACCAAACTTGTTTTCTCCTCCTCTTCTTCTTCCTCACCGAACCCTAGAGATCCCCCTCTCCATCTTTGGCCGAACCTCATCCAAGCAAGAAGCAAGGCTAGGTTGCTTCCCTTAGGTTATTTTCCAACCAAAAAGAAACGCGAAGGATGTAAGTATCCCTCACCTGCATACGAGTAGCTTTCGGTTGATGCTTTGTGTAAAAATCCCTATGATACATTCGGCCAAGTTTAGTTTTGATGTTCCAAGGAAGTTCTATATCATGTTTTGTAAGAATAAGATGATGTTAGGATGTGAAATGAATTAGGTTAAAAGTTAACCCTAAACACCTCTATGAACTATTCAGCCAACATGTGTTTTTGGTGTTTCATTGAAGTTCTATACCATGTTTTGCATGCATATGATGATGTTAGGATGTAAATTGAACTAGGTTAAAAGTCTAACCCTAAAAGCTTCCATGGATCATTCGGGCACCCCCTTGTTTTGAAGTTTCAATGAAGTTTTATTCCATGTTTTGTATGCATATGATAGTGTTAGTATGTTAGAGGGATTAGGTTAATAGTCTAACCCTAAAAGCTTCCATGGATCATTCGCCACCCTTGTTTTGAAGTTTCAATGAAGTTTTATTCCATGTTTTTGTATGCATATGATGGTGTTAGTATGTTAGAGGATTAGGTTAAAAGTCTAACCTAGAAGCTTCCATGGATCATTCGGCCACCCCCCTTGTTTTGATGTTTCAATGAAGTTTCATTCAATGTTTTGTATGCATATGATGATGTTAGTATGTTAGAGGGATTAGGTTAAAAGTCTAGCCCTAAAAGCTTCCATGGACCATTCGGCCACCCCCCTTATTTTAATGATTCAATGAAGTTTTATACTATGTTTTGTATGCATATGATGATGTTAGTATGTTAGAGGGATTAGGTTAAAAGTCTAACCCTAAAAGCCTACATGGACCATTCGGCCACCCCTTGGTTTTGATGTTTCAATGAAGTTTTATACCATATTTTGTATGCATATGATGATGTTAGCATGTTAGATGGATTAGGTTAAAGGTTTAACCCTAAAAGCCCCATGAACCATTCGGCCAACCATTGTTCTTTAACATGCTCTAGGTTAGGTTAACATGTGTTTTATGTTTAGGTGAATTCATGTTGACTTGTGATATTAAATGATGCTAGATGAAGATAACATGTTCTAGGTTAGTGGTTACTTACTCTTGATGTTTATACCTTATGCCATGCCCTATATGTGTGTGATAATAAGATATGTTATGAAATGAATATGTTATGATTATGAAATGGAAAATGATATGTTCATGAAATGAAACATGATTATGAAGTGAAATATGACATGCTATGAAATAAAGTATGATATATTTATGAAACGAAATATAATATGTTCATGAAGTGAAATATGATATGATATGAAATGGAGTATGCTATGTTTGCAAAATGAAATAAGATATGTTATAGTAAAAAGAATATAAGTATTTTATCTTCTGCATGACTTGTACCAGGACCCTAACAAGGTCAAAAGGGATGAGCTCCTAAGATGCCCTAGGCCGACGGACTAAGATCGGGCCTAGGATGGGCTTCTATGTATGATTGCCCCTAGGTCGACGGACTAAGATCGGGCCTAGTACGGGATGGGCTCCAAGATGCCCTAGGTTGATGGACTAAGATCGGGCCTAGGATGGGCTTCTACGCTATGACGATTGCCCTAGGTGTTGGGTTCTCGTATGCAAAATAGCATATGCGCAACGAAAAATTAGGATCCCTTCCAAGTGATCCTTGCGAAAGAAAACCTCGTACAAAAATAAATTTCTCAAAACCTATCTTATAGGAGAATATTACCTTTGTTGCGTGCCCTTTGTAATCCCGCTTCTCCTTGGGTTTGTTGGATCTTTTAGCACGTTCAAATGTCCGTGCCTCTATATGTATCCACACGAGCAAGCTCTTGTCTCACAAAAGAAACTAGAAGAGCTCTCCTTTACTTCTTGCTAGAGAAGTCCCTAAAGGAGAGGAAAGTAGGGAAAAAGAGAAAGGAAGAAGAAGACTACTCTTCTTGCTACACTCACAAAAGCCACACAACCAAATGCTCTCACCACCAAGCTCTCTCCAAGCCTCAAGCTTCAACCAATCCACCAAACTTGGCCGGCCACCCCATGGGGTGTTTTATAGGATTGAAAAACCTTTCACCTCCTATCACATTTACACTCCTTGTTTGGCCGGCCACATGTGGGGGAAATCCAAAGGTCAAAACCCTTTGTCTCCTTCCACCTCATCAAGCTTAGGTGGCATGCTTAGGTGGAATGCTTATGTGGCATTCATGGATATTGAATTAATCTTATTAATTCAATAAGCTTATGTTATCATATTGAATCAATCTCATTAAATCAATAAGGTAACATATTGAGTTAATCTTATTAAATCAATTAAGCTTAGCATATTGAATTAATCTCATTAAATCAATAAGCTAAAATTCTCATTAAGCTTAAAGTCCAAAAACCATTTTGTACTTAATCTTATTCCCAAATTATTCTAGTCAAACTAGAATGCACTAATTCTTCTAATCATCATGCTCTTTGTGTGTGACCCTATAGGCTCTCATAACGTTGGCAGTGGATCTAAACTCTTTTAGATACACAAGCAATGAGCGGCATCTAGCAATACATCATTGCTACCCAAGTTACGAAATAAGTCAAGATCCGACTAACCTTTCCGTGACTACTATAATGTATGATTGTGTCCTTCAATCCTTGATATCAGATTGACCAATGAGACATAGACTGTGTCATCCTCGATCAATCTATGTGTTTCTTGATCCCTGAGTAAACTAACTCAAACAAATGAGCTCAATATCTCATATTGACTCATTCGAGCATGACCATGCATTTTAGTAGTTCTACTCAATCAAGGGGCCCACAGATATCACTCCCGTCATATGGGAGGGATAGATCCCATCTACATCACTCACATCCCTCCGCATAATTTGTTATATACCCAGTAATCGCCTTTATGGTCCACCCCATTACGGGTGATGTTTGACGATACCAAAGTACATAACTCTTTATGTAGGGAACCGTAGTGACTTTAGGTTTGAGGACTATTCATACCAATAGTCACATGAGAAAGTTTATGACACTCATATGACGATCCATGAAACTTTCTCATGGCGGGTCAGTTCAGTATATATTCTCTAATATATACCCATGTGTCAACTTGATATCATATATCCATGACTTGTGAGATCAAGTCATCAATTGACCTACATGCTAGTCTTTATGTATTAATATTGCCCTTGCATATTAATACTTGACTAGGAACATTTAGGAAAGTGTTCTCTACAGCCTCTCATAATCAATTCTGCCAATTGATGTGCTGTAGATAAGAACCTACTTTTCTAAGGCATTATTATATAATTTAGCACAAGCAAGATGTAAATATAATAACCAATCCTTTGCCTTTATAGAATATGATACAAAATGTTCCCTATTCAACCATCACATGATTGGTTCTAGGGCTATAACTAACAATCTCCCACTAGCACCAGTACCAATCACTATGATATCTAATACCTAGTGACCTAGTGTGACCATCATGCTTCCTCCGTACGCCAAAGCCTTGGTCAATGGATCTGCGATGTTAGCTTACATCGGTACTCGCATATCCTCACATCTCCTCTATCGATGATCTCTCGAATGAGATGGAAGCGCCAAGAAGATGTGTTTGGTCCAGATGTGATCGAGGTTCCTTAGCTCGCGTAATAGCCCCATTGTTGTCACAATAGAGGTCTATTGGATCTGCAATGCTAGGAACTACCCCAAGTTCACGATGAACTTGCATGAGCCAAACAATTTCCTTTCACTTGCATCAAACGCAGCAATATACTCTTGTAGAATCAACAATCGTGTCCCGCTGAACTCTTCCACTACACTCCACCATTCGTGCAAAACACGCACCGATTGCGATCTATAGTCATCCTTGTCTGCTTGGAAGCTTGCATCACCGTAACCCTTTACGCTTAGCTCCTCATTGCCTCCAAATATCGTGAAATATTCTTTCGCTCTTCGTAAGTATTTAAGAATATTTTGATCGCTATCCAAAGGACTTTCACCGATCCGATCCGGTATCTACTCGCCATGCTCAAAGCATACGAGACGTCGACGAGTACAAAGCATGGCGCATATGATAGACCCTATAGCAGATGCATAAGGATCTTATCCATGCGATCTCTCCTCCTTAGAAGAGGGACATTGAGTCTTCGAAAGACTCACACCATGTGATAAAGGCGTAAATCCTTTCTTGGAATTTTGCATAGCAAAACGATCTAGCACTTTATCAATGTATGTACTCGACTTAGGCCAAGTAATCTTTTAGATCTATCTCTATAGATCTTGATGCCTAGAATATAGGCAGCTTCACCTAAGTCTTTCATCGAGAAACAATTCCCTAACCACATCTTCACAGACTGGAGATAGAGAATATCATTTCCGATGAGAAGTATGTCATCTACATACAAGACAAGAAATACAACTGTGCTCCCACTATTTCTCTTGTAGACACAAGGTTCATCTTCATTCTTGATGAAACCAAACTCCTTGATTGCATCATCGAATCGAAGATTCCAGCTTCGAGAGGCTTGCTTTAGTCCATAAATGGACCTTTGCAGTTTGCATACCTTTCTAGGATGCTCTGGATCTTCAAAACCCTCAGGCTGTGTCATGTACACATCCTCGAGTAGCTTTCCATTCAAAAAAATGGTTTTGACATCCATCTGCCAGATCTCATAATCGTGGTAGGCTGCAATAGCAAGTATGATCCGAATGGATTTAAGCATCGCAACTGGTGAAAAGGTTTCATCATAGTCAATACCATGAATTTGTTTGAATCCTTTAGCCACCAACCTACCTTTATAGGTATGCTTATTACCATCCATGTCAGTCTTTACTTTAAAGACCCACTTACACCCAATGGGTTTTACCCCTTCAGGTGGATCAACCAAAGTCCATACTAGGTTAGTGTACATGGATTCCATTTCGGATCTCATGGCCTCAAGCCATTTCTCGGAACTGGCTCATCATAGCTTCTGATAGGATGTAGGCTCGCCAAGATCGACAAGCAATACCTCACCGCTATCACCAAGAGAAAAGAATATCTCTGGTTGACGACGGATCCTATCGATCTACGAAGAGGTTGGTCTACTTGAACAGGTGTTTGCTCCACAACTCTTTGGGCAACAATTTTCTCATCAACAACACTTTGTGGTGCCTGTTCATTTTCCATCGAAGCCTTAGTGTTATCTTCATCTTGAATATCTTCAAGATGAATTTTACTCCCACTAGTTTTTCTAGAAATAAATTCTCTTTCTAAAAAGACAACATTTCTGGCAACAAACACCTTGCCAAGTGTGGGATTGTAAAAGTAATATCCCTTAGCTTCCTTGGGATATCCTACAAAATAACACTTATCTGATTTGGGTCCTAGTTTATCTAAGACTTGACGCCTCAACATAAGCTTCACAACCCCAAATCTTTATAAAAGATATTTTGGGACTCTTCCCGATCCATAACGTATATGGTGTCTTTTCGGCTTTTGATGGGACGCGATTAAGTGTGAAAGCGGTGTCTCTAGAGCTAAACCCCAAAGGAAGTAGGTAGATCGATCGGCTCGTCATTGATCGTACCATATCTAATAGAGTACGATTTCTTCTCTCAGATACACCATTCCATTGTGGTGTTCCAGGTGGAGTGAGTTGGGATATTATCCCACACTCAGCCAGGTGATCACGAAACTCTTGACTAAGGTATTCACCACCTCGATCTGATCGAAGTAGCTTAATATGCTTACCAAGTTGGTTTTGTACTTCATTCTTGAATTCTTTGAACTTTTCAAAGGATTCTGACTTATGTCTCATCAAATATAAGTAGCCAAATCTACTCATATCATCGGAAAGTAATAAAGTACTTATAGCCTCCTCAAAGCCCGACATTGAAAGGGCCACATACATCAGTATGTATGAGTCCTAACAAGTCCGTCGCTCTCTCGCCATGTCCACTAAATGGAGTTTTAGTCATCTTTCCTAAAAGACAAGATTCGCATACCTCATATGATTCAAAATCAAATGAGTCAAATAATCCATCTTTATGGAGTTGGGATATGCGTTTTTCATTTATGTGACCTAGGCGACAGTGCCAGAGATATGTTTGGTTCAAATCATTCGATTTGAACCGTTTGGTATTTACGTTATAAATTGGGTTTTCTAAATCTAGAACATAGAGACCATTCATAAGTGGTGCATTACAATAGAACATTTCATTTAAATAAATAGAACAACATTTGTCCTTTATTATAAAAGAAAAGTTTTTCTTGTCTAAACAAGATACAGAAATTATGTTCTTCGTTAATGCAGGTACATAAAAGCACTCCTCTAGTTCTAAGATAAGCCCAGTGGGCAAAGACAAAGAATATGTTCCTACAGCTACAGCAGCAACTTTTGCGCCATTGCCTACTCGTAGGTCCACTTCACCCTTTGCCATTAGTCTACTATTTCTCAATCCCTGCACATTAGTACAAATGTGAGATGCACATCCGGTATCTAATACCCATGTAGAAGAAATAGATAGATTAACTTCTATAACGTGTATACCTAAGGCAGAAGTCCCACTTCTTTTATTCTTTACTTCCTCAAGGTAGACTTTGTAGTTCCGCTTCCAGTGTCCAGTCTCACTGCAATGGAAACAACCCCCTTCCTTAGGTACTTTACCTTTACCCTTTGAAGTGGATGAATTGGCCTTGCCTTTGGCTTGGGTCTTACCCTTGCCTTTGCGCTTACCTTTGCCCTTCTTGACCATTAGTACATTACTAACTTTCTTTTTGAGATTCAGTTCAGCAGTTCTTAACATGCTGAGAATCTCAGGCAAAGGTTTATCAATTTCATTCATATTATAATTCATGACGAATTGATTATATGCTTCTGGCAACAATTGCAGGATAACATCGGTTGTCAATTCTTGGCTCAATGAAAAACCTAGTCTTTCAAGGTTCTCAACGTACCCAATCATTTTAAGTACGTGAGTTCCTACAGGTGTTCCTTCTTGCATCTTGCATGCAAAAAGAGCCTTAGACACTTCAAAACGCTCGTGCCTAGCTTGTCCTTGATATAGTTGTTTCAAATGCTCAACCATATCATAGGCATCCATGTTCTCATGTTGCTTCTGAAGCTCAGAGTTCATGGTGGCAAGCATAAGACATGACACATCTAATGCGTCATCTTGATGCTTCTTATAAGCATCCTTTTCAGCACGAGTGGCCGCAGGGGCGGGTGTTTCAGGGATAGACTGCTCTAGGACATACAATTTACGTTCTTGCTTGAGGATAATCCTCAAGTTCCTATACTAGTCTAGAAAGTTAGCTCCATTGAGCTTGTCTTTCTCAAGGGCAGATCGCAAGTTGAGGGGGTGTGTCGTGTTAGATGACATGGTGATCTACAACATTAATATGCAAAATTAAGTATCATATCTAAGTCATTTAATTAGGCCTTTAATTAAATGAGGCTCCCACTAAATTCTCATAGCTTTGATATGAGCTAATTATTGATGTAGGCAAACACATTTTGCTTACATCATTAGCTTCTATTTAGCTATAAATTTATACGGGATAAAGATCCACATCATACTTCGTCTTGAGTTAGCTTTGGCTAATCGCCCAAGACATAGTATGATTAGGTAGGCAATCTTTTGCCAATTACATCTGATGTAACTCTTTAATAGTTTTGGTTAAGTTTAGATTAGTTTAGTGCTTATTCCTAAACCGACTTCGGTCGTGGCGAGGCACGAGGCCTTCTTTGATATCGAACAGCGACCACTTCTAAGACAAAGTGATGTTGAAATCACACAAAACTAATTTTAAAACTTATGTTCAAAGCTAATATATACCTCTACTTTCTTAATTAAGTCTTAACCAAGTTTGATAGCGGGACATCACGATTGTCCACTCGCACCCCTCCACGATAAAATGCATTGCTTTGCTTTGGCAAACCCAATAACAAATGATCGAGGAAGTAGTGAGTACCAACTTTGGTAGGCATATCGTTTAGACTTATTAATATATAAACTTAAACATGCATCACATACATATTAGCATACATCACATATAAGCTAAATTAACATGCATCACATGCAAGCTAAATTAACATGCATCACATACACATTAAACTAAGCGTGTCATGGTTATGGCCCTTATTCTACAATCTTCTCAAGCCAATGAAAAGATTGATTGGTCAACCTAGGGATAGCATCTTCTCCCAAGTGCTTCCTTTTGGTTGTCTTGTGTTGTTGACTTCCTCCTTGTAACATCATCTTCCAATGGACCCTCCATCTTTGTTGTGTATATTACAAAAGGAGAAATACTCGAGTTACATTCGAGTCTAAAACTAATTTTACAATAAGAATTTTAGGAGAAAGGCACGACACGCAAGCCGTATTAAGAATTACAACACACATTCACAAACTTTTTGGGACTAGGCCATAACCATGCACCATGCCAATTTTAACTTTTAAAAGACATCGGATATTTTATTATGTTTGAAAAATTGTTAATGCAATTATCAACTCATAATAAAATTTATCCTACTTCTATATCATATATAAAATAGAGAAAACCTATTTTTATACGATCTTTCGCAAGTGGCTCTGATACCACTGTAGGGTTCTCGTATGCAAAATAGCATATCTTAGAACGGAAAATTAGGATCCCTTCAAGTGATCCTTAAAGAAAACCTCGTACAAAAATAAATTTCTCAAAACCTATCTTATAGGAGAATATTACCTTTGTTGCGTGCCCTTTGTAATCACTTCTCCTTGGGTTTGTTGGATCTTTTAGCACGCGTTGAATGTCCGTGCCTCTAGATGTATCCACACGAGCAAGCTCTTGTCTCACAAAAGAAACTAGAAGAGCTCTCCTTTACTTCTTGCTAGAGAAGTCCCTAAAGGAGAGGAAAGTAGGGAAAAAGAGAAAGGAAGAAGAAGACTACTCTTCTTGCTACACTCACAAAAGCCACACAACCAAATGCTCTCACCACCAAGCTCTCTCCAAGCCTCAAGCTTCAACCAATCCACCAAACTTGGCCGGCCACCCCATGGGGTGTTTTATAGGATTGAAAAACCTTTCACCTCCTATCACATTTAATGCAATCAATTGTTACACTCCTTGTTTGGCCGGCCACATGTGGGGGAAATCCAAAGGTCAAAACCCTTTGTCTCCTTCCACCTCATCAAGCTTAGGTGGCATGCTTATGTGGCATGCTTAGGTGGCATGCTTATGTGGCATTCATGGATATTGAATTAATCTTATTAATTCAATAAGCTTATGTTATCATATTGAATTAATCTCATTAAATCAATAAGGTAACATATTGAGTTAATCTTATTAAATCAATTAAGCTTAGCATATTGAATTAATCTCATTAAATCAATAAGCTAAAATTCTCATTAAGCTTAAAGTCCAAAAACCATTTTGTACTTAAGCTTATTCCCAAATTATTCTAGTCAAACTAGAATGCACTAATTCTTCTAATCATCATGCTCTTTGTGTGTGACCCTATAGGTTCTCATAATGTTGGCAGTGGATCTAAACTCTTTTAGATACACAAGCAATGAGCGGCATCTAGCAATACATCATTGCTACCCAAGTTACAAAATAAGTCAAGATCCGACTAACCTTTCCGTGACTACTATAATGTATGACCGTGTCCTTCTATCCTTGATATCAGATTGACCAATGAGGCATAGACCGTGTCATCCTCGATCAATCTATGTGTTTCTTGATCCCTGAGTAAACTAACTCAAACAAATGAGCTCAATATCTCATATTGACTCATTCGAGCATGGCCATGCGTTTTAGTAGTTCTACTCAATCAAGGGGCCCACAGATATCACTCCCGTCATATGGGAGGGATAGATCCCATCTACATCACTCACATCCCTCCGCATAATTTGTTATATACCCAGTAATCGCCTTTATGGTCCACCCCGTTATGGGTGACGTTTGACGATACCAAAGTACATAACTCCTTATGTAGGGAACCGTAGTGACTTCAGGTTTGAGGACTATTCATACCAATAGTCACATGAGAAAGTTTATGACACTCATATAACGATCCATGAAACTTTCTCATGGCGGGTCAGTTTAGTATATATTCTCTAATATATATCCATGTGTCAACTTGATATCATATATCCATAACTTGTGAGATCAAGTCATCAATTGACCTACATGCTAGTCTTTATGTATTAATATTGCCCTTGCATATTAATACTTGACTAGGAACATTTAGGAAAGTGTTCTCTACAGCCTCTCATAATCAATTCTGTCAATTGATGTGTTGTAGATAAGAACTTACTTTTCTAGGGCATTATTATATATTTAATTTAGCTGGCACAAGCAAGACGTAAATATATAATAACCAATCCTTTGCCTTTATAGAATATGATACAAAATGTTCCCTATTCAACCATCACATGATTGGTTCTAGGGCTATAACTAACACTAGGTCGACTGACTAAGATCGGGCCTAGTAACCTAGTAGGTTCGAGACTTGCTACCTCGGGTCTATTTAGGGATGCACACTATGATGATGAAGAAGTGGTACAATTTCGGGCCCAAATATGTTGAGATTTATGTTTACGTACCTATAATATATGTTTTAAAAAAAAACATCCTGCATACGTTTACATGATTTGATTGTTATGTTCACATGCTATGTTGATATGTCATATATATGTTGCATGTTATGTTTGATATGTCATGTTTATGTTGCTATGTTACATATGTTGTATGTTATGTTGATTAAGTCTTATATCTACATGATATGCTGCTATGTTATATATGATATATGTTATGCTTACTTATGTTACTTATGCTACATGTTAAGTTGCTTACGTCATGTATGTTACATGTTATGTTGCTTATATGTTATGAATGTTACATGCCATGATTAATGTCGATGTATGGTTTTTGTGAGTAGGACAGGATCTTACTAAGCCTATGTGCTTATAGTTTATCTTTCCCTTGTACTGCAGATAAGGGTAAGGGGTGAATAAACTAAAGGGAGCAGCAGGAGGAGCCAAATGTGTGTGGTAGTAGCATGGTGGAGAAAATCCGTTATGTCCTTATACATATGTTTCCCTATGATGATGATGTTTATGGATGTCCTTATTTATGTCTCCTTATGATGATGATGTTATGGACTTGAACTAAGCACTAAGTACCTATGAAACAATGATGCATGTTCTATGTTAAGAAGAAGTATCTATATATGTTATGATGCATGCTCTATGTTAAGAAGAAGTATCTATATATGTCAATGCATGTTTATGTTTAAAAGAAAAAAAGAAAAAAAATGTATCTAAAGTCTTCCGCTGTAAGTAGTAAGAAGTGTATGTATGTACGGTCGCGTCACGCGCCGCCCCTCCAGACCCTTGGAAAAAGGGCGGGCGTGACAGTTCCAACACCTAGAGTTTTACTAATGTTTCATTCCTGAGATTCGCTCCTACATAATAACCTCATCTAAGTTATTCTATCACTACTAGTCTCATCATGGTATCCACCGTAATAACACATAACCAAATAAATATGTAACAACGATATCCAATAAACGACAGCATAGTCATACTAATGGCAATCAATGGATGAAATTTTATTTAGGGTATATCTAAAGGGGTCATGCCAGTACAAAGTCAAAGCAATATGCTATAGAGCATCAAATGCAAATATACCCTAAACCACATAAGCAATGTGATCATATCATCATGCACTAAATCTAGAAAATTTATCTCTAGAATTTATTCATCTGTTAGCCGTCTGGAGATGTCCTATCGCCGCCAAATCCCCAAATTGACCTCGTCAATAATACCTCGAATTTCCGAAACATAAAAATTATCAGAAATCCGTACAAATCCAAAAATACTAAAGTTAACCTGCCAAACGTGGCAAACTCCGAAAACTCAAAGACCCTAAGGAACTCGGAACCTAGGCTTTGATACCAATTAAATTGTCATGCCCCGAGGGAGTCCCCACCATACGAAAATCTGACAACATCTCCCCTGTACGGGTGACAATATGAAACTTGCATGCAAGGCCCACATGACCTACTATACATCGGTCAACACGACTGGAACAAAATCCCCACATACAGATCATAAATAGGCCTCAGGCCAACAATCAAAGTAAATAACAAAAAGTCTACCATATCTAGACTTACCCCTTCTGGCATCTGAGCAGCAATACACAACCAAAATGAATCGAATAAAAGTCCATAACGACATATCAAAAATGACCAAAGTATCCACAAGTACATAATCAAAACACAAATCCTAAACATGTCTTCTAGTCCAATATCCGAAACCATGAGACCAAAATGAGACCAATTTGACGTAGGGGATTGACAACTGGACTCTCCTGGCAGTTTCCACCTAAAATAGATATAAAGAAACTGGTTAAGTTCAACGAACTCAGCAGATATCAAGTCGACATGCATAGTAAGATATATCTAACAATAAAAGTCATGTCAGTACAGTCTCATGATCAATAATAGAAAATGCAAGAAAGAAATGCGTAAAGACTATACTTACCTGAATCTCCTATTCTGACAAAGTAGTATGAGCCATACCAGCAGAAATAAGGTCGTAAGATCAAATAAAAAATATATCCTGTATGCATGTCAATCATATTCAACATCCAAGGAAGCAACCAAAATGCAACAAACACAATAAAAATGTCATCCATGCAATATGCATGCAATGCAAATGACATGGTCACCCCTCACGCCAGTCAGCCGCCTCACACGTGATGGTGAAGCCGAGTGGGTAGGGCTATGACAACTGTGCACTCTGCCATCACTGCTCCTAAGTGACCGAGTCGACAGGATGATGTCGAAGCATACCTATCCTTTTGCCCCAAACAGAGTGGGGGAGCAATGCTCTCATTGTTGGGATGTATACTGAAAAGTCTATCTTTTGTATGAACATCTTTATTTTGAAATAAGAATCACATGATCATTGTTTGCATATTTATGGTTATGCATATTGTCTAATACATTACATTGTAGATAACATGGTGTGTGGTGTCACACGGGAGATCATGTTATCGACTCCTTGTAAAATATAAGTATAAGCTCACAACCGAGATGACTTTGGACAAACCATTGGCATGATTGTAGTGTGATTTGGTATTGGTTTGTCTTGACCATAGAATCACACTAGTACACTTTGTGTGTATTGAGCAGGACCGACTTAGAGGTAATTCGATTTATTGTTGACTACATAATCGAATCAGACCTCAGATATTATATTATACATACTTCTAATTTTGATATAATAACGGACACATATACTTAGTATTCATTTCTTTGATTTACCAATGGGCGAGATTTATAGATTAAATCGATAGGCTCGGTAAGTTGGGAAATGATATTATTTATATGGTGTGTCGTTGATTATAGGAGGAAATCGTGTCCTATATATTAGGATGATGATGTCCCCTTGAGGAGCTATAAGGTTCATCATGTAAACCCTACTTGTGGACTTGGTCCGGCATGATGATAAGGTTGAGTGGTACTACTCATGGAATTAGATGTTGATTAATTAATGGTCAGTAAATTAATTAATCAACGGACATTCGAGATCTTAAACACGAGGAGAAAATGTACATATAATATATGGAGCCCATATTAACTTATGGGGGTTGGTGAGGTAGATCAATGATAATCCTTTAATGGATTGGATTATCATTAATGGATCGGACTTTATGTGGGCTTGATCCATTAGGTGGCCAAGATCCAACTCCTCCTTATGGTCCCTATTGTAGCCTATTAAAACCTCATGAAGCCTAGATCCAATGGTTGAAAAAAAAACTCTAGATCCAAAGGTAGAGATTAAATCTCTAGATCCGACGGTTGAGATTAAATCTCTAGATCCGACGGATGAGATTAAATCCCTAGAACCAATGGTGGAGATTAAAACAAGGCATATCCCTAACTCTATAAAAGGAGAGCATGGGGTGGGCGGCAAGTTGAATCCCATTAAAGATAGGATTAGGGCAAGGGGCGGCAAGCATTGAGGATTAGGGTTTAGGTGTTGGCGGCACCAAATAAGGAAAAGTTTTCCTTATCTTCTTCTTCTTCCTTGGTGGCCGACATCCAAACTAGCCCTTCTCCTTCTCCTTGTCCGGTGGAAACAAGACTTAGGGTCTTCCCTTGGAGTCTTGGCCGGTTTCCATCTTATTCTTCTTCTCCTTCTTGGCCGGCAGCAAGCACCAAGCTTGGAGCTTGGTGGTTGGTTGAAAGAAGGAGAAGTGCTTTGTTTCTTAGTCTTCTTCTTGTTCAGAGTGAGCAAGGAAGGAAGATTGGTGATCTAGGAGCTTTGACTTTTGGTAGATCATCGCTCACACGACGTCCAAAAGGAGGAAGGACATACGATAGAAGATCGAGAGGTATAATACTTGTCTATTTTCTTATGTAACATGTTTATGATTGTTTTCAATTATATATGCATGATATATTCTATTTTTTGGCTAATATAACTTGGACCCCGAACATAAACACAAAAGCCGGCGATCCATACATCGTCTATTCTGCGACTATTCGTAGAATAGAGGTTGGTTGCTTGAACAACAAGTTTGTTCAAGTGACTACTCTAATCAAATAGCACGACGATGAAACGGTTGCTTGGGTAATCCCTTTCGTCTAGGATTAAATTTTTTATCCGGGCACGTAGAAGGGATCGCCATGAACAAGCGACCGAGTTGAAGTGGGAAGCGAAGTTTCCTACCTTCAAGTGGTATCAGAGCCACGGTTTCCGGTTTTGTGTGTTTTGGATTCGGTTACTTTTATGCACTTTTCATATGTTATATGTGTCGGATAATAGTAGGATATGTGTAGGTTAACTCTTTGGTTGCAGGCATAGGATCCAACTATTATGGCCATATGTGTGTATGTGATTGTATGTGTGTAATTGTATATTTTGTTGAATCCTCGGGGTTGACGAGGCTAGTATTTAATTTTTTGTAAATTAGATACGGCATTGTTTAGCCACTCTTTTTTATTTTAGTTTACTTTCGATCTAGATTTCATGTACACTCCCTCGTGGAGTATAGGATCGATGGATGTAAATTAAAATATTTTTTCTCGGCTCGGATCTCCGGATGGCTTGTACATGGTGTAGGGAGGAGCGGACGAGATGACATTACGACGGGAGACATATTGAAGACAAAAACCATAATAGTTGGAAAATTTTTATTTGTCATATTTATTGCTTATTATTTGATATGCATGTCGTAGGCTAGAAAATTCTTCAATTTCAAATTACTAAGTGGGAGTGGGATATTTTTATAAATTCCCACGACCTCCATTACGATTTGACATGTGATGCAAACAAACTTGCACGTTGGCTCTGAGTGCCTTCCTCCTCATCGGATGAGTTTGTTTATGGATCATAAGGTCAAATATGGTTATAGAAAATTATTAAGGAGCGTGTGTACTTCCCCATCGGAAGGCACATAACCCGAGATAATTACCTTGGTATCGAGTAATGGTGAACACTTAGATACAAATATAAGTATCCTCCCCATCGGAGTCACTTCTTTTATTTGTAGAGTCAAAGAGGAACCAACTATTAATTTTACTTGTCAAAAAGTTAGGTTGACAAGATAGTAAAATTAATGGGTAAAACCTCCTCTTACAAATGTAGAATTCGTATACATCCACACTATCGTGGCATACGATATTCTCGGTGTTTTGAGGTGTTGGTTGATTTTAAAATTTTATTGTTTGAGGAATCAATAATTTTTTGAAATCTAATGTTTTGATCTATGTGATTCTTAGGTTTTCTTTCAAAATGAATTTCAACCCACTTGTTGTGATACTGAAAGAGAATAAACATACTGGACCCAACTATGTTGATTGGAAGAGGAATCTTGACATTGTCTTGACTGCTGAGGAATACAAATATGTACTCCTCGAAGAGTGCCCTCCTAAGCCTGCGGATGATTCTGGGGAAAAGGAGAAGGAGAGTTATAAGAAGTGGATCAAGGCCGATGAGATGGCGCAGTGTTACATTTTGGCATCTATGTCAAATGTACTACAACATCAGCATCAAGTCATGCCCACTGCTTATGATATGATGCTCAATCTCAAAGAACTTTTCGGACACCAGAATCGGGCTGCTAGGCAGGAAGCTATGAGGAACTTGATGACGACCACCATGATTGAGGGAACACCCGTGAGGGATCATGTTCTCAAGATGATGGTTCAATTTGAATGAGCTGGAGGTCCTTGGAGCTGAGATCGATGGGGAAACCCAGGTCGATATCATTCTCCAGTCTCTACCTAGGAGTTTTGAGAAGTTTCGCCTGAACTACAACATGAACAAGAGGTTATATTCGCCAAGTGAGCTTCCGGCTGCACTTCAAGGCAGCACATACGTAACCGGAACGAAGCATATGGTTACCCAAAAGGTTTCTACTTCTAAGCCGAAAGGCAAGAAGAAGAAGAAACAAGCTGGGACAAAGGCGGTGGGAGGAACTCAGGGAGGAGTGAAGAAGTCGAAAGACAAGTGCTTCACTTGTATGCAGACTAGACACTAGAAGAAGGACTGCCCCAACTGTCACGCCCGCCCTTTCCTAGGGGTCCGGAGGGGCGGCGCGTGACGCAATCGTACATACATACATTACAACGGAAGACTACATATATCGTACTTCTTACAGCGGAAGACTTTAGACTTATTTTTTTTTTCTTTTAAACATAAACATGCATCGAAATTTCATAGATATATCTTCTTAACATAGAACATGCATCATTATTTCATAGATACTTCTTCTTAAACATAGGGCATGCATCATCAATTCATAAGTACTTATTTCAATTCATAAACTAAATCATCTTAGGGAAAACATGCATAAAGAACATAACAGATCTACTCCACCATGCCACTACCACACACACTTTGCCCCTCCTGCTGCTCCCTTTAGTTTATCCACCTTTTACCCTTATCTGCAGTACAAGGGAACATAAACTATAAGCACATAGGCTTAGTAAGATCTTGTCCTACTCACAAAAACCATACATCAACATCAAGCATAGAGTAGTGACATGATCATATAACACATATAAGCATAACATTCATGTAAACATACCAAACATAAGCAAGCATAACATGTAAACATATATAACATAAGCAAGCATAACATGTAAACATATGTAACATAAGCAAACATAACATGTAAACATATATAACATAAGCAAACATAACATGTAAACATATATAACATAAGCAAACATAACATGTAAACATATATAACATAACAATCATAACATAGAAACATACATAACATAAACAAACGTAACATGTAACATATATAACATATAACATCATAACATGAGCAGACATAACATAATGGTATATGCAGGATGCTCTTCGAAAACATATATCATAGGTATTTGAACATAACTATCAACATATTGGGCCCGACATTGTACCACATCATCATCATCGTCATAGCAGATCACCTAAATAGACCCAGGCGCCTAATCTCGAACCTACTAGGTTACTAGGCCCGATCTTAGTCCATCGACCTAGGGGCCATCATCATAACATAGAAGCCCATCCTAGGCCCGATCTTAGTCCGTCGTCCTAGGGCATCTGGGAGCCCATCCCGTACTAGGTCCATACTATGACCGTCGACCTAGGGGCAATCATAACATAGAAGCCCATCCTAGGCCCAATCTAAGTCCGTCGGCCTAGGGCAACTTAGGAGCCCATCCCTTTGGACCTTGTTAGGGTCCTGGTACAAGCCATGCAGAAAGTAAAATACATACATGCTTCTTATCATAACATATCATATTTCATTTCATAAACATATCATATTCCTTATCATGGCATATCATGTTTTTCTTCTTCATATCATAACATACTTCTTCTTCATAACATATCATATGACTTTCATAACATATTTCTTCTTCATAACATATCATTCACCATAACATATTTCTTCGTCATAACATATCATATTCTTTTCATGCATATCATGTTCCTTCTTTATAAAACATCATACATTCATACAATTACGAGGTAATAAGCATAACATGATCACAACATCACACACATATAAGCATGGCATAAGGTATAAACATCATGAACAAGTATACATGGAATGACCTAAACTTCATGGAGTTCTATCAAAGTTTTAAACACCAAACAACTTATATATGGTCTAACTAACCACATGTTAGTTCTTTAACACATAAAGCATGGCATGGGAGGGCACTTAGGGTTTTAATTAAACCTTGGCCGAATGGGTTTAAAGGACATGAGGCTCTACCACTTAACTCTAGGTTAACCAACAACATGTTACCTTTATCTAAAATCAAAAGTCATCATGAACTCAATCAAACATGGCATAGAAACATATTTGGGGTCTTGGCCGAATGGTTCGAAGGCTTAAGGTTCATCCACTTAAATATAGGTTAACCAAACAACATGTTATCTTCATTTACCATCAAAACATAGCATGAACTTATCTATAGCATGGCATAGAACATGTTATCTTCTTTTAACATCAAACATGGCATAAACTCATTTAAAACCTAGCATAGAGCATGTTATCTTCATCTAACACCAAAAGTCATTATGAACTCATGCAAAACATAGCATAGAAGACACCTTAGGGGTCTAGATGGACTTGGCCGAATGGTTCAAAGGGCCTAAAGGTTCATCCACTTAAACCTAGGTTAAACAAACAACATGTTATCTTCATTTACCATCAAAACATAGCATGAACTTATCTATAACATAGCATAGAACATATTATCTTCTTCTAACATCAAACATGGCATGAACTCATTTAAAACCTAGCATAGAATATGTTATCTTCATCTAGCATCAAAACTTAGCCTAAGCTCATCTAAACATGGCATAAAAGAACACATATAGGGGTCTAAAGTGGCTTGGCCGAATGGTCCAAGGCTTAGAAGTTCATCCACTTAAATCTAGGTTAACCAAACATCATGTTATCTTCTTTTACTATCAAAACATAGCATGAACTTGGCTATAGCATGGCATAAAAGTACATATAGGGGCTTAGAGTGGCTTGGCCGAATGGTTTTAAAGGTCATAAAAGTTCAAACACTTAATCTAATTCATCTAGCATCCTATCTTCATCATGTTCATACAAGATATGGCATGGATCTTCATGGAAAGCTCAAACAAGGTCTTGGCCGAATGGTCCCTTGGGTTTTTAAGGTCAAACACTTAACCTAATCCATCTAGCATCCTATCTTCATCATGTTCATACAAGATATGGCATGGATCTTCATGGAAAAACTCAAACAAGGTCTTGGCCGAATGGTTTCAAGAGGATTAACACAAATACATCAATCGAAAACTACTTATACGCAAGTGAGGGGGATACTTACATCCTTCACTTTGCTTTTTGGTTGGAAGATAACCTAAGGGATGCCAACATAGCCTTCCTCTTGCTTGGATAGGTTTCGGACAAAGGATGAAAAGGGAGAGGAATGGATTTCGGTGAGGAAGAAGATGAGAAGGAGAGAAAAGCAATTTGGTTACTCATGTCTCCTCATTCCCCCTATTTATTCACTTGAAGAGTCCCTTAGTCTCTCTTACCCCTAACTATAATTTCCCATATTCCTCTAATAGTACAACCCTACTGGGCTTCTGGTTATTGGATGCATCTTTAGGGCTTAGCTATTTACTAGGGGTTTGGGGTTCAATTCCTAGGCCTTGCATCCCTTTTTGGCTCCTTTTCTTTTATTTTTGAAAGAGCCCACATAAAGCCCATTATAATCATGCAAAAATTCTTGTAAAATTACTAGGAATTTTATGGGCGTTACAATCCTTCATACCTTTTAAAAGTTTCATTCTCGAAACTTAGAACAATTCTAGGTACTTCTGTTTCATGTCCTCCTCGCGTTCCCTGGTAGCTTCTTCGTACCGTTGATTTTTTCCACAGGACCTTTACTAAGGTAACCTCTTTTTTCCTTAGTCTCTTGACTTCTTGGTCTAGTATATGGAAGACCGACTTTCATAACTCAAGTCCTCTTGAACTTGCACTGTTTGTGGCTCGATCACTTGGTCCGCACTGGAAATGCATTTCTTGAACATCGAAACATGGAACACGTTGTGATTAGCCGACATCTCTTGAGGCAGCTCTAGCTCGTAAGCTACCTTGCCAACTCTCTTCAATATCGGATATGGTCCCACGTAGCGCGAACTCAGCTTACCCTTCCTTCCGAATCTCATCACTCCCTTCATAGGGGCCACTTTGAGGAATACCAGATCCCCGACTTTGAATTCTAACAGTCTACGCCTCATATCTGCATAGCTCTTTTGCCAGCTCTGAGCAGTCTCAATTCTTTGGCGGATGTTCTGTATAGCTCGGGTGGTGTCGTCATTGAAGTCCGTCTAGAGTCTCATCCCCTTCTTTTCACCACCCTCGTACCAGCATATAGGAGATCTACATTTCCTCCCGTATAGAGCCTCGTAGGGGTGTCATTCCAATAGTAGCTTGGTAGCTATTGTTGTAGGAGAATTCTACCAAGCATAAGTATCGACACCAGCTCCCTTGAAATCCAGGGTGCAAGCTCGTAACATATCCTCCAGTACTTGATTTACCCTTTCGGTCTGTCCGTCCGTCTGAGGATGGAAGGCGATCTTGAATAATAGCCGTGCGAGGGCCTTACGAACACATTCCCAGAAATGGGAAATAAAGCGACAATCTCTATCAGAAATGATGGTCTTAGGAATCCCATGTAATCTGATAATTTCCTTAGCATATAATTGAGCGAGTTGCTCAGTCGAATAGGTCATCTTGATGGCTAAGAAATGGGCCGACTTCATCAATCTATCCACAATTACCCATATAGCATCATATCCGTTTGTCGTCTTGGACAATCTTGAGATGAAATCCATAGAAATATCCTCCCATTTCCATTCTGGAATCTAGATTGGCTGCAATGTTCCTCCAGGCCTCTGGTGTTCTGCTTTAACCCTCTGACAGGTCTGGTAGGTACTGACATACTGAGCCACATCTCTTTTCATTCCGAACCACTAGAATTTTCTTTTCAGGTCTTGGTACATCTTGGTGGTTCCAGGATGCATCGCATAAGGAGTTCCGTGAGCTTCCTCGAATATCTTCTTCCGTAATTCTGGATCATCGGGAATACACAAGCGGTCCCTGAGATAGAGTATCCCACTATCAGAGATATGGAACCCATCATCCTTTCCTCCTAGGATCTCCTGCTTGATCCTCTGAATGCTCGGGTCATGGGTTTGCTTTTCTAATATATCGTCGAACAGCGTCGGTGCTATCGTCATGGTCGAGAGCTGTCCGAAAATGATTTCAACCCCGTAACGCATAATCTCCTTTTCTAAGGGCTGAGATAACACGGATAGAGACATCAAGGTGGCGAAGGACTTCCGGCTGAGTGCATCAGCCACCTTGTTCGCTTTTCCTGGATGGTAGAAGATCTCGCAGTAATAATCCTTGACGAGCTCGAGCCATCTGCGTTGTCTCATGTTCAGGTCCTTCTGTGTGAAGAAATATTTCAGGCTCTGGTGGTCTGTATAAATCCTACACTGAGCTCCATATAGATAATGCCTCCATGTTTTGAGAGTAAAGACCACGACCGCTAGCTCTAAATCGTGGGTGGGATAATTCCTTTCATGTTCCTTGAGTTGCCTAGAGGAGTAGGCAATGACCTTGTCATTCTGCATGAGTACAACTCCGAGTCCCAACTTGGAAGCGTCACTGTACATGTCGAAGCCTTCGTTACTGTCCGGAAGAGCAAGGATTGGAGCGTTGGTCAGTCTCCTCTTCAATTCTGTGAAACTCCTCTCGCAGGCGTCTGTCCATTCATATTTCTTGTTCTTTCTGGTGAGGACTGTCATAGGGGCTGCAATCCTAGAGAAGTTCTCTACAAACTTCCTATAGTAGCTTGCTAGCCCAAGAAAGCTTCTGATCTTGCTGGCATTCTTTGGTCGGTTCCAGTTACTCATGGCTTCAATCTTTATTGGGTCTACCATCACTCTGCGCTTCGATATAACATGACTCAAAAATGATACTTGATCGAGCCAGAATTCGCATTTGGAGAACTTTGCATACAGATGCTTTTCCTGAAGAATCCGATTCATCAGATCATAGCAGGTGCATTCGTCACTCCGAAAGGCATAACTACGAACTCATAACGTCCGTATCTTGTTCGGAAAGCCATCTTCGGTATATCATCTAGTTTCACTTTCACTTGATGATAGCCAGACCTCAGATCAATCTGAGAGAAGACGGTGGCACCCTTTAACTGGTCGAACAGGTCATCAATCCATGGTAAAGGGTACCTATTCTTGATCGTCACATTATTTAGCGCTCGGTAGTCTATGCACATTCGCATAGACCCATCTTTCTTCTTCACCAACAGTACTGGAGTTCAATAACCACATGCATAAGAGCAGGTAGGGGTACTGTCTCATCGACTCTATTACTACGTCTTCCATATATTACTATCTCATCGACCCTATTACTAAGTCTCCTAGCCATGTTTATCTTCATATATTAGAGTAAGGCTAGTATAAGATTATCGTTCATTTATCTATGCATAGTTAAACTAAAAGCTAGCATAAGGTTATCATACATATTTTCATGCATATTTAAGCTAGAGGCATTTGTTATCATACATGAAAGAAATAAAGTAGGCATAGAAATTCTTACTTGGAGCGGCAGGATTTGGAGCTTGATGTGTGTGTAGTGGAAAGGCATATCTGCTCTGATACCAACCTGTCACGCCTGCCCTTTCCCAAGGGTCCGGAGGGGCGGCGCGTGACGCGATCGTACAAACATACATTACAGCGGAAGACTACACATATCGTAATTCTTACAGCGGAAGACTTTAGACTTATTTTTTTTTCTTTTAAACATAAACATGCATCGTCATTTCATAGATACTTCTTCTTAACATAGAACATGCATCATTATTTCATAGATACTTCTTCTTAAACATAGGGCATGCATCATCAATTCATAAGTACTTAGTTCAATTCATAAACTAAATCATCTTAGGGAAAACATGCATAAAGAACATAACAGATCTCCTCCACCATGCCACTACCACACACACTTTGCCCCTCCTGCTGCTCCCTTTAGTTTATCCACCCTTTACCCTTATTTGCAGTACAAGGGAACATAAACTATAAGCACATAGGCTTAGTAAGATCTTGTCCTACTCACAAAAATCATACATCAACATCAAGCATAGAGTAGTGACATGATCATATAACACATATAAGCATAACATTCATGTAAACATACCAAACATAAGCAAGCATAACATGTAAACATATATAACATAAGCAAGCATAACATGTAAACATATATAACATAAGAAAACATAACATGTAAATATATATAACATAAGCAAACATAACATGTAAACATATGTAACATAAGCAAACATAACATGTAAACATATATAACATAAGCAACCATAACATGTAAACATATATAACATAAGAAAACATAACATCTAAACATATGTAACATAAGCAAACATAACATATAAACATATATAACATAAGCAAACATAACATGTAAACATATGTAACATAAGCAACCATAACATGTAAACATATATAACATAAACAAACATAACATGTAAACATATATAATATAACAATCATAACATGTAAACATACATAACATAAGCAAACGTAACATGTAACATATATAACATATAACATCATAACATGAGCAGACATAACATAACGGTATATGCAGGATGCTCTTCGAAAACATATATCATAGGTATTTGAACATAACTCTCAACATATTGGGCCTGACATTGTACCACATCATCATCATCATAGCGCGCATCCCTAAATAGACCCGAGGCAGCTAATCTCGAACCAACTAGGTTACTAGGCCCGTACTATGTCCGTCGACCTAGGGGCCATCATCATAACATAGAAGCCCATCATAGGCTCGATCTTAGTTCGTCGGCGTAGGGCATCTGGGAGCCCATCCCATACTAGGTCCGTACTATGACCATCGACCTAGGGGCAATCATAACATAGAAGCCCATCCTAGGCCCGATCTAAGTCCGTCGGCCTAGGGCAACTTAGGTGCTCATCCCTTTGGACCTTGTTAGGGTCCTGGTACAAGCCATGCAGAAAGTAAAATACATACATGCTTCTTATCATAACATATCATATTTTATTTCATAAACATATCATATTCCTTATCATGGCATATTATGTTTTTCTTCTTCATATCATAACATACTTCTTCTTCATAACATATCATATGACTTTCATAACATATTTCTTCTTCATAACATATCATTCACCATAACATATTTCTTCTTCATAACATATCATATTCTTTTCATGCATATTATGTTCCTTCTTTATAAAACATCATACATTCATACAATTACGAGGTAATAAGCATAACATGATCACAACATCACACACATATAAGCATGGCATAAGGTATAAACATCATGAACAAGTATACATGGAATGACCTAAACTTCATGGAGTTCTATCAAAGTTTTAAACATCAAACAACTTATATATGGTCTAACTAACCACATGTTAGTTCTTTAACACATAAAGCATGGCATGGGAGGGCACTTAGGGTTTTAATTAAACCTTGGCCGAATGGGTTTAAAGGACATGAGGCTCTACCACTTAACTCTAGGTTAACCAACAACATGTTACCTTTATCTAAAATCAAAAGTCATCATGAACTCAATCAAACATGGCATAGAAACATATTTGGGGTCTTGGCCGAATGGTTCGAAGGCTTAAGGTTCATCCACTTAAATCTAGGTTAACCAAACAACATGTTATCTTCATTTACCATCAAAACATAGCATGAACTTTGTTGGATCGAGCGGATCGCTAGAGGGGGGGGTGAATAGCGATAGAAATTTTTCGTTCAAAATCGTTCGTTAAAATGCGAGTATACACAGCGGAAGATAAAAACAAAACAAGCGAGACAATAGACACAAGGGTTTTACTTGGTTCGTAGCCGAAGGCTACTACTCCAAGGCCCTAGTGGTCCTTGACCACGTACGGAGGGCAAACTACTAAAGAACTCCTCCTCGTTGGAGGTAGGAGTTAGACGAATACACAAAATGACAAAAGCTCGAGGTAGAGGGACACTCCCCCTCTCCTCGTTATAATGAAAGCTTTACTAAAAAAATAAACTGAAATACAATTTAAACTTTCGTTACCGACGACTTCAAAGGTTGGAGGTTGAAGCTCTAGTCGTCGTCTCGGCAGCGCTTCGTCATAGGGATGTCGGAGAGTCGGAGCGTATCGGAAGCACTTGGAAGCCTTTTTAATTGATGAAAAACCCTAAGACAAGCCCTCCTTTTATAGCCTTTGAGCCCTTCATCGAATGGGTCTTCAACCAATCACAAATGGACACAAAACCTCCTTGAAATGGGGTGATAAGCCTTGACTCCTCGAAGCTGATCATTGACCATCGATCCAGTCTTGTGATGAATAGTCGGTGATGAAGAGCGATCGAGTCCTCAGGGCGGTCGTGATGCTAGCTGCAAGGCAAAGTTAGCTCAAAGAAAATATTATTTCGACGACCTTCGACCATCCGATCTCGACCTAGACCATCGATGGGATGTCTTTGGTCGGATCTACGCTTAAGACCATCCCCGTAAGGAAGATACGACTTCACTTATGCTTGCACACACGAGCTTACCTCGATACCTACCATGTCGCTTTTGCTTCCGGCCTTCCACTCGATTCCTTCGGCTCCCTCCGAAGTCACTCGAGTGTCGCCCAACCACCCGGCTTCCTCTGGGTGTCGCTAGCCTTCAGCTCCAGCTTTAGCAATCTTCTGCACACTCGATTCAACTCGTGAGATAACGACATAAGTTTAACTTTGTATCGTTTGCTATAATCAAAACTCAGGTTCGACTTAGGTGCCTACTGCACCAACAATCTCTCCCTTTTTGATTTATGGAAAACTCACATACAAAGTTAAGTAAATAGCAAGCATGAAGAATAATGTGTATTAGAAACAAACAACAAAAAAATAAAGAAGGTTAAGTTGGAATAGTAAGGATTTTCTTCAAGCATTCCCCCTTGAGGAAACCTCCCCCTTGACCGAGGGTGAGTCTTGAGGAAAGACCTTAATCCTCCCCCTTTGAGGGTTTCTTAACATTACTTAAAGTTGGCATTAGTAAAACGTTTAAGTTAAGAGTTCTTCTTAACTTGGCCCTTTCTCCCCCTTAAGTAAAACATTAAAAATGAGTAAAACGTTGATGGCACAAATAAGTTTAAGTTAAGAATTATCTTAACTTGGTCTTAATAAGTTTTCAAAACTTAAAGTTAACTTTTGGTTTAAATATAAAGTAAGAGTTAAGTTATAAAAAAAATTTTGACCCCTTAACTTTGGCCTTTTTCTCCCCCTTTTATCATATATCGAAAAGAGTGAGGGTGTGTGTGGAAAATCAAAATAAGTGTTAAATATAAAGTCCAAGCATGTTCCACATTATTTTGAAAATAATATACTAAAAATAAGTTCATCTATAAAATGTTCGACTCATATTTGGCTTGATTAATATGAAAGATCAACCAGTCCTGGTTAGAGTCGGTTAGTATGTATGATTATACTCCGTGGTTCATAACGATGCACTAGCTCTACATCTGGAACCAGGAGTAAGGTCCTAACATCTCACGCCCATCTACGTGGCTAAGTACACAAACACATTAGTCCTATGTGTTGTGAGATGTATTGGCTCCTTAAATCTATAGGTGCATGATATCTAAGGTATGTCCTATACTAATTCCATAAAAAATGAAAATTAAGAAATAGTAGTAAGAAAATATAATTTGCAAGTTCCTATTCTACTACGCACATGCCCAATTTTCGTCTTAATATACTAAATTCAGCTTCGGGTAGGGGTTTAGTAAATAGGTCTGCTAAGTTAGACTTTGATTCGACGTATTCGAGTTGTATGGCTCCGTTGGCCACATGTTCTCGAATGAAATAGTGTTTGACCTCTATATGTTTGGTCCTAGAGTGACATATCGGATTCTTTGTAAGATTAATTGAACTAATGTTATCTACATGAAGTTTAGTATTCGTAAAGTCTAACTTAAAGTCGCGGAGAGTGTGCTTCATCCAAAGAAGCTGCGTGACACACTCACCCATCGCGATGTATTCGGCTTCGGTGGTAGATAAAGCAACACAGTGTTGCTTCCTACTGCACCAACTCACTAGACTCGAGCCGAAAAGTTGACAACAACCACTCGTACTCTTTCTATCGAGCTTACTACCGGCATAGTCCGAATCAGAGTAGCCGATTAGTTCGAACTCGGTAGATCTAGGGTACCAAATACCGACATTAAGTGTACCCTTTAGATATCTAAGGATACGCTTGACTAGAGTTTTGGAACTCGCGCATATACTTACCGCAAATAGGATATCGTGCCATGCGCTTAAGTAAAGGAGACTCCTATTATGCTCCTATAGTATTTTAAATCAATTGAGTTTCCGATTAAATCTTCTTCTATATTGACATTAGTTGTCATTGGGGTATTAATAATTTTAGCATCTTTCATTCCAAACAGTTTAATTAATTCCATAGTATATTTGATTTGATGTAGGTATATTCCATCTTTAGTTTGTTTAATTTGTAGACCTAAGATGATAATTATCTCACCTACTAAATTAATTTCAAATTCACTTTCCATAAGTGAAATGAACTCATTTAGTAGGATTGAGTTGGTGGTTCCGAAAATAATATCATCTACGTAGATTTGGGCTATGAATATGTCTTTACCTAAGGTTTTTACGAAAAGAGTTGGGTCAACTACACCTTGGTTAAAACCTTTGGACTTAAGATAAATCGAAAGTCTCTCGTACCAAGCTCGAAAAGCTTGTTTAAGTCCATAAAGAGCTTTCTTTAACCTAAGGACATGATCAGGTTTGTCTAAACTTTCGAAACCGGGGGGTTGACTAACGTAAACTTCTTCTTTAATGTATCCATTTAAGAATGCAGATTTCACATCCATTTGAAACAATTTAAATCCTCGATGTGCTGCATATGCTAATGGCATTCGAATGGACTCTAATCTAGCTACTGGGGAATAGGTCTCGTCATAATATAAACCTTCGACTTGACTAAACCCTTTAGCAACTAGTCTAGCTTTATTTCTAACTACTTCACCTTTATCATCAATTTTATTTCTAAACACCCACCTTGTTCCAATGATTGTTTTATCTTTAGGTGGTGGTACTAATTCCCATACTTCGTTCCTAGTGAATTGAGCCAACTCTTCTTGCATTGCAATAATCCAATCGGGATCAAGAAGAGCTTGGTCAATAGTTTTGGGTTCAATTTTAGAAATCAAAGATATTTGACTAAGGTTTCTGTATGAGGCTCTAGTTCAAACTCCTAGACTTGGATCACCTATCACTTGGTCGATAGGATGATTCGTTTGGGTCCTAGTTGGATTTGGGTTTGAGTCTACAACTTGATCCATAGGATGGCTTGTTTGAGTTCTAGTTTGGTTGGAGTCATCTATCACTTGGTCGATAGAGTGACTTGGTTGACTTAGGTTAGGATTAACACTAGACCTGATCTCCGGATCAGAGTTAGGTCTAGTATGAGTCAGCTCGCTAATTGGGGTTGCCAGGGGTTTTATAGGTTCGTGTCCTTCATCAAATACTACATTGATAGTCTCCTCGACTCTAAGGGTGTCGTAGTTATATACTCTATAAGCTCTGCTTGTAGTCGAGTATCCTAGAAAGATTCCGGTCGTGGTTTTGGATGTAAATTTCCCTAGGTAATCCTTAGTGTTTAGGATATGTACCTTACATCCAAATATCCTAAAGTACTTGATGTTAGGTATTTTATCGTGATAAATCTCGTATGAGGTCTTAAGGTGCCTCTTTACCATAAGGATTCTATTTTGGACATAGCATGTCGTACTCACGGCTTCCGCCCAAAACCTATCGGGTAGGTTATACTCATTTAACATTGTCCTAGCGGCTTCTTGTAGGGTTCTATTTTTGCATTCTACTAGGCCATTTTGTTGTGGAGTTCTAGGGCAAGAGAACTCGTGGTGGTATCCATTTAGGTTACAGAATTCTGTAAACCTATGGTTTTCGAATTCACCACCATGATCAGTCCTAAGTCTTTTGATTTTAATGCTTTGTTGATTTTCTATTAACTTAAAAAGATTGATTAATTGATCTAGGGTATCATTTTTTTTGTTTGATGAACCTAACCCAAGTAAATCTAGAATAGTCATCAATTATGACTAAGCAGAATTTACTTCCGTTAAGTGACTTAGCTCCGTGTGAATCAAATATATCCATGTGTAGGAGCTCAAGCACACTTTTGGTTCGTTCTTGACTAGTTAGTTGATGTTGTGTCCTAGATTGTTTACCTTGTTGACAAGCATTACATATTTTATTATCCAAGTTGTTGAGGTTAGGCAAACCTCTGACTAAATCACTCTGACTCATCTTGTGGATGAGTCTTGGGTGTGAGTGACCGAGTCGTCGGTGCCACAACCACGATTCCTCTTGCCGTGTCATAAGACACTTAGTTAAGGAGTTAGTTAAGTTGATAGTGTAAATGTTGTTATTTCTAGTTCCTTTAAGAATTGTTTTAGAGGTTTCGTTTGTATTAATTACGCATTCATTTTCTAGAAATATGACCTTATAGTTATTATCACACAATTGGCTTACACTAAGTAAATTATATTGAAAATTTTCTACTAATAAAACATTTTGAATAACAAAATTTGAATTGAGCTCAATATCACCTGATCCGATGATTTTGAGCTTGCCGTTATTTCCGAAGGCTACCGATCCTTGTCGTTTGAATCGAAGCTTCGAAAACTTGAGTTGATCCTCGGTCATTTGTCGGGAGCAACCACTGTCAACATCCATTGATCCTACACGCAAGCTAGTTGGATCGGATATTGGATTTATTAAAAATTGGTTGAAGATTATTAACCTAAATCATCTCACCCATGTCTATATGATCAAACATGTTAATCCTATATGTTCTTGTGAGATGACTTCCAATTTTTTAGTCGAATTAAGTTTAATAACTTAAACACTTGTCAACCTTGCGTTAGATTCGGATTTGACCTTAGGCTCATCAAGTCACCTTTTCAAGATCATGACTTCCAGGTCGTGGCGAGGCACAGAGGCCTTCTTTGATCGGAACAATGACCACTTCCTTAGACAAAGTCATTTTCAAGAAAATAGAGACTTGACTCACCTAAGACTACTTCCTGGTCTAACTAGTCTAAGATACGGCGAGGTAGCTTCAGCTAGTTCCGCTCGGTCAAGTGCACCGAACTAGATACACCTTATCTAGCCCGAATACACAAGACTCCGCTTTCCTAGCGTACTATCATCTCGCCGCGTCCTGGTACTATGTTATCAAGTATTGACGAGTAATAGTTCTATCTAACCATTCTAAAAAGGAAAATCAAACTAAATAAAAACCTAAGCATGCAATTTCTAAGTTAAAACACAAACAAATTTCGTACTAGCTCCCCCTGGACCATTGAATCGATTCGGTCTCTCCACATAGTGGATTTGGTCCTTGGGAACCCAATACTGGTTTGATCCTAAGTTTGAAATCAAGGTGGTCTTAGGGACCCATGCTTGGACACGTTTTCTATGTCTACTTACGATTGACATATATGACTTATTTGTCGTGTTTGAGTTAAATCCTAGCCCGGCCTTGTTGTACACGACCCTTTGCGATCCAAGTAGGAGGTCAAGTCCTTTGGATCCCAAAGTAAACCTTTCCAACGTATTCCTAAGATCTTCGACTTGACTTTTCAAGAGTGAGTTCTCAACTTCGAGTTTTTCAACTCGAGTTGAGTCCTCTTGAACTCGACTAGTCGAAGAGGTTAGGGAGACCTCGTGTTTGAGGAGTTTAACTTCCTCAACCAGGTTCTCGACCTTGGACTCGGACTTAGCTAACTTTTTATTTAAAAACTTAATTGCAGTATAAAGAGTAGTAATAAGAGACTGACTTACCTTGAGTGTATCTTTTGAACCGGATGCGTATTCGTGACTTGTCTTGAATAGTGTTTCGTAGTCCGACTCGTCTTCGGTTTCTGATTCTGGTTCCGGTTCCGACTCCGTCTCCGATTCCACCGGTTTAGCCATAAGGACTCGATCGTTGTCTTCTTCCTCGGAGGCTTCTTCCCAAGTAGCGTTGAGTGCCTTTTTATGTTTTGGTGCCTTGCTCTTGAGTTTTGGGCACTCGGACTTAATGTGTCCAAACCTGTTGCATTCATAACATCTTATGTTTGAACTTTTAGGCTTACCTTCGTTGGGTCGAGTGACGGCTCGTTTTCGGCCCTTGACTATCCTCCGAACTAGGTTGACTAGTTCGGCTTCCATTTCCGAGTCGACCTCCGAATCCGACTCATCCTCTTCTTCCTTCGGGGGTGGCTTGCTTGCGGTTTTCTTCCTCGAACCTGGAAAAAGTGCTATACCCTTCTCGGGTTCCGAGTTACACTGCTCATGAAGTTCGAAATCAGAAAAAAGTTCATCTAACCTAAATTTAGAAAGATCCTTGGAGAACTTGTAGGCATCGACCATGGATGCCCACAAAGTAGTCCTCGGAAAAGAGTTTAGGACATACCTTATAAGGTCGCGGTTTTCGACCTTTTGCCCGATTGCGTGTAGGTTGTTGACTATGTCTTGGACACGGGCGTGGAGTTGCGTCGCGGACTCGTGTTCCTTCATTTTTATGTTATATAGTTTATTGAATAGAAGATCACGCTTACATACCTTGGCTTCATCGGTCCCTTCGTGTAGCTCCACTAGTTTTGTCCAAAGATCCTTTGCGCTTATGAAGGGGCCGACGCGATTTAGCTCCTCCTTGGATAGGCCGCATTGAAGGATTTGAGTTGCCTTAGCGTCGGCTTCGACTTGTCTTTTTGTCGCAATAGTCCATTGGTCATAATCCAAGGATTCACCCACTTCGTTAGTCGAAAGTGTGAATCCCGTTTGGATTATGATCCACATCTCGATTTGGGTTTTAAGAAAGCATTCCATCCGACCCTTCCAATAACGGAAGTCATCTCCGTTGTAAAATGGAGGTCGGACGGTGCTAAAACCCTCGAGATGGGCCATTTGGAAGGAAAACCTTGCACAAAAAATACAAAAAACACGAAAAAGGGTTCCAAGACTTCGCCTTGGATTAGTGGTGCGGGAAATAAAAAGAAACAAACGATAAATAGAAAGTTAAGCAAAGAAATAAGAAACTAAATAAAAAGTAAGTACTCACAACCTTCGATGTCCCCGAAAGGCTACTAAACGTCGATTTTTGAGGATGAAAACAGCTTGTTACAGGGGTAAACCCCAATAAGAAGTGTAGATCTCTCAGAGAGCTTCGATTTGGTGGGTAGATCGTTTCGTGAGTCCCCTTGTAGCAAAAGTTATGCTCGTTTGATCGTGAGGTACTCCGAAGGCGATTAGTACTTGCAAAAAACACAACCAAAAACTATGTACCAAGACTTGGTCTTGGATTAGTAGTGTGGGAGAAATCTTAAAACAATAAATACGAAAAGAAAATTGCTCGATTGGTGGTTGCACCGAATCTGAGCGCCCCCGGCTCTGATACCAATTGTTGGATCGAGCGGATCGCTAGAGGGGGGGGTGAATAGCGATAGAAATTTTTCGTTCAAAATCGTTCGTTAAAATGCGAGTAGACACAGCGGAAGATAAAAACAAAACAAGCGAGACAATAGACACAAGGGTTTTACTTGGTTCGTAGCCGAAGGCTACTACTCCAAGGCCCTAGTGGTCCTTGACCACGTACGGAGGGCAAACTACTAAAGAACTCCTCCTCGTTGGAGGTAGGAGTTAGACGGATACACAAATGACAAAAGCTCGAGGTAGAGGACACTCCCTCTCCTCGTTATAATGAAAGCTTTACTAAAAAATAAACTGAAATACAATTTAAACTTTCGTTACCGACGACTTCAAAGGTTGGAGGTTGAAGCTCTAGTCGTCGTCTCGGCAGCGCTTCGTCGTAGGGATGTCGGAGAGTCGGAGCGTATTGGAAGCACTTGGAAGCCTTTTTAATTGATGAAAAACCCTAAGACAAGCCCTCCTTTTATAGCCTTTGAGCCCCTTATCGAATGGGTCTTCAACCAATCACAAATGGACACAAAACCTCCTTGAAATGGGGTGATAAGCCTTGACTCCTCGAAGCTGATCATTGACCATCAGTCGACTGATGGCCATCATCAGTCGACTGATGGTAGCATCAGTCGAGTGCTGACAATAGACAGTCGACTGATGAAGGGCAGTCGAGTCCTCCAAGCTGGCAGTCGACTGATGCTAGCTGCAAGGCAAAGTTAGCTCAAAGAAAACATTATTTCGACGGTCTTCAACCGCCCGATCTCGACCTAGACCATCGATGGGATATCTTTAGTTGGATCTACGCTTAAGACCATCCCCGTAAGGAGGATACGACCTCACTTACGCTTGCACACACGAGCTTACCTTGATACTTACCATGTCGCTTTTGCTTCCGGCCTTCCACTCGATTCCTTCGGCTCCCTCCGAAGTCACTCGAGTGTCGCCCGACCACACGGCTTCCTCCGGGTGTCGCTAGCCTTCAGCTCTAGCTTTAGCAATCTTCTGTACACTCGATTCAGCTCGTGAGATAACGACATAAGTTTAACTTTGTATCGTTTGCTATAATCAAAACTCAGGTTCGACTTAGGTGTCTACTGCACCAACAAACTTATCTATAGCATGGCATAGAAAATGTTATCTTCTTTTAACATCAAACATGGCATAAACTCATTTAAAACCTAGCATAGAGTATGTTATCTTCATCTAACACCAAAAGTCATTATGAACTCATGCAAAACATAGCATAGAAGACACCTTAGGGGTCTAGATGGACTTGACTGAATGGTTCAAAGGGCCTAAAGGTTCATCCACTTAAACCTAGGTTAAACAAATAACATGTTATCTTCATTTACCATCAAAACATAGCATGGACTTATCTATAACATAGCATAGAACATATTATCTTCTTCTAACATCAAACATGGCATGAACTCATTTAAAACCTAGCATAGAACATGTTATCTTCATCTAGCATCAAAACTTAGCCTAAGCTCATCTAAACATGGCATAAAAGAACACACATAGGGGTCTAGAGTGGCTTGGCCGAATGGTCCAAGGCTTAGAAGTTCATCCACTTAAATCTAAGTTAAACAAAACATCATGTTATCTTCTTTTACTATCAAAACATAGCATGAACTTGACTATAGCATGGCATAAAAGTACATATAGGGGTTTAGAGTGGCTTGGCCGAATGGTTTTAAAGGTCATAAAAGTTCAAACACTTAATCTAATTCATCTAGCATCCTATCTTCATCATGTTCATACAAGATATGGCATGGATCTTCATGGAAAGCTCAAACAAGGTCTTGGCCGAATGGTCCCTTGGGTTTTTAAGGTCAAACACTTAACCTAATCCATCTAGCATCCTATCTTCATCATGTTCATACAAGATATGGCATGGATCTTCATGGAAAAACTCAAACAAGGTCTTGGCCGAATGGTTTCAAGAGGATTAACACAAATACATCAATCGAAAACTACTTGTACGCAAGTGAGGGGGATATTTACATCCTTCGCTTTGCTTTTTGGTTGAAAGATAACCTAAGGATGCCAACTTAGCCTTCCTCTTGCTTGGATATGTTTCAGACAAAGGATGAAAAGGGAGAGCAATAGATTTTTGTGAGGAAGAAGATGAGAAGGAGAGAAAAGAAATTTGGTTACTCATGTCTCCTCATTCCCCCTATTTATTCACTTGAAGAGTCCCTTTGTCTCCCTTACCCCTAACTATAATTTCCCATATTCCTCTAATAGTACAACCCTGCTGGGCTTCTGGTTATTGGATGCATCTTTAGGGCTTAGCTATCTACTAGAGGTTTGGGGTTCAATTCCTAGGCCTTGCATCCCTTTTTGGCTCCTTTTCTTTTATTTTTGAAAGAGCTCACATAAAGCTCATTATAATCATGCAAAAATTCTTGTAAAATTGCTAGGAATTTTACGGGCGTTACACCAACCGCAAGCAGAACAAAGGTATATCTTTTGGTCTAGTCATTGAAACATGTTTAGCGGTGTTATCTCTGACTTTGGTGTGTAGATATAGAGCCATGATCATGTGCAATACTTTGCGGTTCGAGCAGACGGCATTTGAAGGAGATTACCGTATACTTTGTTGGAATTGCTTCGGAGGCTCATCAGATCCCATGTCCCCGGACTAAAATTTTCACTAATGAAAACTAATCCGGATGAGATGAGTTTCCTAAGCACAACCAATTCGTCGTCGTGCTAACGACTTGAGCAATCACTTGAACAAACTAGTTGTTCAAGCAACACAACTCTCTTAGTCGATTAGCCGCGGAATAGACGATGTCCGGATCGCCGGTTTTTGTATTTATACTCAGGATCCAAGTATTATTTAGTCATTTACAGAAATATAACATGCTTATATTTGTAAAACAAAAACAAGCAATGAATAAAAGAGAAAGAAGAATAGGTATACCTCTTGGTCTTCTAATGTATGACCTTGCTCCTTTTGGACGTCGTGTGGGCGACAATCCACCAAAAGTCGAAGCTCCTAGATCGCAAAACTTCCTTCCTTGCTTTTCCCAAGCAAGAGGAAGACAAGAAACAATGTTTTTCTCCTTCCAAAACTCAACCAACAAAGAGCTATCAAAGCCCTTGCCACCGGCCAACTAGAAGGAGAAGGAGATGGTGGGAAACTACCAAGACACCAAGGGAAACCCTATATCTTGTTTCCACCACCTAAGGAGAAGAAGAAGGGGACTTTGGGCACCGACCAAGGCTGGAAAAGAGATGGAAAAGGCTGCTGGACGTTGGCCAAAAGAGGAAGAAGAGAGAAAGAACCTTCCTTATTTGGTGCCACCCTAGCCTCAAACCCTAATCCTATCCTCTCAAATAGGATTGCTCCTTGCCGCACAAACCCTAGTTCTCCTCCTATTCATCATGTAATCCACGACCACTCCCCATGCCCTCCTTTTATAGAGTTAGGGATAAGTCATAAATTAATCTCCTCCATTGGTTCTAGGAATTTAATCTCAACCGTCAGATCTAGAGATTTAATCTCAACCGTCGAATCTTAGAGATTTGATCTCTACCAATGGATCTTAGAGTTTTATTTCTATCCATTGGATCTAAGCTTCATGAGGTGTTAATAGGCTACATTAGGGACCATGAGGAGGAGTGTCTTACCCATGGATCAAACCACATAAATCCACTAATGATGATCCACTAAAGGTCCATCATTGATCTACCTCACCAACCCCATATGATAATATGGGCTCCATATATTATTTGTACATTTTCTCCCCGTGTTTAAGATCTCGAATGTCCGTCGATTAATTAATTTACTGACCATTAATTAATCAACATCTAACTCCTTGAGTAGTACCACTCAACCTTTTCATCATGCCCGACCAAGTCCACCTGCAGGGTTTACATGATGAACCTTATGAGCTCCTCAAGGGGACATCATCATCCTAATATATAGGACACGGTTTCCTCGTATAATCAACGACACACCATATAAATAATATTATCTCCCAACTTACCGAGTCTATCGATTTAATCTATAAATCTCGCTCATTGGTAAATCAAAGAGATGAGTACTAAGTATATGTGCCCGTTATTATATCGGGATTAAAAGCATGTACTAAATAATATCTGAGGTCCGATTCGATTATGTAGTCAGCAATAAATCGAATCACCTCTATGTCGGTCCTGCTCAATACACACAAAGTGCACTAGTGTGATTCCTTGGTCAAGACAAACCAATACCAAATCACACTACAACCATTCCGATGGTTTGTCAAAAGTCATCTCGGTTGTGAGGCTTTACTTATACTTTACAAGGAGCCGATAACATAATCTCCCGTGTGACACCACACACCATGTTATCTACAATGTAACGTATTAGACAATATGCATAAAAATATGCAAACAATGATCATGTGATTTTTATTTCAAAAATAAAGATGTTTATAGAAAAGATAGACTTTTCAGTATACATCCCTACAATATCCCACTTATACTAAAAGACTATGCTGTCCTCATACTGCCATACATCTGATTCCCCTTCCCTCCATATGCCTATCAAAGCTCTCGCTAGAAGGGCCTTAGTGAAAGGGTCTACCAGGTCATCCTCTGATGCAATCTAGGCGACAACAACTTCTACCTCCTTTACGATTTCGCGTATCAGGTGGTACTTGCGCTCTATGTGTTTACTAGCCTTATGGGCTCGTGGTTCCTTCGAGTTTGCAACTGGACCATTATTATCACAATAAATTGTGATAGTTCTGGGCAAACCAGGAATCACATCCAAGTCCATCAGGTTCTGAGCCACTCGACTTCCTCGTCTATGCGATACTTCCATGGTGGAGTCCACCACGCATTTCTGCTAGACACTCCTCCATACAATGGTTCCACTTCCCAAAGTAAACACAAAACCTGAGGTAGACTTACTGTTATCCCTATCTGATTGGAAGTCGCAATCCATGCAACCCACAGGGAGTAATTGGTCTGTCCGGTAAACTAGCATATAATCCCTAGTCCTTCTCAGGCACTACAATATATGCTTTACCGCAGTCCAATGTCCTTGTCCTGGATTACTTTGATATCTGCTGACCATGCGTGGCGGATGCGGGTCTCGTATGATCGCATATGAGGCTTCCTGCAAGCATAAGGACTTCATCTCCTCTATCTCCTTAGATGATCTAGGCCACATCTCCTTAGATAAAGGAACTCCATGCCCAAAAGGTAGAAAACCCTTCTTGGAGTTCTGCATGCTAAAACGATCCAAAATTGTGTCTATGTATGAAGCTTGGAATAAGCACAACATCCTTTTCCTACGATCCCTTATAACCTTGATCCCAAGGATGTGTTCCGCTTCTCCTAAGTCCTTCATATTAAACTGTTTGGACAACCATACCCTTACGCCCGATAACACTTTGATATTGTTGCCAATCACCAAAATGTTATCATTATACAAGAAATACCACTACGTTTCCGTCACATCTCTTGTATACACAAGACTTATCCGGACTTTGAATAAATCCATAAGACTGGATTTTCCTCATCAAAGCGGATGTCCCAAGACCTCGAAGCTTGCTTCAAACCATAAACAGACCGATTAAGCTTACATACATGACGCTCTTCGCCCTTAGCAATGAATCCCTCTGGTTGCTTCATATAGATGTTTTCCTCAAGACTTCCATTAAGGAAAACTATCTTGACATCCACCTGCCACACCTCATAATCCATATGGGCTGCTATGCATAAGAGCTCCCAAACCTGACTTGAATCCATAGATTCAATCTCAGTATTCATTGCACTTTGTCAAGATGCTGTATCTATATCTTGTTAGGACCTTTGTAACGCTAGAGGGGGGGTGATTAGCGTCAATGGAATTCAATCGCGGTTGTGTCTACAAATTCGTTAGCGCAGCGGAATATAGATAATACAATAACAATAATGAAAACACAACACGCTATATAGCGTGGTTGAACCCGCGGTTCCTACTCCACGGATCGGGCTCAAATGAGCCCTAGCGATGCCAATCACACACCACTATCAAATAACTCCTTCTCGGAACAATCCGGAGGTGGAGAAACCTCGTACAATATGATTACAACAATAATCAAATGAATACAAGCAATATAGTGAAATACAAAGCAATACAAGTAAAGGAAACACTTTACAAATGCTCTTTGAATGCTTGATCACTTGGTTGATCGAGTAGCACTTGGAGACTACGAATTGCGGCGGCCTCGCCCTCGCCTCGAAAGAACCATGCCTTTTTCTTCCACCACGAGCTCCATATATAGCTTCAACTGTCTTTGGAAAAAGTCGATCGGTCGGTATCGAGACCATCGATCGGTGATAGCTGTTGTCGTGAGACAACGGCTAGTTCCGCGTTGGATAAGTCCAGCGGAACTACCATCGATCGGTTGTGACCATCGATCGTGATGGAGTCCTCACTCGACCGATCAGTCTCGACTCCGATATTCGAATTCGAGCACCGGTCGGTGATCGACGATCGATCATGGTGCCGAGCTCGATCGATCGGCTGCACCTATGGCGATCATTGCTAAACTGATAACCCGCAATCGAAACCCTAGTTGACTCGGTCGGTCGGCCACATGGCACCCGGTCATTGGCACACCTCAAACATGAGGTTTTAACTCAAGTATGGTTCCCCATACTTGCTAGACCACCCTAGCCTAGACCTAAGCCTTACAGTCACCTCCATCGACCTCGCGCCTCTCGGATCCCTCGAGTCATCCATGACTTGTTCATCCATCGCGCTAGCCTTGGTGCCGTCGGCTATGTCATGCTCTAGCGGTGTCTACCGCCAACACATTGGACTTACGCCAAGACTCGCTTGGACTTTCTGCCATGACCATTGGACTTATCTTTCCAAGACTACGCTTGGACTTTCTGCGCCAATATCAAATCCCTTGGACTTCAAATGCCAACCCATGTTGGACTTTCCATGCCAAGACCATGCTTGGACTTCTCAAATGCCAAGACCATGCTTGGACTTTCCCTTGCCAACCCATGTTGTACTTTACATTGCCAAGAGACATGCTTGGACTTTTCCCGATGCCAAGTGTCCCACTTGGACTTTCCATGCAAGTACTCAAGACTCGAACTTTAAATGACAATTACATTGTCATATGTTTTGTCGAAACATCAAAACATCACATCAAAAGCCAGGCTAGTCACAGTCAATCGTGACTGGGCGGTGCAACAATCTCTTTTTGATGTTTGACAAAACGCCAAATAATTGAGTTAGAATACTAACTTTCAAATCCTTTAATTATCCCAAAGATGTTCTCCCCAGGCATTTTCTTTTGACTAACATCAAAAGGTTTTCTCTCAGGTCGATGTCTCATGTCCACGATGAGATCTTACAATCTCCCCTTGGTTCAAAAATGCTAGGATGCCTACCGTATTCCTAGTGATAAGTCTCATCACTCGAGAGGCAATCCTAATCACTCTCCCAATTTCCAAATTGGGTTTCTAAAAATCCATCAATTTCCCAAATTGATAACATTCCATAACTTCTCCTTCCTGAGAAGCATCCATCGTCCCAAGATGGATACCTCCCCTAAAGGCTTGCTCCCCCAGCCATTGCAAATGTCCTTGGGAGTCCCTAAGCCAATAGGAACTCTAAATCATCAAAATTAAGGTTGGAAATTCAACATTGAACTTTCCACCACCTCGATTGATACTTTGTCCTAACACCTCTCAACATCCATATCCACTGGATTTTTACCCTTTATAAGGCTTTCCAAAGCATATCCTAGGGTTAGGAGTGGTTAGGGACCTTCTATAATTCGGGTTAAACAAACCTTATCGACCCAAAATCGCCTTGGCGATCGACTGTCGGATAACGATCATGCCATACCCATCGATCAGCCACCCAAAGGCGATCGGTAATCAAAATCCGATTTTCGATTATCGAAATAATTTCAAAATCATAAATAATTATCGTTTATCGAAAAATCACGAAATTTGATCGTATAATATGACTACAATGGGTGAAAAATATTTGAAAATTATTTTACCCATTAAATAGTGACATTGGTACAAAGTTCAAGAACATTGAAATTCTGATGTTTTGGCCTACTTTATCAACTTCATCGATGGTGGTTCTTGCTATCAAAGATAGACTTCACGAGGTTTTCAAAATGATTTTAAAATGTTTTCAAAACCTTATTTTGGATCATATTCCTTGGGCTCATGCATGACTTATATCATAAGCTTTCCCGATGATCCATGAATAAAAATAAGATGAGTTTTAGTTCAACTAGATGAAAACTATGCACCTTGAACTCAACTCATATCTAGCATCTCACATGTATCTAAGGTGTATAAATACACATACATGTCAATTGGATGTGAGATGGGTTTTGCTCACCCTAAACTAGGGTTTCATGCATTTTTCTAGGCAACCCTACTTGATTCCCTTATAAATGGGACTTGAGTCATGCCATCCTTAAATCAATTTTTTCAAATTATCCTTAATGCATGAATGATTATGGCATTTGAAATAATATAAATAGACATATGCATAATCATGTCGTGATGTCGTGGCATAAGATAAAATCTAAAACACATGACATTTATCTAACCTAAGCATACATGACATATAAATGATAGAAGTAAGCATGATGTCATGGCATGTTATATAACAAAGCGTATATAAAATATATAGGTATAGCAATACCTAAATTTTAATATTAATTGTCATTTGTTGGGATTAAGTTCATTTTGCCATATTACTATTTTTCTCCCAAGTGTGCCAAAACCCAAAATGGCACACTAACCTCTAAACCTAAATTGTGTTGGGAGTATGGGGAATACAATCAAAGTCCCACATTGGTAAGACATGGAAAAGATCATGTGCTTATAAGAAAAAAGATATCTCCATTGGTATGAGGCCTTTTGGGTAAAGCCCAAAAATAAAACCATGAGGGCTTAGACCCAAAGTGGACAATATCATGCCATTGTGGAGATATGTGGAGCTTATAAGCACTAACAATATCAGTATCAGCCATGTGCCATGAACCTCGAGCGAAGGAAGTTGAGCTCACGTCCGGATCAAGAGAACCGGACATCGGGAAGGAAGTCTAGTTGGGTCGGGGCCGAACAAGGCGAAGTCTGTGGGTTGAAGATCGGACATCAGCGAGAAAATCCTTTGAGGAGGATAGGCGAGGGGGCCCTTCGCCGTTTGAGATTGTTGGGAGTATGGGAATACAATCAAAGTCAGCATTGGTAAGACATGGAAAAGATCATGTGCTTATAAGAAAAAGATATCTCCCGTTGGTATGAGGCCTTTAAAAATAAAACCATGAGGCTTAGACCAAGTGGCATCTTGTGGAGATATGTGGAGCTTATAAGCACTAACAAATTGTGCCAATTTGATCATTTTATCAAACTTCATAATTAATATTGGCACATCCTAAAATCTTTTAGGATTATGATTCAATTGTATTTCCAAGGTCACCTCATCCTTGAAAATGACCTAAAGTGCCACCTTAACCATGGTTAGGTTAACTACCCTTCCATTTAAAGTTGGCACACTAACCCATCTAGCGTGAATCAATCACGCTCTTAGGAACCCAAAACCTATTTGAGCTCCTAGGGTTAATTAGGTATTCCTTAGGGATAACCTCCCTAGATACCTTCCTAATGACCCTCCTAGGCTTGGTAGCCTTGGTCATTTGGGTCTTACCTAGGTTGACTCTAGGGTAACTCCTTGCAACCTTCTTAGTGGCCACCCTAGGTTTCCTAGAAACCCTAGCCACTAGGCACACACCATGGTCAACTCTAGAGATGACTTCCCTATTGACCTTGGTCTTCCTAGACCTAGTTAGTGTTCCATAGTCAAATGGAACACTATGGTAAGCCACCTTAGGCTTAGGTTTGTGACCCAAACCTTTCTTGCCCTTGGTTGACTTTTGACTCTTAGGTCCTAGATGTTGACTTTGACTTCTTGACCTAAAAGTTTGACAATTAGACCCTTGAAATTGATTTTGTATCTTGTTTAGGGTCTTTTCAATTTTTCAAGCCTTGACCTCAAGGCTTGGTTCTCTAATTCTAATTGCCCAATTTTAGAATTTTGATTTAAATCTTGGGCATTGGACTTCTTAGGCATATGCCTAGTCCATTTAGGGTTAATACCTAGATGTTCTTGTATTTCTTAATAGATTCCCTAGGTATGGTTTTTCTAGGGACATTAGTCCCAAATTTCTCCTTATTATTAAGGTGTACCTTCTTAGCTCCTAAACAAATATGTTTGTTATTTCTAGCATGCTCTTTATGATAAATAGCAAGAGAATTAAAAGCATGCTTTTGCCTAGAAATTGAAGGTGCATTAACAAATTTTACCTTAGGGTTTGCCTTAGAGGCTCCCCTACTTATAATGCTCCTTCTTGGGTCTTTTGCTCCCCTAGGCATTGATTTTGGTAATGCCCGGTTGTGACTTGAAGCAAATGACTTGCTCCTTGCTCTTTAGACTTGGAGAACCGGCGTCCGTTGACTTTTGTTGACTTTTAGGCGCCGGAGGAGCTTTCTTGATCCTCTTTGGGCATTTGCTCTTGTAATTCCCATACTCCCTACACTCAAAGCACATAATATGTTTTTTATTTAAAACTAAATTGCTTGAGTTACCTAGTTCGATGGTGGACCGGAATTGGACTTTGGGCTTCTTCATCTTGGCGGATGTCGAAGCTTCTTCTTGAGGTTGCTCGGTGTAGAAGATGGTCTCTCCTCTTCTTCTATTTCCTCTTCCGATCCGGAAGTTGACTCCTCACTTCCTCCCGATTCCTCACTTTCACTTGAGGATGAGCTCTCTTCTTCGGTCTCCTCCTCTTCCGAATCTTCTTGGACCGATTCGGGATTTTCGTGGAACTTGATCAACTTGTTCCACAATTCCGCATCCCTATAGCTTCCTAATCTAGACAAAATATCGTTAGGTATCAAATCAATTAGCATTTTGTTACCTTAACGGTTGTCTTGAATTTTTCCCGTTGCTCCTCGGTCCATCTCTTCATCTTGAGGATTTCGTCGTTTTCTCCTCTCGGAGCATCAAAACCTATAGTCACGGCAAACCAATTTTCTATATTTGTCATTAGAAAATATTGCATTCTACCTTTCCAATACGCGAAATGTTCGCGGTTGAAGGAAGGTGGGATGTTGACGTCGTCACCCAATTTTTCTTGAAATTCCATATTCTTCCCTCTAGCTTCTTCAACTCTCGGCGGTTAGTCGTAGAAGAGCCCGTGCTCTGATACCACTTGTTAGGACCTTTATGGCGCTAGAGGGGGTGATTAAGCGTAATGGAATTCAATCGCGGTTGTGTCTACAAATTCGTTAGCGCGTGGAATATAGATAATACAATAACAATAATGAAAACACAACACGCTAACACAGTATATAGCGTGGTTGGAACCGCACGGTTCCTACTCCGCGGATCGGGCTCGAATGAGCCTAGCGATGCCAATCACACACCACTATCAAATAACTCCTTCTCGGAACAATCCGGAGGTGGAGAAACCTCGTACAATATGATTACAACAATAATCAAATGAATACAAGCAATATAGTGAAATACAAAGCAATACAAGTAAAGGAAACACTTTACAAATGCTCTTTGAATGCTTGATCACTTGGTTGATCGAGTAGCACTTGGAGACCACTGAATTGCAGCGGCAACTCGCTTGAATCGCCTCGAAGAACCATGCCTTTTTCTTCCACCACGAGCTCCATATATGAAGCTTGACTGTCTTTGGAAAAAGTCGATCGATCGGTGATCGTCGAGACCATCGATCGGTGATGCCCTTTGTTGTCGTGAGACAGCGGCTAGTTCCGTTGGATAAGTCAGCGGAACTACCATCGGTCGGGATTGTGACCATCGGTCGGTGATGGAAGTCCTCACTTTCGACGGTCAGTCTCGACTCCGATACGTGGTGGGATTCGAGCACCCGGTCGGTGATCGGACGATCGATCATTTGCTCAGCCATCGATCATTGCCCGACCTATGGCGATCATTGCTAGGCCATAACATGATCAAACCCTAGTTGACTCGGTCCAGTCGACTGCCACATGGCACCAGTCGACTGGCACACCTCAAACATGAGGTTTTAACTCAAGTATGGTTCCCCCATACTTGCTAGACCACCCTTAGCCTAGACCTAAGCCTTCTAGTCACCTCCATTGACCTCACGCCTCTCGGATCCCTCAAGTCATCCATGACTTGTTCATCCATCGCGCTAGCCTTGGTGCTTCCGTCGGCTATGTCATGCTAGCGGTGTCTACACCTTGAGCACATTGGACTTACATGCCAAGACTCGCTTGGACTTCTGTGACCATTGGACTTATCTTTGCCAAGACTACGCTTGGACTTTCGCCAATATCAATCCCCTTGGACTTCAAATGCCAACCCATGTTGGACTTTCCATGCCAAGACCATGCTTGGACTTCTCAAATGCCAAGACCATGCTTGGACTTTCCCTTGCCAACCCATGTTGGACTTTACATTGCCAAGACCCATGCTTGGACTTTTCCCGATGCCAAGTGTCCCTTGGACTTTCCATGCCAAGTACTCAAGACTTGGACTTTGCAAATGACAATTACATTGTCATATGTTTTTTCGAAACATCAAAACACATCAAAACATCACTCAGGCCAAACTCGAGTCCTGGTCTCGTGACTGGGCGATTACAACATATCTTGGATTGC